>CM071934.1:2608253-3258042 GCA_016081115.2 Rehmannia glutinosa | reverse complement strand
AAAATATATATAGTGAATGATAAATATTGCATCCAATGTTGAGAAATAAAATATTTGTATGGTATATGCAGTAGTGGAGGTCGGGGGGAACCTGGGCCCCGGCTCCCTTTTTAAAAAAAGAAATTCTCTTAGTTTTTTATCTAGCCCATCCCGTAATGTTTCCGGCTACGCCTTCGGACATATGTGTACAAGTACATATACACCAGTGTAACATCCGCAACACCGTAACCAAAAAGACCTCAATTCTCATTAGAGGTCGAACCAAGGACATGTGGAAGTCGGGTGTAATATCCCGTATTTTTCAATTATTATTATATGAATTATAATTTTATTAATCAGAAAAATAAAATTTTTTAATTAGCCACATTTAATAGAATTTCATTATGAATTTAGAAGGACTCAAACTTAATTAAAAGAATATGAAAGGTGAAGGGTTATAATTTTTAATGTAAGAACTTAATTCTCAATTATAAATTCCGATTCAACTTCTATAAATTGAAAATTTCCTTTACAAACTTCACCCCATTTCTCTAAAATCGATTCAAGAATCGAGAATCAAGAGGATTAGAATAGTCGTTTTAGTTACTACGCTGATTAATGTAAATCACTGAGGTGGGGAGATATTTCTATTCAAGTATTGTTTGTCATTATTAAATATTTCGTATATGTGTTTTCGTTTATGTGCAACGTGGAAAGAGGAAATCATGTTAGTCGAGACCGTAAATAAATCTGGATCAAAAGAATCCCTGAAGCCCGCAAAGATTATAAAGTAATCGACTACGTGAGGAAAATTATAAAGGAAAAATTACATGTTGAATATTTACGATTACGCCTATTGATGTATTTAATTATGACAAACGTGTCCCCACGGAGCGAGTTGAAAGCTCACCCAATTTTTATTAAAACTTTTCAAAAGGAGCCCGAAATGAGGATTGGAGGCGGTGGATGCAAAGTCAACGATTTTTATTTAATTTGAATTTTTAGGAACCCTTATTTGTTAATTAATTTGAGTACTTACTGTTAATAGTTAGTATTTTAATTTTTTTTAGAATAAATGTTTTGGTTTGAATTAAACTACTTTTGTTTATTTGGAAATTCTTTTTGAATTATAGGCAATGTTTTATAAATTATGTTCTTTATAATTCTTTTATCAATTACTTGTATATTTGAAAATCGGGTCGTTCCAAGTGGTATCGTAGCAGTCTAGGTTCGTAGACTTGAAAAAAAAATATCTTTTTCAAGTTGTAAAAGAAAATTATCTAGTGACATCCACCTCCACCATATCTCGTCGGATTCTCAAGGTACACAATTAATTATGTCACGCTATTCATTTATTCATTAAATATTTTTTATTATCATATTTTAAAAGTACATTTTATAAATTTAAGTCATCATTTTTTTAAAAGCATTATTGCACGTGTACTTTCAATATTAGACAAGAATTCCCCGTGTAAAAAAAATGATGACGCTATTTTCTATGAACTTTGTTAAGGCAATGAATTTCGAGGACGAAATTTTTTTAAAAGGGGGATAGTATATAATATCCTGTATTTTTCAATTATTATTATATGAATTATAATTTTATTAATCAGAAAAATATAATTTTAATTAGCCACATTTAATAGAATTTCAGTTATGAATTTAGAAGGACTCAAACTCAATTAAAAGAATATGAAAGGTGAAGGGTTATAATTTTTAATGTAAGAACTTAATTCTCAATCATAAATTCCAATTCAACTCTATAAATTGAAAATTTTCCTTTACAAACTTCGCCCATTTCTCTAAAATCGATTCAAGAATCGAGAATCAAGAGGATTAGAATAGTCGTTTTAGTTACTACACGGATTAACAGAAATCAGTTGAGGTGGGGATATTTCTATTCAAGTATTGTTTGTCATTATTAAATATTTCGTATATGTGTTTTCGTTTATGTGCAACGTGGAAAGAGGAAATCATGTTAGTCGAGACCGTAAATGGTCCGGGATCAAAAGAATCCTCGGTAGCCTTGATCTAGCATAAAGTAATCGGTCCAGGAAAATTATAGAGGAAAAATTACATGTTGAATATTTACGATTACGCCTATTGAAGTATTTAATTATGACAAACGTGTCCCCACGGAGCGAGTTGAAAGCTCACCCAATTTTTATTAAAATTTTTCAGTTGAGGAGTCCGAGCGAGGATTGGGGGCGATAGATGCAAAGTCAACGATTTTTATTTAATTTGAATTTTTAGGAAACCTTATTTGTTAATTAATTTGAGTATTTACTGTTAATAGTTAGTATTTTAATTTTTTTAGAATAAATGTTTTGCTTTGAATTAAAGTACTTTTGTTTATTTGGAAATTCTTTTTGAATTATAGGCAATGTTTTATAAAATATGTTTTTTATAATTCTTTTATTAAATTACTTATATTTTTGAAAATCGGGTCGTTACACGAGGCTACCTTGTCCCCATGAGCAATACAACAGTGGCCTTGAGGATTGTTGAATACAGCCACTTTATGCAACAATCATTAAAGATGATGACAATATACACAGAAACAAAGAACAGGAAGCATGTGCATATCTTTCCTTTTACTTGTGACCACAGCAATTAGTAGTAGCCAAAACCATAAAGAAATACTTCAGTTTATTACAACCCACAGTAACATTAAATGTGTGTGACATGGGATCACTACAAGCCACAAAACATGGAATTTGTTTTTTGTTTTGTATGTATATGTATGGGGGTAAATTTTAGACAATTTTAGGTATCTAACTACCCATCATGTGGAGATGTCAATGACCCATCTTTATTCCCTTCCATAGTACGTGAATGAACACCCAAAGTATTATCACATGCTACCATTTAGTTCCACTCAAAAGTAATATGCAACAAATGTTGCCCCCAGGGGCATAGCCGAGTGGTAAGGGCTAGGGTGATGCGGGGTACATTCCTCCGGCAATCTAAAATATTGTGGGGGTCTGTTCTGGGAGACGAATCTTGTTGGTTCTCTCCCTTAGAAACTTGCCGCCAAGTTCATGATTAGTCAAGTGTAAATCTGGATATGATCTAGATTATCAAAAAAAAATATATGCAACAAATGTTGGGGCTATGTTTTAATTCGGCATTAAATGTAGGACTAATTAATTGTAGGAACACGAGTCGTCTTCTATTAGTGTTAGACTGATAGCCTGCAGACGGGCTATATTCAATATGTCATCATGTGCTTTAGCATCAAAATTCAAAGGACATAACGGGATAAGGGGCGTAACATGTGATTTGGTGCATGAATCAATTTGAAATATGTGCCGAATCTATTGTACTCCTCTGCATATGAATACTATTTAATACATTCTTCACTAGCTAATTTATGGTATCATTTGTTAAAAAACTAGATGTTATGAACTTCTAAAGTATGATCATATATTTTTTGTTTGAGCAAAAAGTATGATCATATACAATCATTTACTTAATGATAGTGGGGCGGGCAATCCACGTTCCCCACGGGTTTCCCAAAAAAATTCCCGTGGGGACGGGGACGGAGACAGGATCGTATTCCTCGCCCCTGAACCCGAGGTATTGCATATTCAATATAATATAATAGTTTAAATATATATAATATATTATAAACATCTCCACATTACATAATAAAAAATATTTTTTTAATTAATTTTATTTAATTTGTATAATTTAATGAGTGTTTATTAGTTTTTTTATATATTATTTACAATATTTAAAATGATTAGTTTTTTAAAAATATTAGTTTTTTGCAACTAAAAAAAATCAAAATGGGAGGGGAGAATGGGAGGACTTTTTTATCCGTTTGTCTCACGGGAGGACAGGGATAGGAATTCCCCGCGACCGTGGGGGTGGGGATGGGGATGGAGATCGGCGGATCGCTCCCCCGCCCCGTTGGCATCCCTAATAGTGATGGTATGTAAATAACAAATATCTTTTGTAAAAGAAATTACTAAATTATTTTAACATTCATGTCAGTTAATTCCTGCATATATACTCAATCTTTATTAATCTTAATATATAGACGAGGATAGTTTATTATTATGCTATTAATTTTTTTTAACATAGTATAATGTTCTTCGGGGTGTTTTTGGGTTAATCTCCAGAATATGTGCCTGTCAAACGTGTGGTGCGCAATTCCTTTGATTTAAAGATTGGAATCGTTCTAATAAGAAATGATCGATCTAAGACATGACCTAATAAAACAAATTAATTAATTAGTTAAATCCCAAATTCATGCATGCATTTAGATTTCTTTTAAGGAATGATCAAATGCATCTCATTTATTAATTACGTTTCAATTTCAAACTTAAATGTCATATTAATGAGAATTGATTGTAGCTTTCATTGGTTTGAGCGTTTGTAAATCGCACTATTGACAATTCGAGATCAAATCCCACTGTCCCACCCCCTATCGAACTTTGTAATTATACTAAAAATATCGTATTAATGTATCATATCACTAATAGAAGTGATAAAAAAAGTGAGATCGAGGTAAAAGGAAGCATTTACTCTATTATTTATCCAGTTAGATACAAAATCAGTTTCAACCAATATAATCGTCTCACTAACATGGTATAGTACACAATAAATTGCTCCGAAGTTAACCACTTTCAACTCATACTGATATATATGTGGTAAAATTATCAAATATATATTCAACACACGAAATAATTTATATTTCGACCTTTGAAAACAACACATAGCTTCCACGTATTTTATACTTATCCGAAGATGGAAGCCAAACCAATTTTGCTGTCATTATCCTGGGGACGTTACTGATATAGGACTGATTCCAAATGCTTACTTCTTTCGGTGATACGGCGCTAAATCAATTCTTATCTTATGTCACCTAAACTAACAAAGTGTGGTAGAGTGACAATGTGGATTTGCTCGTTCTACCATCATATTATAATCTATTCGGCGTGTAAAAATAATAACAATATGAGATATAGAGAATAGTATGTGAAGAAGTTGCAAATGTAAAACATACATCCTATGTTGTTCAATTCTAATTACATGAAGCATAATCTGATAATCATAAGTAGAAGTTGACATTTGCAAATACAAAAATGTGATTTCTTCTAGCTGAAGCGATCAGAATCACTTTTTAAACTTTTAGTATCAATAACAATAGAGAATCGAGATAATGTCCTTGTTTGTTTTTTCTATATTCAAAATTAACCATAGATTTTTATATGTGAAACTCAACTAAACTTCCAAAGATATAACATAGTGAACTGGGTCAGACCACAATGGCTTAAAATAAGATCTATGTGGAGAATTGACTAGATGAATTCAAATCCACGTGACCGTTCAAAATCACAACACAAAACAATCTACAACAATAGGGAAAAAACATACCAAGATAATGTCCTTATTTGCTTTTACCTTAATTGCAAACTGATGTTAGGGCATGTTACCTTGATTGCAAATCGGAAAACTAGATTCGGTGGATTAACATTCTCGTGATTGGTTACAATTTAGACCGAATCGAGTAGAAACTAGATTCGGCCGACTCCCAAGCTATCTATTCATCGGATAATTAAGTAGAGATTACATTATCGTGATTGCTTGGATTTTACTGAATTAAGAAGAGCAGTTGAATGTACTTGACTAGTTACCTACTTGCACTACATCCATTAATTTCGTTCTCATTTTAATAGGACATATACATGAATATTTTTTTCATGAATCAAATGAACCTAATTCACAATTTCTGCGTATACGTTGTTATACACATTGATTTAGTATACATGGTACAAATACAACTATATATAAAAGAAAAGAACAATACGAATAAAATAAACAAATGAATTAATCGTTATTATGCGTTCGACAAATTTTAAAAAAATCCCGGATATACAAAAGAATCAATTTCTACATAGGAATACGAACAAATGATGTTACAAATTCACAATTTTCTTGGGTGAAACTAATAATAAACTTAAAAAAAGAATTAATAAATCACAAATTAAGAAACTAACTAATAATGGCAATCAACCAAAGGAGAAGCCGAGAAAACAATAACTTGTTTATTCGGCCCAAAAGGATTAAACTTCGATTCCGATATATCATCTTCCGGGGCAGGTAGATTAAGGTCCAAAGCCAACAAATTCCTCGGCCTCTTAATTTCCTGAGACTCACCGTGACAGCTGCTACTCTGCGCCGCCGCCGCCGCCGGAATCGGCCTGTGCCGCCGCATGTGGCCGCCTGCCGCCTGGCCTGGCCGGCGAATTCAGCTCCACAAATGGAACACTCATGGACCCTACTAGACTTATTCGGTGGGCCCCCGCCTAATACTACCCTGTTCGAGATTTGAAGCGAGAGAATCGTGCTATCATCACGGCCGTCCGATTGAAATCATGATCGCGAGAAATCTTTTTCTCGTCCAGGGGCATAATCGTCTTATTGGGTTTCTTGTGACTCGCTCTGTGGCCACCCAACGCTTGGAATGAAGGGAAACTTTTGTTACACGTTTTGCACTGATAATTAACGTCCGCCGTCGCCGCCGCCGTGTTAGGGAAGCAGCCACCCGTTGGCCTTTGGCTAATAGAATCAAACAGTGGGCCATATCTTCCTCCTCCTCAACCGAGCTATGTGTGAGATCACCCGAATTAGAAGGCGTGGGGTTCACGCGATCCGAACTCCCCGAAACCACGTCGCCACAAAAACCTCCACCACTATGTTCGGCTATGCTAGACGAGCTAGTGGCCATGGCTAACGTGAGCCGTGGCCGCTTGCTACGCTTTCCCTTGATCGTAATTATTTCCTCCTGAGCTTGCATACTTTTTTGGTGGCCTTTATTTCTTTTTGGACTACCAAAAATATGATAAAAGGAAATAGAAAGAGTAAGGAGTTACTATATATAGAAGTGAGAAAAATGTAAAAGAGTACTCCCAATTTAGGAACTTATAACATGTATATGTACTAAAGTAGGAAACTTGAACAAGTGAGATACACAAATATAATTATATTTTTATATGTATATGGCTCTGGTTATTTTTGTTCACAAGAGGCGGTGTTATTTATTTATTTATTTATTTTATTTTTATGTGAGAATCGGTTGGGTTTGAAGCAAAGACATAACTTTATGGAAACGATATTCGTTGTGGAGAATTAGAGTGCAAGGCTGGCACCACAGAATTTGCGCTTAGCTTCACCACCCCCACTACGTATTTCCTAATTCCTTTCTTCTTTATTTTATTTTATTCTTATACCACTCCACTACTTTACAGTTTACATCTATTTTTTGTCCTTCTTCCAACCAATAATACTACGTACGTACATTAATTAGTTTGTTATGTGAAGTTCTTTTTGTTTAGCTATTAATTAATTGATATGCTAGTTGTAATATATATAATTACGACTTCAATGAATTCAACTATTTGGGTAAAGAACAAATACATGTTATATTGTTAATTAAGAAAAATGTATTTGAGTGATGTAAGTTATCGACGCAATAACAGTGTGAATTAGCGGAGAGAAGTTGGTTAATAGTGGCCAATGCCTTTGGTAAAAAAGGTTTAGCAGCTTACTGATTTAGAGAGTTAGTGTTAATTATAAATTATTATTTAGAGTTCGTCGGATTTTTCACATTTTTTTTGATAGCAAAAATGATTTTAGCTATTTTTGAGTTTAAATGTCTACTTTGCCTTTTTCTAATTTCTTGGGGATCTAGTGGACTTTCTTTCTGAGGTGTGGTCTATCCGAATAGCTAGAAGCAGAGCGATAAGAAGAAGAGCGGTGTCGACCCCGTAACAAAGAAGGAATCCATAAAAACTTAGGATCTGACACCATGATAAAATACTACCCTCATGATTAGACCATACCAAGATATAGAGGTATCAAATGGGCCGAGTGGGACCGTGCACCCCACCGGGCAAAGCAAAAAGTTGGACCAGGCCGAACAAGAACCAAGTCGCCGTTTTGTAGTCCGCCCGATCCAACCCACAAAAAACAAAGGAAAAGCCGCGGGGGCCGGTTTTCGGTCGGGCAAAAACCGTCTCATTTCGGCCTAAAAATGCAAATGCAACCCGTCTTTTTATCAGGCTTCTGGTCGGGCGACCGGATCGGGCCAAAATTAACAGATTCTACCGATATACATGATTTGGTGCCGAGATATGTACCACATCATTTTTTTTAAAATGGCCAACTACTTTACTAGAGAATGTCGAAGGGTATGACCGTTGTTTTTGGGAAAATTGCAATTTTGGTCCCATAACTTTGGGGGGGTGTCAAAATTAGTCCCACTCGATTTTATTTTTTCAAAAACACCCTATAATTTACAAATTGTATCAAAACTAGTCCCACTCGATTTTAGTTTTTCAAAAACACCCTGTAATTTACAAATTGTATCAACTTGAGGACAAATCCCACCGCCGATTGGAATTTTCGCCGGAATTTGTCACATGATAAGCACGTGACCTGAAATTTTGGGGATTTCTCACCCTCTTTGACACGGTGGAAATAAAATGCTAGCATGGAAAGAGATTTGGAGGAAAAAAAAACTCGTCACCACCATTTTCCCCAAAAACATGCCCAATTCCCCCAAATCTCTTTCCATGCCGACATTTTATTTCCACCGTGTCAAAGAGGTGAGAAATCCCCAAAATTTCCCCAGTCACATGCTTATCATGTGATGAATTCCGCAAAAATTCCAATCGGCGGTGGGATTTGTCCTCAAATTGATACAATTTGTAAGTTGCGGTGTTTTTGAAAAACTAAAATCGAGTGGGACTAGTTTTGATACAATTTATAAATTACAGGGTATTTTTGAAAAAATAAAATCGAGTGGGACTAATTTTGACACCTCCAAAGATATGGGACCAAAATTGCAATTTCCCCGTTGGTTTTAGTCAAAATGGCTAAAAATACGATTATGAAAATATGACTATTTTTCATTCCTATAAAACAGTGACAATTTGGCCTATTAACACTATTAATTAAGTAAAAAGTTAATTGCGCAGTTTCCCCGATATGCACCTACCTTGTACTCCATTAATAGTGATCGAATGTACGTGCGAAGTGGATTAGAACCCTAAATCACGCCGGTTGTATAATTAAATATCTATCTAAATTACTAATGATTTTACCCAATGATTAGAGTTGGTAAAGTATGGAATAATAGCACGTTCCCTTTTTGACATGGAAGAGTATCAATTATTTTGTACCTCCAATAATCTGAAACACCCCACCCAAAACAAAAAAAATTGTGTTGATAAATTAATTCCAGTACAGTGCAGTGTTCATACTCTATTTTTTTATAAGAGAAAGAGTGAGATCATTGGGGGAGAGCTGTCACTACTTACGCATATTTTAAAATAAAATAAAATTCAAAAGGGATGCATAAATCGCATTATTATCACAAGACAGTAATTGATGTTAAAGTATTTAATAAAACATTTGAAAGCGCATTATCCATCCATTATATAAAATTAGCAATAAATTAAAAACGCCAAAAAAACTAATAATGCACCACTCAGAAACATGTTGAGATTTTGGGCGGCGGGCTGTGCAAAGAATCCAGGCCTCCAATATATTTAAGTTAATTAATTTAAAACCCTAGAGTCTAGAGAGGGATTCTTGGCGTATAATTGGACTATACGTATAATCTACGAGTATGCGGAAGGCACGTAACTGTCTTGTATGGCCAGCATATATATTTTAGGTGTAGTACGTAAAGCATTTACTTTTATTCTTTCATTTGTTAAAACAGAAGTTAAAATATAAGAAGGTGACAGAACTACTGACACCATTGTTAAGGTAGATTTGGTTATTCCTTTGGAATTTGATTGGGTGGTTTATGAATTGAAGAGAAACTAATAGTTAATTTTTGGGAAAATAGATCTTTAATCTACAACTTTTAACTTGGACTATTTGTAGATTATTCCTCGAAGTAGTCGCTTTTAAATTTTGAAATAATATCTTGAATTCGGACATTTAGTCCGATTTGACCAAAATTGTATGTTCTTACCACAATTTCCGGCTAGGCCCAGTGGGCTACTAGTGTATCTAAGAATTTTATGAATTTTGGTGCTTTTGTACAAAAATTGACAAGTGGAATTTGGGGGAGAGGGGTTTCAATCCTTAAATGGTAATTTTCCTAAATTTTTAACACATTTATACCTCATCGATTATAGTCAGTGATCTCCAATAACATTACATAATTCCGATCAAAATTAGACTAAATATCCAAATTTTTAAAAGATACTGAACAATATTTTAAAAGAGTCTATTTAGAGGACTAAATCTCCAAAAAGTTCAAATTGACCAAGTTATATGACCAGACAATTTATTTTCCCTTAATTTTCTTGAGTATTTAATTGAGTGATGAATTTTCGTTAATTAATATGAATAATTTATTGTAGGCCGGATTGACGAGAATTCAATAAATAAAAGAAAAATAATTTAAATACTTCCACAAAAATAAATTATTGTAGGCCGGAATGATTTTTTTAATGTTTATATGGTTTTTCTTTTAGTTTTTATCCTGTTCATCCCAATTTTGTGTATCGGCTCACCCGATTTTTTTCCTGCTATGAATATTTAGGGTCGTCAGCGTGAATTCATTTGTGTAATTTTAAACTCCTGTTAGTGGCATCTATAGGAGCATCCTAGGTAGTAATTATTAATACATATAATAATAATCTACATCCTCATTTTTCAAGCATGGAACAAAGGAAGAACAAGCAAGCATGTCGGCTAAGTACTTTCCATCTTACGTTAGTTCCAACTTTTTAATACTACTGTCGTTATTCTTTCTTTTCTTGGCCAATTGCAATTGGCTTAAAAGGCGGAGAAGAATCACTCACGGAGTGTGTTTAGCATATACAGCTCTGCAGGTAATTGAATGGTTTTTCTAATTTCTATTTGATAACTTAAGATGAGTTGAGCAAAATTTTTTATTTCTAAATAATAAATATATTTCTCCACAACTGTTTTTTTAATTTTATTTTAAGAAAGCTACTTTAGTAAGTATATATCAGGATTAGAAAACATTTTGGCCGTTTAATTATTATGCTATTGATCATATCATTAGTTGACTCTAAAAATTAAAAGCACTAATTATTTCAACTATACATACATGAACAGTGAACACATACCAGGTGACAGATGTATGCTCATCATATAAGTTGATTGCAAGCTTAATTCACCTACTAAGCGCTGACAAATTAGTAATTAGTTTAACTTAAGCGATTTTTTAGCTTATAATCAATAATTATAAGGTGAGGGCCATGGTTTGGCTGTTTCGTTACTCCTTGTACTAGACTGGCATAATCATGTATTAGAGTCACATTGGTCTAGGACATAAGGTAATTTATATTTTTATGGAGACAATAATTAAATTATTATTTCAGTGAAGATGGAAATGGTTCTATTATTAGAGTTGTCAAAATGAGCTCGCCCATAAAATAGCCGAGTCGGGCTTCATTTTTAGAGTTCAAATGAGCGGGCCTATTTGCCTCGACCTATTCGGCCGAAAACATTGGACCAGCTGGACGACCCAATTTTTTTGTATACTTTCATGGGCTCGGCCGGGATGAGCTCCAAAAATAGTAGTGTGAGCACTATTTGGCCTAGTCAACCCGATTCGACTTTTCCACTTGGCCCACCGGACTAGACCAGCTTCGACTCATTTGACTGCTTCTAGGTTCTATTATTAAATCGAGATGTCAATAATCAATTTACTATAATCATAATATCAATGAATAGTAATTATAATTATAATTATAATATTGAAATTAATTTTATTTATTAGCAAGATAATAATACTTATATCTTTTTAAAAAAACCATGATATTTGATTAAAAATTAAAATTGCTGAAGCAGCTTGCACAGATAACAATAAAAACCAATCAAAATAATCAAATGTGACAAATCAGATTTACCAGACTTAGAAACGTAAAACTAGTAAAGATGAAAAACCAGTAGAAATAAAAAGATACAATTGTTTGACGAATCTCATACTAATGAATGTGATCTCGATTTGGTCACAAATTTCCATGAAGTCCAACAAAACATATTGGATGATCAGAACATCAACACAACAACAGGATCTCCTAAATGGACACCATATGTGACAAAACATCACTTATTAAGAATGTACATACACATGTGGAGGATACTTAAAAACTCTAATAAAAGGAGACAAATAAAAACTGAAAAATAATAACAAATAAAAAATAATTTCCTGATCCTTTCATGGAGGAAAGACGAGGAAATTAAGAAGAGAAGAAAGAAGATTAGGGTTAAACAATATAAATTTTTTAGAGAGAGATTAAAAAAATTTATTAGATAATACTTATGTCAATGAGTGAGATAAATAACACATGCGGCACAAATAAGACAAACAATATGTTGTCATTAACTTCATAGGTCATTCATACCCTTTTATATTTTAAAATTCAATAAAAAAGAAGTATTTTTACGAAAACAATGCCTTTTGCTCAGTCTACTATGGGTGTGGGCCATTTGCAACTGCTGGAAAATCCTCATCACATTTATAGGATATTCTTGGCAATCCATGTCTATTAGGCCTCATGGGCCCGAACTTAACAAGAAAAGCAGGTGGCCCATGGATATTTGTGCCTCATAAGGGGTCAGAGCGGATACAATAATGGGCTAGCCCTATTAACATGTCCACCTTTTCTAATGGAGTTGGATCGATGTGAAACCTGAGCCTAAATTATAATTACCTTTGACTCAAAATAAAGATTATAAGTTTTTGAATATTACCCGAAAAAAATACAAATATCTGATTTTCACTTAAAATATATGCTATTAAAGGTATCAGAATATAACAGTTGATTTATAAAAGTAGTCTTGTTATTCACATATTCCAACTTATATATTTGGTAAAATCGTAAACATTAAGTTCAGGCAAACACCCTTATAAGTAACTTACTAATTAATTACAACTTTTGAAGGTTTTATTTCAGTTTCTTGCTACTGAATAATTATGTGTGCCAATATGTACTAGGGTTAAGGAAAAATAAAAAATTTGAAGAAATTATATATTTTTTCATATTAAAGGGGTAAGTAAATCTTTGAGAACTATTACCAATGTACATGAGCTAGATTATGACATTTCAAAATATCTGGGGGACGAAACAATCCGAACTATCTATTTCGTCAATTAGTTTTGTTATTTCAAATGATAATTTACTATAGTAACCTTGGCTTGGTGCACTTCAATTGTTTTATTACAATATTTTAAAAAAATTATATAATGAAGTCGATCAATAATATATGAGTCCAATAATTTAAGTAGGTCCAGTGTAACCATTCAAATCTAAGGGCCTTAAAAGCACTATTAATGTATACACCATATAGAAAAAGAATATGACCCCAATCAATCAAACACTTATAAATATTCATTTTCTTTTCATGTTGAGTTATACTTTTAATTTGATAGCAAATTTACCCAAATCTCTCTTTTTAATCTTTTGTATTACTTGATGAAGGTATGATTTTGGTGGTCGAAGGATTTTTATCGAGCTCCTCTTGCCTCCAACATATTTTTGTCCCGTGATGGCAGTCAAGGCCCCTGCAAATTGCCGCCAGGTAAATCTTGGGATGTGTCCGAATGGTTTTCGCACCAGTGCTAATCGTCCCCTTGTCGCCTTGACCTAATCGCTTCTTGCTTGGAATCGAACCCACGCAGCAAGAAAACAGAGCGGATGACTGTCCCTCCCTACACCATTCGGCTATGTCCGGGGGCACCACATTTACTATACTTGCCTGCATATTGATTGGCCACATAACTAGGGATGGCAACGGGTCGGGATCCCTGAAAATCCCGACCCGTCCCGTGCCTAGAACGGGGCGGGACGAGTCGATCCATTTTGCTCTAGTTCAAATTAAATCCAAAAAAATAGAACAAAATATATATTTTTGTAATAAATTTATAAAAATTCTGTAGAAAAGTTATTATGATTAATTTACAAATGTTAGATATAATATAATAATACATAAAAATTATATTATAATATATATTATATATGCAAAATATATATTAAAATATATTTAAAAAAAAAATCTAGGCGGATGGGACGAGTACCCTGGGGCAGAATAGATACCCAGATCCGCATGCACCGTCACATCCCCACCAGCGACACAAAAACGGGGCGGGGCAGACTTGCCATCCCTAAGTTAACTGGGATTTTGTAATGCTTTGTGCAATATTATACTCAATTACTCACCATCCATTCAAGAAAAGAAAAACATATCAATACCTACCAATAGATTATATCAAGATAATTTGTAAAGGAAAGATAGCGAATCCCTTGGAGTTAGACTACTCAATATAGGATGAGATGGGCTGATAGGTAATAAAGGTCTCATATATAGTCCCACAAGGTTAGGTGCCTGTCAACAAACAAACCTTTGCATAGGTCACTGACTCATAAAGACACACATATATATATATTTTTTCAAGACGAATAAAGACACACATATGACTATATAATATTCTCTCATTTTCTGACATTGGCGTTCAGTTGCGTAAAACTCGATCAGTATATTAGTGATTCCCACATAGTTCATGAGATGCTTTTCTTTCTCTAAGTATGCACTGTTTTTTTTTTTTTTTTACAAGAAAAATAATTTTATTAATTAATTAAAACTAACAAAGACATCAATAGAAGACCGAACAAAATCATTAAAAGTCATAAAAGATGAACAATAAAAAGATTTATAAAGATCTAGATTAATAACAAAAATCGGTTCTCAAAGTCTACAATTTTGAAAATTCTAGAGTGTCCAGAATACGTAATTCCGATCTCCGCAACATTTTGAAGACCATAATCGATTTGTTATCTTTGTTGGATCGAAAATTTGCTTCGTCGAATCTACACAACAAAACCAAGACGATATAAACCAAACGCCGCACTGCATTTGGCAAATTACAAACAAAAAAACAAACAAATAATCCGGATCTATGTGGGAAACTACTTATTTAAAACTAAATTAATAAAAAAACACGAGATTGGGTGATTTCAGCCAAAAAATGGCTAAAATCACCCCTTAACAATGAAGATAAAAAAGAGAAGCAAAAGAGAGGGTTAATAAAAACATTAAGGTTTTAACTTAGAAATAATTAAAAAAACTCCGAGGTTTGGGATAATTATAGAACAAACAAGAGAAATTTCAAAATTACAGACATTGAGGTTTGATTTCGTGCTTACATTTTGTCTCAATCGGTAATTGATCTAACGTGTCTGTCGACATCATCAAATATTTTACTATTACTTCCTCAATTTTTCTAAATATCACGATAGGCCTTTGTCTACCCATTTGTAATATTTAGAAAATTTAAGTGATGTAATTGTAAAATATTTGATGACGATGTTAACAAATTCTACCAGTTCAACTAACGGTTGGGATAAAAATGTAAGACAAAATTAAACCTCAAAAGATTTATGCAATTTTAAAACTTCTATATATTTTTTTTCTTGTGTAATCATCCCAAACCTTAAGGTTATTTTTGTAATTATCCCTTTAAGTTACCATACATGCATGCATATGTTGATTCACAAACCAAACTAGGAGCACCCAAATTGTATTTGCATAACAGAATCTTAAAAGAAGCTGGATAAAATTCATACTATAATTACCCTAAACTTTATTAATGTTTAAAAAAATAAAAATTAATGTGTCCAATTTTTTTTACTGCATGGGGTTTTACTCGTATAATTGTGATGGCGCACCATTGGTCAAAATTGTCAAGCTTAAATGGATAAGCGAAACAAAATTGTGATAGCATATTATAACTAGCCAGTTTGTAAACTCCAACCCCAACTCTTCGAAGGTGATACTTTTGGTGCTTTCTTATCCTTTTACATTTTTTAGATTCTTCAAATTTTGTTTTTTTATTTTGATGGATGAATTTTTAGTTTTCTTTCAATTTTGAAGGCTTTTTTTGCTTGAAAATTTGCACACACTATTGGGTGCGTCACATGGTATGTAAGATACGGAACAAGATGTGGGCCCGATCCTTGTCAGCAAATCTTAAGATTTTATCCATATGTTTGTCCGACATGGTGTTCCAAAGCCTCAAATATCACCTACACAACCATTTTTGTCCAAAATATCCCACCTTCCCCGAAGTCTCCTTTTTATTTTTATTTGTTAAATTATTATAATTATTATTACTATTTTTTTCAAAATAGGAATATCTTAATATTGACAACAAAACTTGAGGATTTTCTGAAAAAAATATTAATATTTGAAGTATTTGTTATTTATATGGAGGATGTTTAAATTTTTAAGTGGCATATGTGATTCTAGAGTAAAGATGTACATGCCATGTGCATCTTTTGAAAATGTTATTAAATTGGTATTGAAAAAAAATAACAATAACAAAATGAAGCACACATGACAATTGATGCATGCCCATCGTCAATGGCACAACCGGAATTTTATTTTTGAGATAAGTAGATTCACGAAATTGGAATGGGCCACATAAAAAACCAAAAAAAAAAATCATATAAATATTAACTAAAAAAATTCTTAAAAATTACATAGGGAATTTTGTTTTTTTTCTAAAAGTGGGGTCAGACCCAGGTTGGCCAGTCCCCTGCCTCCGCCAGTGCCCACCGCATATTGCATTTTTAGTAAATTCCTATTTATTTAAATTAACCATCCTTGGCCTCATTATCAGCAACAAATTCAATAATTAGAATGTATTAATTAGGATGCAATGATTCAAATTTGTTGCATCAATTAAAAATACAATAAATAGGAATAATTGTGATAATTTTATATGAGTAAATGTTTAAATAATACATACATATATATAATCTTTATCATACTAGGCTAATAGTTTGCAACTTCACAAAATCAATCTCACTCATTAAAAAATTTTATTCCAAAAAGTAGAAAACATCTCTCTTTTTTTTTTTTTATTATTTATATTTTCCACATGAGAATTGAAAAAAATAAAAAATTTAAAAAATAGAAAAATGCCTAGAAACAATTTCGTATATTCACATAATCAAAGGACCACAAAAAAAAAATAAAAATAAAGTGTCACACTCTTGAAGTCGGTCCTAAGTAGCAAACTGATCCAATACACTCGTCTATAAAAACAGACACGTTCTCTTGTTATCAATACTACATTAAGGTATCCAAATCCAACTGTAATAACGTCTCCCCTTTCTTGTTCTTGCTCCCACCACACACTTGTTCACCCCAAAACACACTAACATTTTCCCACCAGTGAAGAGCGAAGAATTTCCACTCAACCCACGACGTCGTTTTTAATTATCCGTAAGCATCCATCCCTCTTCCATCTTCCCACAAATTTTTATGGGCTAGAAAAAACCGGGGAGTGCTGACGTGTCACCTAATCATCATGCATACCAGATGACTGTGAAAATGAATGACTGAAAAAAATGAATGAAAATTTGTGGGACTCGTGTAATTTGGATGATTTTCAATTATTTTCTGCAAAAATGGTTTCTTTTTGGTGAAATCTTTCAAGGGCTAATGCGGTCACCTAATCGTCATGCATATCAGATGACTGTGAAAATGACTGAAAGAAAAAAATGAATGAAAATTTGGGGGAATCGTGTAATTTGGATGATTTTTTAATTATTTTCTGCAAAAATGGTTTCTTTTTGGTGAAATCTTTCGAGGGCTAATGCGGTTATGGCATGTTATTTTTCTCTCTGTTAGATCTGTTTTTGCTGGTTCATTTTGTGCATAGATGGTTGATTTTTTTGTTCTTTTTGGGGTTTATTTTATGTTGTGAATTATCAGGCCGTAAAGGTAAAATGGAGTGTGGTTTGAAGCATCAGATGGTTTCTCTTTTGCCTGCAAATGATGAATGCATGATGGAAATGGAAAGGGGCTCTGAGAAATATGGGTATTATATATTTTCTATATCTTATTTTTATTTTTTACTCTGTTTTTGTCCTGTTTTCTAGTGGCTTTTGTTATTGAAAATTTGAAATACAATAATCAACAATTTCTCTTTTATTGCTTTTTTTTTCTTCCCCTGCCCTGTTTATATTTTTAGGAACATAAATTTTCCCTATTGGAAAAAAATGTTAATTAGGGAATGGTTATTTGTTATAAATTTCAGATGCTCGCATTATCGGAGGAGGTGTAAGATCATAGCACCCTGTTGCAATGAGATATTTGATTGCAGGCACTGCCACAATGATGCAAAGGTGCATTTTTGTTCTTTTTTTTTGGTTATATATTAGATTACTGGAATTTTGTTTTAATTAACTAATCTAATCTATAATTAAGCAGAATTCAATAGAAGTTGATCCACTCAATCGCCACGATATTCCACGGCACGAAATAAAAAAGGGTTAGTTTTGTTTTGATTTTATTATGTTGTCTGCTAATTCTGCTTTTGAATATGACAAGGAATTTTAGTTAATTTTGAGATATTTGATTAATATTTTGTTGCTTTGATATTTCAAATAAGAAAAAAAAATAACATTTTCTTGCTTTGATTCTGTTTCCTATATATGTATTGATTCAAATTTATTTACTTGGTTTGTTTTGTATGTGTCTTTTCAGGTCATCTGCTCATTGTGTGAAACAGAACAAGATGTGAGTTCAACATTTAGACTTCAAAACTATTATAGATTCTTATTGTAAAATTTGGAACTGTTTCTGGATGATCAACTTAAATTATAATGTTTCTGATTTTGATTGTGTAGGTTCAACAGATATGCATTAATTGTGGGGTTTGTTTGGGGAATTACTATTGCTCGAAATGCAAATTCTTCGATGATGATGTAACCTTCTAATTTGATTAATTTCTCAAAACAATTATAGTTGCTTGATATTCAATATGGCACTTTAACAATTTTTTTCTTCCTTTTTCAGGTATCAAAGAATCAATATCACTGCGAAAAATGTGGCATATGCAGGTTATTAACTTTCATCTTGCCTCTAAATTCTAAATTCACATTGCTTAGATTTTAGAGATAATTACAAACCCCCACCCTCAGGCTTGGGCTAATTACAAAAAAAACCCATAGATTTTTTAAACCCATACATTTTCCCCCTTCATAAACAAAAAAAACATTTCAAAAACCCACTGATAGTTATAGAAATATTAGAGTTACCCCATTAAATTTAAGATAGAAACAAGCCTGATGGGGTTTTATGTAATTTTGAAACATCTCTGGGTTTTTTTGTAATTAGTCCAAATCTCAGGGAGTTTTTTGTAATTATCCCTAGATTTTATGTTAAATATGTTGCCTCTGAACAGTGTCAAATCCCTGGCCCACATTATCCTACATCGAGTCGCTTCTTTTTGGGCCACTGATTCCCTTTTAGCTCCTTTTTTTGACTTTAAATTTTATGCATCTTTGAATCTAACTTTATTTTTTTCTTTTGTAATTGTTTCTTGTTGTTTCAGAACTGGTGGCAAAGAAAATTTCTTCCATTGTGATAAATGTGGTAAGTCACGTTCTGGACATGAATAAAGTTTATTGTTTTCTAAAAGCTAGAAATTTAGCACTCAAAACCATTGTTTTCTGTTTCAGAATGTTGCTATTCAAATGTATTGAAGGATTCACATATATGTATAGAGAGAGCGATGCATCACGATTGTCCCATTTGCTTTGAGGTAAATAATAATAAGGGATAACTACAAAAACACCCCCAAGGTTTGGTCTATTTACAAAAAAATCCAGTGATTTTTCAAAATTATAAAAAGCCCCTCTAAGTTTGATTTTGTCTTAAATTTAAGGGGTTAACTGAAATATTTCTACAAATATCAGGATAGTTTTTTGAAATGTTTTTTACTTGTGAAGGGGGAAGATGTAAGTAGAATCAAACCTTAAGGGGTTTTTTGTATTTTTTAAAAATCTCTAGGTTTTTTTTGTGATTAGCCCAAATCTCAGGGGTTTTTATGTAATTATCCCTAATAATAATTGGCCATAATTTGAAACTGTTTCCACTAAAGAGCTAGAAATTTTAACTTGTTATATGTATCTCTCAACACAGTATCTTTTTGATACGCCAAAAGACACGACCGTGCTGCCATGTGGTCATACGATACATCTCGACTGTGTTAAGGAGATGGAACGACATTTCCAGTACGATTTTGCTCATCCTCCTATTTTTATAGATACCCCTCTGTTTTTTTCTTGTTTATAATTTGGCATATATAGCTAATAGTTTATTCGTGTAGGTATTCTTGCCCGGTTTGCTCAAAATCATATTGCGATATGACCCGTGTCTGGGAAAGGCTTGATCAAGAGGTATGCACAAGCCGTAGTTATAGCTGTTTTACGGAGTGTTTGCAAATTCTTAAAAAAACAAAAAAAAAAAGTGATTCTCAGCTTCCAGCTATGACGCTGTTTATTAACCCTCTCTCATTTGTTTCAATTTCAGGTTGCTTCAACACCTATGCCTAAAATGTATCAAAATAAAATGGTAAGAGAATTGTTAAATAAGTCAAACCAAAAATGGCTTCTAATTAAGTTTATGAACTATGATCATTAACTGAAACGCGGGATAATTGATGTTGATTTGAATTAGGTTTGGATTCTCTGCAACGACTGTGGAGAAACGTCGGAGGTGAACTTTCATATTTTGGCACACAAATGCATAAATTGCAACTCGTACAATACGAGGCAGACGAGAGGAGGCCATACGGCATGCTCATCCCGAATACCGGAGATGGTTAGATGACTGTCTGGTTGGCTTAAATTGAATGATCAGATCCAAAATACTAATTAGAAATAACTATCCCGCTAGCAATAGCAGGTGGAGTCATCGTATATGACCTCAAGACAAAGATCCAATTGTTCCTTTGTTCTTTGCTAATTACTTAATTATGTACTTGTCCAGTTAGATAACATCTGTAACTTATCTACTTATCATCCTGAGAACAAAAGTTTAGTTGTGCATAATCTTTTACATTATAATGAAAAAAATGTATTCTTTCATCTCAAGATTTGACTTCATGTTTCATGGTAACGTAAGTTTCAGCTCAACTGAAGACAGAACAAAATCATGATTACGATTGAGGTTCAAAAAATCTTTACTATATGACAAATAATTATAAAAAAATCTTTTCATATATCAGTTTGTAACCCCTGGCCCATAAAGGTATACGTCTCTACTGTTGTGTGGCTGCAATGGCCTCGCATTCTCTTCTGCGTACTGTCAAATTCAAGAAAAAGAAAAGGCAATAAATATAATTTAATCACAAAATTAGTTTTTGACAAAAAAAAATCTGCTTAACAAAAATATTGGATAATTACAAAAAGTGCCCTGAGGTTTGACCTAATTACAAAAAAACTCAGCTAACTTTCAAAATTACAAAAAGTACCCTGAGGTTTGAGTTAATGTTAAAATTAAGGAGTAAAGTATAACATCTTTATAAATATGAGGGGGATTTTAAAATATTTTTGCTTCTGAAGGGGTAAATGTTAGACAAAATAAAACCTTAAGGGTATTTTTGTAATTTTGAAAGTTAGTTGGGGTTTTTTTGTAATTAGGTTCAACCTCAAGGGTACTTGTTGTAATTAACCCTTTATTTTTCACTTACATCATGAACAGCTTCTCTGAGCAGCTTAACTTGGTCTCTCGAAACAGTCTTCACCTAAAAATAGTTATAAAAAAATTAGGTATGAATTTTTCGTAGTTTGGCAATTTTACACTAATTAAGGGGTTAAAAATTAAATGGAGTGAAGGCTAAGGGTTTTACATTTTTATTGATGGTCCAAATAACTCCTTCTGTACAAGGAGGATCTGTAAGTGATCCCATGTATCTGTAATACCTTTTGCTGCGTAGTTTAATGTCATTTGGATCAATCATTCCCAAAGTCTTCTCTTTGTCCCTCCTATCCGTGATCGACGATATATTTGTCATTAACTGTCAATAACCAACACGATTTTGTCAAGAAACAAAAGGAGCGCAAATGACGATTCTAATTAGTTATATTAGAGAATTGCTTACTTTTTTTTTTTTTTTAATAAGTTGGGAGTCTTGGTTGAGGGAGGAGATAAATATCAAATAAATCGAGAGATTTAGAGAATTGCTTACTTAAATGGATCGCAATTAGTTAACATCAAAGTGTAACTTATTCTGAAGTATAAAAACTAGTAGAGTATCTTTTTGATTTTCTTTTTTCCAATGACATCATTCTATGAAATTGTCATTACACCATAATGGGTAAATTGCATTTTTAGTCATGTAATTGTGTTGTCATTAATAGTTGGTTTGCAAACAAGTCCCGCAACTTTCAAAAAACTCTCGATTTCGTTCATTTGAATGCCAAAAATTGGAAATTGTGCCGAGAAAATCTATCTATCCACATTTCGAGCCACATTCATTTATGTGGAATCCAATTTAATTTGCTTATTTGTACACCCTCCTAATGAGTTTTTTTGCTCTATATTTTTCCCAATCAACATGCCTACTTACTTGTAGAATGTCTACATAAAGCGAAATTAGTTTCAACACCATATGGTTTGGCCGAAATGTGGACACGTGCATTTTCCTGATAAAATCTACCTTTTTGCGACCAAATAACTTAAATCCAGAGTCTTTTGAATAATGCTTAACTTTTTTGGAAATTGTGATTTCTACATGACTATTATTCAAACCATATGACATATAGTTACAGGACTAAAATTGCAATTTACCCACCATAATTAATAAACTCAAAAATACATTCTATATATCAAGACTCAAGAGAGTGCATTATTGTCAACATTTAGGTTTATTTGTCAAAATTCACTGCACATTTAGTACTTGCACAGTCGCAATTAAATTTCAATTTTAACTGTAGACATGAAATTCAATATAATTTTCCCTTCATTACCTTGGAGAGAAATTTATCAGGTTTGCCAATCTTGTAGAAGACTCCAACAACAGCTATATTATTTCTCACATTTGGGTCTGTGCTTGTGTGCACCAAGTGCAACTCCATGTCATACCTGTTTGAACAATTTTCATTGCTATTTCAGAACACAAATTTTTGACATCTAAAAATCTTGCACATTTTGTTAAACTTTATGATATCGCCATATAACATTAACTGAGATTGTATTAGGAGTGGAATCACAATGAATCATAAATAAGTGTATTTTTTAAAAAAAAAAGAAGGGATAATACAAAAATCACATTTTAAGTTTGGGTTGATTACAAAAAAAAATCAATTTTTTTTTTTAAAATTGCAAATCGATGTTTAACTCTGTATTACACTTTATTCCTTCATAAGCAAAGGTATTTCTAATATTGTTTTTTATTTATAAAATATTACAATTATCCCCAAATAAAATTAGTACCTTCTCCCATGGATAGTGTGCTCGGAAGGAGAGTGCCAATGGGCATATCGGAGAGAGTAATTGGTGCCGTTGATTAATATTGATCCAGCATCTCCATGCCACTGAATCTAATTCCACAAAAATATTCATTAATTAAGTTATTTATGATGCATAATATTATATATTAATATATACTATTTCACCAACCACTAGGGGCGGATCCAGGTGATGGAAAGGTGGGATAGACGTTGAAATTTTTTAATACTATAAATTATACAAGTTGTGTCGTCCGACAAGTTTCCACGACATAAAATTCAACCATAATAGAATCTAGATATTAGATATGAAGAAGTGATGAATCTTTCGGATCCTTTCTTTTAATTTGATGTTTCGTCTAGCATTGACCAAACACAAAAGCAGAACAAAATATTCATGGCGGTTTAAGTGAACGTGTCAAAAAAAAAAAAAAGAACATATCTCGAATTAGGTATAATTACAAAAAAAAAAAAAAAAAAAGGATTCTACACATGTTATATAATTATAAAAAGTCATTCATGTTTGATTATGTAACTATTATATTTTTAAAAATATCAGGGTTGTAGAAATGTCTTTTTGCATATGAACTGAAAAATGTAAAACAGAACAAATTTCAAGGGGTTTTTGGTAATTTTCAAAATCTATGGAGTTTTTGTAATTAGCCACTCGAATTATGATCTGTTTTTAATAAGTTGGTTGGAGAGGAGGGAAATTCTTTTCAAAGAAATACATGATTCGAACTATACTCAACACTCTTACAAAGGGTGAACGATATCACTTAAGCTAAAAAGCTCTTAGTCCTCGAATTATGATGTTAAAATCTTTCCAACTAATTAGAAGTAGTTGTATAGATGTCCTCATAGGAATATACAAATCAAAGGTACATAATTTTTTTGAGTACCAAAGGTACATAATTAATCTAATTATATATTTATATTACAAGAACAACAATGATCTAATTTCCAATTGGGATCACCAGCTGTCTAATTGTGACAGAATGTATTTATTTAGCTCAACCAAACGTTTCAATTAGAGGATAATAAATTATTTCTCTAATTTATATAACTCAAGAGTTTAATTAATCTTACCTGTATATCATGACCTCTGTTCCTGACAGTTGCATTACAAACTTTGTAAATCCTCTTATCAGGCTTACTGGAAATTATCCTCACTCTTTCATGTGACATATCTATTGGAGATTGCATAGTGCCTCTGTTACATGCCGCCCATTCTTTCCTGATCTCTCCCCATTTTCTCGGACCCTTTTCACTTTTTGCTAAGTAATCAAACTCTCTTTCATCCTCTGAATTGGAACAGAATTAAGGATAAAAATTAAGACCCAGATCAGATATGTTAACAGAAAAGCAAAAAACATTTACATAAAAAAAATAATAATAATAACATACCTACTTCTTGAGCATTGACAGATTTTGGTCCAAGCAAAATAAGGCAGATCACAATCAGAAATGGAGCAAGGATGTAGAATGACTTGTGTTTGCTCTTCATTTCTTGTTTTTTTTTTTTTTTTCTTTGGGGGCTGTTTGGGGAGAAAAATAAATATGGGGAAAAACAACAATGGCAGATCGTATAATGGGGTTCTTGATTATAAATGCTATAGATCTAGAGTTGTCTTGTCTTATGGGTTTATATAAGTTAATGTAATTTGGTGCATATGGTGGACTGGGGACTTTCCTGCAAGTTTCAATTGATAATTGATATCAAGGGCTGCGAACCTGAATTTAAAATAAAAAATAGTGTAAAATTGGGCAATGACAGAAAGTGGACAAAATTTATTAGGTCACCACATGTGATTCTCAACACGTTATTATAACTTAAATGAACATATAATTATAAAGAACATCATGAAATTTGGAAAAAAAAAATTGAGTGAACTTTCTTCGGAGGGAGGGTTTTGTCCTTTTACTTATTCTTACCTAACTTAATAACAATATATGGCTGGGTTCCTCGAAAGTTGATAATGAACAGTAGAAATGCCAGCCATGAGCCAATAACGCAGCCCCAAGAAGGGGGCAAAAGGAAGCAAGTAAAGATATGAGAGTAATTTTTATGCGAGTTTTTTATTTTGCATAATTAATTTTAAATTATTCTATTTTATTATATGAACTACTCAAATTGTTGTATTTTCCTATAATTCCCAAATTTACTCTTTTACCTTTATGGTTATTTTATTTTTTGATATCTGAAAATGGTATCATAACCTAAGTTTATTGATAATTGTTCAAGATGTAATATCTACAAACAATCCACTAATAATGATGAGTAAAATTGAAAATTATAGGCCAACAAAATTTTCAAAACTTAGGGGGTAAAGTAGAACAATTCAAAGTTAATTGAGCAATGTAGAAAAACAGCATAGTTTGGTGTAAATTAAAATTAACTCTAAAGATATTTTTGGTAATGCTAGCTAATTCTTAAATTTTTTTAATTAAATTTAGTTAAAGAAAAATAATTTTGTAAAATTAGGTTGGGAATTGAAATGTCGTTTGATTTAGAAGAATGAAATTGTCTTGGGATAAATATTAGAATTTAAATTTTTTTAGTTATTAGTAATTATACAAATAAGAGTATAAGATAAATAATATATGTAAATATATATGTAAAATTCAATGCAAAAGTATATAGATAATAATGCAATAATAGCTACGATTTGATCATGGTAATCAAATTTAAATAAATTAAAATCGAATCCAAAATTGAATTTTTTTTACACGTACTGAATTTTTTATTTCGATTCTCTCTATTCAACTCATCTAAACCTATGTGAACACGACTATTGTGGAAAACCAATAACTTCTCGGTTTTCGCGATGTTGTAAAAAGTGCTATGCACTAGCTAGGTGGCAGGTTGGGGCCTAGCATCTAGGTGGGGATTAATCGGGGTTAGGTGGGACCTGGGCGGGGTTAAGCGGCCCCGATCGGAAAAAAATTGTAGGTGGACGAAGGAAGCCTAGCGCCTAAGCGGATTAATTGGGCTAAACGAAGATTTTTATAACAGAGATTTCACGCGGTGGCCGTCGATTGTTCCTACTTCCAAGCTACTTTTACTAATATATGGAAACTTTTCCTATACGAGTCATGGTCCTCGTGGATGGAGAAAAAGGAAAAAAGAAAAAGAAAATGGGGAACAGATTAAAACATTTAGGAGAAAATTGTAGTACTGGTCATATATCTATATGGATATTGCAATATTAGTCCTATAATTTATGAAATTGTAATTTCGATTTATGTGATAATTTTGTCCCTTAGCAAAAAAATTATTTTACAAAAATAACAATTTTAATCATGTAATTTTTTTGATTTGACAATTTTAGTCCTATTATTCAAAATAATCAATTTTGCAAAAGTTGTACGTGTTTTTGTATTTTCATAATTAGAAAATAATACATGTATAATTCGTATCTCGAATTTTGATTCGATTCATGAGTCTAAAATCCTTCCATCATTAGGCAATATATAATATAAATGATAAATAATTTAAATTGAACTCACTCGATACTATTTTATACTTGATCTTAGGTATATTGATTATTTATAAAGGACGTTTTAGGAATAATTGAAATATTAAAATAGCCCTCAAGACCAAATTTGTACCAATTTAAAATTTATAGGACAAGATTTGCACAAATCTAAAACTTATGGAACCAAAATTGCAAAAAAAAAAAAAAACAAAACATACATGACTAAAATTACAATTTCAATAGCTACATGACTAATATTGCAACATCCCTAAAGATACTGAGAACTAATTATCAATCTCTTAATACTTGCTATCTTATATAGAGTCATTTTGTCAAAATGGGTCGGTCCGTCAGTCCGCCGTCCCCACCCCGCCTAAGGTAGGGGTGGGTTAAGTATTTAGTAGCCCACCAAGGGGCGGGGCCTAAACCGGCCTAGCTGGCCCGCCGCGGGCTTGGCGGGTTGGGTCGGAGGGCCGCTAACTCGCTTAAATATAAAAAAAAAACAAAAAAAAAATTAGATAAAATAGACAAAAAAAATTAGTATAATTGATATTTTATATTTTTATCTCTTATAAAATCGTATATAATATTTTTATAAAATATGTACTTGTTATCCATCAAGTATATTTAATTAATTAAAATTAATAATATGAATAATTTTTTTCATTTTTCTTAACTTTTTTAATTTTTGGCGGCAACCATGTTCTGGCCAAGGGGTTGGGTTGGGTTGAAGTTTTTCTTGACCCGCCACCTTGACGGGCCAACCCGTCCCGCCCCACCAAGTGGCGGGTTTTTATGGTCGTGGGTCGGGCAGACCAATGTACTCGTTTCGACAACTCTAATCTCATATACTATATCCGTCCCAAATATATAATAGTGTATTTTCGAGCTTCACTTTATAAAAAATGGAAGTTGAACTCACTTGGTTAAGTTTGACGAAGACTCATAGGAAACCTATATTGAGCAAGGGATTTAGGTATTTTCATATAATAATAAATTAATAATAAAGCAAGTCATTTCGCAATTGAAGACATTGTTATTGCTAATGTGAGACTCGGATTGGTAACTTGGAACTGAATTTCAAAGAAATTGATTTTAATGTATGAAATTTCATACTAGGAACGTACACCCTACTTTTTCATAGAATAAGATCATTTTTGAAAAGGACGGATATCTCATAGTCCAAATGAAGTATGAATTATGTGACCCAACCTGTATAAAGATACTCTGGTGGACAAAAAAAATGTGAGGCCCTTACGATCTTTGGATTTATTGGTCGGATATTTTTCCAGTTATTTGGTGTACATTCTTAATTTGTATTTTTCTCATGTACTTATTCTATAAATTAAAGAGTTGGTCTCCTGTTAGATGGTCTAACGGATCTAAACTGTCCGAGGGAGCCCCAACAACCAACTCAAACTTAACCCGATCAAATCCGAAAAAAAGAAAAAAAAACTAAAAAATCAGCCCATTACTCCAAGACATCCATCATCCGCACCATCCCACCGCAATAGGAGCCGCTGATTCCCGATCACCTTCTCATCTTCATCGCGTAGAACACCAAACAAATCTTTCTCGGCCTCCTTCTTCAACCAATTCAAATTTCCCGATTCTCGAAACAATTATGGCTCGTTTTTCTTCGAATTGAATAGGTTTTATGGTTTCACCGACTTATTTCTTAGGCGATTGGATGAAATCTTTGGAAATAACCAAGGAATATTTTGGTTTTTAGTTTTGAAATCATATAGATTAAAGGTGGAAAGAGGGAGTTTAGGTGCGATTGGATATACTTTCATTTTGAAAATTTTCATTTTGCTAGAGAATAGTAGTGAAAAAAATTTTGGGAGAAAAAGATGAATTTTGAGAGTGTGATTGGATGTGAGATGAAAAAGTAATGATGAAAGTTGATTTGATGTGAAAAATATTAAAATATTGATTGGTAGTTAAAAATATGTGAGCTAATGAATAGTGAATTTTGTGGGATAATGTGTAATAATAATTAGTCTTTTATGAAAAAATGTGTATGTGCAATTGGTGAAAGAAAAAGTGAGAAAAAGTAAAAGTGAGAGAATATTATATTTTAAAGAAAATTTTCATAAACAATCACATGTTTGATAAAAAAATTCTCGACCCGAACGAAAATGAATTTTTGCTCACATCCAACCACGGCCTTTGCTTCCGGAATAAGCTAGAAAAGTTACGAGAATGCACGGCGATGGGATTTGAGGTTTTCATGGATAATAATTTTGATTCTCGACAAATTAGTAAATCGTCGAGTGAGGGGATTTGCATTGGGTGAAGAAATACCAAAGATATGAGAAGAAGCATTCAATTATTCATGCAAATCTCCATCAACAACAAAAAAATGTTTTTTTATAATACTTTTTCATGAAAACACTAATACATTTTAGTGGGACTACTAATACTTTTACTTGAAACACTAATATTTTTTAGGGAAATTACTATAAATCTTTCAAGGGAAAACTAATATTTTTCAAGTGAATACGTTTTTTAAGGACTGCTAATACTTTTGACAGAAAAAATTAACACTTTTAAGAGAACTATTAAATATTTTTCAAGTGAATTATGTATTGATATTTTTCGAAATGACTACTAATACATCTCGGATGGAAATCTAATATCTTTTAGCACTATTGTGATACTATATCATTGTCCAATATTTCAAAAAAATAATATTTCTAAGTGAACTACATACTAATACTTTTTAGAGTGACTACTAATACTTTTCAAAGTTAATGCTAATACTTTTTAGAGAGATGCTAATATCGGTCCTAAATATTACAAAAGTAATATTGGGTCAGTTTTGGGATCCGTCTAATGAATTTGTGCCCGTTAGACCGTCTTATATGAGTTTTTGTGTAAATTACATAGGTATCTAAGCGTGTAATTAATAATTAGTTCTGGGATAATGGTATGCAACAATAAAGTGAGAATAGAATGTGAATGATTACCCATAAGAATATCCATTTTTAAAATATGAGGTTAATCATTCCCTCTTTTTCCATAGGTTTAATTATTCACCAGTAATTATCATGCATGAATCATGATTGAAATCATATATTTTGTTTTTAATTTAATGAAATTATTTCATAAACCTCAAAGATGGCACACGGTCAGAGGTGGGCCTGCAGCCCAACCGTCCAGGTTTTTGCATTCAGATCCAAATTCAAGTCCAAACAATTAAATCTGTTCAATTCGTTTTATAATTATGAAATACTAAAAATATATAATTTAGAAACAATTTCAATGTGACTTTCAAATATAAGTAAATAATGTTATTAGTAAACGAAAAACTACTTATATGTTACTTGTATATATTACTTATTTATTAGGTTTTATAAAGTACTCGGAACTGATGGTCATCACTAATAATTAAATCAACAAAAATATTAAATTCCTAAAAGGAGATATAAGTACAGTAATTTTTAAAGTTTTTGTACTCACCTTAAACCTCTAGTTTTTTTAATTATCCCAAAAAATAATGATAACACAAAAGAACTGACAACCAAACCGATTCAATTGAGTTTGTTATTTTATATATAGGTTCCAAGTTTCCAAGTTTGCGCTTGAAATAAAAAGATGTCTTTAATTGTATGTTGTGTGCGTTATTTTATTTTATTTTAGAGCCAGTTGGATTTTTCTCTATAACAAAAATGGTTTTTACTCATTTTTAATTTGAGTTCAAATGTCTATTTTGCCTTTTTTTCCATCTATGTGGATCTGCGCATGATTCAAGATCGATTATGTAACGCATCAATTTTTCGAAAAATAGCGCTAGAAAAACGGGAAGAGTTTGACCGTCGATTTTTATTCAAAATGGCAAATAATTAGTATGTTTTTGAAGACATAAGTATTTTTTATTTTCACAAAATATAAGTGGTTAATTTGACCTATTAAATTTGACCTCTTAAAATCATCGTCTAATCTTGATTAGTCGCGCGCAAGCGCTTAAGCGCCCATTGTCCGTCTTGGTTATTCCTCCTATTAGGCCCCGTCTAACTCCGCTTTCCGTTAAACCCCGCACAGGCTCCGTCTACGCGCTAGATCTTCAATCGTCCGACTAGCGCCCCTAACGCGCTTTTAAAACACTGATTTTCTTTGATTTTTCATAGGTTTGGAACTTTCCATCTCCATCTCCATGTCTTCCCGCGGTTAGTTGCAAAAACTTTTGAGAAAGTTTCGACATATAAAATTGGGAAATGTCGTTTTCGTTGATTGTCCGTTAGTGCCGTCTATGATATTTTACACCTGGCCAAGATTTTGTGCATTTAACGATCAATAATAGATTGCAAATTATTGTGCAGGTTAAATTTTTCATAAGTGGAATTAAAGCCTCCATTAAGATTTTTATAACATATCTACTTACTTCCATTATCATCTCTACACACACAGATATATATTTGTTTAGAGTGTTAATATAAATTAGTGCCAGAGCGGTCGGGTAAATTAAAATTAATTGATGGCCACGAAAATCATAGTAACATTACTTTTACTGGTGGCGGGAGAATTATCTCTTGCCATCAATAGGAAAATGGTGCAAACCAGATCGGAGGAGATAATTAGCAAGGCGGATCAGGCGGAGAAAATATCTCCACCGCCGTGCCGGAGATAAAAAACCACCATTCGATTCCGAGGAGATCTTGGGATAGCAGCCAAAACCAAGACGAGCCGGCGGCGGATACTCCAGATCCGGCGTGAGTTCGTAGCTAAATTTGGTGTCAGATATGTTGTAAATTGTAATCAATATTATGGTTTATGCAGTTTTTTTCAACTTTAGAGTTGTGATTTCCCAAACGTTTTCTTTAGCATGTGTAGATAAGTGTCAGGTTAAGAGTGTTTTAGTAGGTAGGAAGAAATTAGAGGTAGTGGTATAAATGTAATATTATCCTTGTTTTTTTTTTGGATGACTAATATTATCCTTGTTTGATTTGAGAGCTTGTTAGATTTTTTTTTTAAGTGTTTTTTTTTAACAGATTTTTTTAAGTGTTTAAGTTGCTATTTCTTCTTGTTTTTCGTGCGAGCTTAACAGTACGTGGCAAATGCATAAGTGGGAGGGTTGGGTTGGGTTGGGTTGGGCAATGCTAAATGTAGACGCTAACGCCATTAGCGTCTACTACTCTTTTTTTTTTTTTTTTTTTAAATTCTTGGCCTACTATTTTTCTTATCAATCCACTCATCTTCTTTCTACAACACCATATCCTCAATTAACTAGGATATAAATGAATTAAATTGAACAGAATATAAATATATTTATTTATATTGGCCTCATTCATAGAATATTTTTAAACATTTTTTTAATATTCAAATACAATTTTTGAAATATATATTAATTAATTTAAATATTTGTATTGAAAATTATAACCTATCTTTATTTAGGGTTAGTCTCCTGTCCGACGGTTTAACGGATCTAATTCGTTAGACAAATCCAAATATCCGACCCAACTCACCAACTCTTTCCCCCACAAGTACCATTGTACCAATACCACACCACCCGTTGGCCGCTACTAATACATTTTAGGAGAGTTGATAATACATTTTAGGAGGACTACTAATACTTTTCGGAGGAAAAACTACCAAATATTTTTAGGATGACTACTTATTATTTTTGGGGGAAGAACTAATACTTTATGGGAACTTCGATCTTTTTATGAGGAAAACTATTAATTTTCAAGAGAAATACTAAAATACATTTAATCGAAAAATATAATAATTTTAAATAACATTACTAATACGGTTTAGTAGGAATACTAATACTCTTGATGAAAAAATAAATATTTTTCAAGAGGATTAATGAAAAAAGCTGTTCAAGCATATTACTAATACATTTCATCGTTACTATTAATACTTTTGGGAGAAAAATTAATTATATTCAAGAGAACTACTAAAATATTCTCTAGGGAACTACTAATACGTTTTTGGGAACTACTAATATTTTTCGGATGCACTTTGTCCTAAAATATTTCAAACATGCCACTAGTACATGAAATAGCGAAAAAATCGGGTCGGGTTGGATCTGTCAACAAAAAAAGACACATTAGATAGTCGATACATGAGTTTTTGTGCTATATTTATATTAAGATAACTCTTTGACCAAGGATTTGGTTCAAATGAGACCACCCTCCCTGGGTGAGACAGTGTGGACTCATCTTACCCATTGATCTTAAAAAATGAAGGGATGTGATTAATTCAGTTTTTTTAATTATTTCCTAATTTTCATTGATTTTAAGGGTAAGATTGTAATTTTGTAATTCAAATTAGTGGTCCCAAATGATTTTATGGTGAGATTAACACTCCGTATTTTGTGGCGAGAATTTAAGGAACCTGTTTTCTTTCCAAATATTTTTATTTTACTGAAATAGTTAGGGTTCTTCTACTATATAATTAAACATCAAATAATGCAATGTTAGTTATTTTGTTGGCACTTTTTTTTTAAAAATAAGACATAATTGAATATAATGTCTTGCGTATTTAGTTATTCCACAGGGGCATAGATAGTTTCTACATAATACATAGTTAGTTGATTTTGTTGCATAGTTTATGATGTCTTGCATAGTTGGATATATTGTACTACATATTAGTTTTTTTACGCATAGATAGTTTTGGATAATGCATATTTAGTTGAGTTTTGTTGCATATTTAGTTTTCGAACTCACTTTGCTCGTTATTTCTCCGTAACATTGCACCAATTTTTCTTGTTTTTTCTTTGTAACTTTCATGAACTGTAATTTTTGAGTTCTTCACGGTTTTTTCTTTATTTGCGTTAATGGAGGAATGAGAGAGAGAGAGAGAGAGACGTGAGATTGGGAAATTGGGAGATGTATGAAATAGAAAAATATTAGATTCCATTTTTGTAACTAACTTGTTATGTTATTTTACCCTACTACCCTTATATTGATTAAAATAATATTTTAATATATTTTTATCCATAAATCATACCCATTGATTAATAGTGGGGGATGGTTGAGATTAGTCCATTGTGTCTCACCTAGAGTCATGTTCTCACTTGATCCTCCCCTTTGACCAATGTCTAGAATTTATTTGATCTAAAAGATATATTCACTAGAATAGTGTAACAAAATATATAAGACCACATCAATACAAATATTCGAATTAGATCGTATATATTTCAAATAAGAATAAGAATCAATTTTGTATTTGAATATTAAAAATTTTGTATAAAAATATTTGTAAATGAGGACAATACAAATAAATTTTTTTTTTTTAACAATTCTCTGTAAGTTTGATAATTTTATATCATTACTAACATCATCAACAGTTTAATTTTATTGTATTTGAACATTTGCTTTTTAAAATGAGATGTAGCACCAAACATTGTAAGAAGTACGTAGAAACTTATAAATTTATTTATATTAAATTTGGAATATTGTCTCCAATGTTACACCGTATCTTAATTCACATTAATATTATATTATTTAAATAAATTCCAAATATTATACATACAAAACTAGGTTAAACAATGGGAACTAGGATATGAAAATGTAAGTGTTTAAGGGTGACATGTATGGACTGTGAATGCTATATAAAATTTGTGCAGTTTATGTTCTTCTGCTTGCCCACTCCTAGAAAAACGACTAACGGCAACATATTAACTGAGTACTAGTTATATAGCAAGTTGTCATTCAAAGTGTTTTCAGTATGTCAGCCTATTTCTGAAGCTCTCAGTCCCAATGTTTTACAGGATTGATGGACTTAAGGTTCATGTTGCAAGGAAGGATTCTTTGATAATGTGCTCTATCGAGTAATTTATATATATATATATATATATATATATATATAAATCATACTAGGCAAAAATCATTGTGTCTATTGATGCTTTTTTAGGTCCCTGAATAATAATAAATGTAGCTTAGGTGCAGTGCAATTTCATTGAGCTGCAAATAGACATGTTAGCAACTTCTATTACCATATGTAGGATATAGCTCAAGTATGCTTTACTAAGTAAATTGAGGCCAAGCAACCTTAGATTTCACTTTTTCAGTTGGTGTTTTTTACACTTATTGCTGTCTACTGTTGATAAGAAGTAACAATATTTGTTCATCTTCATTTTACAAATGAATATATTACAAATGAATTAAATGAATTAATTAATCACAGCCCAGCTCTTTTTTTTTGCGTTCAGAAAAAGATAAAACGGCGATGGACAGTAGTGGCGGAGCCACCACAGGCAACTGGACGGAGGCGGTCGAAGACTTAGTGCATGGCAGACTTGTCGAAGCTTTATTCTACTGAAGGGTTCTCTCTCAAAGCCGATCAAACTGTCTCCCATGCACTACAAATCAAACACAAAACAGAGTAAGTCCAATTTTCGTGTTTTTTTTTTTTTTTTTTTTTTTTGGATTTCAAGAAAATTGGTTTATTGGTTCTCCTTCGAGATTCGTCTCGCTTTCTTTTCCTTTTTGTTTCTTTGTGATTCGATTATTCCTAAAAGCGCGGCTTAACCCGGACACAAAAGATGATCGGATATTCCAGGATTACTTCCTATTATCTGATTCTGTTTTTTTGTTGGAAATTTATTGCTTACTGTTGTGTGATTTCGTTTCTTTCACTGCGGCATTTGAGGAACTTGTCAAATGGGTTCTTGTATGTTTCTAAAAATTAATTTATTGTATATTAGATAACATAGAAGATGTACAATGATTCTATTGGTGGTTGTATTTGGGGAAATTAGAGAGGAACAGAAGAAATAATCCATATACAATTTCCTACTATCTATTTTTATTGATTTTTTATTGGATGTAGAATGTTGCTAAACTATGAGTCTCTGGTTGGATTTATACATTTGTTAAGTACAACTGATTCTTTGTTGTTTATGATTGATCCTAGCTATTAAGGGGTTTCCACATGGAAAACTAGTCAACTTCCGAGGGGATTGCTGCGGGTTTCAGATAATGAGCCCACTACTTCTAATGGAAATGCAGAACATGGTTTGTATTTCCTTCTCCAACTCTTTACATTTATTGTTTAATAACTAATAAGAATTCTTAGTCAATATGCTACTTGTGGTTAAAAAGTGCTTTCTGCCTATCTTTTTCATTCTTCGCTTTGCTTTCTCCTATCTTACTCTTTTTCCTTGTGCTTTCTTAAATTTCTTTTCATCTGTTGTGTGTATGTTGGGTTTTAGTCTTCTTGGAAAAGATTTTTCTTTTCTTTTGCTGAAATGACATTTATGGATATGTATGAATCTAAAGTTGGCAGTGGTGCATTAAGAAAAAGAACTGGGAACCAAGAAGTGGCAACAACAAATTGAGCTAAAGAGTCCATATATCTAAAATTATGGGCCCAGATAAATTGTAATAAAAAAAGTTGAATTATGCCATTGCCCTCTTCTTCTCTTTCATTGCCATGTTTAAGAGAATTTATAAGTGTATACCGAATTTATTTGGATTTGTTAGCAGCTGATACTTCAATAATTTGGCAGTGCTTTTTTTTCTGCAGGTTGAAAAGGGTTTTTAGAGAAGGAACAACTAATCTACAACTTCTTCTAGTGTTGAGTTTTTAGAGAAGGATTTTTAGAGAAGAAACAATTTATCTTCATTTGCACATGTGTGTTTTTGGGACATTTATCATATATTGGAATGATGCTTTGATATGATTGTCACTTTTCGGGGTACGCAATTTCTAGAATCTTCTTGTGTCATATTTGTATGTAATTTTCATTAATGGAGAAAATTTATGTAGGTTGTTGAATATGTGGTTGAAACATCTTTTGGTGTGTGTGATTTGTTTGGTTGGATTTGTGTCAGGTTGTTATTTTGCTTTATGAAATTTCAGGTTTTATTTTGTTGTATGAAATTGCAAATTGAGTTTCCATTTTGTAAAGCAGTGCTTAAAAAAATGAAGATATTACATCGGTTGTAACGAAACCCGAAGTAACAGACCCAAATATTTACATCCACTTGTTTACATCGGTTCCAAGCAGAACCGATGTAAACAAACATTGTCTACATCGGTTTTCTGACCGATGTAAAAAGGGACCCCATTCCACTACGCTGGATTCTACATCGGTTGGAAAACCGATGTAAAATGTGTCACAGAACCGATGTAAAAAGCCTGTTAAGTAGTAGTGAACAAGAATGATATAAAAATATTAAACAAAAAGTAACACCATAAGAAAATTTCAGTTACAGAAATAATTGTCAATAAATTTTATAGTTACCTACAAAGTACCTACATAACGAAAACTATTATTTTTTCTCAAACTATATTGATCAATTATCGACAAATCACCAATAATTTTAAATTTACCGACAGAAATACTGCATGTATTTACCAACAATTTTAGATTTTGTTGTAAATATTTATCTATAATAATCATACCTACAATGATCATAACTACACTTTACAATTATCTTAATACGTGCCTACAAATTTTTTTAGGTAAATTATTTTTTTCTTGTAGTGTTAGCATTTTATTAACGTATTTTTTCTTGTAGTGTTAGCATTTTATTAACGTATCAAAATAAATTCCAGGTTTTTAAATGAATTACGCATAAACATGTGATGTGATATCACTCCAAGTGATTGAACTTCCATTAAGACAATTGCTAATCGAGTCGCTTACCGCATCACAAACAAGATATCAAGTGATTACCCAAAGAAACACCCGACGCTCAAGTCGATTTAAAAAGCAAAGAAAATCCGAAACTTGAGAGTGGTAATTGCGGATCATGAGTTGCCTCCCTTTCAATAATGAGGATATAAGGTATTTATAGGCAAATAGGTGGATCTTCGTGGGCTTTTTTACATTAGTTCATCTTCAACCCATTGCACCAAATTTGGTGTAAAAATTACACCCATTTGGTGTTTTAGTATAAATTTATCAAAACCATCTCCAAACCATTACACCAAATGAATATTTTACTCTTTCTTCTTTATTTTCTAATAACCAATTTTATTTATTTATACAATTATTTTATTTAATTATATTTTATTATTGTGTATGTAATTAACTATAAAAACTTACATTTAATTAATATTACATTAATTAATTATATTACAAAAATAAATATTAAAATTAATATTAGTATTTCTTTTAGTTTAATTATAGTTATTTGTTATTTATTATTATTTATAGAAAATATTATTTAATTATTAAAAACATGTTATATAAATTAATTATATATAAAATGAGGACAAAATTGGAATTTAAATTTAAAGTAGAAGAGAATTGGAGGGCAAATAGAGGATATTGCATTACACCAAATTTGGTGTAAATAAATAGTGTTACACCAAATTTGGTGTAATATTATTCACTACACCAATTTTGGTGTAAGGTCTAGAGTTGGGTTGGAAGGATTTTTTTTTTTCATATTTGGTGTAATAGTGTTGGATTTGAAAGTGTGTTGGAGATGCCCTTAGAACTCGGATATTGCCAGTATGTCTACTTAGAATTTTATAAGGAAATAATTTATTTCTAAATTATCGAGGTTTTATACTTCTATCGGTAATACTTTAGGGCTCGATTGGATATACTTTCATTTTGAATTTTTTATTTTGCTCTGAGAATAGTGGTAAAAAGAGATAATTACATTTTACCCCCAAACTGTAGGCGTTTTTGGAGTTTACCACCTAAACTTTCCCGAGTCGTACTTCACCCCGTGAACTCCGTGATTTTTGCACAATTCCATATATTGGCGATCGGCGGCAGAATATTCCGAGAATATGCCGGCACGTGCCTTGCACGTGAGGGCAAAATCGTCATTGTCTCAAATTTCTAAAAAAGTTGTTACATTTTACCACCTCAACTTTGTTTGACTTGTACTTTATCCCCCTAAACTTTGCGTTATTACACTTTGCTACATAATTTATTTATTTTAAAAAACATATATTTATATATTTATTTTATATCTTTTTTTTCTAATTTTTTATCCACAAAAAATAAATAAGTACTTTGGTTAAGTATATTACCAATAAAATTATACTATAAATTCTTCATTTTAAACTTTCTTGTAAAACCTTAGTTTATTTTTCCTTTTACTGTATTAGTTTTTACATTATAATTAAAAATATAAACTATACTTTTTAATTTTAGGTGCATAAAATTATAAATTTTCATCAAAGTCAATTTAAACATAGTACGATGCATTTAACTTTCTTTTGTAAGTAAAATTACTAGAAGATACAAGTATTACAAATTTAATGAATTTGATTATTTTTACAATTAAGTAGTGTATAAGATTTGTAATAAAGTAAATTAATTTTCATAATTTTTAATTATAAAACTAAAAAATTAAATTGACGAAAGGAAAATTCTTCCATAAATTTAAATATAATACATTATAACAATATAATAATAAATTAGGTCATTGAATTTTTTAGTACCTGGCTTTATAAAGACTTTCTTTTTTAATTTGGTACTGACATTTCCGAGTTACCAATTTAGTACACATACTTCACTTTTTTATATATTGGTGGGACAATTGCAAAATTGGTGCTATAACTATAGGCAATTTGTAATTTCGGTCCTATAAGTATTGAGTTTGCAAAATTCGTCTTGTAAGTTTGATTGTTTTTGCAAAATTGGTCATATATGTTTCATACCTAAGCAATTTCGGTCATGTAAGTTTCAAGTTGTTGCAAAATTGGTATCCTGTGTTTATTTAATATTTTTAAAATACCAAGAATACTCTTATACACATCAATGGCTTATTTGACTAAGTGGTTTGCTCAAAATGGTATCGAGCATAGGTTTATTAAGAACTTTTAGTTATATTTATGTAATTAACAATTGGTGAGGAGAATTTTCTCCGAGAAAATGGATTTGGATAATTGTTCAAGATGTCTACCTTATAGGACACATCGGCAAATCTACATACAAAATTGGGGTACAATGCACCCAAACTGAAATAATTCAACTATATTTTTTAGTAAAGAAAATTTAATAATAAATTTGCCCCTTATTTTTACAAAAAGTAAAAATAGAATTAGGAAATTCAAATAAAACACTATAATCCCACAATAAAATTTCAAAAATAAAAGATTGACTTATCAACTTGAATAAATAAACCATGGCAAAAGTCAAAACATACAAAACTAAAAAAATCAAAAAACACAAATCTAATAATTATCAATAATGTTACCAAAATCGTTAATCTAATCATTTTGTATTATGACTTTAAATAATTAATAATATTATATGCACATTTTTTAAAAATCCATCGTACCTCAATTTTAAAAATCATGGATCCGCCACTAATAGGACATATCGTCAAATTTTAACGATGTATGCACAATAACACTAGGATAAGATAACATATTAGAACAATCATATTAAAACCTCTTAATAGAGACTGGATCTAAGTAGGTGTAACAATGTCATGAACAAAATAGGTGTCAGAAAATGTGAATCTTTTATTCTATAAATAAGGGTTTATCTAGATAAATTAGCTATGATGTGTTAAGGACTAAAACTGTTAATGCTCGAAAGTTATATGACTAAAATTGCTACTGTTAGAAAGATAAAGGACCAAAAATATTATTTAGCCATAAGGGCAAAATTGTCTAGGACCAAAAATACAACTTTAAAAGATAAAGGACTAAAATTGCAACTACCCCAAAGTTAGAGGACTAAAACTCGCAATTTACCCTAAATTGGTACCTATTTACTTTTAAGGATGAAAATACCCCAAGATTTTTTATTTTTTGTTAAAAAGATAAGTTTTAATTAGAATTCTTAAATTTTAAAATTGGTGCTATAACTATAGGCAATTAAGAAATAATTTATTATTATTATTTAAATTAAATTAATAAGCTTTTTATTGTAAAAAATAAAATTAATTAATTTTTTAAACTTTGATTAAAAAACTAATTAAAAATTAATATATTAATAAAAAAATTTGCTATAATTTTCTTATATACTATCTTACTTTTAATTTTAGATTATTTAATTTTCATTTTAATTTTTAAAATAGTTAAATATACTAAATTTTCTTTTCGATTAATTAAATTTTAATTTATGTTTATTAATTTACAAATTTAACATAATTAATTTTATTTTTTTCCAAAAAATTATTAATATTTTTATAAACTTCTTTTTATTTTTATTAATTAAATTAATTAAAATTTACTTGATTTTATAATTTAAATAAGTATACTCAAAAATTCATTTTGAGTATACTTATGTTTATTGGGGCATTTTTGTCCTTAAAAGTGAATAGATACCAATTTATAAAAAATGTGAAGTATGGGTATTAGGTTGGTAACTCAAAAAGTTAGATACTAAACCAACAAAGTACCTATAGGTCGGTACTAAAAATCAATAACCATAATAAATCTACTTTATTACAAATCATATATAGTACATAAATGTAAAAATGATTAAATTCATTAAATTTTTAATACTTTTATCTTTTAATAATTTTACTTACAAAAGAGAGTTAAATGCATCGTATTATGTTAAAATTGACTTTGGTGAATATTTATAATTCTATTCACCTAGAAAATGAAAAGAATAATTTATATTTTTAATTATAATGCAAAAATTAACTCAATAAAAGAAAAATAAACTATGATTTTACAAGAAAGTTTAAAGTGAAGAATTTAGGGTAATTTTGTTGATAATATACTTAACCAAAAGAATTACTTATTTTTGTGGATAAAGATTTAGAAGAAAAAAAGAAATAAAATACATGTATAAATATATAACTTTTTTTTTTAATTTTTTAAATTTTGTGTGGCAACTTTGAAATAATGCAAAGTTTAGGGGTTAAAGTGCAAGTCAAACATAGTTCGGTGACAAAATGCAACAACTTTGAGACAATGACGATTTTGCCTTCATGTGATGAAATATTCGGGAATATTTTCGCCCCATGGCTAATATATGGCATCGAACAAAAAATCAAGGAGTTCAAGGGTAAATTGGAACTCGGAAAAGTTTAGGTGGTAAACTCCAAAACTCTTATAGTTTAGGGGCAAAATGTAATTATCTCTAAAGTAATTTAGAAGAAAAAATATGAATTTTGAGAGTGATTAGATGTGAGATGAAAAATAATGATGAAATTTAATTTTATTTAAAAATAGTAAATAATGATTTGATATGATTGGTAGTTAGAAATATGAGAGTGATTGAATAGTGAAATTTGTGGGAGAATGTGTAATAATGATTAGTTTTTTTGTGAAAAATGTGTAGATATGATTGGTGAGACAAAAAAATAAAAGTGAAAAGATAGTATATATTCTAAAAATTCCATAAACAATCGTATATTTTGTCAAAAATAATTCTTCAAAGAAAATAATAATGAAATTTATTTCACATCCAATAAAATTTTATAATTTATAGGCACGTTAGCCTGGTGCACTGCTACAACCACTTGAAACCCCGTGAGAATTTAATTATTATTTAGTTTTTATGGTAAAGAATTTTTAAGCATGTTCTCTTTGTGCTTAATCACGACACTTTTCAGATTCAAAAATTCTATTCTATAATAAATTTTAAATATTATTGATTCGGTGCAGATCTTCCATGTGTTGGATAGTTTGTAGTGTAATTTTTGTCCCACATAGATAACTTGTCAATATGTAATCTTGTTTTTATAAAGGAAAACAAGTACACTTAGCCTAGTTCAAGTGGGCCTCAGATCTTCCATGTGTTGGATAGTTTGTAGTGTAATTTTTGTCCCACATAGATAACTTGTCAATATGTAATCTTGTTTTTATAAAGGAAAACAAGTACACTTAGCCTAGTTCAAGTGGGCCTTTCATTGACTTATATATATATATATATATATATATATATATATAAATTTGATTCAAATGAGATCACCCTCTCTAGTGAGATAACGTGACTCATCTTACTTCATTGATCTTAAAAAATGAAGGGATGTAATTAATTCGCTTTTGTAATTATTTCCTAATTTTCGATTTTAAGGGTATGATTGTAATTTTGTAATTCAAATTAGTGGTCCCAGTTTTATGGGGCAATGGAATTGACAATCTTGGATTTTGTGGCGGAATTTAAGGAACTGTTTTTCTTTCCAAATATTTTTATTTTACAACACAATTAGGGTTCTTCTCTGCGCATAATTAGACATCAAATAATGCATATTTGGTTATTTTGTTGGCACTGCTTTTAAAAACAAGACATAATCGAGTATAATGTCTCGTATATGTAGTTATACCTACACCGCATAAATAGGTTCAATATAATGTATATTTAGTTATGAAAATGGGATGTTGCTTTTGGAAATTATAAAAATGGGATGTTACATAATATAACTGCATATTTAGTTATTCCACAATGCATAGATAGTTTAGATAATACATAGTTAGTTGATTTTGTTGCATAGTTGGATATCTTGTACTACATATTAATTTTTAACGCCGCATAAATAGTTTTCGGATAATGCATATTTAGTTGAGTTTTGTTGCATATTTAGTTTTCGAACTCACTGTTCATTATTTCTCGGTAATATTGCACCGATTTTTCTTGTTTTTTCTCTCGTAATTTTCATAAACTGTAATTTTCTTTTCTTCACGCTTTATTTATTTGCGTTAATGAAGGAATGGGAGAGAGAGAGAGAGAGAGAGAGAGAGAGAGAGAGAGGAGACAGAGAGAGAGAGACGTGAGATTGAGAAATTTGGGAGATGTATGAGAGAAAAGAGATTTGATTCCATTTTGTAACTAACTTGTTATGTTATTTTACCCTACTACCCTTATATTGATTAAATTAATATTTTAATATTTTTTTATCCATTAAACCATACCCATTGATTAATAGTGGGGGATGGTTGAGATTAATCTATCATTATGTCTCACCTGTATACCATACCTGATCCTCCCCCCTATATATTATATTTATGACTTGAGCTTGACTTGAATAAAAGTTAATATATATTTTGCTATTTTTATTTTCAGATTTGAAAATAAAATATATTTTCAAATTATAGCAATTGGAATAGTTGTGTATTTCTAATTTATTCAGTTAAAATCTGAAAAGTTGTGACTGTAATTTTAGAAATGAAACATTGTGTCCTTTTTAAAGCCTTTCGTCTTTCTTTTTTTCTATAAATATACATGTTATCTATAGGAAAATTACAGAATCTTCTAACATGCACATTTCAGAAGAATATTAAGAGTTTTGTTGTATTTTAAAGCAAATTACCTCAAATAACTTTTAATCCTCACAGTAGAGACAATAATGCCTCTAGAAAGAAAGATACTCTCGCGCCTCAAAGTCAGTATTAATTTCGTTTTTTCACTAATACCATGTGGAGACTGAATACATACTGGCTATTGCGTGCGTCTCCTGTATATTCATAACAAATTGCCCTTTAAAGTCACATTATAGGACTCATGGCCCATCTCCTTGTATATTGAAAACAAGTGCTCTTTAAAGTCATAATATAGGGCTCATGGCCCATTATATAGCCCACCTCCTATAATTTAAGCCCACCTCATAGATCCTTAGCCTAAACATGGCTGCGAATCAGTGAAGTCAAGTAGTCATGGTCCTCATGGAACGTTGGAGATATGAGAAAACCGCTATATATTTTAATCTGTGCTTTATTATATATTTTATAAAATAAACTACATGCTAAAAAATGTAAAATATTCACACACACACACACACGTATATATATATATATATATAGGATATGAATAAAATATGTCCTCCTATTTGGGGTGAGTCCATGGGGACACATCCTAACCATAGATCAATAATTTTGGGTGGTCCAGATTTTTAGGGCTTTTTTATGATTATTTTTTTGTTTCATCAATTAAAAAGGGCAGGGTGGTAATTTGACACTTTAGAATTAGTTACTAAGATTTCATTACATCTTTCACGCATACTCTCTCTCCAGCGTTTCAGTTTCAAAAAAATTCTCTATTGCTTATGTAGTATATGTTTGTTGCTTATGACTTGCTTATGTAGTTAATATATCTGTGATGCATGTATAGTGTATATTCGTTGCTTATGTAGTATATGCTTATCGCTTATGTACTATGGGTTTGTTGCTTATGACTTGCATATGTAGTTAATGTATTCGTGGTACACACGTAGTGTATATTTGTTGCTTATCTAATATGACTTGCTTTATGTAGTATGAGTTTGTTGCTTATGTAGTTAATGTATCTGTGGTGCATACGTAGTGTATATTCGTTGCTTATGTAGTATAAACTTGTTGCTTATGTAGTATAAGTTTGTTGCTATGACTTGCTTATGTAGCTAATGATTAAGTGGTGCATACATACATATTTGTTGCTTATGTAGTATGAATTTATTGCTTATTACTTGCTTATGTAGTTAATGGTATATAAAAACACAATGACACATCTACACAAGCAACAAATTCATCTTCATAAGCAAACTTCGAACTGAGCAACTATGACAAATTGTCTGCAACTTTTTTCACATAATAGTGCGTTGAAGAAGAAGGATGAATGATTTCGTGAGTTGAAGAAGAAGGAGGATGATTAAGAAAGATGAGATTTGTTCACGTTGAATTTGATGTGAGATTTGGATAGATTGTGTGATCACAATGTGAATGCAATCCCATGAATATTGGGTAATTTTGTAGGATGACTAATTTACCAATTTCTCTAATTACCAACATTTAATCTGAATTTTTAGCTCTAAAATCATAAATTGAAAAATCTAGATATGTGGTAGGATTGGTCCATATGAATTTACTCCTATGAGCCATGAGGTGGTGCTCCTCATATAAACACCTCCCCTATATATATATATATATATTTTTTTGTTTTAAGCACATATAAATATATATTTAGAAAACCAACATTCATAACACAGTGCTCGAGGCCCTACTAACCTGACAAATCCAAAACCAAAGAAATTATAGCAGTTTCTTTTCACATAAAAAGGAGATGGGTCCCAGCAGCTAGTATAAAGGTCAAGCATTTAGAAAATAGAGTCAAAAATTGCTCCATGGAACCCATGTTGTACCCAAATTGAGGCTCCACCTAATATTTGTTTAGTATTTTTATTGGAAAAAAGCAGACAATTTTAGTGAAAATTATCAAACCTTTAATCGAGGACGTTGAAAAACGGAGAAGATAAAGCGAAAGATACAAACATGCAGGCCATGAATATGCGAATTTAAGGCAAAATTTGCGTGAGACGGTCTCATGATTTAGATCCAGTGAGGCAGAAGAACAACTTCACAAAGTTTTAAAGGTTTTTTTTTAGATTTTACTTTTCTTAGGGTTTATATTTGTTTTTTTAGGGTTTATTTTTGTTTTTAGATTTTGTTTCTTGGGTTTATTTTTAATTGATTTGGGTTTTTAGGATTTTTAGTTTTTTTTTAGGGTTTATTTTTTATTTTTTTTTGGGTTTATTTTTGTTTTTCTGAACTTTATTTTTCATGGTTCATTCTTTTAGGGTTTATTTTTGTTTATTTATGGTTCATTATTATTTTTAAATTTATTTTTATGGTTCATGTTCAAAGACGGAGCTTTTTTAGGAGTCAAAATCTCACTGATTAGATCCAGTGAGACTGTCTCACAAGAGAATTGGACCGAATTTAAAGATTAAACGGACCACAATTTAGAAGGGCAAAAGTTAAATAAAGCTGTTCAAGACTCAATAGTCAATACTATCAAGAAAAAAAGTAAGATATCATATAGTTGCTGAGGTAAAATCCAAAATATAACTGGTTCCATACACCAGTTTCAATATGTAATTAAGGGCAACTTGATTATTAATTTATGGAACTTCTATTTTGTAGGTACTTGACTTACATCTTCTAAAAGAATGCAAGGGCACAGTCATTTAAAGTTTGATATTAATTCAGATGTCTTTTTTTTTTAAAAAAAAAAAACTTTTGAAATATTTTACGTACTTAACTATACAAAGATGCGAATGTTTTAAATGTTTGAATTGAGTTTTCAAGTTGAGATATTTACCGACATTTGTAAATTTTGTTGATAAATATTATATTTACTTACAACCAGGACATATGATTCCAGATTTTGGAGATGAGAAAATGGACCTTGTTCATAAATTTAAACTATGAGAAAAAATTGATGTTCATATACTAATCATAATAAATAGTTTTTTATATTGTAAAACTCAACTATTTAAAGTTTTTATCAAAATTATATTGACAATTGTAAGTTAATTCATCTATCTCAACTATAAAAAAATGGGAAAATTTTAGGGGGTAGCTAGGATTTAAAGTCGGTCACGGTCAGCATTTTTTGGTTTTGGTGGAAAGACTGAGTCTGTCTGGCCGAAATTTTTCGAAAATAGAAAATAAAAAGGCAAATCTAAAGGCCGATACATTGCAACAATGTTTTGTGGGTTTTCATAATCTCCAATTCGAAACTTCTCTAGAATGAACTTTTTAGAGAAGTGTTTTATCCAAAAGTTCATTCTAAATTAATCACCAAATAACTATTAATAGTTTTTTAGATCTAAAAATTCATTTGAAGAGTGCTTCTAAAAACACTATTCATTATCAAGTTCGGAACATATCTCTTTCTATATAACAAACAAGACAATCATTCATCCACTCATATACCTTAATTGGGCGTATAATTCTTAATTTTTTGAGTTAAGAAGGTTTAATGGTCTTTTAATTTTTAGCTCATTTTTTTTATATGAATTAGACATTCGATTGAATTTTCAGTGCGGTCAAAATTAAATTTAACAAGATCACTCCGATCTTGAGTGCGGTCAGCTACGCCACTGGTGTCCGCTATTCCCTATAATAATTTATTTATATTTTATAGTTATCTTAGTACTTATTTACATATTTTTTTGTACCTAAATTAATTATTTTCTTCTATAAGTAAGTTAATTTCATTTCTAGTGATATTTTTGCCCGTTGGAAACCAGTCAAGGAGATGCAGTCATGCAGAAGATGCTTTGAACGAAGCATTTCTTTCTCTTTTTCTGTTTGTGTTTTGTTTAATTTTAAAACACTTTTTCTATTTTGGGTCCAAATGCAGTTAAAGTGTTGGGCCCAATTGTTTTAGTTAAAAGGCTTAAAGAAGTAGATTAAAAAAGTATGCCTCTCATACTTTACTAGACGTAGAGGAAAAGAATATGCATGCACATTTGCAGAATCTATTTTAATTTTTTTTTTCATTTACTGGTTATATATACACAATTTGGCCATGCAACAGAAAATAATTCATGAGTTCGATATTTGGACCAAAGTCCAAAGATGAACCAAATTGTGTCGAAATCATATTTTTAGTCTTGAAACACAATTTTTATACTACAGAAAGATTATAGAATTTATTTTAAATTTGAATGTTGGCCACACAAGGTTCATACTCAGTCCCTATATTTGCAGTGGGGAGACATGAATATGACCAAAATGTCCCCAGAACAGCAAATAAAAGCTCGATTTACGCAGCTTTTTAACCACGCCTGAGTTAATTACGGAATTAAAAGCAGAAAAGGGACTAGCAGGAACACAGTTTTTGACGGCCATTATATATAACAGCATCATGAAAAGCAGAAATTAGTAGGTTTTCAATCCCTCATAAAGCAGAAAACAGGGTCCTAATGGCCCATTACTTATTCATGTATTTAATTGTAGTATACTTTTGTATTTGTGTAGGCCAGAACTCGTGGGCCCTATATTGTGGATAATTTGTGGGGCAGTATGAGACTTAAGAGAAAGGCAACCTGATTGAGATTTTTTTGTTATTTTTCGCTTAAATAGGAATGAATGTATTAGTAATTATACATTACTAAGAGTGCTCCAAAAAATATTATACATTACTAAGAAATAGCATTTTGTAGATAAAGTGATATTATTCATCCTTTACAAGTATATCGGATCATCAGTGTTTCATCTCCTATTCCATCACGTGTAGATGATTGACACGTGTATTACACTTACCATATTAAACCCCACAATTTATCTTGATTTATACTTGAAAATAAACATGGTAAGTGTAATACACATGTCAATCATCCACACGGTTGAAATAGGAGATAAAACACGGTTTTGGAATAGAAAATCCTATCCGCAAATATGTAATATTAAGTTTTTTTGAGATTTATCCCGACATTCGTTCTTATTAAAAGAATGCATTAAATAAACCTCACTATTAAAAAGTCCTCTCCTTTACAATTGTAGATGTGAATGCCATGAAAAATGCAAAGATAAGAAGGCTTTTGTGATCAGATTTTCTATTTAACTTTCCCGTTCTATTCATATTCCATTTAACTTAGACGAATATTTAATTATTTGATAAATCTATACATATTATTTATCTGAAATTCCACATGAGGAAACATGAAAGAGAAAGAAAAAAAAAAAGAAAGTTGAACATGAAATATAATTTTTTTTGTACGTATTACTCGTTAAATATTGATTTTTCCGAGGTAATACAGGTTAATAATTCTTTAAAAATGATTAAAGAAAAAAGGAAAAAAGATCCCGCTCTCCCCACGGCTAGACCCTTTTATTTTCTCGCCCTTTCACTTTCTCAATTTCTCTTTTTACCCCAACTATGAACCCCAAAGATTCTTTCACAATGATTATATATTCTGACTAATGAGCACACACACACTGCTGTTGAGTAGAAAGAATGAAACTACATAAACAGCAGCAGTAACAAAACCACATTCTCACTACTCACCTCACTCTACAGCCCTTCAAACAGTTCAAATCTCAGATTTCTCATATCCTCTGTTCTCACCAATGCTCTAGCAGGAGCACATTGCTTTACTTATACAAATGCACACCAGATATTACAAAAGTACAAGTGATTTAAGCAGCACATTCTTGGAGAGTACAATGGAAAAGCTGAGTAGCACCTGCATTGTGCTTCTGTTACTTGTGTGCTCATTTTCTCAACTGGGCTTTGCAATGTGCTTAACCTCACTCTCCTGGTCAGCACCCTTACCCTGAAGATGTTGCTCAAGATGTTCACAGGCAAGAAAAAATACATTTTTGTTCTTCTGATTGTTTTAAATCTATTTTTCATTTCAAAATCTCAGTGTTCATCCAAAAAACAAACAATGCTTGCTTCTAAAATCTTGAAATAGCATTATGGATTTACGAAGAGCAGTGTGAATAGAAAAGTATGCAAAAATAAGAAAGAACCCACTGAAAATCTCTTCTTTTTCTTTTTGGTGACCGCTATTCTAAAAATTCCCACGCATCGCCTCAATTAGTTCTGTATATGTGCCAAACTCTTCTTATCTGTCTATATATTTTTTCTGATTTGACCTCGTCTAACTAGCTCAGGTCTCACTTAATTTTATCTAGTCTCCGTCTAAGTCTAAGCCCAATGAGCCGACTGCCCCTACTTCTGTCTAGAACAATGTCTCTCACTGTATCTCTATGTGAGAGAGAAAAAAAGAGAGATTTCTGTTTGTATTTAAATCTGTAGTTGCTTTTAGTAGCTTGGCCCTACATCATCATTTCAGTTTTCTGTTGACTGTGGTGGTATCCAATGCTCTGTTTCTTTTCATAAAGAGACTACTCAAGTATCTATACGTATACATGTTTCCACTCTATACACCAAAACCTCTGAAACAAATATTATCGCAGTCAACATAATTAATTCTCTGCCCCAAGGGTATACGGCAACTAGAAATAGTAAAGATTTCAGTGGCGTAATGTCCATTTCGTTGACACCCACAGCGTAAAAGTTCTAATCTTTATAATTTTCCTAATATAAAGATAGACAAAAATTTCTTATATAGTGACTTCGATTTAAAACAACTCGACCTTCCTTGCTCCTGTAGGGACGGATAGAATTCATCTTTTTCTTAACATAATAATTAATTCTCTGTACCCAACCTGCATTTTAATTTAACATTTTCATTTAATCACACAGAAAAGTGAACGTCTCAATTTCACGAAGACAAATGCTAACCTACGCCGACAACGACCAATCCTCCAATTGCCTGACAGGCAACCCAATCGACGACTGCTGGCGCTGCGACCCCAACTGGCATCTCAACCGCCAGCGCCTAGCCGATTGCGCCATCGGCTTCGGCCAATACGCCCTCGGCGGCAAGGGTGGCCGCTACTACGTCGTCACGGACTCCTCCGACCACGATCCGGTGAATCCCAAGCCTGGGACGCTGCGCTACGCCGTCATCCAAACAGAGGCTCTCTGGATCGTATTCGCCGCCAACATGCTCATCCAGCTCTCCGAGGAATTAATTTTCAATTCCTACAAAACCCTAGACGGCCGCGGTGCTAATGTCCACATCATCGGCGGCGGCTGCATAACCCTACAGTACATCAGCAACGTCATAATCCACAACATCCACATCCACCACTGCTACCAGTCCGGCGACACTAACATACGGTCGAGCCCCACGCACTACGGGTGGCGCACCAAATCGGACGGTGACGGGATCTCGATCTTCGGCGCGAGAGACATCTGGATCGATCATTGCTCGCTGTCGCATTGTAAGGACGGTTTGATTGATGTGGTTATGGGGTCCACGGGGATAACGATTTCGAATAACCATTTTTCGCATCATAATGAGGTGATGTTGTTGGGCCATAGCGATGATTACTTGCCTGATTCGGGGATGCAGGTGACGATTTCTTTTAACCATTTTGGGCAGAAACTGATTCAGAGAATGCCGAGGTGTAGGAGAGGATACATACATGTTGTGAATAACGATTTTACGAGATGGGAAATGTACGCAATTGGAGGGAGTGGAAATCCAACCATTAATAGCCAGGGGAATCGTTACATCGCACCCTTTGATCGAAATGCTAAGGAGGTAACATTTTTTTTATGGTAATAAGTCAAATTCGCCACTTATGTTTTGTGAAAATGAAAATAGCTCTTTTTTTAGCAATATAAAAGTCTAACTTGTTGAAAAAAGTTATTCATAATTTGTTGATATATATAAAATGAATTGGATTTGATTTGCAGGTGACGAAACGAGTTGACACATCGGAGGAGAATTGGAGGGGATGGAATTGGAGGAGCGAAGGGGATATAATGGCGAATGGGGCATATTTTGTGGCGTCTGGACAAGGTGTAGAAGTGAAATATGAGAAGGCGTATAGTGTGGAGCCCAAATCTGCTGCGTATATTGACCAACTTACCCTCAACGCTGGTGTTCTTGGCAACAGGTCTTTTTTACTTTCTTTTCTTCCAATTGCTTCTTTTTGCGTTGTTCTTTATTTTCCCCTTTGTATCTCTTTTACTTTTGCTCTTTTTCTTCAAGTATTGGAAATAAATCAATAATAGAGTGAGCCCCTTTGGGCTTTAGGTTAAAATAGTTTGCCTTTAAGCTAATTAGGGGACCCAAAGTTTTGTCAGGATAAATTATAGAGGGCTCATACTGCGCCTAGTGTTCAGGCCAATCAATTTAAAAGGCTACCGATCCAAAAGAAAATCAATTTTAAAGGCTTATATATCGACCATTTCTTTGTTTTATTTTGGGATAATTAAAAAACACCCATGAGGTTTAGGTTAAAATTTGTTATCTTTCAAAATTACAAATACCACGTTGACATTTGTTTCTATTTTTCACAAATTGCACCTTCAAGAGATGCTATTTGTTAGGTAAATACAAATCTCAATAGAGTATTTGTAATATCTTAAGTGGTACAAGAGATGCAATTTGTTAGGTAAATACAAATCTCAGATCAATATTTGTAACATCTTTAAAGGGGTATTTGTACTTTTCAAAGATAACTGAAGTTTTTTTGTAATTAAGCTAAACGTAATGGTTATTTTTTATTTTGTAATTATCCTTTTTATTTTGTATCGTCTTATACGTCCCACAATAGTCATGTTGACACAGAATCAGATTTCATATTCCATTTTTGGATTGAACATGAAATCTTTTCCGTGTTGACACAGTTCTAGTAATCCTACTCAGCAGCATCGAGCCCTAAATAGATCCAATGGGTTTTTGTTCCTATGTATATTTCTTTTCTGTACTTGTACTAATTTGTTTGTAACTTGTTTTTGGTTCCGGTAAGCAGAGGTAACAATTTGGGCAAGTGGACATCCGAAAACAATGGATCTGGAGGATTTTCAGATGCAAATTCAGGCATTTTCGAGGACTACGATGAATACTCAGGGAGCAAGAGGCCTTACTCTGATAATTCCACTCTCATAACTATTCTAACAGCCTTATTGATCTGTTTGTTTCTAAGCTTGAAATGAATGGAAGAAGACTGAAAAACTGTGGTTTCCTTCCTGTAGTTTTTTAATTGTTAGTTTACATCAGGAATGCTGGTGTAATTGGATTTTCATTATTCTCGGGAGAATTTCTGAGAGGCGAGGCAAGCCCGAAAATTTGGGAGCCTTTTGTGGATGGGCTAAAAACCAGCCTACTGATTAAGAAATGATGGTTTGCCTAAACTTAGAAATTGTTTCATATACAAAATTTAATCATCTACAAATTAATGTGGCAAATACTATTTAGAGATAATTACATACACCCCTAAAGTTTGTGTTAATTATAAAAAAATCAAGATATCTTTGAAATTTGCAAAAAAACTTTTTGAGGTTTGTTCTTGTCTTACATTTTTTCCCTTTTTAAGCAAAAAATATTTCAAACCCCTAATATTTTTAGAAATGTTATAGATATTCATATCCCCTTAAATTTAAGACATAATCAAATATGTGGAGCTTTTTGTTATTTTGTAACATCTCTGGGTCTTTTTGTAGTTAACATAAACCTCGGGCTTCTTTTGTAATTATTCCTAATTTTTATTTAACCAGATAGATAAATGAAAACAACGTTGAGTGTACTAATTTATTTTATCTTATATTTTTGAAGTAAGTGTACTATTTTATTGAGACATATAATGTATCAGCATAAATATTGTTTGTGGCTGAAAACTGAGTTGTACTGTTGTACATTCCCTTGCTGATAACTTCTCATCCACTTTCCATCTAACCAATTCAAAGCACTAAACAGAAAGGCAGTTTGTAAAACAAATTAATTTAACATGACATTCTTGCAAATTAATTTGATTGTTAAACTTGAACATCAAATCACTTGTTTAGCTGCTTTCTTTTTTAATGGCAAGCAAATTTTGAGCTAGACTACTAGGAGCCTTCGCATTCTTTCATGTCATGAAACATTTTTCGACTAGTTCAATTTGTATGGATCGTTGTGTTCCACCTCAACGTTTGTTTGCCAAAAGATAAACATTATCTTGTCTAGATGATCAACAACTTGAACCCATGAGGATAATACAAAATTAACTAGTGTTGCTACAATATGAGCACTGACTAGTGTCGTCCTAATATACAATGTAACCAATATGATCCCACTTGATATGCATTAGAGTCCAAACAGATTTGTTCTAATTATCCAAAACTTCTCGACACAAACTGCATACAAATGACGATATTGTATTTCTCTAGCAATTTACTATACACTTGACCCTTGTTTAACTTTAATCTGCCCATTAACGACGCTTATTTCATGCCAGGCCAATATCCAGATTTGACATCACTGATGGGATAACAATCCTAAAAGAGAAATGGAGGGGATGGAGAACGTTTGGCGGTCGTACAGATGTACAAAATGCACTATATGAGTTTGATCATGGAATAACAATCATCTTACATTAAAAGTGATGGAGTAATAATTTGTCAACAAATTGCAGTGTTCTAAAAAGTCTTGGTGTTAGTCGGGCGCGGATCGAGGTCTAGCGTCTAGGCGGAGACTAATCGGGGTTAGATGGGACCTGGGCAGGGTTAGGCGGGGCCTAATCGGAAAGAGCAAGCCTCTTGTGAGACGGTCTCACGGATCTAAATCCGTGAGACGCACCTTCTAAGGGCTCCGTCTTGAGAACATGAACCATGAAGAATAAACCCGAAAAAATAAAAATAAACCCTAAAAAAGACTAAAAATCCTAAAAACCCAAATCAATTAAAAATAAACCCAAGAAACAAAATAAACCCTAAAAAATCAAATATAAACCCTAAGAAAAATAAAATCTGAAAAAAAAACCTTTAGAACTTTGTGTAAGGGCTCCGCCTCACGGATCTAAATCCGTGAGACCGTCTCACGCAAGTTTTTGCCAATCGGAAAAATAACATAGACGGACAAGGGGGGCCTAGTGCCTAAGCGGGTACTAATCGGGGCTAGACGAGGATTTTTAGAACAGTAACAAATTGCATGCCCATTTTTTCAAATGATCATGTGAGTTCGCCGGATTTTTGGCATTTTCTCCATAGCAAAAGTGTTTCTCTTAGCCATATTTTTCAAAAATATGTTTTTAGCCATTTTTGAGTTCAAATGTCCAATTTACCCTTTTTTATTTCTGGTGGCCAGTACATAACTCGGTACCTAGTCATGTAACTCAGTACCGAGACACATGACTCGGCACCAAGTTACATGACTCGGTATGAAGTTATGTATTGAATCAATTTTTTTGAAAATGACCAAGTACCTCATCAGAGAATATACTTTTCATGTATAACCATCAGTTTTTAGTCAAAATAGCTAAAAAAACATGTTTTTTGAAAAACATGACTATTTTTTATTTTCACAATACATAGATTTGGCCATAATATGTTTCTAGTCAATTGTTTAAAGGAAAAGCACAAGTCTTACAAACAAATTAATTGTAAAAACTAAACACCAAAGGGAAAGAGAACTTCATCACTCTTTGGAAAATGAAGTTGAAGACACTAATGCCCTTACCATATTTACACAATTTTTGTACAATAACAAACTTACCACCCAAAATATTATGTTCTTTTAACACTTTTACAACAATACACTGAAATCTCATTCCCCATCCCATAGAGAAAAATCCCATACACTGTTACTGCAATCATCATAGTTCCATTCTTGATTATAAAGCTCATCAGGAGGCCAATTTGACATCCATTCTGTCAATCTGGTTTCGTACGCGAACGCGTCAAACTCAACATCTCGAACGCGTGATCAGAAGAATAATAATCATCAGATGGTCCTAAATTATCATCATTCATCAAGAACCGTCGATCCCCATTGATCGAACACGGACTGCCCGTGCCACATTCTGATCTCGATGAAGTATTCACGGTGCTACTATTGCATTCTGTGCATGAAAAAACATTCCTAGTTAAATTTTTGTAACACATTTATTTTTCTTATTATACAGATCGAAAAATTTTAATTTGCATTTTACCTTTATCAAGAACTAGAGATTTCTTTTTAAGTGACTTCTGTAATAGTTCTTTATCTCGTTATCTGTTCGTCCTGGCAATTTTCGGGCAATCCTTGACCACCTGAAAAAATGAATTATGTAACATATTCAATTTCAATTAATATATAGAAATATTTGTTACAATATCATCAGATTTAATTGAATATTGTTAAGGGCAGGTAAAATTAGTACTTGTTGCCCCATTTCGTGTGGAGTTCGATAATAACGCGCTCTTCTTCTGGGGAAATGTTGCGTGTTTTAAATTGGGGCGGAGATAGTTCATCCATCGGAGCCTGCAACTCTTGCCACTCCTTCTTAGACCTTCATAACGAGAAAAATAAAATTATGTCAATTTTTCAACGCATAAGCTGAGAATCACTTTTTTTAGAAAGTCAACGTAAAAATCTGTTTCTGATAAATTTATGTAAAAAATTACCTGATGATTTAGCTAATGCATCCCATCTTCTATCCCCTAAAACAGCTACAGCAGAAGCTAGCTTTTCATCCTCATCTTCGAGCCAAGGCCCTTTACGTAATTCCACTTCCTCCATGACTATCAGTTTGGCAAAAACTTGTATGAGACAGTCTCATATAATACTTTTAGTTATATTGCTTCATTTGTGAAGTTAAGTTACTCCAGCTTTTTATACTAGTAAAAAAGTTGCCAAACAGGGGATAACTCAAAAAGGGGAGTGACCAGAAGTTGTTACATTAGCATAGTAGGTGGAATACACTACAGTGTGGGGAACTCCACCATTGGCTTGCATGATTTCATGATCTTCAGCCTTTCATTAGGTCATTAGATGGGATTGTTTTCCAATTAAAAATAGACAATTATGAAATTCTATGAATCTGTCACGTTTTTGCATTTCGGGTTTTGAATTGTTTATGAAATTGGAATTTTCTGCTCAAAAAGTTCTTATCTGAAATTCATCGTTTAGATATGTAGCCTTTTGTCTCATCTTGATTGTATCAATATAAAAATGGAGTTACATTATCCATGTCTAAACGGATATATGATTTTTTGTTTAATCGTGTACCAAAATGAGTTTGTCAAAGGGCACTTAACCATTATCATCATAGTTATTAAATGTTTTGGCACAAGAGATCTTCTAATATAACATCCTTCGTTACTGATGTTTTGGCACTTAACCAGGGTGCAATGTTGGAGGCCCAAAAGGACTGGGGCCGATTTGACCCGAAAAGTCGGGGGAACCCAACCGGCCCTGGCATTTCATTTCATGTGTCTATTCATGGGTTATGGATAAACTTGAGCCCAAAAAATAGCAGCTCAATCGGGTTTTGGTCCGAACCGCCTCAACTTTCCCTTGGCCTAGCAGACTAGCACCGGCCCGGCCTGTTCGACAACTCTATTCACGTTTTTAGAATCATAGGGATTGTGCCCTTTAAAAAAGAATGAAGTCATTTTTAACTACATTTAAGTCCTCCAATCTGTTTTGCGGGTTTTGGCATTAAGTAGACTACCACACTTTCATTCGGAAACCAAATTACCTTTGTACTTAGATTATAGTTTATAGAATTAAACCTGATCACCTTTCATGGTGAGAGAATAATATATGAATATTGTGATGAAGTGGGGGACAATGACGTCTTTTTGGATGCCAAAAATATTAAAGGATAACATTGTCCGTTCACGTTTTTTAAATTTTTCAGCCCCTTTTCCTCAACAACTTGTGAGGGTTAAAAAGAGACTTTCACAACATTCATTAATTTTTTCAAACGTTTATAAGTCGTAAAAATATATAAAAGAAAAGAAAAAGTCCTGATCACAAATCGATCAGGTAGCTGAATTATGGACCTTGTTAAAACCTACCAAGATAAAATCAACTCTTGGCATAAAAAAATATATTCTTAAAAGACAAAACTTCAGCACAAGAATGCATAAATAAAAACACTAAACAATTACTCCAAAATCCTCTTTAAAAGGGTCATTATACTTTCAAAAGTTACAAGAAAAAAATTCTTAAAAAAGCTAAACTTGGTGGATGTAGGGCTGCAAATGAACCAAGCCGCTCGTGAGCTATTCGGAGCTCGATTCGATAAAAGCTCGTTCGAGTTCGTTTAATGAGGCTCGTTAAAATAAACGAACCAAACTCAAACTCAGAGATATTCGGTTCGTTAGCTCGTTTGTAAGCTCGTGAATAGGCTCGATATTAAGCTCGTATAAATTGAACTAATAATTTAATTTTAATTTTCATATTTGTACTTAAGATAATATAAAAATATTTCAATAAAATTATTTTTTTGTATAAAATTATAAGTTTTAATAAATATATTATGAATTTTAAATATAAATAATTTTATTTTTTATAACAAATTGAAGAATATTTTTAAGTTTTAATTAATATTTACTAAGCTCGTTTAGGCTTGATAAGGCTCGAAAAAGTTCGTGAGCCATCAATATGTTCGATAAATTCAGGCTCGAGTTCAACTCGATAATAAACGAGTCAAACTCAAACACTCAAAAGCACGGCTCGGTTCGGTTCAATTGCAGCCCTAGATGGATGTTTCTCGTGATTAGTCTATACGCAGATTTAGTAAACAAGAGATCCCAAAAATAATTTCCTATTCTAAGCTCTTCAAAACATCTAATAAATATATGAGAGTTCATAAGTTCTCTGGTAAATATTTTAAAAAAAGATCTTATAAGCTTTTAATATAAAAAATTCGGAGCTTATAAGTTGTTTTTGTAAGTTTCTTTTCGAAAAGACGAGAGATCCCAACTTTTCTTCATAATAAGACCTCATTTGAACAACCACTTTTAATTTTCACTATTTTAATTACAAAATTATCATTACTAGTTTTTTAAAATCTCAATCATAATAGTTTATCAAACATTTCAACAACTTATTTTCAAAATAACTATCATCTTAGTTATAAGCTCTAAAAAAATCTCCAGATGTATGAATTTGTAAGAACTTATAAAATAAAATCTTTTAAATAAGCTTAGCCGAACACCCAAAAAATCGGTTCAAACATTTCTGAAAATGCCGGCAAGAAGAAAGTGGATTACTGACTTGAAGGATTTAAATTTCCTCTCAATGTAACCACCATCAAATTGAACTCTTCAATGTACAGACTACCAGATTGTTACACCACAACTTTTGACAGGAAAAAGAGACAAAAAAGAACACATTCAGATGATCAAAAAAGGGAATGTCTTCATAGTCTACTTCCCAAGAGCCCTCCAAAAGTCCCAGGTAGGAAAGATGGCATGCAACTCTTGCAGCAGACTTGTGCATTTCCCGATACTTATCGCTAGCGATCAATAAACGATTTGTTCATAAGATCTACTGCTGAATCCATGAACTGCCACCACAATAAAGACCAAGTAAGTTAATTAGGAGACATGATAAACTAGTTTACAAAGGCATTTTAGGGATAATTACAAAAACACCCCTAAGGTTTGGACTAATTACAAAAAAACCCAGAGTTCTTTAAAAATTACAAAAAAACCCTTGAGGTTTGATGCCGTCTTACATTTTTCCCGGTGATTTTCAAAAACATTTCAAAAAAAAACCCTGGAATTTACAAAAATATTTCAGTTACCCCCCTTAAATTTAAGACAAAAAGAAACCTGAAGGGGTTTTTTGTAATTTTGAAACATGTCTGGGTTTTTTTGTAATTAACCCAAACCTCAGGGGTGTTTTTGTAATTATCCCGGCTCTAGCGACATGTGGAGCTAATCCAGACATTCAAGGACACAAGTTTATATAGCAAGGGCAGGGAAAAATGGAAAAGGGATTTGACATCGTCTAAAGCGGCCTGATCTCTTCAGCTTAGCCACGCACAAGAAATAATATATAACTGTTTTCTTTTTTTTAGGTAAAATAAAATCCAACTGAATGGAACTTACCCTTCCAATTGATTTGAGTTCCCGCCCAACCGGTTCGATAAACTTCAAGTCCATTTCAATGGGCCACACCTGCACAAATGACAGGACCAACGAGACTTACAATCCTATAACATACACAACCAAATGATTATGTAGAGTTAGGCAAAAACCCTAAATGGACCTAATAGATGTGCACTGGGAGGGATACTGGAAATTTGAGAGAACAAATTACAGCTTTTTGGAGAAACAAGGGTGATCAGGAAACAAGTATGAGAAGAAATTCATAATCTTGGCATATTGTATATCATCATTACAATTAGCAGCAGGCACAAGGAATAGAGACCCAAAAAAGAAAAATAGGAACATTTATTTGACTTATAGACTGCAGGATGCAAGAAATTATAGTCCCATGTCGCAGAAAATTATAGGAAATACATAATATATTGAATAAGATTATCACAAGAAATTCAGCTAAACATAAAACTCAAACTTCAGGGTGGTGGGGGTGGGGAGTGGGGACAACAGAATAACACATTAATTGACATGCTTCAACAAAACCAAAAATTCATCTTGCAGGTTGCACCAGAAAATATTATTTCTCACTCGACATGAAGTATGTAAATGAAGCAGTAACTTAAAGGAATCCGAAAGGTAATCATCACTGTGTTAGAAGAATCCATGAGAAACTTAATCAGAAGCTCCTAGATAATTTTTATCGGATACAAATCTTAACATGAAGAGCAAAGGAACAGACCTTGTGCACAAAGAGCATAAGCAATCATCCAGTTATATAAAATACTAAATTACTAGTTAAAGGTTGAGGGCGTAGAATTAGAATTGCTCATTCTACTCCTCTTTTCCTTGGAAGATCCTTCCCCTAAAAGTGCAGCGCTAAGGTTCTCAAAAATACTCAAGCTAGAATAACGACAAGATGAGCGGACCCACCATTCCAGGTTCTTTTCTATTCCCATTTAATAAGTGTAAATTTGTTGCGCTTAAAAATAGATCCAGAAGCATAGACTTATCATCCACGAATATATTTCATCTTTTTACCTGGCTCCTGTGTAATTCATATTCACTGATATAAGAAGCAGCCGACGTTCACGACCAAATTGTTTAACAAGAACGTGTTTCAAATTAGTGTAAAATTTCACTCACATTCACATATAAACCACACATCACCAAGATCATCTCAGAACAATTTTCCTCGTTACTGCCTTTGCAGCCAAGAAGCACTACCACATACATACAAATATGGATTTTATAACAAAATCTATAAGACGACTATGTCACCAGAATTAACTGGTTAGATTAGTAATTGTCTTCTGTTTTCTCTAATGCATTTGAATGTGACTTACATATGCAAAAGGAACAATAAAGAGACTTTGCTTAAAAAAGAAAACAGGGAGAGACTAAGTGAACGAGAGACTATAGAAAAATGCACTAAGTTGGACCATGAAAAGAAGAGGAACATGCACCTTAAGACCAAGTAATTTGATGGGCACAGTTTGTCCAGGCACAATGCAGTCAGGTCCAGCAGCTTCAACCACAGCGCCTTTCCCTAGCCCACTGCCAATCGGATCTGCATGCTGAAAAATTACCGTCCAAAACGCACAAGTAGTTCAATCCCAAGAACAAAGTACATTTAATTAAAAAAACTTACATTTATAAAAGTATCAAGGAGACATAAAAGAATTTAAAGGCTTTAATTACACAATGGGAGTTCAAATTTGCAACTTTGCATGAAATGCCACAACAAGGCACAGAAGATTAAAAAAACTTTAGTAGAACAATCAATTGCATCTTTTCATAAAATGCCACAATAATCTGATTGATTGGATAGCAAAACACATACATACATGTAAACCTAGAAAAACATTGGATTGGAAAACACATACATACATGTAAGATTGCATTTCTTCCCCATAAAAATCAAGATGTTTATTCTAATTGATATCACTCCTTATAATTAAAACCCAAAACTACATGAGCAAAAAACAGCATATGCACACATGAACAAACAGTAAGATTTATATCGAAAGACTAACCCTTCGAGAAAAATCCGCCATCAGTAAGACCATATATAACGATAAACATCAAGAAAACAAAAACCCACATAAATAAGAGATTAATTATACAAGTAATCATTAAAACAAGACTACCGACCTTCATAACAGAGATGGCATAATTAGACTGAGGAGTCTGGGGAAGGCGAAGAACGGGAGAGTGATGAATTTTCGGAATAGGCTTTGCAGCAGTGGATGCTCTCCATGGAACGTCGCTTTGCAGGGCGGCGGCTCCTTTTCGTGACATTTGTTGCAGTACTTTATTAGGTATCGATGGTTGCTAAAGATTATTTACTACATAAAATTGAAAAGAGAAAAAATATGAAGTACTGGTGCTGAGGCTTTATTTCCTTTGTGTATGAAATTACGAGCAAGAAATTCTAATGAGTTTTATCATCTTGTGAAGATAAGGATTTGGATTTTATGGCGAGGGAAGAGATGACCAGTGGGATTTATAGTGCGGAGGAAGAAGATAGCCGATGTCGCATATTTAAGTTTCGACAGAAACAACTACTAATATCATATAATATCACCAAGTAGCGATTTTAGTTTTAACCTGATGGAGTCAATGGGAAGGCCTTGTTGCCAAAAAAAAAAAATGATTTATCGAGTTAGACCCGCTAGAATTGTTTTATTATATTGAAATATTAAAAAAAAAAAAAATAGAATCAATATCACCAACATTCTTGTATGGGAAAATAATGTTACTACTAAAAAAATCTTTTTACTTTATTTTTTTTTTAAAAATAACATGTTTATTATATTCCGTATATTAGAATATTATTTGTTTATTTTTATATTATTATTAGAGTATTATAATTATATTATTGTATGTGTGTAACATGCATATACATTTATAGAGATTGGTTCAAATGGGACACCCTCCTTATTTGAGACGGTGGGGATTTATCCAAGCCATTGGATTGATATTTTGTATGGCTAAGATTAATCCCTTTATTTTAGGCATGTAGTTAATGCGAGGATTTTTAGGGGTCAAATAGGTAATTTATATTATTTTCGGATTTTTAATTAGGGGCAAATCTGTCTTTTTATTTGAGTGTAGAAGGTAAGTTTTAATTTTCCTTTTTCGGTTCCCGAGTTTAAGGGGCTTCAAATCTTACCAAATCAAACCAAAAAAATCACAAAAAAACGCCACTTCTCCTCCTTCAAACATTTTTTCTCACCTTCAAACACTCCATCTTCTCACCGTCTCACACTCCATCTTGGCTTGACTGCTTGCGATTACGCACGAACACCACCGTCCCATTGCACCAAAATTGCCGGAGCCACCACCATCCTCCACCTGCGAGACCCGCCATGAAGAAGGCCATTACGACGTTGAAGAGGCGGTGATGCGGCTGCAAAAAAACAAATCCACCATTGTACCATCTTCTCTCCATCATTCGACTTGGCGACGGTCCGATATTGCCTTGCTCGAATTTTATTTTTTTATTAATTTGGACCTGGGCAATTAAGACGATGGCGATGGTGTAACACCAACGGGTTATCATGGCGGGCATTTAAGTTTCGCACATTTTGTTTAATTTCTTGGTATGTAATTTAAACCCAAATCTTGGAAATATTTTTAGAAGTAGTTTGTGTATTTTCTAGGGTTTTTATCTTTTGATTGTTGGGGATTTATTGTTATAGGGTTTAATTATCTTCGATTTTTCCGAGATTTCGATTTCTAGTAATTTCATAGTTGGGTTTATATTTTCGACTTCGACCTTTCGGATATTATTCTACTGTATTCTTAGTTGAGTTTTAGTGGTTATTTAATACAATTTTGATGTTTTACTGCAGTACATTTTTTTTTGTATGTCTTCAACATAGTTTAACTTCAATTGTAGTTGTATAATACAATTTTAATGTATTTGTCATCAAATATTTGTGTAGTGTTAGAATAATTTTCTTTGTATTATGATGATTTTTCTTTGTCTTCTTAATTGCGAGTTGCTAATTTGTGAAGATGGCTAGAGGACAACAAAAAAGACAACTTAATTAGTGCAGTTTTACTGCATGCATAGTATTACAATGATGTATAATTAGTGCAGTTTTACTGTGTAATTAGTATTAGAATGTTGTATAATTAGTGCAGTTTTACTGCGTGTATAGTATTCCAAATAATACTGTTTATTCACTTTAACATTCTTTGTGTGGTTAAGAGCGTTGTATTGTATAAATGCCGAAATTTCAATGTACTATATATTTAATTATTTATTCACTGTGTATTGAAGTGCATTTATTTTATACAAAAAAATAAGAACGTGTTTAATTCTTCCAAATAATTTAGGATGAGATACAATATACATACTAAGTCGATAAGAACGTGTTAAATCTTCCAAATAATACTGTTTTATTCACTTTAATATTCTTTGTGCGGTTAGGGCATGTTCACTGTATAAAAATCGAAATTTCACTGTAATATATATTTATTTCATTGTGTATTGAATTGCATCCTACAATTTAGGAAACGCTGACTACATGAGTTCGAAATTTTCGGTATTATTCGCCCTTTTTTTGGGCTCTATTGGGTTTAATTTGGTAAGATTTTGTTGCCATTATTTTATGGTTATCACTTCCTATAATTTAGGAACGTTTGACTTGGTGGTTGGTTATTTAATTCTATTAAATTTGGCATGCATAAGAGTAAGCCATTTTAAATTACACAAGACTTATTAGAGTAAAGCCACAATATTATTGAACTAAACATACATTGTAGTTAAATTTGATATACATACAAGAAAATATTTAAATTACATAGTACTATTAAAGTAAATACACGGTATTCTTGAACTAAATATACACCTTAATAAAATTTGATATGTATACGATTAAACATTTTAAATTACACAAGAATATTAAAATAAAGATACGAGATTTTTTGAACTAAATATACAATAAAATTGTGATTTAACTAAATATACACGATTTTTGGAAGGATTTTGTTGCTTGATTTTGTGCATATCATCCCCTAAATTTTAGGAACGTGATTTTAGCGATTACAATCTTAAGATTTAAATAGTCTATTATACCCCTAGTAATTTTAATTATTTATTATTAATCTAATTTTCAAATCATTAAATCTGACTCTCAATTGGAAAATATCAACGGTTTGGATGAATCCCCACCGTCTCATATTATAGGGGTGTCCCATTTGAACCATCCCCTACATTTATATATATATATATATATATATATATATATATATATATATATATATATATAGGGATTGAATCAAATGAGACAACATAATTAGAGTGAGACAGTGTGGACTAATCCTGTCCACAAATCTGAAATTTTAGATGGTTGAGATTTACCCAATTTAATGACCTTTTTAATTTATTTTAAATCAAATAAGGGTAGATTGGTCATTTTCTTATTAGTGTTTTCACCCCAATTGATTAAGTTATCAAACAGGCCTCGGATTTAAAATTGGATAGCCCATTTAAGAAAGGTGCGTTTAACGACTGTTTGGTGTTGTTAAATGATGCTAAAGAGGAATTGAATAGCTTGATTTCGAGTGTTAAGGGGAAGGATTTGGGGAAATTTTCGTTGAGCGCCATTTTGTCATACCAAAAAGAACGTGCGTCGACGGGTTTCTGGCCGGGCGGCTCGTATCGCCCCACCGGCCAATTCCCGATTTTCGGGCTAGGCCGGGCCGCCCAAGACCTCAGCGGGCCTCTATTTTTTAGGCCCATCCTGGCCTTCAATGGGCCATCGGGCCAAAATGGCCCGAATTTAATTTTTTTTTTAAAAACTTTTTTTAATTAAAAATGTATATTAATATGTTTATTTAAATTATAAATTAGATTGTAACATTTACTAGAACTTAAAAAATTATACTTATATCGATATATGTAATTTTTGTTTTTGGAGTATATCAGTATATGTCATTTAAATTAATAAAATGATGTGTTTTCTCAAACTTGGTTATTTAAGAAAGCTAATGAATGAAAGAAATGTCAGTAAGACAGTAACTACACCAGTTGTTATATTCTTGGATCGAACAATCAATTTGTGTTAATTTCATTTACTAAAAAAATGTAAGTTGTGTAATTGTTGTTTGATGTGTGAGTACATGGAATATATACTATCTTTGAGAATCTTTACATGCCTTATTATAATTACTTAAAAATTATAAAAAATTTAACTCACCCAAAAATCTTCTCAATTGGCTCTTGATCCATAGCCATAGTTGCCCACACTAAGAAAATTAGTAGGTGAAAGAAGATGAAATATTACACATACATCAAACCTCTGCATTTTAGTCCTCAAGTTAATATCTACATATATATATATATATATATATATATATTATGAAAGAAAATGTCGGCAAAAAAAAAAGCTCCAAAAAAAAGCTAGGGCAATATGGCCTGAGCCCGATTGGGCCATCGGACCCGGCCAGGCCAAATAGGCAAATGGTTCTTTTTGCCTCCAAATTTAAGGCACGCTTCAGCCTTAACTTAGGGTCGACTGGGCCCGTTGGGGGCCTAAATTGCCACTCTAGTTTTGTAATTACACCAAACCTAGGTAGATTTCATAATTATCCAATTTTTAATGATTGTTTGTTGATTTTGTGACATTTCATTTGCTGATCTGCATATGGTCTGAATTGTTGATGATGCAGATACGTGAATTGTTGATGATGCAAATACATGATACATTTTTTTTTTTTGAGAAAATAATACATGATACAATATGGTTGGGATATTTTTGGGGTTTCCAAATAAAGGACAGGTTTGAAGGATTGGTGAAAACGAGGGGCTACGAGGAGGCAAAGAAGATTATAGTACAGTTATATATTTTTCGATGTATACTTAGATATGTTTTGATGTATAAATAGTTAATTTTTTATGTATATATTTATGTTGTTGTATACTTATGTTTTTTGTTGTATACTTTTATGTGGTTTGTAGTATACTTATATGTGTTTTGTTGTATGTTTATATGTGTTTTGTTGTATGCTTATATTTTTGTTTGACAATTGTAATATACAGTAAAATTATGTTAAACATACAGTAAAATAGTGTTAAGTATACATCAAATATATGCTAAACATACAATACAATAATGAACACGATTTTCTCTCTTTCTATAATTGACTTACTTAATCCACGGTCCCCACATGTTAATGAGCGTGATTCTCTCTCTATATAACTGATTCCTTGATTCATGGTCCCCACATATTTTTGTTTGACCATTTTAATATACGAAAAATTATGCTAAACATACAATAAAATGGTGTTAAGTATACAACAAATATATGATAAGTGTACATCATCTTTGCATGGCGGAGCACATACGCGATTTTCTCTCTCAACTCGATTTTCTCGCGATTTTCTCTCTCCACGCGTGATTTTCTCTCTCATAATAACGATTTCATATTTAGATGGTCCTGTTGGAGGAGGGTTATCTCAATTCGGGTAAGAAAGGGTTATTTCAAATTGGAAGTTGGAAGAGGAATTATTTTTTCTTTGTAGTAGGAGGAGGTTATTTAAAGCTAAGAAATATAAGAGAGTTTTTGGTGGAGAAATATTTGCTTGTATTGATTCTTCTCAAATTTGGCTTGTTACAAAATGATCAAGACACCCCTATTTATACTAGTACAACTTCCTAACCAATGGCTAGGATTTATTTGATCTAATGGCTATAATTCATCCACTAGAATCATCCTCCAAAATATCTACTTTACTAGAATATTCTACAAGATTTCCTACATATAATATCTAAGATATTTTCATAAGACTTTTCTAGATATATTCTAGAACTTGGGTCATTTGGGCTTGGGCTCTCATTCTTTTCTTTTATCTCAAAATTAATCTTCCAAGCCCAATATTACTTGGGCTAAATCAAGTTTAATTTCCAACACCCCCCCTTAAACTTGATTTGTCATTCCGAGGAAACTTCTAAGTCGTATGAAGTCTTCATGCTTGAGTGGCTTGGTGAAGATATCCGCATTTGATCTTGAGACTTCACATACTCCACTTGCACGTCATTTCTCGATATGCATTCTCGTATGTAGTGGTAGCGAGTGTCAATGTGCTTGCTTCGATCATGAAACACCGGATTCTTTGCCAATGCCATAGCCGACTTGTTGTCGACACAAATCTTAGTTGGATCTTTGTGTCATTCCCGGTTTTCAAAGAAATTTCTCGGCCAAACCGCATGGCAAACACAAGTTGTCGCAGACTCGTGCTCGACTTCACCAGGTTGAGAGAGTGACTATCGGCCGCTTCTTTGACATCCAAGTGAATGCGGTATCTCCATGAAGAACACAAAGCCGAAAGAGTACTTTTTCGATCATCCACATCTCCGGACCAATCGCTATCACTATAGCCAACAAGTTTATAATCATTAGTTGTTGAATAAAATAAGCCATAATTGATCGTACCTTTGAGATAGCGAAGAATCCTTTTAGCGACGCCTTCATGTGAGTAGTGGTTGGATTTTCCATGTATCGACGACTTATTAGGCCGGTGGCATAGAGAATGTCGGGTCTTGTGCACGTCAAATACCGCAAACTTCCAACCAAACTTTTGTACAATGATATCGGTCTACTTTTTTTTTCTCCATCATACTTTGATAGCTTGATCCCGCACTCCACCGGTGTGTTAATAGGCTTGCGATTATCCATCTTGAATCTCTTGAGAATCTCCTTTGCGTAGCCTTCTTGCGAGATGAAAATCCCATCTTCTTTGTTTTTAACTTCAACGCCGAGGTAATATGCCATAAGCCCGATATCGGTCGTCTCAAATTCTCAAATTCTTTCTTGAACTCTTCAAACATGTCCGGATTATTTCTGTGAAGATCAAGTCATCCACATATAAACACACGATCAAAACATCATTTTTTCGACCTTGACATAAAATGCATGTTCGTGCGGCACTTAGTGAACCCATTCTCTTGCAAGTATTTATCGATCCTGCTATTCCATGCCCTTGGTGCTTGCTTTAATCCGTATAGAGCCTTCTTCACTTCAAGACTTTATCTTCTTCATTCTTCACCACATAGCCCTTTGGTTGCTCAATGTAGACTTCTTCCTCGAGAACTCCATTTAAGAAAGCGACTTTACGTCCATCCGGTGAATCTTCCACTGTTTTGAGCTGCTAAAGAAATGATAAGTCTTATTGTTTCCAAGCGAGCGATTGGAGCAAATACCTCGTCATAGTCGATTCCACTCTTTGACTATAGCCTTTTTGCGACTAACCTTGCTTTATATCTTTCAATTTCTCCTTTAGCATTCTTCTTTGCTTTGTACACCCACTTGACGCCGATAGCCTTGTCCTTTTGGAAGTGAGGTCAGCTCCCACGTGTCGTTCTTCATGATTGCTTGTATCTCTTCATCCATAGCATCTCTCCATCTTTTATTTTGGACTCGCTTCTTCAAAAGTCAACTGTTCACAATCTGCAGCAAGTACGAGAAAAGTGTTATATCATCTATTCTCTCGGTGTTCTCATAAAGATCTTCTAGACTCCTTTCACGTTCTATGTCTCTTTCATTTAGGAATGATGGTGGTGAGTCTCCTCCACCGGTTGATGATTGTGAAGTGGATGGAGTATTTGGCTCTTCTTTGAACTTCTATTGTTGGCTCGACGGCTTGACTCATTTTCTTCAAAATCCGGAAGAAATTGAAGTTGTTTTGGGAGCCAAAATCCCATTTGATTCTTCATCAAACTCTACATCACGACTTATCACAAGCTTCTTAGTATTTGGATTATATAACTTATAACCTTTAGAGTTTGAGTCATACCCGATGAAGATGAATGGCTCGCTTTTGTCATCAAGCTTACTTCTTCTCTCGTCAGTACATGTGCATATGCTTTGCTTCCAAATACTTTTAGATGAGAGATACCTGGTTTTTCCACTCCAAGCTTCTTGTGGTGTTTTTCCCCACACTTCTCGGTTGGTGAACGATTTGTGGCTCTACACCGCACACGCCACTCGTCACTTAACTCCTTTGCGGCCTTTTGCTTTTGAGCATGCACCTTGCCATTTCAAGAATTGTTCTATTCTTTCTCTCGGCCTACGCCATTTCTTGGGGGATCTTGGGACTTTGTCAAGGGACGCCGGATTCCATTTGCTTCGCAAAATTCTTGGAACTCCTTAGATGTGAATTCTCCTCCACGATCCGATCGCATTGCCTTGATTTTGCATCCACTTTCATTTTCCACCATAGCTTTGAACTTCTTGAATGCTTCAACACTTCGGACTTACATTTTCAAAAAATATACCCGTGTCTTTCTAGAGAAATCATCAATAAAGAGGAGAAAATAATTATTTTTATCGAGAGAGCTTGGCTTGATTGGTCCACAAACATCGGTGTGTATGAGCTCCGGGGCTTACGTGATCTCGAGCTTGACTCCTTTGGAAAACTCTTTCAATTGTTTTCCCAATAGACATCCTTCGCATAGTTGATCGGGATGATTGATGGAAGGTAATCCTCTTACCATCTCTTTCTTTGATAGTAATTCTAATCCGCCAAAATTTAAGTGCCCAAATCGTAGATGCCAAAGCCAAGATATATCTTTGTAGCAAGCTTTGAGACATTTTGCTACATCATTCGGATATTTAATAAGAACATTCTATTTCTAGACATTGGCACTTTAGTGATTAAATTATTTCTATCATCTCTTATAGAAAGACTACGATCTTTCATGTGAATGTCATAGCCTTTCTCTAAGAGTTGTCCCAAACTCAAGATATTACTTTTCATATTTGGAACGTAATAGACATTAGAAATAAATTGATGACTTCCATTCTTCAAGCGGATTAGAATTTTACCTTTTCCTTTGACCGGGACTTTAGACTCATCTCCAAAAAAACATTGCCACTCACCGATTCATCAAGCTCCACAAACATGCTTCTTCTTCCACACATATGGTTGCTTGCACCAAGATGTCGAGTACCAAGTGTTGTCTTGTCTTCCATCACCACCTTTGTATGCTAGTAACAAATTGACATCTTCTTCGTTTTTATTTTCCACATAGTGGGCCTTTTCTTCAACCTTGTTTTTGGGAGCTCTACACTCGGAAGCATAGTGTCCAAATTTTTGACAATTATAACACTTAGTTTGTGATTTTTCGTACCTTGTTCTTGGATTGCTCCCTCCCGCGTCCTTTGGTTGGGTATTCTCTTCTATCTTCATTATTATTGAAACCTCCTCGTGCATGTCCACGACCACGGCCTCGTCCGCCTCGTCCTGAAACGACCTCTTCCATGTTGACCACGTTCATTGCTCATGCTTTCTTCTTTATCCTTCACTTGCATTTTAAAAAGTTGTTCTACAATATCTTGCTTCTTTTTATGTTTTTCTTCATATGCTTGTAATGACCCCATAATTGATCAATAGTCATCTCCTCCAAATTTTTGTTTCCTCAATTATTACGACAATATGCTCAAATTTAGGACTTAAAGAATCGGAGTATCTTTTCCATAATTCTCACATCACTTAAATTTTCACCATTTCTTTTCATTTGATTAGAAACCGCCAAAACTCTTGAAAAATAGTCGGAAATAGTTTCGGACTCTTTCATATGTAAAGCTTCAAATTCACCTCTTAATGTTTGGAGACGTACCTTTTTTTACTTGCTCTCGCTCCTTTGTGAGACGTTTGAAGCTTCTCCCATGCATCCTTGGCGGTAGTTGCACTTGAGATCTTTTCAAACCATCATCATCCAAAGCTTGGTAGATGAGATAGAGAGCTTTCTTGTCTCTCTTTCTTGAATCTTTTAAATTATCCTTTTGAGTTTGGGATAGTGTAGTCTCATCTTGTGGTTCGACGTATCCTTTTTCTACAATATCACAAACTTCATGTGCACCCAAAAGGGGCCTTCATCTTGATACTCCAATTATCATAGTTGCTTGTGTTGAGCATCGGGACTTGAAAGGAAGCCACACCGTTTGCCATATTTTTATGTAAACCACAAGTGATCTTGTGTCTCGATACCACTTTGTTGGAGGAGGGTTATCTCAATTTAGGTAAGAAGGGGTTATTTCAAATTGGAAGTTGGAAGAGGAATTTTTTTCTTTGTAGTAGGAGGAGGTTATTTAAAGCTAAGAAATATAAGAGAGTTTTTGGTGGAGAAATATTTGCTTGTATTGATTCTTCTCAAATTTGGCTTGTTACAAAATGATCAAGACACCCCTATTTATACTAGTACAACTTCCTAACCAATGGCTAGGATTTATTTGATCTAATGGCTATAATTCATCCACTAGAATCATCCTCCAAAATATCTACTTTACTAGAATATTCTACAAGATTTCCTACATATAATATCTAAGATATTTTCATAAGACTTTTCTAGATATATTCTAGAACTTGGGTCATTTGGGCTTGGACTCTCATTCTTTTCTTTTATCTCAAAATTAATCTTCCAAGCCCAATATTACTTGGGCTAAATCAAGATTAATTTCCAACAGTCCCCCACTTAGTTAACTTGACAATTATACCCTTATTTTGCTTTAATTAAATATTTAATGTAATTTTAACCTTTATTTATCTTAGCCATTGATATAGATAAATGAGGGTTGGGATGAGTCCACATTGTCTCACTATAATATGTGGTCTCATTATATCCTCCCCTATATATATATATATATATATATATATATAAAAGGATTTGGATCGGGTGAGTCCGCATATCTTAGATGAGTACACACCGACCAAATATGAGACGTTGATTTAATTTTTAAACGGTTGAGATTAATCAGATTTTACCATTTTTTAATATATAACTTAATAAAAAAAAGGGGTTGTTTTGGTAATTTTAATTAAAATCTGATTTTGGGAGGGAAGTTATTTTTGGGAGTGGGCTATAATTTAGAAACGGTTTTAGGCAACATATTTATCTCAAATCTTGCATTTATTCTCCAACTTAGTAAACGAAGAGTCGGAAGAGTTCTTCTCCCTGCAAACACCAAAACTCTCTCTACAAACCGTCTCCCAAATAATCCCTACCGTGAGAAAACCCATCTCCATTTTCATTCTTCAAGGGTTCTTCTCCCTGCAAACCATCTCCAAACTCATCCCTACCACGAGAAGTCCTTGTTCATCCCTACCGTGAAAATACCAGCAAAGTGAAAAACCATAAATTGTCGTAAAACCTTTCGTTCGAAAATCAAAAACTCAATCTCATCAATCGGTCAAAAATCAAGTAGGAGTTGAACCATCTGCACCTACATCACTCAGGGCATCTTGAAATTTCATCAGAAGAAGCGGCTCGGAAAACCCCAAATTTGCTGAAGAAATCCCTAAATATGTGAAATACCCCCGGATTCGTCTGTGGTTTTTCGACGCTGCAACCGGAACCACGAGTACTATTCGAGCAGGTAGCAAATTTTCAATTGTGCATTTACCCTTATTGTAGGTATGCCAATTTGTTTTTCTCTTTTTTGTTCGTCTTTTTTTATTGTATTTTTTATGTAGAACATTGTCATTGATGGATATGTTTTAAAATTGCATATTGTTGTTGATAAATATGCTTATGATTTTTATGTAAAATATTTACATATGTTTAAGATTATACTATCAAAGGGGGGAGGGTGGCAATTAGTATTTCTCACTTTATCAGAAGTATTGGGAGATTGTTTTATTGAGGCAAAAAATTATTTATTGTTGTCAATAATTATGCTTACATTTGCTTTTTACAAGTATTGGGTGATTTGCTTTAAAGAGGCAAAAACATTGCTTATCTATGGTTTGTATTATGCTTATATATATTCAAGTGTGTGCAAAATACTGGGATTGGCTGTGTTTTTGTTTATTACTGTCTTTATTATTTAAAAAAATCGGAGTCTGGCTTGCTCTAATGGGAGTTTAAAATGCATATTGTTGACTTTGCTTATTTATGTTGTATATTTTGTTTATGCATGTTTTATATAATGCTTTCATACAGGAGGTAATTAATATTTGCACTTTTTTTTTCTAAGTCTGGGGGTGGTTTTGCTTGTTTGATGTTTTCTACTGCTTATTGGTGTTGACAATTACGTTTATTCATATTATATATCATGCTTACGCATTTAATATAGTATGCTTATATTTTATTTTATTTTTTGGTTATGTTTTATAAATGTTGTCTGTTAATAAATGCTTTAGTTAAATGACTAGTGTCCAATTTTTTTTGTTTGTGTTTCTGTTGGAAATGGCTAAAGAAAGCAAGAAGAAGAAGGCGACAACTATTGATGATTGTGCGAGGCGAGTAAGAAAAAGGTGGGGAAGGATATGGGGAAAAAAACTGTAGATGGTAGCAAGGGACAAAATCGGGACAACTCCGAAAAAAAACGACGAGCGCAACTATTGTTGATGCGTAGAAAGTATCAAACAATATGTTTGGATGCAATGAATGGGCGATGAGGAGCGGTCTTGGGACGGGCGAAGGAGTTTGTCAAAATGAAATAGGAACATTCTGAAATGTTTGTTGCTTCGTACTTTTGATCAAAGTGTTGATCACTGGAGTGTTTTATAGTCACTTCAAATTTAGTTGGTTTTTAACGTACCTGTAGTTGATGTTGAATGTTTTTTGATCATTGTCGTTATGTTAGTTCATGGTTGTTATATTTATGTAAAGCATAAATCAGTTGCTTATGTAAGCAAAATTCAACTCGTCTATAAGCAGAATTCAACTTTATTGCAAGCAAGAAACCAATTGTCTTGCAAATATTTTATCTTTTCAAGTATCTTATACTTTTAACAATATTCAAATGTTTTGTAAGCAAGATTCAAATGCTCTGTAAGCAGGAGTCAATTGACTTGTAAACAATTATCTTCATGGCAATTTATACAGTTAGCAATATCAATTATGTTCATTTTTTTTTCTTTTGGTCGAAAAGCATTACAACAGTCACAAATAAGCAAAGTACAAAGTATTAAAAAGCATTACAATAAGAAATCATATGCAATTTGTAATATGTGAATAAGTGGTGTTAAAAAAAAATAAACAGGCAGTCACAATATTTTTTATAGAGCACATGCCCTTTTTTCATTTGTTAGGAACAATTTTTAGGATTGTACCAAACAAATAATTACAAAATTTGAAATAAACATCAATATTAAACAGTAAAATATGCATAAATAAGCAGTATCAAATGTTTTAATAAGCAGTATCAAACATGTACTTCAAAAATAACATCAATAATAGTGAATTCTATTTGTCACACGTTCTGCTATTGTGTGAACCTATTTCTCCACATTTCCCATAACGTCTCTTCAATTTATGCCCGGCCTTGATTGTTTTCTCTTTCTAACTCTGAAGTCGGCTCTTAACTCGAATGCTCTTCAAGAATTAAATTTTCTGCATTCACAAGTTTGTTCATACTTATAAGCATATTCATAGGCACAAACAAGCAAGAATATAGACACGAACAAGCAACTTTCTAGGTAAACATACAAAAAAATGGGGATGAAGAATTGAATTTTTCCTGGATTCACAAGTATGTTCATAATTATAAGCATATTCTTTGGCACAAATAAACAAGCTTATAGACACGCATAAGCAACTTTTTGGGTAAACATACAAAAAAAAATGGGGATGAAGAATTGAACTTTTCCTGGATTCGCAAGTATGTTCGTAATTATAAGCATATTATTTGGCACAAATAAGCAAGATTATAGACACGCATAAGCAACTTTCTGGGTAAATATACAAAAAAAAATGGGGATGAAGAATTGATTTTTTTCCTGGATTCGCAAGTATGTTCATAATTATAAGCATATTCATTGGCACAAATAAGCAAGATTATAGACACGCATAAACAATTTTCTGGATAAACATACAAAAAAAATTTGAAATGATGAATCGAATGATTGTTTTAGAAAAATGCGAATCAAATTTTAATTGGATTCAGTAAAAAATGGACAATATAAACAATCGAAATGTGAGAAAATTGGTTACCTTGTTGTTCATTAGTGTTGAAACATTCTTCATAGGTGTCACCCATTTTTTTTTTTCTTGCTTGAACTCTCAAAATTTCGACTTTGTGTACTTTGGGAGAAGATTTTCATTTCAGACTCGGTGGAGAAGATGATTATGGCTGGGATGATTTTCCAATAACAGATTTGGTGGATTGTGATTGCAAATTTGATGGTAACTCATCCTATTTTAATGGGATTTACTAGATTTAGCCAACAACCCTTTTCTTTTGTGGACTGATTTTCCCTCACGTTCACTTTATCACATAATTTATCAATATTAATCGTGTTTAATCTCAACCGTCGAAATTAGTAGATTTATGGTATGAATCTGGTCCTATGTACTCATATAATAGAATGTATATGCATGTTAAACACATACTATATTATTATTTAAATATCATTACTTGTTATATAACATGTAATAATATTTTAACGGGTCACAATCTAATCATATTTGAGTCTAAAAATTAAAATTTCAAATTTGGTCAGGGATTCTTCGGTCGATTTTCTATAAAATCTTATCAATATTACATATATAAATATATAATTGTGTATATATTATTTAATACAAATTAAGATCGTAAAAAATAACTATTTTATGCACAACAATTTGAATATAACTTTATTTAAAAAAAAAAAACACCTAGCTGTAAGTTTGTTCTAATGAATAAACAAAAAAAATGGATAATGACAATTCCATTCATGCTTATATTAATTCCATTCATATTTAATTCATTTCAGCATACCAATCAGCACTTACACAAAATAGATGAATAATTGGGCTAAATTGTATTTTTGGTACACTAATTTAGGGCTAGTTGCATTTTCATCCACCAATTTTAGGATATGACAAATTATGACATTAATTTATAATTTTTTTAGATTTCCGACAACAAGTGTACTTAATATGCAAAAAATTATAAATTATTGTCCTAATTTGTCAGATGCAAGAACTGGTTCGCGAAAGTACAACTGACCCTAATTAGTTTACCAAAAATCAATTTAGCCCGAATAATTGCATCATCTTGTAATTGCAGGCACTTTCAATCGGTTAGACGTTTACTGAATCCATCTCAGTCCTGGGCTCTTTATGGACTTGGACATATGGGCTTAGTAGCCTTCAATTTGATCTAAAACCATGGAGCTAACCATTGATTATATGTGCTTTCTATAGTGGCCCATCCACCAGCAAAGATGGCGTTTATTCTTGGTTCGCTTTCGTATCCAATTTCATAAGATGTAAAGATGGCCCATTATATGTAACTTTTTATTGTTAGATATTTCATATTTTAATTTTTGATGTTGTGTGTGTCCAAATTTAGGCAATTATCCTTTGATTTAGTTAAAAGATAATTCGATTAGTGATCATTTTAAGTAATTATTCCATATTTTGAATCCATAATTATTCCATATTTAATTAAGATATAATTATATGTTAATATTCAGCATGTATCAAATCTTATTGATTAATAGAGAGAGAATTTCTAATCATATGAATCTAACATCCACAATTTTATATAAATAATACCCAAATAAACAGCATCTTCATAATAAAAAGGATGAACTCCATCCTTGAGGACCCTACTAATCTTGCCCTAGAACTTTGTGGAGGGGGTGAATCGCGCAATGTACCTCAATAAGTCAGGATTCTGAACTACATACATCTAAATGGTTTGTTGGGTCCATTAATTTGACTGACAGAAATCTTGTACTGTTCCCAAAATATTCTCTCATCTAAATACACCCAATTATAATGGGCCAATGTAGAGAACCTTAAGAGATACGAGAAATCAACATATGATTTTGGAACATGCATGCATGAAATACACCCTCACAAATGACATTTATTTGGATGTCTTAAAGAAGAAGTGGCCAAGACTAACCGACACTTTCTCACAAGGGGAGATGCATGAAAGATTATTTGTGGGGGCCTATTTCATTGATGAAAGGAAAGTAAATTGAAATAAGAAGCAAGAAATAAAGATTGGTGGTCCTTGGAACCTGGAAGCTAATGGCCCATCACACATGTTACATGTGGTTACTCCATTTCCTATCTTATTAATCATTGTGGGGTTTGAAGGTGGAATAGTGATTAGTGTGTACAGGAGTTATTACAAATTTAGAATGGTCATCTTTGAATATTCTAATTTTGAAGTTTGAACACAAATTTCAACACTTATGTGCTCCCCAAACTCTCATTTCTCTTCTTTCTCTTTAAAACCCTAACACACAAAATACAAATCAACTTCCCCTCCCTCCCTCATTTCTCAGCCTCCCCACCCCTCCACCTCCACCTCCTCCGACCATGCTTCCTGCTGGAGGGCGCCGGTCTCTTGTGAAGGACTTTGGGATTACTTCGTGGAGGTGGATTGGAGCCGCATGAAGGCGGGTTGGAGCTACATGGAGGCGGGTCGGAATCGCGTGGAGACAAGTCGGAGCTGGGTAGGTGAATGGGATGTGGTGGTAGATCTCAATGAGGGAGAGACATTTTTATCTTTTTTTTTTTGTTTTTTTAGTTTGTGTTTTGTTGTAATTTTTTTTTCTATTGGAGTATTTTTATTTTCCCGGTTGATTTGTGAAACACGTAAGCAGATAGTAATTTATGTCCTGCAGTGCGTGATGTAGCTCATTCCCGGATTGATCCGATTGTTGGCCTCCCTTGAGAAGTGTCTAGTTCTCCTCTTGGGGGTGGTTTAGTCTCATGTCGGAGTGCTTAGTTATTTTGTATATATTTTTTTGTTTGTCTTATGTTCTTCTCCCTCGATGAATGATTGTTTTCGTCACTTACGGAGTTTTTCCTTTGACATATATGTTTGATTAAGGTGGCTATATATATTTTGCCCGTTAACAGTGTAATTTTGTTTTGAGTTTTTGAATATACTATCGTTTAAAAAAAAAGGTTTGAACACAAATCTCCAACTATTTCTTGGATATATTGTTTTCATATTTACCCACTCACATCTGCTTCGGCGGCAAAATTAAATAGTTAAGAATCAGAAGTTGATAGTGTTTGCAAATGAGAAACTGGAAATTAATTAAGTTAATAGATAGAGTTAGGTAGAGAAGTTGTAAAAATATTTTATTTGTGTGCAAAAGTTAAACTAGAAGCAAAATCAATAATGTGAAGTGCGCACTTCTTTCCCTGCATTTTAATTCCGATTAAATGAACCAGAATCAAAATTTTGCAAACACTAGAACATGATTATTTTTTTCCGGCTAAAAGTTGATAATCATTTTGTTTAGTGCTTTCAAGCACTTTCCAAATGTGGAAATTGTGTAGGAATTAGGAACTAACTACCCATGCAAGTTAATTTAATGACCTTTAAATGATAAACTACAACTTACACCAGATCATCAGCTCATGATATATAATAGAATCTACGTTTTATCCAATCTTCCTATATAAAGAAACCACTAAATTTTCTATAGCTAATTCAGAATCAAAGAGAAAATGATTAAACTAAATGGCCCATCATCATCAGAAACCTAGAGCCCTGTTTCCAATTTTTTCTTTTTCACCTTTCTGAAATCTCTTGCTGTCTAAACTTCTTATATATATCCCCTCTGTAAAACTTTCTTGTTCTGATCACCAAAACGAAAGAAACAAAGCATCCAATCAGCGTCGTCGCCGTGATTATCAGAAAAGCAAGCTTGTAACAGTGCACCCCAACGCAGGATAAATCTTCCCCTTCTTTCCTAATCAGCCCTTTCGCAGCCAATTGCTTCATAGCCTCTCTGTCATACAAATGTCCTGTTATTCTAACATTCAAAATATAAGCCCCAAGGGGGCTAGCACCCCCGCCCAAAGTATACAACGTGGAGTAATACTTCAAACCAAATATTTCCGAAATAATCGCGAAAATCAACGGCCATTGAGCTCCGAAGCAAAACCCCATAATCACCGAAGCGAAATAGAGGGAATTGTGGACCCCAAACGCAATCAGAAGATGACCGGTGCAGGATAGAAGAAGAACAATGGTGAGCATTAATGGACGAGGGAATTTATATTTCGCCAGGAAAATTTCAGAGGCGAAACCTGATGCGACGCGGCCGAGGTAATTCCATATACTCACCAATGAAACGAATGTGGTGATGCTTTTTGTTGGGTAGCCTAGGGCTTTGCCGATTTGCCCTAAATTGTCAATCGCGGTTAAAGTTCCCCCAATTCCGAATGTTATGGCGGTGAATAGTATTATCATGTCGATGCTGAAAACGGCTTGTAGTATGTTGTAATCCTCGCCTCTTTCCGGTGGTCTGAAAACATCTCTCCACCACGGGACCGGCTGAGCCGCCGCCGCCTGCGGCGGCGGTGGTTTTTGCTCTGGAATTTCAATTGGTGTTGGATTTTGAGTGATTACTTTTAATTGAGACGGATTTGGATTGTTTGTTTCTGATTTTTTGGTGTTCCAGGTTTTGAATTCTTCTCTAATGACTACAGCGAGTGGGGCGAAGAGGAGAATTAGAACAATACTACCACTTCCTGCATATTCGGCTCTGCTGAAAACGACGCCGTTTTGGAGGATAATTAGAATCATGAGAAAACCAGCTAAACCAAGCGATATATAGAGAAGATGGTAAAACATTTTCAGCTCGTTTTCTTGCTTATCGGCTTTCATAAGCCGAACCGTTCGTAGAAAAACGCATGAAACAGCCGCCGGAAGCCAAGCTATAAGGAAAATCAGAGCCTTCGAATCATGCCCGTAAAAGGCGTGAAAAAGCTGGGTCATAATCGCGCCGCTTAAGCCGGTGAACCCCTTAAGCAAGCCGATTACAATTCCTCTGCTTTCCGGGAAATTCTTAACGCAGGTGACCAGCGCGCCGGTGTTTGAGAATGTCTGTGAATTAGCGCCGATGCATATGTACAGACACATCTGCCACACCTGGGGCTTGGCTGTGCGGCCGGTGACGGCGAGCCATATCATGAAGTAGCCGGAGAAGTTCATGGTGACGCCGATGGCGAGCACCACCCACGGCGGGGTGACCTCGTTGATGACGCCGGATATGATTCCGATGTTGGCGCCGAGGTCCTTGAAGAAGCCGATGAGGTTTAAGGTTGTCTGGTCGTAGCCGAGGGAGGTTTTGATGTCGTTGGAGTAGATGCCGAAGATGTATGTGGCGCCGGACATTGACATGATTAGGAGACAAGCGAAGACCATGAACCACCGGCTGGTGATTACTTGTAGGCCGAGGCTTCTAGTGCCGCCGCAGCTACGGCTGAGCTCCGCCGCAACCATGGTGTTTATTATCTTTCTGGCAGAGGTTGGATTTTGTTTTAAGGGATAGGAATGTAGTTTGGAGCGAAGAGAGTGTTGAAGTTATACTATAATGCTGTGATGTGTGATAGACACTGACGTTTCTGTTGAAGAGTGGGAGAAGGGAATTTCTAGGTGCAAATGTATCGAGTGTCTAAGATTATGTCTTCTTTTTTTTTCTTGTAAAATTTCTTAATATTAAATTTATTTCTTCATTAAAATAAGGGATAATTACAAAAAATACCCTGAGGTTTGACCTAATTACAAAAAAAACCAGCTAACTTTCAAAATTACAAAAATACCCCTAAGGTTTGATTCAATGTTAAAAGTAAGGGGTATATTGTAATATTTTTATAAATATGAGGAGGGGTTTTGAAATATTTTTTGGTTATGAAGGGGGTAAATATTAGACAAAATAAAACCTCAAGTGTATTTTTTGTAATTTTGAAAGTTAGTTGGGTTTTCTTGTAATTAGGTTAAACCTCTTTTAGTAATTAACCCTTAAAATAAAGATAAGATTCATTATATTTCAACATCGTTATATTATTCAACTATTACGTTTATTATTAATGGAGTGGTTTTAGTTATGTAGGGTAGTTTCTTGATGCCGAACATCTCAAGCTCGGACTTTCGACCTCAATTTTGAATTTCAACTATGCACCACTTGACCGAACTTGTTGTGTTATGATTTACCTCCACTTTTGCATCACTTTGGCCGAGCTTGTCGCACTATAATTTACTTATCTTTGAGTAGTTTACCAAGTTGGTTTAGTTTGCGGTAGGGATGTAAAAGAATCAAATATTCTTTATTCGATTCGCGATTCGAATTCGAATATCATGATTCGAATTCGACAAATTCGAATAAGAATTCAAATAAGAATATATTTTTTGATTCGTATTATTTTCGAATTCGAATTCGAATAACACAATATTCGATTCGATATTCGAATCGAATATTCGAATAATATATATTTATATTATATATTACTAATAAATACATATATATTAGTATTGAAATACATATATATTAGTATTGATATTATATATATGTATATATATTTCATAATTCCTATGTTAATTTAATTTATTACCAACTAGTACTTATTTGATAAGTTTTTTATTATTCAGATTTTAATTTTATATTATAAATTAGTCACAATTTAAAGAAAAAACTATATAAAATAATTAAAAAAATTCGAATACGAATATTCGAATCGAATCGAATATATTCGAATATATTGGTCGAATCGAATACGAATATATTTTTCAATTCGAATAATAAACGAATACGAATACGAATATTCGAATATTAGTCGAATTCGAATCGAATCGTGAATATTCGATTCGATTCGATTCTTTTACAACCCTATTTGCGGGCTTATTATGTCGAGCATGTGGTTGTGAATTTGTGATTATACTAGCACTATGAGGTTGGCCAGTTTGCACGTTATTGTGTCGAGCTCGAGTACTGTTTAACCTATTTGTACTTGAACGGTAGTAGCAGTGAGTTTCCTCGTTGTAAAAAAAAAAAAAAAGAAAATTATGCTTATTATGAATTTAAATTATTTCTTGACGTACAAAAATACAATATATAGCATTTAGAAAAATAATGTAACAGCACTTACCCAATACAACACTATATCCTTTCCAAGAAAAAAATTACAACACTATATGAGTTGACAACTTCAGTAAATATTATTCCTTTTCAAACATTAAAAACATGTTACTTTGATAATACAACACTATATGATTTGACGACTTCAGTAATTATTATTCCTTTTCAAACATTAAAAACATGTTACTTTGATATTCCCACCACACATTTGCTCAAAGCATTCAAAAGATAACAAAATATATATCTGTTCCAAAGTAGAAAAGTTAAACAATGATTCCATTTTTAGCCATTTTTATTGGGAAAAATGAGGTGATGTACTTCGAGAAATATTATAGCAATAAATATTCATAAATGGGTTGTAATTAGGGATGTCAACGGGGTTGGGCGGGACGGGGGCGGGGGAGCAATCCCCATCCCCGTCTCCGCGGTCGCGGGGAATTCCGTTCCCGTCCCCGTGAGATAAACAGGGAAAAAATTCCCCCCATCCACGTCCCCCATTTTTATTATTTTTTTGTCAAAAAACTATTTATGATTTTTAATATTTAAAAAATATATGAATTATATAAAAAAACTAATAAATCACTCATTATACAAAATAAATTAAAGATATTTTAATTTATATATTTAATGTGGATATATTTATAATATATTATATATATTTAAAATATTATATTATATATTTAATATCTGGTTTCCCCTTGAGAACGGACGGGGGGATATTATCCTGCCCCCGCCCGTCCCACTAACAGGAGAAAAATATCTCCATCCCCGTCCCTATGAGGGGAAATTTCTGGATTCTTCACCCCGTTTGGGGCGATTCTTCGCGAGAATGGAGAATCACCGCCCCACTGTCATATCTATTTTGTGATGTAAGATATAACCCTCGGTTATATTTTTTTCTCACATGATATTTTCAAAAAATATGTTATCTTACAAGCTAAACAAAATATATATCATCAGTAACCATTTTCAAAACCAAATCAAACAAGTTAGTATACATATATTTTTCTAATACAATTCACATTATATAATTTCCAAAACATTTCTTCTTGAAAGTAGGCAAATGATTTTTCTTTTTCAATTCTTTTGGAGAAAAATAACAAATTAAGACAATGCTGGTACACTATTTGGATTGTAAAAGAAGAGTGAGTATTAAATCTTGTATAAATTAACATTTGAAATCTAATCTATGTAGACGGAATATTCAGATGTTCCAGCAAGTAGGGCTGTGCACGGGACTTGGAGATTACCAAAACCGAACCGATATCCGGACCAAAAAATCTCCGAACTGAAAATATCCATTGACTTTTTGATTTTCCCGAACCGCACCCGTCTGATGAAAATATTTATGGTACGGTTAAATTTTTCAAATATCCGTCCGAAACCGTATCAACCACTCCGAACCAAGGACCCAAAGTTAGAACCGATTATAAAGGTTTTATATAAATACATATACATTATTTCTATGTTGTTTTTATTTTGATATTGAATTAACTACAAACTATTTGAAATTAAATTGATTATAAAGCATATTTATGAAAAAACCATAATACTTCAACTATTATGAATTTTAAAAAACTTTGATATTAATAATAGAGTAAATCATTTGAAATTGAAATTAGTTAAATGATTAGTAAATTGCACTTAAAAGAGAAATCAGTAATAGTACCATATTACAACAAATAAAAAGATCATATTTTAATTTTTTTTACCACATCACATAAAATTATAAATATAATTTTATTGATTATGTTAAGTTGTTAAGTATGAGACATTGAGATTATAAATTTATACAAGTTTTTATTTCATGTTAATTTATAAAAATTATTAGTTAATTATATTTGTTCTATAGAAGGACAATTGCCCAAATAATAGACTATTATTGTATTGTAGATGTTATTAAGTTTAGAATTTTGGATAGTGTTACCTATTATAGTTTTAGTCTTTATTTTGAGACTACACTAAAAAGAGATTACAACTCTAAAGTATATCGGTTTGGTGATTTCTATATTGATTTTCTTTTTTTTTCCAAATTTGTATGTTTTATTTATGGCTAATCTCCGAATCTCCGTCTCGAACCAAAAACTGTCTCGTCCCGTCCCATTAGAACCGAGATCTCCGTCTGAGAATCGCATCGAAAATTGGGTATGGTTCGGGACGGACATTTTTTCTATGGTTGATCGAGATTTATTTTCGAGAATCTCAACTTGACTATTCTGAGATTTCCAAATCTCCGAACCGTCCCATCGTCGCACACCCCTACCACCAAGGCAACAATTCTAGAGAACAAAAGAGAGAAAAGTTATTAACTTTCAAACCCTACGACGCAGACAAAATCCTATCCCCGAGTTGGTCGGGCGATGTCACAACCAACCCGACCCTATCACCGGATTGGTCCGGGCGATCCACCAGGCCAAAATAGTTTTGACATCTCTAGTGGAGGTCTTTTTTTTTGCTTTATGGAAGGCTCGCAACTTATCAAATCAAACTCGGTAGTAGCCCACATCACAATATTTTTGGCATGAAATGTTTCTGTGCCTCATAGTCACGCAAGTTGAGTTTTAAGACATCAAAAATCAATGATATATACGCCACCCTTTTTTGGCTGAATGTTTTTTAATTTTTCGTTTTTAGGTCACTTATGAAGAATTTCTTTTTTATTTTAATTCCAACGTTAATGGACTGTATTTTTTATGTTTGGAAAGGAATGGCTTGTGTTTGAAAGATCTGAAAAATGAATCTATTAAGGTAGACATAAAGTAATTTGGAACTATCAACTGATCTTTAAATGAGTTAAATCTTTCCAGGACGAGTTTAGATAACGTTGAAGAGACTTTTGAGAATTTTTGTAATATAGCATAAGTTAATAATTAGTAAATGCTTTGAAAAAGGTGGAATGAATTAATGCGTTGTAGGTAGGAGATGAAATAGCTCAATCAAAATCCAAACCCCAACTGGCCTCATTATTGTATTATTATAATTCTAAGTTATAGTTCAACATTTTGGCTTGTACTCGGTTATGGGCTGGTCTATTCTTAGTCATGTCCAAGACTCCACTCAAATTCTAATCATTGTAGTTTTGTTAGAGCCGGCAAAATTGACTCAATTCTGTGGACTAGATTGGCTAGCCCACATAGGCTAGATTGTGCTTCATTTTTAGGAGTTCAAAGAAAATTGGGTTTACTTTGGACCAAGCCAAATATCCCAAAGCCTGTCAGGTCGGCTAGCCCAATACAAGGATGGATTGTGCTTCATTTTTAGGAGTAAAACAAAGATTGGGTCTACTTTGGACCGGGCCAAATGGCCGAAAGCCCGAGTGGCTCGATACAATTTTAGCATAAAAATGGGTTTTGGGTTGCGGTGGGTTAAAAAAAATGGTGGTCCCATATATTTTCGGCCCAAACCAAGCCAATTTAATGTGTTGGTCCGATTATTTGCCATTTTTTTTGCAGTTAAATGTACAATTGATGTACTAAACTTAAAATATATCTTCTACTCATCTGCTTCAAATTTTGCACTAAAATAAATATTCTTTCTTATTACTTGATTTGCATCTACAACAACAATTTTATTTCAGCAACTAATATAACAAATTATTATATGTATATAGTTAAATAAATAATATATTTTATATAATAATATAACTTGTAGCAAATTAAATATTATGTCCCAAAAAATTAAATAATTAGTAATAAGCTCTTATAATCATTTAATTAACATAAAATAGTTGATTAATACGATAACAATTAAACATGATAGTAAATTACATATATTAACAAAAAAAGTAAACATTTAAAAACTAAATTTGAATAGGGAAGGAAAGAATCTGCTGCTAGCCCATATTTATCTGCTCAAACTACAGTCTACAGACCGAGTTTAGAAAGAAAGTTTTATTCAGAAGCTTTTTATATTTGTTAAAAGTCCCAACAAGATTCATATGATTAGTGTCAAACACGAGTCAAAAGAATGATCAGAAAGTTCCTTAGCATTTTATCTTCTATCAATCTAAGAGTTAGATATAATTAAATTCCTGCTTGAAATAATCTCATTTGATTTTACCAATCTTAATTAGAAAATGTTTTAACTTTGAACATGCTATTGCAATTCACAACTCAAGATACAAGTTAATTACAAAATGTAGCATCTTTCACAAATTCAGTACAATATACACACAAAATTCTATTAACATGCTGGACTTTTGCCTCTTACAATTTCCAGTAAATGCCAAGTTTGTGCAAGATGCCAGAAACCACTGCCCAGAATGTGATTTCAGCAAATATTACATACAATAGAGTCCCCACTCTCTCTGATTTCCAGACATCATTAAAAACATGCTGCTGAATCCAGTTCACCTGGAAAATAAAAACGACGAATTTTTGAACATCCAATGTAGAATAATCAGATTTTTTTCATAATGAAATGTCTTCAGTTTTACTCACCAGATTGTTATCTGGATTCTTGAAATACCATCCATTTATGAATGCTGCAAAAATCCCCTGAGCCGCCATAACGAAAACCAGCATCGCGTTCATTCCGATCCATTCCAAGAACAAAAATGGCGTCCGCATTGCCCAAACATCAATCTGCACACACCAGAATTATATTTAGGGAGTGTTTGCAATCACTAAAAAACAGTTTTTAGTATTTGCAAATGCTAACTTCTGATTCTACTTCATTTAATTAGAATCTAAAAGTAGGAGAGGCGAGTCTTTAGATTTCTGATTCTGCTTCTGGTACTTTTACAAATAAATAAACAATTTTACAACTTTTTCACCAAACATGATTTTATTTGCAAAAATTAACAACTTCTCGATCCCCAACTACTTTTACTTCTGCTACAATAAATCACTTCTTCTAAAAGCAGAAGTTTACCAATAGGTAGAAGGCAGAGAAAACAATGCCAGCTGCACCAGCAGTGAAACAAACATAGCTGAAACTATAGAGTTGCTTGTTGATGGGAATACCTGAAATACAAAAAATATGCTTATTAATTTCTACAACCTGATATTCTTCTAGTGCAAAAGTTAACTAGGTTTGTTACCATCTGTAAAATGAAGAATTAAGGCCACTATTAGTAAAACAAGCGCCATAGATACCCATTGCTTGAGCCGTTCGGTATGGCCCTGCAACGCACATACATATGTTCTTATTGTAAACTACGCATAATGTAATCGAAATCATATTGGCTAATCCGAATTGATCAATTGAAACACTTCAAACTTGTGACTATACCAAGGAATTTTACCTTGAAATGAATCAATACATGGCCATAGTGAATCCCAATGGTGCCAGAAATGATTGCTGAAATTGAGCTGGAGGCAAAATCCAAATCCATGTTAAGGTAGTGTAAAGTGTTTGCAAATACCAAAACAAAAGTGATTGTCAGCTTTTGGCTGAAAAAAGTTGTTTTAAATGTCAACTTTGATTCTAATTATGTATAATTTAATCAGAATTAAAGGGGTACTTTAGATTTCTAATTCGGTTTCTGGTTTGACATTTACAGTCACTTTTACAATTTATTCAACAAACACTGCCTTGCATTTAGCTTTTACTTGCAAAACACAACAAACTCCTGATTCTCAACTACTTTACGCTTATTACTTCCTAATTAGCATTGCTCAAAACCAAGATTTATTCAGAGGAAAACCTGAGCAGCCCTTCGGGTTCAAATGGAGCGACACCAAGTAGGTGCATCCTTACGAAACGGACCAGAACCCGGAGAACTAAAAGTGCAAGCCTGCAAATTATAAAATGTGCAGCCAAGAAAACAGAACATCATGAACACAAAAAACACAATACTTTAGGAAATTATGAACTAAGAATATTATATTTTGATAACTATAACTGACCTTTAACCGTGTCCAAACAGGTTGGTTGTACAGATGATTAATACCCCAGACTTGTCTATCCACATAACCAACCGCATTGCAAGCAGGTCCTAAATGTCCTCTCATCCCACATTTTACCTGTAATAGTTAGTTAATAAAAGTATCAGTCTCTTTTTTGCTAACAAAAAAAGTTACTGCTATAGTAAAAAAATTGTATAGCTTATTACAGTAAATCTTTCAGGTTTGTCATGGTGGTACACCACAAAACTCCCGTCAGGAACATACAGAGAGAATGTTGTGACCATGTAGATTACAAACGCAACGAATCCGCTGATCCTGAAAACAAAATTTTAGTACTAATTGAAATACAAAGCAAAATAAAAGGTGATGTAGTGGAAAAGTGGCTTACCATTGCCATTTATAGGCTGTGAAAATCGCGAAATGACCGGGTTTTAGAGTCGTTGATCGGAGCTTCGTGGTGAGAGTTTCTATTAAAGCCACAACAAAGTATACCAAAGCTATTCTCTGTTTGCAAGAAATGATATGAGGCAAAGAGTCAAAGTACAAATTTAAAAAAGTGATTGTCACCTTTTCGCTATAAAAAAAGCATCTTATCCACCAAACACACGCTCTTTTTAACTTATTCAACTTTTAGCGTATATTTGCGAACACATTCTCAACTACTTTTCACTTCCGACCGGAGAATGCCAAACCATCGGATTTGCTTCATGTCGACTCCGTAAGATAAATCATCCGGTGCATGAGAATATCCTCCTGCAATATTAGTGGAAATCGAAAACTATGTTTGTTTAGTGATTGAGAGTGATTGGAGGGAGTTTAAAGGGAAGTGATTGGGGAAAGGGGTTTGATGTGATGTATTGGAAAATATGTGTATTAGTAGATAAATGCATCGGAAGCGTAATATATGTTTGGTTGGTGATTGGGGGAAGTAATTGGGAGAAGTGAGTGATTGGGGAATGTAAAACAAACATACCCTAAAACATCTAAAAAACAAGCCAGAAATTAAGTCATTAAACATTGTGTTCCTACTTTTGATTCTAACAGAAATTAGATCATTAAACATATCGATAAATACCTTGCAACAGAATTCCCCAAAAAAGGAGCTTCAATGTCCTCAAAGTTATCTTTCTAATTGCATACTTGACATTTGAAACTTTCTGCAAAATTAACGCCAAACGTAATTTTTAGCACACTTATTCATGAAACTTATATTTCTCCGGTTTATTTCAATAGAAAACGAATGAACCTTAAGAGCAAGAGCAATAGCCACTCCAACAATGAAGAGGAAAAACGGCATAACAAAATCCGCCAATGTGCAACCATTCCATGGCGAATGATCAATACGCGGATATGCCCCTCCAGCATCATCCACGAGCACCATCAACTACATGTGTACTATTACTCATTAGACCTCTAGAACACTTCATTTAGGTGTAATGTACGTATCGTCTCAATATAATCGAAAAAGTAAGTAAATTTCACTTGTTATATCACACAAGAAAAAACCAGGTTTACATACGTAAAAAATATGTAGGTAAGTATTAAGAAAATTGTAAAGTGTAGATAAAATCATTGTAGGTAAAATATTTACCTACATAATCTAAAATTGTTGGTAAATATTTACCTACGTAAAATCTGTCGATAATTTGTCGGTATAATTTGGAAAAAATGATATATTTTCATTATGTAGGTATTTTGTAGGTAATTGTAAAATTTAGTGACAAGATCATTTATGTCAGTAAACTAAAATATTCTTGTAGTGTATCGTTTCGTACCACAATTGTGAGTCCTCTAAAGGCATCCAAGGTTGCAACTCTCTTGGTCTTTTGCTTAATCAATGGTTGCTCCTCCGGCTGGTCTGAGGTTGCAATGCTTTTATGCTCGTTTTCGTTGCTAATGTCGTTCGTGCTTTGATGATCGTCGTCTTTGGTCGTAAGTTGTGTGCCGGTTGCGAACCCCTCTTCCAACTTTCTTGGATCCTCCATGAAAAGCTTTACGAATGTTGCTATTAACGTATTTCCAACAGCTTGATAATATATAAAAGAGGGAGATAAGGAAGGGACAATATTAAATTCGGACGCCGGCCTTGGTTGGGAGCTTAAAATAGGTCCATGGAGACAGAAAAAGATTCATAACTGGCACATTGTGGCACTCGGACAAATCAAGGGTTATTGTACGAAAAAGACCGTTAACAAGATGTGCATATATGTGGCGCCGCAGTGACGGACGTAGAAACCGTAGACGTGGGGCGAAATTGAAAATATTTGAGAGAGAACAGACGCAGATTGGAAATATTTAGGCGAGACAAATAACTTTTATTTAAATATGTAATATATAGATATATGTATTACATAACATAAAAATTTGAGGGTGGCGATGGCCCCTCCAAATTTCCCCCTTTCGGTTCGTCTCTCGATTGGTGGTTGGTGGGCTCTTACTGCTTGTGAGAAATTTTCGAACCTTCCAGTCTTTCAAATAAGCTAATACCTTAATTTTGTCCACATTAACATAAATCAAGGGTGAGGTCTACAATTCACAATCAATTTATAAATGATCAACCATATGGTTGCAAATTACAGGATGAAGTTTTAAAAGTTTTGTGCCATAACAGGATGATTTTCCATTGAAGTGTGATGTAAGGAATATTCTAAGATTATAAAATTTGGAATATTCAAGGTCCAAAAAGTCCAAGCTGGATGTTTGTGCCTGTTCTTTTCTCAATAAGCAGAATCTTAATTTGTGCCTTGAGCCCAGATAGACTATTTTTATTTTTTTTTATTTTGCAATAGGCAAATATTCTGCACTTTTAAAATCAATGATAGGAAACTATATGGACATGAACGTATCTGCCTGTTTTCATCCCAACAGGGAATATTTATGCATGAATCAATAGTCATATAAATTTTAGAGATAATTACAAAAACACCCCTAGGTTTAGGCTAATTAAAAAAAAAGTTATTTCAAAATTACAAAATAACCCCTCAAATTTTTTTGCCTTAAATTTAAGAAGTTAACTGTAATATTTATATGACTATCAAGGGGTTTCAAATATTTTTTGTTTACGAAGGAGAAAATATAAAATAGAGTCAACTCAAGGAGTTTTTTGCAATTTTAAAAATCACTTGGATTTTTTTTTTTTTTGTAATTAGCTCGAACCTCAGGTTTTTTTTTGCAATTATACCTAAATTTTATTATTATTACGGTGGCCACAATTTTTGGTTGCATTGTGTCGTTAATTTTAGTGGTAAGAACTTGGGAGTTTTATGAGAGAGATATTTACAGAACGGTCAAAGAGGAGGCAAAGAACATCCAGCATGAATTTGATTTAGGGGTGTGAGGAATCTAGAAAATACAATAATAGGAAAGTTGAAATTAAATTAGATTTGTTTGGCACAATATAAGTAATCATAAATAAATAAAATTTATAATTAATAATTGATTTATTCAGTCAGAATTTAATTCATCAAAAAATATTTGCAAGAGTATGGTAAGATTTTGTGTAGATCTCCCCAGTGTGAAAATAAGGAAGTGGAAGTTGCAATAATGCAACATAGTAGTACACTTATTAACTCCCCGGATATGAATAAAAGGAATGGACAGATGGAGACAGGATCGATAACTAATTATTGCAAGGTAGGTAAAGACGGGGGATAAGATAGGACTTTCTAAAGACTTTGATGTCCAGAGATTTGGTGTTCGATTCCCATTATCCTTTTTCATCTCAGGATTTGTCTTGAGGGGGAAAAAAAGTCCAGATGAATTTATAATAAAACCAATCATTATTAATACATCCTCTCATCAATTTTAAAAATTAACTATATTGGATTTGGTAATTACGTTGAGAGTTGAAATTTTTAAAACATTTTATAGTAGTTGAGATTATGTTGATATATTTTCATTGAGATTATAGCTTTCAAAAATAAAATAAATATTCAAAATGCGTTAAAAAGATAAAAATTATAAGTTCAAAACTCAATTGTATGGCTCGTGTTTATTGGATGGACCTAAGAGTAGTAGACAAGCCCTTAACGGAGTACAAGTCTAATGTTGTACCATGGCTTAGAATAATAATGCAATAATGAGGCCAATATGGGTTTGGAATTTGATAGAGCTATTTCAACTCCTACCTAAAACGCAATAACTCATTCCAACCTTTTTCTAAACATTTAATAATTATAAACTTATGCTCTCTTACAAAAAAAAATTCTCAAAAATCTCGTCAACGTTATCTAAATTCATCATAGAAAGATTTAACTCCTAGATAGTACCACATTATTTTATACCTACCTTAGTAGATTCATTTATCATATTTTTCTGAATTAAAAAAATTATAACGAAATTTTCTTAATAAGTGACATAAAAGAGAAAATTCGTGAACCGTTATGCGCAAGGTCAGACCACATTGGGCCTATCTTAGGCAGGTTTTCCCTGCATTTCTATAAGAAATTGGTTCCACGACTTGAATCCATGAAGGGTCACATGACATTAACTTCATTGTTGCTCGGAGGCTCGCATTTCTTAATAAGTGACCTAAAAGTAAAAAAAAAAGTTGAAAAACATTCAGACAAAAAAGTTGTCGTATGTTTATTGATTTTTGATGTCTTAAGCTCAACTTGCGTGACTATGAGGCACAGAAACATTTCAAAGCCCATAAAATGCCAAAAATACTGTGTAGTGGGCTACTGCCGAGTTTGATGATAAGCGGTGAACCTTTCAAATCGAAAAAGACCCCCAATTTTGACTGGGAAACTGACATTATAGTCGAAGACTCGAAGTCTTTTCAGTTACCTGTCAGCAAAGAAAACTAGGCCTTCTACATTGTCTGTTGTGGACCATTAAACCCAAATTTAATCCATCACTAATCACATTTGGGCTAAAATCATTATTTTGTGGCTAATCATGAGCTGTCTGATTGTTTTGTACTTTTGATTGGAATAACACGGTGGATAAAAACTCCAATTGCAGATACTATTACTAGTGCATCTTTTTTTGCGTCAAAAGGGTTTGAAAGTCTCTTTGTTTTCTAGAAATACTGGTACATCTAATTATTCCCTAAATACATCTACACACATTCATACAAGTCTTTTACAATTCAATTACTAGTTAGCTAATTATTTTCCACTCAATTAACAACTAAGAAGTTATTCAAATGAATGGATTGTAATGATTCAGTTCTAAATTAGAAAAATATGAACTGTAGAGGTGTTTATAACCTAGCGATATCAGCATTGTATTATTATTTCTGTCCACTATATATATGTTAAGAAATAACTCTCATTGACCTCGGGCTTTACAAAATGCGCGAGGGAGAACGAAAGTAACATTTTTGTTTGTGTCTGAAAACGAATTTAACATTATTCTCCGTAGATACGCGAAATGGTGAAGATTTTGTGGAAATTCATACTTGAATAAAGATCTCATGTGGATTCGATTCGGGGATAATATTATTAGATTGGGGTCCAACATAATTATTCTCTTTACCTTGCGAGAACTTGGTTATACATCATCATACCCCATCAAAATACTTTATTCAATCGTGCAAGACATTCTACGGTTTACCCGGATCGCAGCAATAAGGGGTTGGAGTTGTTGTCCCTGCGTAGTCAAATATAAACCTGGAAGTTGAATTATAAAAAAATGAATAATTTTACTGAAATAGTGAAATCATATACGGTTGTATTGGTTAAGTGCTGTTAAATGTTGTATGTTATCCTTTCAAAAGAAATGTTGCATATTATATTTGTGTGCGCCAAGAATAATTTAAATTAATAATTATTAAATATATTGATAATAAGGGAACCTGTAGTCATTACCGTCAAATGTGAACGAGGTAAACCTTAGGACTTGACATAATAGTCTGCAAATCGGACTAACCGGATAAACCGCAGTGTGACAAGCTCGCCCGAGTAGTCTTTGAGGTGGAGATAAATCATAGTGTGGGTAAATGATTGAAATGACATAATAGCCTACAAATCAAACCATCTAAGTAAACCACACAGGGTAAGATAAACCACAATGCGACAAGTTTGACCAATTAAAGCAAAGATAGAGCCAAATTTCAATGTGAAAGGCTCGACCAAATAATACATAGGTAGAGACAATTTGAAGCCAAAAGATTGACATTCGCATCAAGAACTCACTCTACACTACCTGGTCTCCCTTTAAGAGCATAATAATAAATATAATAATTGTGTAATATAATGATGTTGATCTATAATGAGTCTTATTTAATCAAAAATAAATTTATTTTAAGAAAATTAAGAAACAAACACAATCTTACACACTCAATACATTTGCCGCTTGAAATTCCGTTCTCCCACTCTTAAACAAAACGTCAGTTTCTGTCACACATCACAGCATTATAGTATATAACTTCAACACTCTCTTCGCTCCAAACTACATTCCTATCCGTTAAACAAAATCCAACCTCTGCCAGAAAGATAATAAACACCATGGTCGCGGCGGAGCTCAGCCGTAGTAGCTGCGGCGCCACAAGAACCCTCGGCCTACAAGTAATCACCAGCCGATGGTTCATGGTCTTCGGTTGCCTCCTAATCATGTCAATGTCCGGCTCCACATACATCTTCGGCATCTACTCCAACGACATCAAAACCTCCCTCGGCTACGACCAGACAACCTTAAACCTCATCGGCTTCTTCAAGGACCTCGGTGGCAACATTGGGATCATTTCCGGCGTCATCAACGAGGTCACGCCGCCGTGGGTGGTGCTCGCCATCGGCGTCACCATGAACTTCTCCGGCTACTTCATGATATGGCTCGCCGTCACCGGCCGTATAGCCAAACCCCAGGTGTGGCAGATGTGTCTGTACATTTGCATCGGCGCTAATTCTCAGACATTTTCCAACACCGGCGCGCTGGTCACATGTGTTAAGAATTTCCCGGAAATCAGAGGAATTGTAATCGGCTTGCTTAAGGGGTTCACCGGCTTAAGCGGCGCGATTATAAGCCAGCTTTTTCATGCCTTTTACGGGCATAACTCGAAGGCTCTGATTTTCCTTATAGCTTGCTCCCGGCGGCGGTTTCATGCGTTTTTCTAAGAACTGTTCGGCTTATGAAAGCCGATAAGCAAGAAAATGAGCTGAAAATGTTTTACCATCTTCTCTATATATCGCTTGCTTTAGCTGGTTTTCTCATGATTCTAATTATCCTCCAAAACGGCACCGTTTTCAGCAGAGCCGAATATGCAGGGGGTGCTAGTGTTGTTCTAATTCTCCTCTTCGCCCCTCTCGCTGTAGTCATTAGAGAAGAATTCAAAACATGGAACACCAAAAAATCAGCAACAAATAATCCCAATCCGTCTCAATTAAAAGTAATCACTCAAAATCCAACACCAATTGAAATTCCAGAGCAAAAAACACCGCCGCCACAGGCGGCGGCGGAGGCGGCTCAACCGGTCCCGTGGTGGAGAGATGTTTTCAAACCACCGGAAAGAGGCGAGGATTACAACATACTACAAGCCGTTTTCAGCATCGACATGATAATACTATTCACCGCCATAACATTCGGAATTGGGGGAACTTTAACCGCGATTGACAATTTAGGGCAAATCGGCAAAGCCCTAGGCTACCCAACAAAAAGCATCACCACATTCGTTTCATTGGTGAGTATATGGAATTATCTCGGCCGAGTCGCCTCAGGTTTTGCTTCTGAATTTTTTTTGGCGAAATATAAATTCCCTCGTCCATTAATGTTCACCATTGTTCTTCTTCTATCCTGCACCGGCCATCTTCTGATTGCGTTCGGAGTCCACAATTCTCTCTATTTTGCTTCGGTGATTATGGGGTTTTGCTTCGGAGCTCAATGGCCGTTGATTTTTGCGATAATTTCGGAAATATTTGGTTTGAAGTATTACTCCACGTTGCATAGTTTGGGCGGGGGAGCTAGCCCCCTTGGGGCTTATATTTTCAATGTTAGGGTTACAGGATATTTGTATGACAGAGAGGCTATGAAGCAATTGGCTGCAAAAGGGCTAATTAGGAAAGAAGGGGAAGATTTAACCTGTGTTGGGGTGCACTGTTACAAGCTTGCTTTTCTGATAATCACGGCGACGACGCTGATTGGGTGTTTTGTTTCTTTCGTTTTGGTGATTAGAACAAGAAAGTTTTACAGAGGGGATATATACAAGAAGTTTAGAGAGCAAGAGATTTCAGAAAGCTGAAATGGAAAAGAAATCTGGAAACATGGCTCTCTGTTTCTGATGGTGAATGGGCCATTTAGTTTAATCACTCTCTTTTGCTTATGAATTAGCAATGTAGAAAATAGTTTTATTCTATAGGAAGAATGAATAAATTAACATATATTCTATTATGTCACGAGCTGATCTGGTGTAAGTTGTAGTTTATCATTTAGAGTTAATTGAACTTGCATGGGTAATTAGTTCCTACACATTTCCACATTTAGGAAGTGTTTGCAAATACTTAAAAAAATTGAATTTTCAACTTTTAGTGGGAAAAAGTCATATTTTAGTGTTTGCAAATGTTAGTTTCTGCTTGCTTGTAGTGCTTCATTTAATTAGAACTAAAAAGGAGGGAGAGGAGTGATTTTGATTTTTGATTTTGCTTTTAGTTTGATTTTTACACAGGAGTAAAACAATTTCACAACTTCTCTACCAAACAATATCTCTTGATGTTATCAATTCCCAACTTTTATTTGCAAACACTACCAACTTTTGATTCTCATTATTTGTTGTTCCCGCGACAATAAAATCACTTCCTCCGAAACGTAAGTGTTTGCAATAACTCCCCTTACGCTTGTATAGTGAGTGAGTAAATATGAAAACAATGTATCCAAGAAATTGCTGGAAATGTGTTCAAACTTGAAAATTAGGATATTCAAAATCCCTATTATGCGCTCACCTTGGTGAGTTAGAGGTCCCTGGATCGAATCCCGACTAACGTGGAGAGTGGGTATTGGGGTGTATTCACCTCTTCAGAGGACTAGTCTCATTGCTAGTTATTGGCGACTCACCATAGACCCGGAGTAGTGTGGCGGCCTGCTATACAAAAAAAAAAATCCCCATTGTATATAACTGTTGCTACCCACTATTCCATCTCCAAACCCCCCATGATTAATAAACTAGGAAATGGAGTAACCACGTGTTATCATATGCGATGCGCCATTAGCTTCCAATTAAGAAACAGCAATCTTTTATTTCTTGTTTCTCGTTTCGCTCCACTTTCCTTCCGTTAAAGAAAAATCAGATTCTAAAAGCATGTAGATAATTAGATTAATGTTTTAGATTTTTAATTCTATTTCTAGTTTTACTTTTACAAACAAATAAGTACTTTTATGACTTTTTCATTAAACATTTCAACTTCAGATTTCTTGTATAAACACTACTAACTTGTGATTTTCAACTGCTTTTACTTATACCTCAATAAATCAATTCTTCTAACAGCATGAGTTTTCGCAAACACTCTCATAGTACACTTTTACTAAGGACAGAGAAACATTCAGAGCCTCAGAGGTAGTAATCCCAGGCCAGTATCCCGATTCGGCAATAGACAAAGATTCTGCACTTCCAAAATCAATTATAGAAAAATGCATGGCCATGATCACTAAGGAAAATTAGAATTTGGATCCTATGTACTTGTTTTCATCTCAACAGGGAATATTTCTCCATGAATCAATAGTCATATGGATAAATACAGTCAGTCGCTAGGAGCTAACTGCAATAGTCTAAAGACGTAAACGTTAGAGTTTTTTTTTATTTATTATGAAATTTAAAGACTATCTTAACATATTGTATCCCAACAAAAACAACTAACATGAAATGTGGACTGCCAAAGACTGGTATATAAATGGGAATATACTATAGTGACAAAGTACCTTATTTAGAAAAATACTGAAAGCTCGTGTTACAAATGAATCCAAACTCAATAATTTTGTGACAGACAAAAAATTTACTCGCCGGCTAGAATAAGATCCAATATTGGTCCATTTAATCATACAAAACTGCAAATCCACCACTCACTTAAACCGTGCCCTGAAAAATGTTTAGCAAAGAGAAATGGAGCTTCGAATCGCACGTTCTCACAGGCCGATGGTTCATGATCTTCGCATCGGTCCTAATAATGTCCGTCAACGGCGCCACATACTTGTTCGGCGTCTATTCAAACGACATCAAATCTTCATTAGGCTACGATCAGACAACTCTCAACTTAGTAAGCTTCTTCAAGGACTTGGGGGCAATCTCGGGATTATTTCCGCCTAATCAACGAAATCACCCCGCCTTGGGTCGCCCTAGCCATCGGTGCAGCCATGAATTTCTTCGGCTATTTCATGATATGGCTTGCGGTCACCGGCCGAACGGCTAGCCCCCACGCCTGGCAAATGTGTCTCTACATATGGATCGGAGCGGATTCGCAGGCGTTTGCGAATACGGGCTCGTTGATCACGTGCGTTAAGAACTTTCCGGAGAGCCGAGGTATTGTTTTAGGACTATTGAAAGGCTTTGTTGGCCTAAGTGGTGCTATTATGACACAGTTATACCATGCCCTGCATGGTAATGACACTAAGTCTCTTGTTCTGTTCATTGCTTGGCTTCCTGCTGCCGTCTCGATCTTGTTTTTACGAACGGTTCGAATCGTGAAGGTTTCTAGGCGGCACGAAAAGGATGTTAGGATTTTCTACGATGTACTCTACTCATCACTCGCGCTCGCGGCTTTTCTTATGGTTATAATCATTGTTGAGAATCGGTTCGAGTTTAAGAGAATCGAGTATGTCGGAAGCGCCTCTGTTGTTGTCGTTATGCTACTCTTCGTCCCACTCGGCATTATCATCAGGCAAGAATTCTACGAATGGAGGAATGATAAAAACGGATGTTCGGACGCGAAAATCGTGCCCGAAAACGAAAACACGTTTAATCAACAAACGCCGGTTTCTTGCATCAAAACGTGTTTCGTCCACCACCAAGAGGCGAGGACTATACTATACTACAAGCGCTTTTTAGCATCGACATGTTGATATTATTTATCGCGACGTCGTGTGGGATCGGAGGGACGTTAACCGCAATAGACAACCTAGGACAAATTGCTAAATCCTTAGGCTACAACACGAACACCATCACAACCTTCGTGTCGCTAGTGAGCATATGGAACTATCTCGGCGCATAGCCTCTGGCTTCGCGGCCCGAGATACTTCTAACGAAGTACAAATTCCCTCGCCCGTGATGCTCACATTTATTCTCCTTTTCTCGTGCATCGGCCATCTCCTCATCGCTTTCCCGTCCCGAATTCTCTCTACGTGGCGTCCGTGATAATCGGGTTCTGTTTCGAGCACAATGGCGTTACTTTTCGCCGTCATATCGGAGGTTTTCGGGCTGAAATACTACTCGACGTTGTTTCAGTTTGGCGCTGTGGCGAGTCCTGTTGGGGCTTATGTTCTTAATGTGAAAGTGGCTGGGCATTTGTATGATAAAGAGGCGATTAAGCAATTGGGTGTTAAGGGGCTTGTTAGAAAACCAGGGAGGATTTGACATGTTTGGGTGGTGAGTGTTATAAGGTGTCTTTTGTTATTATTACAGTGGTCACATTTTTTGGTTGTTTGGTGTCGTTGGTTTTAGTGGTGAGAACTTGGGAGTTTTATAAGGGAGATATTTATAGAAAGTTCAGAGAGGAGGCAAAGTGTGCCAGTAATGTCACTAATGATGTACATCCGGCATGAAACTGGATGAATAACAAGTGTCATTATGAACTGTTAATTGGTTTAATACTAGGGCTGTAAACGAATAAAGTTTTCGACAAACATTTGTGAACGAACTCCGGTTAGCGTTCGTTTATGTTCGTTTATTAAGCTTAATGAACATAAACGAACATTAATTTGTTCGCTTATGTTCATGAACAGCTCACGAACATGTTCATTTAGTGTTCGTTTACTTTGAGTTGAATGTTCATGAACAATGTGTATTTAGCTTTTTTATACACATGTTCATATAGTTGTTCATGAACAATTAACGAAAGCATGTTCGTGAACCGTTTGTGAACGTTCGTGAACATGTTTGATTATTAAACAAACGAACACAAACAACCTTTTAAAATAAACGAACGAACATGAACAACCCTCGCTCGTTTTGGGCTCGGTTCGTTTACAACCCTAAATACATCTATGATGGAGCGGGAAATCTGAATCCGGATTATAGACGACTTTTTGTGACAAATTATATCTGAAATCGATATTTTTCGGTGGCTTTGATTAATTTAAACAGCTTGTGAATTTGCAGTGTTGAGAATGTTGATAGCTGTGTGTATTCTGAGTAATTCTGTTAGGACAACAAATTTAAAATATTTTAATTGGATAAATATATTTGAAATTATAAAATAAAAAAATATTTATATCATGTTTTAATTACTTCTTAATATTAATATTTTATTAAATATCATAAGTTTAAATTTAAAATACTAATTTAAATATATTATGTACACTATTTCCATTTTTCTATATTTTAGGTCTAATGATTTAAAAATCCACCTATAAGTGCAGGTCAAGATTAGCTATAATAGCATGTCATGAACTAAATATCCAATTTTTGTCCAATTAGTTGACTAATTTCAAATAAACCTAAGAAAGTGGACTAAATGTCCGATTTTTATACGCTTAGTAGACTAATTTCAAGCAAACCCAGGAAAATGGACTAAATGTCTGATTTTTGTGCAGTTAATGGAATAATTTCAAACAAACCTAAGAAAGTGGACTAAATGTTTGAAATCATCCACTTAGTGGACTAAAAAATATTTTTGCCGACCCTGCAAATAGTAAAAACTAAAAATGAAACCTAAAGAAGAGAAACATAAAAAGACTCTGCAAGTTTTATGAGTATTCCTAGATTCCACAACGGTCTCATACAAGTTTTTACCAAAATTTAAATTGGTTCATTCCATGTAACACAAGTGGCATTCTAGGTCGCTCCAAAACTCGTTTTATCAACTAAGCTCCAGAAACCAGAACAATGATATATATAAGACACATCACTGAGAATGATGGAAGATATTTTCAGAGACAGGATAACTGAAATATCTGAACAAAGGATACCAACAGAAAACATTTGTCATAAAGTTGAATGAACATATCCATTAGATATTATGGCCATCAGCAAAATATCCAATACAAAGTCATGATTATAGCAAAACTCTCCATCACTTCATGCGAGGCCTCATTTTTTTTTAACATAATCTAGCACAAGATGTTACAATAAACGAATATACACAGGTGTCATCGAAAAGACGTTTTTAAGGCAAAAGTCTCATTATGCTGCAATTTTGGATGCATCTACATTATAATCAAAGGCCCAGTATTTTATATAAGTGCCATTTTGAGATTAACACTGCACTAAGGGGTTAATAACATTTTTATAACCTCATTACATGGTTACTCGTCTTAAACTAGGAGGTACAAAAGCTATATATGACCTGTAACAAACTAAAGCTTTTTATAATGTACATACACTACATTACAGATACAGACTACAGTAAAAGTATATACATACTGGAGCAGCTGGTGTGAAGTGAAAAATACATGCATCAAGCAGCCAACCGCAGCAAAGCCGGGTAAAAACGTCTTGAAATTATTACTCCCAACTCATTAACATCTTCCAAACAGTCTCCTCTATCTTTTTATTTGAAACAGAGCTATCATCCCCTTCATCGAGTAAAACTCTGTAAACTTCCCACTCCCGATCTCCAATCATGTACCTCGCGATTTCAGCCTGTAACGGCAGCAAGATCAGACCGACAATGATTTGAAATCGGAGTGAGAAGGGAATCATATAAAATAATGAAGATTTTATCAATTACATACTACTATTCTATATCTCCATCTAGAAGTGCCGGTTTTATCGATAAAAGGAACTATAGGCTTCTCACGTTAAGGCCGACTTACATTTAACCAAGTCAAGAGAATAAATCTAATGGCCATACTTAAGCTAGTAATGATCTCTGAGTAAATATCACAAAGAACTTCTACTGACTATATTCTGTTATATAAAATTTGGTTAAATTACAGAAACTATCCCCGAGGTTTAGCTTAATTACAAAAGAATCCAGTTATCTTTCAAAAATTACAAACACCCCCTTGAGGTTTTGTATTCACCTAACAAATATCTCCCTATTGAGGGTACAATTTGTAAACTAGAAACAAATATCAAGGGTGTATTTGTAATTTTGAAAGATAGCTGGATTTTTTTGTAATTAGACTGAATCTCAAGAGTATTTGTTATAATTAACCCATAAAAGTTTCTATCTTTATGAGATGCATCTTTAACTTATGCAAAGTATACTTTCAGAGTTGAGAAGTACCGAAAAGATTGGTTTATCCAGCATCTTGAGAGCGAGGGTTATGTCATAGAAAACAAGGGGACGGCCCTTGCCGGATAACTCTACGGGATTCGCAACTAGCAGTTCGGTATCAGGGCCACGGCTGGTCAATGATACTCGGAGAGGACGACTTAATTCCATCTGAAGACGAGAGTGTAATGCATTCTGTTTGCTGGGGTCCACTATTTTCTTACCATCTGCTTGCATGATAAATAAGTCCATCTCACATTCCGTTTTCCCTTTTGTGGTGAAGCGTCCATAAGAAATCTGGTTGACCATTGCAGTGAAAATTAGCTGTTAGAAAATCAGGAGGCATAAATTTAGACACTAGAATCATGTACCTGGATGTTATAATCCTTCAAAGTTCGCATAACATCATATAAGAGACCTTTATGATCGTGGCAAACGATTTGGACAAGAGTGTGTGAAGGACTCAACAAATTATCCATTGAGATGGAAGGGCATTTCAACGCAGCGGAGTCATCTTGGTGTTCGCGAGCATCTCTATATTGAACATGCCTTTGGTAATGGCATCGAAAGAAATGAGGGTCCTTGAGAACAGGCGGTAATTTCTGGACCCACCATTTGTATGTCACAGCTGATCATGGCATCCCCAAGAACGGCTTTTAAATGGTCAGATGTGTCCTCCTTTCTCTTCGTTGTATGTAAAAGTTCCCTAAAAGGCCATTGCAAGGCACAATAAGTTATTGAGCTGAATACATGATCAAATTTGAAGATATTTAGGAGAAAGTCAAACGAGCTAAGAACTAGGAGTTTGCCCCCTGCAACTCATTATATATGTTTAAACATGAAACTATTAAACAAATAACGTATTAAACTCACACAAATCAAAAGAGGTAGAGGAAGACCTAAAAAGACTTGGAAATAAACTATTAAACAAGACATGTTATATCTAGAAATAAATGAAAATTTGGCTTATGACCGTAAACGATGGCGCGATATGATCCGTATAGCCGACCCCACATAGTGGGATTAAGGCTTAGTTTGTTGTTGTATTATTTTGTAATAACTTTTTTGGCAGGGTTTATTTGATGGTAATTAGCTTGCTTATAAAACTTAAGCATTATCACAACTTTTTCAATAGTGTATCAGTAGATTGAAAAATGTATAGGCATTATCACAACTTTTATATTCTCACTCGAAATTTGGAAGATGGTATTGAAAGAATATGCGGTACTCTAAGGATGAATGAGAGAAGATTCAATTAGATAACCCATTGAGAAGGCATAATGGAAAACGATTTTCTAAATTTATAAAATTAGCAAATTTAGTAAGACAACCGAAAAAAACTTATGTTACTTCCTACAAGGCTGTAAGGAATGCAAAACCTTGTATCAGTTATGAAGAAGAGATCCATCACTTTCCCATCAGGAGTTGTCGATACCTTTACTCTCTTTATCGTCAGCTCAAGCTCGCAGAGAACCTTCGTCACATCTGCCCAAAAATATCTCCAAATTTCAACATGGATCCAAAACATTAATCCAACAAGCGACTGAAGCGACCAATGACAGCGGATAAATTTTGCATAATATTGAATTTACCATGTAAAAGGCCTGTTCGGTCATGGCAACAGAACTTCAAGAGGAAGACATCGAGGCTTTGGGGTTGCAATTCATCACTGTAATATGAAATTCCAGAAACAAAGAAACAACAGGGGCACGCCCCCATCAATCTCTTTTTCAGCAAACCCCATCGTGTGCTTGGTTTGCCTAGGACCCAAAACACTAGGTAGCACCATTTTCCATCCGTAGATACATCTTCAAATTTCAACCAAGCCATTTGATGGAAATAACAGAAATATAATAGTAATTAGAAAAACTCACCATCTACCACATAACAAGGAATTTTACAGAGACGAGTTTCTAAGAGAACATCTTTCAAACACCTTGTGCGCTTTCAAATCTCGAAATCATTCTTGATGCGGAATAATCATCAAATCAAATGAAGAAACTGATTATATTTTATAGTATAATTCGGATTATTTCAATTAATCTATCCACCATTCCAATATAAAAGTTAACAAGAAGTAATGAGAGAATCACACAGTAACTCTTTGATGACATGCGGCAAAATTCTCAGATCACTGTAGTAAATTTCATAAATAAACAAATAAATACCCTGTATTATCTGAATGTAACAGAAACCCACAATTTGCTTACATGAAATTAGTTCGCGCACATAAAAAAACACATACCAGCTCTGACAACGGTGAGTCCAAAAAAGAGAATTATGCGGCAAAGATCAGAACCCAAACCAGTCTTGTCCGGACAATTCACAGTAATTACACTAGGCTCCTCTTCTTTCTCTGACTGCCTGATTATAACCGCATCGTCAAACAGTAATCCCATCTCTTCCACCTTTTTTTACTTCAATTTTCAAAGAGAGATTGAATTTTTTCTCACGCATACACGAAAATAAAGCAAAAGAACCAACTGGGTAACCCTGCGGCTGCCAGTTCTCTACCACTCACTATACGCATTAAATTTCTTCTATTTTCTATCTTTACAAAGGAGTCGAAATGTTTGGCGTGGATTTTTACAGTAATATTTGCTATATATGTAGCAGCAAGAGGTGTTTGTTGGATGGGACTTAGAAGTGGGTTTCACTGACAAACTATGGATTGAAAGTGAAATGGTGATTAAAAATAGCTGTTATGCAAAAGGCTGGTATTATTTGTATTGTATTGTATATCATTTGTGCCTTTTTTTTTTTTTTTTTTTTTTTATAACTCAAACTTCCGCGTTCATTTATCGACTACGCCGAGACAACAAAACTCCGGCATTCTTTCCGCCGCAAGGTAAACCATGCTTTGCCGCCAAGGTAAACCCCTGGAGAGCAATTTGATGGAGCAGGGATATGAACCCCGACCTCCACCCCACAAACAATTTGATGGAGCGGGGATTTGAACCATCGACCTCCATCCCACAATTGCTTGTGGTGGCTAGGTGGGCTAAGCCACCTGGTTAAAACTTTGGAGGGTAAACTTTTATACTAGCCACCCCACAAGATCAAGGTCCCCACCACAAGAAACCCCAACTCCTACTCCCCCCTACGGATTAGTATACACCGCTTGCCCTACGCGTATGGAGGGATTTTTGAGAGGCATAGTTCTAGTAAATATCATTTGGAGATATTTGAACCCGGGACTAATGGTGCGGGCAAGATCCTTTTGACCAACCGAAATGGCTCCAAATGATAATCTATTTGATTGGTGAAAGGACCAAAAGCCTGATGTGGTATACCTATTAGATAATGAAGAATTTTATTTTATAAAGTATATATATATATATACATGGCAAAAACTTGAGTGAGACGGTCTCACTGTTTAGATCCGTGAGACTTTGAGCTCTTACACAAAGTTTAAAAAAAAAAAATTGATTTTATTTTTCTTAGGGTTTATATTTGTTTTTTAGGATTTATTTTGTTTATTGGGTTTATTTTTAATTGATTTGGGTTTTTAGGATTTTTAGTTTTTTTAGGGTTTATTTTTTATTTTTGGGTTTATTTTTGTTTTTCGGGTTTATTCTGTTAGTCCAAATGGCTACGATAATCGGAGGGGTGAATAGATTATGCCGATTTTTCGCAAATCACCCTCTTTTTCAAACAACGAGTAAATAACAAGAATGTAAATGCGGAAAATAAACAACACTCGTTGATTTAAAGAGGTTCAACCCACCTGGGCCTAATCCTCTACCACCCCAAGATTCTCTGGGATGGATTTCAAAAAAAAAAAGATTTTATTAATTTACCAAAAATTAATACAACACCTCGAGGATTACCACAACCCTCTTTCACCACCTCGAGGATTACCACAACCCTCTTACAACACCTTTGAAGATTACCACAACCTTCAAACACCTATCACCTAGATCACCCAAGTGTATTCTTACCACAGAGAATACTCACAAGGATGTCTTGTGTTGAATGATGACCAAAATCAAGATTACAACTCAATAATGATTGATACAATATGAGTGCAAATGTAATCAAGAATTGAAAGTCTAGACCTCAAATATTAGTGAAAGTGCTTAGGCTAATACAACAAGATATATGAAAGTGTTTGCTCAATCGCTCTTTGCTTGTATGGAGTGTTGTATCTTGTTGCTTGAATGAAGCATCTATTTATAGGAGAGGTCTTGGCTTTCATTTTCGGACATTGCTCCTCCTCGGGGAGTGATTTGGTCGCAAAAAAACCATTTAAAATGATCAATATACCGTTAGAAATCAATCCCACAAAATAGGGAAAAGTCATGCAAAACGCAACGGATAGTTTGTTTGATAAACATGGGGTTCGACCGTCGCGCAGAGATAAGATTGAAATTGAATTTCGCGAATTTTTACACAAGGGGCGGTCGAAGGGGGTGCGACCGACGCTTAGTCAGACTTCGGTTGCCCTTGAAGAATTTACTGAAACAGAGAAAGTCTGAACGAAAATCCGACTCCTGTGCATAAAACGCCGTCACGGCCGACGGCCGACCGCACGGCCGCCCACACCTGGTCGGCCTGGCCGCCCGCCTCTATTTTTCTTACGCCCCATTTTCTATTTCTCACCAACTCAGTGCGGGTTGCCTATGGGCGACCTATCGAGCTGAAACAAATGTGTTGTCCAATTTTTTATTGAAAATAAACTCCAAGAAATACTCCAAAAATAGTAAAAACATTTTAAGTTGATCTAAGTATTTAGACAACATTTAGGGACATTGTTTTGGTTTAAAAACTAATTTGAACAAAATCGAACATAATCATCAAAATCATCATAAAAACATTTATCTAACAAACTCCCCTTTTTGATGATTACAAACCAAAACAATTTTCTTGAGGACGATTTGAAAGCCAAATAAAATTTTCCGGTTTTACGAGTAAACTATCCGTTAGAAGTATTTCATACAAAGCTCCCCTATTTATGAGCATATCAACAAGCGATTATTATAAGTAAGAAGCACAAGCTTATATAGAATGCATCATGAGCTAAGGAGCTCCCCGTCACAAAAACTTATAATCAATTTCATCCGAGTCCAAAATTCAAGCCATGGGATAGGTATTTGAGTCCACAATACTTATTGCGAGCTTTTATTAGCTTTTCTTGAGCTAACGAGCCAATATCTTGTTTCTCCCCTTTGGAATCATCAAAAAGAATGTTAGAATGGTGAAAACACCATACAATAATATCAAAGTGCGCCAAAAGGACGGTTTATTAACCGTTGAGCAATTAAAGCGTAACAATCCAAGGAAAATGGGAGAAATGTAATATGAAGAGTTCATACACTCGTTTTCTTTACCAAATCATGATCTCAATGAGTATAGAAGACTTTTGAAAGCAAGAGAATCTTGTATAAGTTGAAATTTTCATTGCAACATTTCATCGAACACCTTGGTGCGTGAAAAATAAAAAAGGTTGTATATAACTCTTGTAAATGGTTCAAGCCAAAAATTTTCAACATCAATTCAAGCCAATCATCATACATAACAACATAACAGACCAAGCTCATCATGATCATACGAAAAATTACATCAAAAATTTCAAGTAACTCGAAAACTCGAGGGTTCAACCCAATTGAGCAAAAGACGAAAATTCTTACCATTTGATCGGAAAGAATGAGCCATAATGATGATGATCATGCTATATAATGTCCATGTTGTGTAAAATATGCATGAAACCCATTTTTGAATGAAATTGGAGTGAATTTGGCAAGGGGACGAAAAATGGCCAAAAAATATTAAAATGAAGAATCTTTGAAGACAGAACGTTTAAAAGCCAAGATATAGCTTAGGGCGGCCGTCGGTCGACGTTGAGGGCGACGGTTGCCTCAACCCTTCAAAATTTCACTGTCGCTCGCTTTTTCAAAAATCCGAATTTTCAACCAAAAATCCGATTTTTCGCCCCTAAGTTTTAAAAAACGTGTAAAATGCAAACGTAAGCTTCATTCAATATGCATTATGCCTAACCGAGCTCGTATTGATGAAAAAGTCTCGAGAAGATAGCGGTTTTGTAAAAATGTCCGCTAATTGATATTGAGATGGTACAAAAGATATCTCAATTTTACGTTTTGAAACACAATCCCTTAGAAAATGATGTCGAATCTCAATATGTTTAAGTACGGTTATGATGAACCGGGTTTTGAGCAATATTTATAGCGGATATATTATCACAAAAGATACGTACATTTTCAAAAGAGCATTTGTAATCCGCTAAGGTTTGCTTCATCCAAAGAAGTTGAGTACAACAAAATGCGGCGGAAATATATTCGGCTTCGGCCGTTGAAAGAGAAACACGCTTTTTTGAAAACCAAGATACTAGGCAATCGCTTAAAATTGACATGATCCGGAAGTATTTTTCCGATCATCAATATTTCCCGCATAATCCGAATCACTATAACCTTTAATACAAAAATTTCCATTCTTTGGATAAAATAAACCATATTGAATGGTGCCTTTCAAATATCGAAAGATCCTTTTAACGGCACTCATGTGAGATTCTTTGGGATTGCTTTGAAAACGAGCACATAGGCATACGGCATGAAGAATGTTCGGTCTACTAGCGGTTAAATAAAGTAAACTACCAATCATACCTCGATTGTTTGATTCATCCACGGACTTGTCTTTCTCATCTTTGTCAATTTTGACATTTGTTGCCATAGGAGTAGAGACGGTTCTTCCTTCTTTAATGCCGAACTTTTTCAAAAGTTCTTTTGTATACTTTGATTGCGAAATATAAATATCTTCTTGACATTGCTTAATTTGAAGTCCAAGAAAGTTAAGCTCCCCCATCATACTCATCTCGAATTCTCCTTGCATTAACTTAGAAAATTTCTTGCACAAAATCATTAGTAGCACCAAAGATAATATCATCAACATATATTTGCACAAGTAAACAATCTTGCCCTTTTTCAAAAACAAAGAGAATTGTATCAACTTTACTCTTATAAAACCATTTTGTAAAAGAAAAGAGCTAAGTCTATCATACCATGCACGAGGTGCTTGTTTTAAACCATACAATGCCTTTTTAAGTTTATAAACATCATTAGGCCTAGAAAAATTTTCAAACCCCTGAGGTTGTTTTATATAGACTTCTTCTTGAATAATACCATTTAAGAAGGCGATTTAACATCCATTTGGTAAAGTTTGAAATTTTTAAAACAAGAATAGGCAAGTAAAATTCGAATAGCTTCTAAACGTGCTACGGTGCAAAAGTTTCGTAAGTCCAAGCGCTACGATAATCTGAGGGGGTGAATAGATTATCTCCATCTTTTCGATTTTGCCCCTTTTTAAAACCGAATGCTCAAATACAATAATAAAGGTGCGGAATATAAACAACACACGCCGATTTAAAGAGGTTCAACCCACCTAGGGCCTAATCCTCTACCACCCCAAGATATCCTGGATGGATTTCAAAGGAAAAAGAATTTTATTAATTACCAAAATTAATACAAATTCAACTTACAACACCTTGAAGAGCACCACACTCTTCTTTAACACCACCTTTGGAGATTACCACAATCTCCTTTGAAGATTACCACAATCTTCCTTCAACGGCACCTTGTGAAGATTACCACAATCTTCAACCTCAAGAATACCAAATTCTTCAACACCTCAATAAGAAGATTACCACAATCTTCTTGTACCTATCACCTAGATCATCCAAGTGTGCTCTTACCACAAGAACACTCACAAGGATATCTTGTGTTTGAATGATAACCAAAAATCAAGATTACAACTCAATAATGAATAATACAATTTGAGTGCAAAGTGTAATCAAGAATAGCCTAGACCTCAAGAATGTGAAAGTGAATAGCTAGGCAAATTACAACAAGAAATAAGACAATGAAAGACCAAGTGTTTGCTTGAAGTGTATCTTGTTGTGTTGTATCTCAATTGTTGTGTTGGTTGCTCCAAAACTTCCTCTATTTATAGGAGATGATTGATCAAGCATAGGCTCCTCTTGGGGATTGAAAATCTACAGAAAAATACAATTAAAATCAAGAATATAGCTGTTAGAAATCAATCCCACAATTTAAGGAAATGTGTTTGTCATCAAACGGTCATATTTTTTTGTCAATACACAGGCGACCGGCCGCACGAAATAGACGCGTTGGAAAAAGTACACAAAAAAATAACACAGCGGCCGACGCGTCTACCTCGGCCATCGACCATCACCCCAACCGTCCCCCCTTATTTCAAAAATGCAAGGTTTTAGTTCTGCTTTGAAACGAAACTTGCAGTGACGGCCGATCCATTGGCGGCGGCCGATCGGCCGACGGCCGACGCCTTGATGCGGCCGTCCGACTTGCTTTTTTCCTCCTTCCGTCTCATTTTTCTGTTTCTAAAAACATCTTCGGGTATGGGTTGCCCTATAGGCGGCCGGTCGACCACGAGACAAATGTTGTCCAATTTTTGTCAAAAATAAAACCCAAGAAATACTCAGAAAATTTAGTAAAAACATTTTAAACCAATCGAGAGTATTTAGACAACATTTAGGAACCTTGTTAAGGAGTGAAAAATCCATTGAAATAAAATCATTAAAAGTGTTGTCCATTATTATCAAAAATAAACTTGAGGAAATACTCCTAAAATATTAAAAACTATTTTAAATCATTTAGGAGTATTTGGACAACCTTTAAAAGCATTGTTTTGGTGACAAAATAAAATCATCAAAATTAAGATAAAAACATGTATCAAACAATCTCCCCCACTTTTTGATGATTACAAATCAAAACAATTTTTACACAAACTAAGAGAGCAATTTTCGAAATGATTTTCCGGTAAAAAAACATTTGACCGTTTGGAAGCAACCAAAATTTCCAAAGAATATTAAAGCAACCAAGTAGGTAGTAAATATTTTTCAATAATAAGCACAAGCTCCCCTATCAACAGCACATCAAGAATAATGTAAGAGCAATAATCCATAAGCTAAAAGCTTTAGCTTTTACAATTTGTTCAAGAGCTTATAAGCTCCCCTGTCACAAAACATCATTATATAAGTCCATCAAGCAACAATTGGACTAAAAATAAATCACAACTTATGGCTTTTATGAGCCATAGCTTATAGCTTTTATATCGAGCTATTTATTAGCTTCTTTGAGCTAATGAGCCAATATCCTGTTTTTCTCCCCTTTGGAATCATCAAAAAGAATGTTAGGATGGTGAAAACACCATATAATAATATCAAAGCATGCCAAATGGACGGTAAAAACCGTTTGAGCAATTTAAAGCATAATCATCCAAGGAAAGTGAGAGAATTGAAACATAAAAGATCCATAAGCTCATTTGTATGCTAAAAACATGATTTCAAAAATTTTAAGACATTTTGAAGCAAGAGAATCATGTAGAAGTTGAAAGTTTCATTGCGACATTTCAACAAACACCTTGTGTGCGTGAAAAAATAGAAGAGGTTGTATATAACCTTTGTAAATGGTTCAAGCCAAAAATTTTCATATCATCAATCAACCTCAAAAAAATCATATGCACCATATGCAATAATTTGTACATCAATTAAGAAGCTCAAAGTAGATTCTCAAGGTTCAACCCAATTGAGATAAGCTAAGAATGATCAAGGCATTTTAAATGCCAACAATTAGAGCATCCAACAAGTAATAAGTCATGCTTTCAACAATATATGTATCAAATGTCCCAACATATCCAACTAAGCAAAATGAACAAGGCAATAAGAGAAGCACTTTTACCATCAAGTACTTCATACCAATTATCAAACAATGCTTAAGAGTATTTTTACCATCAAATACTCCATCAAAGTCATGATCATTCACAAGTCATTATCAACTTGCAATTTTAACCCTTTAAGAAAAACAAGCAAATATCATTAGTACAAATGAGTTTTACAAAAGTTCATAAAAGTACAAAGCAACATTAATGAGAGTGCTAGAAAGTAAAGGGGTGGGGGTAACATCATTCCTCATCCGAGGAGAAGCAAGATCCGGGAATAAAGTCCTTGATGAATTTCTTTAACTTGCCGATGGACTTTTGCATTTTGGAGGTCTTTTGCTCCAAAGCCTCATATCTCGTCTCATGAAAAGTTCTCATCTCATCAAATTCGGCTTGAGTATACCTCTGGCGGTTGAGCACCTAGTATTACCCTCCGGATTGCTCGGTTCACCCTCTTCCGCCAATCTTGCGGCCTCGGTGTCATCAAAGTAGTCATTAGGATCGGGGGACTCTTGACCTCTTCCTCTAGCCATTTTGGTTGGTCGGATGTCCATATTCTTGCGATCGTGACTATTTGGGAGATATTATCAATGTCGAAGTCATTTTGAAAAACTTCCGAGTTAAACTCCGACGAAGGAAGTCCCGATTGAATAAGAAGTTTACAAATCCAATTTCCCATAACCAACTTCTTATTACCTCGAGTAATGGACTCGATTAGACATTGAATAAGTATGGCACCAAAGTTAAGTGGTTCCCTCCTAGAATCTTATAAGTCAAAAATAATCCATATTGCTAGGCATCTTTCTCGACTTACCACAAATGCAATATGCGACAATGACCGATAAAATACGATGCTCAAGTGTCATTGCCAACAAAGAATACTTTGGCCATACTCCCAAATACGTCTTAACTTCTTTCATCGACACCCCAACATTTCATCATTCCAAGTCCCACAAGAGAAATAATCCCAACCACCTTCTCTAACATGTAAAAGCCGGCAAATATCATTGGGAGTCCATCTAAAATGACGACCCTTTATAAGCGAATTAACGGCAATCGGCTTTCTTTCATTATCATATTGCACCCACATATTAGCATAAAAATGTTGGATAATATCATCATCATACAACACATAAGCATGCTCCCATAAATACATCCAACCTTGCTCCTCAAAAAATCCTCTTATAGTAGGATACTCATTTGTAAATGAACTAAAACGACACATTTTAGTCCGAGCAATAAATTTTCCTTTCATCCCCGAATCCTCATAGTACCATTCCGCATACTTATTGATGAAATTAAGAGCATTGCGAGAATTTGGAGCTTGAGTAACAAGAGATTTTTTACCTTTCGCCCAACGGCAATTTTCGAGCGAAATTGTTCCGCGAAGCTCGGTAATTTGGGCCCGAGAGAGAATGGGATTTTGAACATCATCACCTTCTTGAGCCACGCTTTTTGAGCGGCTCGAATATCCCTTTGTTCGGCTTCGTCTCGCCGATTTCTCAAGTACCCTCTCCGCCCTTTCTTCTCTTAGAAGTGGGATTTTGATCGGTGGAATTTCTAGGAGGAGCCATATATGTAAGATTCTTGTGAAAATAAGACGATTAGCAACAAGAATCGTGAAAAATGATGAAGAATTGAAGATTTTGAAGAAAGGGGAAAACAATCGCTGCTATAAGGGTTTTAGGGAAAAACTTGCGTCTGTTTTACAGAGAAGACAGAATCGATTATATGTGTAAAATAGGCCTGGGCGACCGGTCGAGGTAGGGGGCGACCGGTCGAGGTGCAGGGCGACCGGTCGCCCCTGCTTGACCATCCTGTGATTTTTCTTTCTCCCGTGTTTTCCAAAATTCGATTTTCCACCCCAAAAGTTTTAAAACTTTGTAAAAATATAAGTTTGGACTATATCCAACAAATATGGGTTTTGGGAAAACATATAAATGATAAAATCGAGACTAAACACGTAGTGCCTTTTAAAAGAAAATATTTGCAAAATCAATTTAGGGCACTTAAGGGGTCAAAATGAAATATCTTGAAAGATATGTGCATAAGCATAAAATCGAGTTTAAAGAAAAAATACGAGTAGACATACCTCGATGGTTTAAGAAACTTGATGACGTAATAGCCAATGAGTATGAAGTATGTATCCTACACAATTCTTAGACAACATATGCATAGAAAATACAAGTGTGGGCAAGTAATATGAGATATCAAAAGAGCTTATGCTATAAGATTTCATAAGAGATAATAAGCCACATAAGTCTAATAAAATGCTCAAGAGTTTGAGAAAATCATGCAAGGTCTCTTTTTTAAAAATTTGAAACTCATAAATATATAAGAGACCTATATTAAAAATAAATACTTGAAGATTCATTTTGCAATTAAGACAAAAAGTATGCATAGATTTAAAAATAAAATGCATATACAAATGGGGAGATACGGTTTACCAATTACGCTGTTTCCATGGGTTGTGTCTTTCCCATTGTTGATGATATCTTCCCATTGAGAAGTCACTTTGTTGATGAAGACTTCTCCATTTCCAAGATTGGTTACCTTCCCATGGTTGATGGTTTCTTCTTTGAAAATCATCTTGTTGATGATGTCTTTGCCATTTCCAAGGATTGTGTTCTTCCCATTTTTGATTATAAGCTCTTTCTTGGAAATTGGCTTTGTTGAGAGTAGTTCATCCTTCTTTGATCAAATGAAACGTTCATTTGATGTTTTCTTGGTGGCATGAATTTTCTCCGATTTTTGCTTTGTCGGGTACCTAATAGCACATTGTTTTGTGGTACCCTCATGTGTTTGGGTCCTTTAAGATTAGCTTTGAGACTTTTAGGTCTCCAACAATATTTAGAGCTATTTCTAGCCCGACAAGAATTAGCCGTATGACCCTTTTTGCCACAATAAAAACAAGTAATAATTCTAGGAGCATAATGACCAATATGCATAGTGACTTGATCCTTTTTCATATGATTAACAACATTAGGCTTATGATCAAGTCCTTTATCACAATTATGAATATCAACAATATTGGACATTTTATTGGTACTCAAGTTGGATTTTAATAAATCCTTTTTCATGCAATCAATATTCTCAACAAGAGTACTATTTTCTTTTTCAAGGTTTCTAACCTTGTCAAGAGTGGTGGTGTGAGCACATGATAGTGATTCATAGGAAGTAAATAAACTATCCTTATCATTTTTCAAAATATTGAATTCATTTTTCAAATTTTTATACTTAACAAGCAAGCTTTGGAATTCATCTTGAAGATCATCAAAATCATTTTGCAAATCACTATAATCATTTTGAATGACAATATCATAGGAAGTAGAGGGTTTAAGACATACCTCATTTTCTTCATTGATGCCCATAAAACAATATTCAACTTCTTCATAATTGGAAGTTGTAGGAGGCTTATTCCTTAGATTTGAGCTTGTATGATCTTGAGAAGTAGATGCTTTTGTTTGACTCCTTTCATTTGCAAATACTCCATAGATGGCTTCTAATTTTTGCCATACTTCATGTGCCAACTTTATTCCTACAATATGTTCATATTCTAAATTAGTAAATGAACAATACAAAATATTTAAAGCCTTACCGTTTAAGGAGATGATTTTCTTTTCTTCATCATTGAGCTTTTTGAAGCCTTTTGAGGTGTATGGTGTATCTTTCGTCGAATGGATTCTCCATTAATGACGGTGTTCCAAATGTCGAACCCGCAACCTTGTAGATAGCATTCCATTCTTTCTTTCCAAAAATTAAAATTCTTGGAATCAAATAGTGGTGGCTTGGTGGTGGAGGTGCCGGATAGATGAGCTTCGTTCGTCAGAGTCACGATCGTTTCTCTTCACTCGCGATGTGAAACGAGCTTGCCAAAGAGTTTGGATTTGATACCACTTGTAAGTCCAAGCCCACGATAATCTAGAGGGGGTGAATAGATTATCTCCATCTTTTCGATTTTGCCCCTTTTAAAATCGAATGCTCAAATACAATAATAAAGGTGCGGAATATAAACAACACACGCCGATTTAAAGAGGTTCAACCCACCTAGGGCCTAATCCTCTACCACCCCAAAGATATCCGGGATGGATTTCAAAAGGAAAAAGAATTTTATTAATTACCAAAATTAATACAAATTCAACTTACAACACCTTGAAGAGCACCACACTCTTCTTTAACACCACCTTTGATATTACCACAATCTCCCTTTGAAGATTACCACAATCTTCCTTCAACGGCACCTTGTGAAGATTGCCACAATCTTCAACCTTGAAGAATACCAAATTCTTCAACACCTCAATAAGAAGATTACCACAATCTTCTTGTACCTATCACCTAGATCATCCAAGTGTGCTCTTACCACAAGAACACTCACAAGGATATCTTGTGTTTGAATGATAACCAAAAATCAAGATTACAACTCAATAATGAATAATACAATTTGAGTGCAAAGTGTAATCAAGAATAGCCTAGACCTCAAGAATGTGAAAGTGAATAGCTAGGCAAATTACAACAAGAAATAAGACAATGAAAGACCAAGTGTTTGCTTGAAGTGTATCTTGTTGTGTTGTATCTCAATTGTTGTGTTGGTTGCTCCAAAACTTCCTCTATTTATAGGAGATGATTGATCAAGCATAGGCTCCTCTTGGGGATTGAAAATCTACGAGAAAAATACAATTAAAATCAAGAATATAGTTGTTAGAAATCAATCCCACAATTTAAGGAAATGTGTTTGCTTTGTCAAACGGCCATATTTTTTTGTCATCAATACACAGGCGACCGGTCGCATTTAAATAGACGTTGGAAAAAGTACACAAAAATAACACAGGCGACCGGTCGACGTCTACCTCGATCGGTCGACCATCACCCCAACCGTCCCCTTATTTCAAAAATGCAAGGTTTTAGTTCTGTTTGAAACGAAACTTGCAGTCTGGCCGGCCGATCATTGCGACGGCCGACCGACCCCGACGCCCGATGCGACGGCGACCGCTTGTTTTCCTTCCGTCTCATTTTTCTCGTTTCTAAAAACATCTTCGGTATGGGTTGCCCTATAGAGGCGGCCGGTCGACCACTGACAAAATGTTGTCCAATTTTTGTCAAAAATAAAACCCAAGAAATACTCCAAAAATTTAGTAAAAACATTTTAAACCAATCGAGTATTTAAACAACATTTAGGAACCTTGTTAAGGAGTGAAAAATCCATTGAAATAAAATCATTAAAAGTGTTGTCCATTATTATCAAAAATAAACTTGAGGAAATACTCCTAAAATATTAAAAACTATTTTAAATCATTTAGGAGTATTTGGACAACCTTTAAAAGCATTGTTTTGGTGACAAAATAAAATCATCAAAATTAAGATAAAAACATGTATCAAACAGTTTCATCATAGTCAATACTTTCTTCTTGACAATACCGAGAGCTACTAACCTTGCCTTATTTCGAACAATATTGCCTTGATCATTAAGTTTGTTCCGTAATACCCATTTTGTACCAATAATGGTTTGAGAAGGAGGACAAGGTACTAATTCCCATACATCATTTCTTTCAAATTGATTCAACTCCTCTTGCATCTCTAGGAACCAATCCCCATCCTCAATAGCCTCTTTAGCATTTTTAGGCTCCTTTTGAGAAATAAGAGCTTTCTCGGCAAATTTTCTCCGAGTCATCACTTTGTCAAGGGGATCACCAATAATAAGATCTTTTGGGTGATCTCCTTAAATTTCAATGCAACGGGAAGATCCGAGATATCACCTCTATCTTCTTGAGGACCATTTGAAGTGGATGGTTGATTATTTGATGTAGACGGTTGATCATCAATTTGAACAATTTGTTCAATAATATCCTCTTCATCACTTTCATCATTAGGAATTCTTTAAACTCCCGAAGCTTCATTGAATTTAACATGGATGGATTCTTCAACAACTCCACTAGTCTTATTGTAAACCCGATATGCTTTGCTTTTTGTTGAATATCCCATAAATATCCCTTCATCGGCCTTAGAATCAAGTTTGTCCAATTGATCCTTGGTATTCAAAATAAAGCATTTACAACCAAATATCTTTAAATAACTAATATTTGGAGTTCTACCTTTCCAAAGCTCATATGGAGTTTTATTCATTTTAGAACGAATATAAACTCGATTAATGACATAGCAAGCGGTACTACGCTTCGCCCAAAAATACTTTGGAAGTGAAAATTCATAGAGCATGGACCGACTCATTTCTTGTAATGTCCGATTTTTCCGTTCGGCTACTCCATTTTATTGAGGTGTCCTTGAGCCGAAAATTATGAGCATATCCTTTGGTTTCACAAAATACTCTAAATTCACCGTCAAATTCTCCACCTCGATCGCTTCGAATAGACTTGATAGTGTCTTCCTTTTCATTCTCAATAAGTCTACACAACTTAACAAACTCATTAACTAAGATCGCTTTTATTGGTAAGAAAAAGAGCCCAAGTATATCTAGAAAAATCATCGACGATAACAAAAGTGTAATGTTTTCCACTTAGACTAGTCGTACCAATATCCCCGTACAAATCAAGGTGAAGCATTTGTAGGGGTTTGGTTGTGGAAATTTCATTTTTGGGATTAAAACTACTCTTAACTAATTTGTTCTTTTGACAAGTGTCACATGTGCCAAGATTTTCAAAATTCAATTTGGGTAGTCCTTTCACATGTTGGTTTTTGTAAATATTTTTCAAATTTTTGTATCCAACATGTCCAAGTCGCCTATGCCATAAACTAGTTAAATCATTATTGGCGACTAAACAAGAAAACATTTTGACTAACCAAATCACTTGTACAAATTTTGTAAATATTGCATTTTCTATTTGCTTCACAAATAATTTCACCATTTTTAAGTATAAGGTATTTTTCTTTATTAAAGGAAACATCATATTTTGAATCACAAAGTTGGCTAACACTTATCAAATTAAACTTAAGGCCTTCAACTAATAGAACATTACTAAGAGAGAAAAAGAGTTACCAATTTCTCCATTTCCAAGAATTTTTCCTTTGCCATTGCCGAACATGACCATACCTCTTCTTGGAGCTTGATGTTGGTAAAAAGTTCTCTCCTCCCGGTCATATGGCGTGAACATCCGCTGTCCACGAGCCATTTTGAATCTTCCATTTTGGTTATAGCCCCTATTACCTACAAAAGAATTTCTTTTAGGTACTCTATAATTTTGGGGTCCATGGGGGTTAGTCTTGAGACCTTTGGGTCTCCAAACATGTCTTGAGCTACTTCTCAATTTGCAATTATTAGCATAATGTCCAACTTTGCCACGATAGAAACAAGTAGGAGTATTATAATTATTAGCACGCACAAAAGTCGGACCTTGGTTATTTTTCTTAAAAATACTTTGAAATGGCTTATAACCAAGTCCCGATTTGGAATGCTCACCTCTTTGTGCATCTAAAATTTTTGTGACTTTATCCGTACTTATGTTGAAACGATGCACATCATTTTTCAAACATTCAATATCTTTTGTAAGCAATTCCTTTTCGGTTTCAAGAGAATGAATTCTAGTAAGAGTAAGAGCATGAGCTTTGTCTAGAGATTCATAAGAGGTAAATAATTTTTCCTTTTCAACCTTAATCTCCTTATGCTCCTTTTTCAAATTTTTGTATTTAACGATTAAATTTTGAAACTCAATTTGCAATTCATCAAAATCACATTGCAAGTCATCAACTATGGAGGAAGTAGAAGAATTTGAGTGTACCTCATTGTTTTCATCGTCTATAGCCATGAGACCGTGTTCGGTTTCTCCTTCCTCATCGGTTGTTTCGAGTAGTTCATCCCATGTTTTGACTTCCGCAATTAGAGCCTTCTTTTTGTGAAAGGCTTCCTTTTCTTTTGCTCCTCTTCATCGAAGCCGCAATCGGCAATGAAATGCCCGGTTTTCCGCATTTAAAGCAAGCATTATCTCTTGGTTTTCTTGCTTTATTTTTATTCACAAATTTTGCAAATTTTTCGAACAAGTGCGGCCGTCTCCTCATCATCATCATCATTATCATAGTATGCATTATTAGAAGAAGAAGCAAGACCTTTAGGAATAATTTGCATACCCGATTGATTTGTGGATGGTTTGGAATTTTCCTCTCCTTGAGATAGACTTCATAGATGAGTAGATTTCCAATAAGCTCATCAAACTTGAGTGTCTCAAGATTTTGTGCCTCCGTGATTACCGTTACTTTTTCGGACCATAAGCCGGGAAGACATTTAATACCTTGGTCACCTTGTCTTCTTCGAGATGACTTTGCCGAGGGCCACAAGAGGATTGACAATATTATCAAGCCTTTCCACCATCTTGAGATGCTTTCGCCATCATACATGTTAAAGTTTCGAAGTCTTTAACAAGCATGGTCTTTCTTGCTTGCTTGACTTTCTTAGTCCCTTCATAGATTGTCTCCAATTTTTCCCAAACCTCATGTGCCGACCTTATGCCTCTTATGCGATTGTACTTGGTGGCGGTAAGAGAACAATGCAAAATATTTAAGGCCTTACCGTTTAGAGAGAAAGCCTTTTTGTCGTTTTCATCAAACTCCTTGAAAGGTTTAGGGCCTGTTTGTTTATGTTTCCATGGTCCATTTCCAGCTTTAAGTTGGAAATAGAATTTTGAGAATTTATTGGTTTCGTGTGAAAATTGGAATTGTGTTTGGATGAATGAATTGACATGTGTTTTATGTAGGGTTGGAAATGAGATTGTGTTTGGTTTGAGTAGTTTTGAAATATTATTTTATGTATATAATAATTGAAAAGTTAGTATCTTGGGGTCCACTTCAATATTTTAATTTGAATATATAATATTATATTTGTAAGATTATAGTTGGTGGGTCCCATTAGATAGTTATAATTTAAAAATAATAATATTTTAAGTAGATAAAGTTGATAATGGTGGGTCCCACATATATAATTGGGTTAAAATTTGAAAATAGTGATTGATAAGTAATGATGAGTGATGTAGGTAGTGTATAGGTTTGAAAATAGAAATTATAGGTTTGAGATGTTGTTTTATGTGAAAAATAGAAAATGAAAATGATGATTTCCATTGGAAATTTTATGAACAAACATGATTCCACTTTTATGTATAGTTGGAAATCGGAAAGATGTCATTGGAAACATAAACAAACAAGGCCTTAGGAGCCAAGGTGCCATCCTCCGATTTCTTTGTTGGTTGATCAACTCCTTCAATGACCACATTCCAAATGTCGAACCCGCACCCTTGTAGGAATCACTCCATACGGTCTTTCCAAAATGCGTAGTTGTTGGCGTCGAGTAGTGGTGGCTTATTGGTGGAGGCGCCGGTGGTGAGATGAGCATCATTTGTAGCCATGGATCTTTCCTCTTTACTCGGAATCGAGCTAGCCAAAGAGTTTGGCTCCTCGATACCACTTGTTAGTCCAAGTGGCTACGATAATCTAGAGGGGGTGAATAGATTATGCCGATTTTTCGCAAATCACCCTCTTTTTTCGACCCACCTGGCCTAATCCTCTACCACCCCAAGATCTCCATGATGGATTTCAAAAAGAAAAAGATTTTATTAATTTACCAAAAATTAATACAACACCTTGAGGATTACCACAACCCTCTTTCACCACCTTGAGGATTACCACAACCCTCTTACAACACCTTTGAAGATTACCACAACCTTCAAACACCTATCACCTAGATCACCCAAAGTGTATTCTTACCACAAGAATACTCACAAGGATGTCTTGTGTTGAATGATGACCAAAATCAAGATTACAACTCAATAATGATTGATACATATGAGTGCAAGTGTAATCAAGAATTGAAAGCCTAGACCTCAAATATGTGCAAGTGAAAGTGCTTAGGCTAATACAACAAGATATATGAAAGTGTTTGCTCAATTGCTCTTTGCTTGTATGGAGTATTGTATCTTGTTGCTTCAATGAAGCCTCTATTTATAGGAGAGGTCTTGGCTTTCATTTCCGATATTGGCTCCTCATTGGGGAGTGATTTGCGCAAAAGAAACCATTCAAAATGATCAATATAGTGTTAGAAATCAATCCCACAAAATAGGGAAAAGTCATTCAAAACGCAACGGATAGTTTCTTTGATAAATATGGGGTTCGACCGGTCGCGTAGAGATAACATTGAAATTGAATTCTCATGAATTTTTACACAGGGGGACCGGCGAAGGGGTGCGACCGGTCGCTTCTTAGCCGTGACTTTGCCGTTGCTTGAAGAATTTACGAAACAGAGAGGTCGAACGAAAAATCCAACTCCCAGTGCAATTCGTCCGTCGGTTGACCGACACCGGCCGCCCGCCTATTTTTCTTACGCCCCATTTTCTCTTTCTCACCAACTCAGTACGGGTTGCCTATGGGCGACGGCCGAGCTCTGAAACAAATGTGTTGTCCATTTTTTTATTGAAAATAAACTCCAAGAAATACTCCAAAAAATAGTAAAAACATTTTGAGTTGATCGGAAGTATTTAGACAACATTTAGGGACATTGTTTTGGTTTAAAAACTAATTTGAACAAAATCGAACATAATCATCAAAATCATCATAAAAACATTTATCTAACATATTCTTCATGGTTCATGTTTTTATGGTTTATTTTTGTTTCTTCATGGTTTATTATTATTTTTAAATTTATTTTCATGGTTCATGTTCTCAAGACGGAGCCCTTAGAAGATCCATCTCACGGATTTAGATCCGTGAGACTGTGTCACAAGAGACTTGCTCTATATATATTTATTTTCTATACACTCAATATAAAATAAATCGAATATACCAAGGATCGGATAATTAGCGAGTAATTTTCAAGATTGTAACATTTCATGGGAATCATGATATATCATGCTTTTTAAAGATTTTGGCATGTCGTTTAGGTGTCTAAAGAAACTACTTTTGCCTTTTAAAAAAAAAAAAAAAAACTACTTTTTAAGTTACCTTAATAACCACTTATTTTAAAATTTCATGATATGTCAATTTTTTTCTTTAAAGAAGAGTACTTGGTAGGAATTTATGGACTACATAAATTCCTTGACCATCGTATCTTGAGGAGCTCGTGAGAATTGTGCGTATAGATCGTTACGAGAATATACTAAAAAATTGACACTTCAAATTATGTTTGAATTATTTGCTATCAGTATCCTGTTTACTTTCTTGAAAAAAAAATATATCATGTTTACAATTATGTGAGTTATATAATTATTAAAACAAAAAAATGATATTGTCTTATTAAGAATAGCACTCTTAATATGCATATTACATTGTTACATTACTAATATTGTTTTCTTCATTTTTCAACTTTATGCTCATTGAACAAACAAAATTTACAATAAGACTGAAAAATCGGATATTAATTTAATGGTTAAGACTCTCAGACCTAGATTAGATTAGATGCCTATCACCCTATTTTCTTCCAAGATTTGTACTAAAAAAATATATATAAAAAAGATAGACTTGTTAATTACATAATCCGAACTGATATTATATTTGATATGTGCTTGGAAAATAGTTAGATGGAAATCTAGAATACGCCTTGGAACCAATATCTCGTGTATGGAGAACTTGGGAGTCAGGCGAGTAGGGCTGCAAATGAACCAAGCCGTTTGTGAGCTATTCGGAGCTCGATTCGATAAAAGCTCGTTCGAATTCGTTTAATGAGGCTCGTTAAAATAAATGAACCAAACTCAAACTTAGAGATATTCGGTTCATTAGCTCGTGAATAGGCTCGATAATAAGCTCGTATAAATTAAACTAATAATTTGATTTTAATTTTAATTTTTCATATTTTTACTTAATATAATATAAAAATATTCCAATAAAATTATTTTTTTGAATAAAATTATAAGTTTTAATAAATATATTATGAATTTTTATAAATAATTTTATTTTTTGTAATAAATTGAAGATATTTTAATTTTTAATTAATATTTACTAAGCTCGTTTAGGCTCGATAAAGTTCGTGGGCTATCAACATGTTTGATAAATTTAGGTTCGAGTTCGATTCGATAATAAACGAGCCAAACTCAAACACTCAAAAGCTCGGCTCGACTCGGTTCGATTGCAGGCCTACATGGAGGCTAGAGTTGTAATTCTCGACTCGTCCATTCAGCCGCCATCTTCTGTCGTTTTTGCTGGCTGCTCGCGCACGTGACTCACGTGCTTATCTAATTATATTGAATCAACCTTGCAAACTAAATTAGACCGGAATCTTAATCTAATTGTCTGCCTATTATCAGACACGAGCTTATCAGACATATACATACACACATGTATATCTTAGAAACCAGAAACAAATATTAATTGCAACTAGTACAACTGCAAGACAGCAACTTATTCATATTATACATATGAATAACACATACAAATATAATAATATTGTTGGATATATAGTCAAGTGGGGAAACACATATAATGTTACTTAGTCACTAGTCATAGAACACTAGCCTTTGTCCCTATCAATCATTCACATTTTTAATTTAGGAAATATGCGGAATGGGATCTTAATGTTTGGATAGAATTTGGAATATTAAAAGATGAGAATATTCAACTTGGATCTGAAACCAATGTATACTTAATATGGTGGGCAACTAGGCATAACTGCTTTCTTCGTTTTCCACAAATTAAAAAGTGCATAAAAACGTGTTGTAGTTTTCATGCCACGTTTATTTTAATTAAGGGATAATTACAAAAACACCCCTGAGGTTTAGGCTAATTACAAAAAAAAAACTGTTTTAAAATTACAAAAGGACCCTTGAAGTTTGATTCCATCTTACATTTTCTCCCTTCATAAACAACAAACATTTCAAAAAATTCATGATATTTCTACAAATATTACAGTTAACCCCTTAAATTGAAGGCATAATCAAACCTGAGGGGCTTTTCATAATTTTGAAACATCTTTGGGTTTTCTGTAATTAGCCCAAATCTCAGGGGTGTTTTTGTAATTATTCAATTAATTAATAATTGAGCTGGAATTAGCAAAAAGAAGGCTTAGTGATTGATATTCCTATTGGATTTGATCCTAAAAGCTTTGTGGCTTCATCTCCCGACTCTAGTTGTGTCGTTTTGGTGGCCTCTTTCATTTTTTTGGTTTAGGAAGTATATATGGAAATTAAATTACATTCACCCTATCATTTCATTTGTCACGACTTGAATTAGGAGCTACTTTTATTTTTATAAGTGACTTTTAATTTCATCTTTGTATTGAGAGTGTTTGCAATCACTAAAAAAAATACTTTTTAATTTTTGGTTAAAAAAAATCACTTTGTATTATTTACATATATCAATTTATGCTTATGATTGTATTTTATTTGATCAGAATCTAAAAGGATGACGATGTGTGTGATTTCTGCTTCTACTTCCTCGGTTTATTTTTATAAATAAATAGACACTTTTCCAATTTTTCACCAAACACTCTCAATTTCTCGATTTTATTTTCAAACACTACCAACTTTTCATTTTTAACTATTTTTACTTCTACAACGATAAGTCACTTCTTTTCTCACATAGTCACATTATACCTAATCGCTTCTCGGCTTTGTGAGCACCATCTTTTTGTTTTTAGTTTTATATGTTGGAATAAACTTTAGTGAATAACATCACTTTAATCCAGGAGCGTTCATATCGAATTATCAAGAATCAAAAGACTAGATTGCGGAGCGTGCTCGAATCCATAGCGATTGAATCCTCGGGATCCGCCTTCTGATCTACACGTCTCGAAGCTTTTGAGAACCCTTTGGTTTTCTCCGTAGGTTTCTTTCCTACGACGATGGGATAGCGAATAGAATATCGTAGACGTGTGACCTGTGGGACCATAACCCTTATATAATCGTGTTATATTGGGTACCCTATTTTAGCCCATCATTAAAACAGAATAACCCATTAAGTCTCTACACATTAAAGGCCCACACCCTATTAGATACATTAAAGCCCAATTCCTTAAACCTAATTTGATCACTTATAAAATGGGCTTAACCTTAATTGATCCACAATGCATAATTATTTCACTATAAGCCCAATGTTGGATTATGATCCAACAATCTCCCACTGGGCTATATGTGTAACCTTATAATTATGTATTGTAAAAATAACCATATGAGCTCAACTTTGTTGTCATAATCAAATGTATCGAACCAATCTGGTACATTAATCGTACCAACATAGGATCAAAGCGCCTTCGTTACATTTATCGTAACTCGACCCATCAATGGTCACGTATCCCAATACAATTAAAGTCATGGATCATGATGTGGATGTGTAGCATGGAAATTTCATGCAATGTGATCTTAACATGCCTATTTCCAATCGTCCACCTTACCTTAGTGAGATCAAACCATATGTCGAATCAAAGTGTTAATATATTGAAACTTTATCTCTGCGCAGAGTAAAACCTTAATATATCCTTAAATCGAAATGATCAAAAATGTGTCTACATTTAAAAGAACATTATAATTACAAACTCCCACTAGAATCGAATATCCTTAAAACTGTATATCCTCGAATCGATTTGACACCCATATGAACAACAAGTTCATGAAACCCTTTGGGTGGCGGTCCCTTAGTAAACGGATCCGCAATTATGGAGTTTGTATCGATGTTCTATAGACACCCCGTCCACTTTGACTTATCTCTTTAACAATCGTGAACTTGATCTCTTTATGTTTAGTCTTCGTCAAGTTCATGTTGTTTGGAATATAGCGTTCTTGACTCAATGTCACAAACTTAGTGGTATTTTAATACCATCTACATACGCAAACCTCATGACAAACTTTCGCAACTATAATCCATGATTTGGATGTTCCATAACACGCTATGAATTTTCCTACCATGGTAAAAGAGTCTATATTGTAGACTCGTTTAGAACTCTTCCACAATTAGCGTAAATACATAGTCCAACTTAAATACCATGTTATCTTGACATCCAATAAAATCGTAGTCGGTATACCAAATGATCTCAAATTGATCCGACCACGACATGTGAGCATGTAACTTTTCTTTATCCATAAGTACCTTAGACTTGTTTGGTCTTTTCAAATATTGCATATTCACGACTAATTATATATCCGCCAAGCATCCCTACAATGTACACAATATCCAATCACAGACATACGATCATACATCGACTCCATATTGGCGATGCGTACGGAATCTTCTCGCATTTTATTTTCCTTAAATCATTCTTAGGGCACCAATTGAGACTGAACTTGTCTCTCTTAGCCATAGGGTTATGATTTGGTTTACAATCATGCATGCCATTTGAAGGACCTTTCCGATATAGCTCTTTTGTGATAATCCGTGAGTACTTTCGAGAATAATCTCATTGTATTTATATCCTAATACAAAAGAGACATCACCAAAAAACTTTCATCTCAAGATTCTTAATCGAAATCTCTTGGTGTTGTGCAATAAGCCTATATCGTTGGCAAGCAAAATGTCATCGACATACAAAACCGTAAACATATACTTGCTCCCACGTAAACTATGATACATGAAATCATCGACCAAATTCATCTCAAAACCAAACAAGATGATCACTTGATGAAAATCTAAATACCATTGCCCAAATATTTGCTTGAGTCCATAGATGGATTTCTTAAGTTTGCAAACCATGTCCTTTGAGTCTTTCGATACAAAATTTTCTCGTTACACCATATAAATCGCCTCATCAATGTCACCATTGAGAAACGACGTCTTTATTTCCATCTAATGTAACTCAAGATCAAAGTGTGCTAATAATGCCATTATAATCCTGAAAGAGTCTTTCAAAGAAATCAAGAGAAAGTCTCTTTATAGTTGATGCCTTCTTTTCGTAAAGCCATTTGCGACAAGACGAGTTTTATATCTTCCCTCAATGCCTCTTGAATCTTTCTTGGTATAAAATATTCATTTGCAACCAATGAGTTTCACACCTTAAGGCAATAGGAAAAGTTCTCGTCATTGTCCTCATGGACTTAATCTATTCATTCATGGGCATTCATCCACTTAATGAGAGTTGAACTTTCCATGGCTTGATAGAAGTTGATTAGATCATCTTCCATCATTCAAATGTCAACCTCATTTTCTTGGAGAAATACAATGTAATCATCCGGCATTGCACTTCTTCTTTTCGTAGTGGATCTCCTTAATGGCATGAGTTCTTGAGGTTGTAGAGTTTGTTCATCCGGAATAATTTCAAACAGGAGGTTCTCCGATATTGTGCCGATTTGTGTCTTGAACAAGGTCGGGAATGAAATTCGATCAATGCCAACAACACATGTGGGAATATCGACATATTCCTCTTCAAAGACAAGTTCCTTAACTCTAACTCCCCCCGCAAACTCAACATCCTCAAAGAACCAGACATTTATCGACTTAGAAATAGCCTTGGTTGTGGGATCATAAAATTTGTACCCTTTGGACTTTTAAGAGTATCCAACAAAATAACAACTAACCGTCCTCAAGTCCAGTTTTTTCTCATTAGGCTTTGTAAGGCCTTGCCTCACCTAAACATTCCCAAACATGCAAGTGCTTGATTGGGCTTCTTGCCCGTCTAAAGTTCATAAGGGATTATGTTAGTCGCTTTAGTTGGAAACCTTACTAAGGATATATGTTGCGGCCTTAAGTGGTTCCTAGAGTGATTATGGTAAGGTAGAATGACTAATCATACTCCTCACAATATCCTTAAGCATTCTGTTTCGTCCTTTAGCAACACTATTCATAATGGCAAACCTGATTTAGTGTACTATGGGACGATACTGCATTCCTCTAGGAATTAGCAAACGATCCTGACGTTGTTCACCCGAACCATCATATCTATCATTGCATACACCACCACGATAGATGTGATGTTTCAAATCCTTTTGTTGAGTTAATTCTCAACTTCACCTTTATAGAATTTGAACACGTCTAGTGATTGTGACTTTTCATGAATAATAACTTGTAGCCATATCTAAAATATCGTCTATAAACGTTATTATATATTATTGACCATTCCAAGCAACCATATGGAACGGTCCACAAATATCCGTATATATAAGTTCTAAGACGTCCGAATCCAATTGGCTACAAATAGCGACTTGTTTTTCTACTTAAACCTCGAGTACTTAAAAATAGCGACTTGTTGACGAAACAATAATATCTCAAATAAAGGTTATTGTAAAGAATCGAACTAACCGATTTTGAATCATGAGACAAGCTAAATTTTCAATTTCGAATGAACATAAATAACCGAATTTGTCCAAAGTCGAAATAGAAGTCAAGTTCCAAATTAACGTCTCATCGAGATTCAAATAAAATCCAAGATCTTAACAATAATCTATATTTCCCTATTATTTCAACCATAATTGTCTTGCTTTTGCCTATTTTGATGTATCTTTCACCATCATTTAGCTTTTGGCAATGGAAACTCTTTGAGATATACACAAAAGTGAGTTGATGAACTAAAATCTTTCCACCATGTGTGCCAAGAAACGAAGTTAAGTTAACCTCAAAACAAACCATAACTCGAAAGCAAACAGCACTTATCCTTCTATATTTTTAATTTCTTGCCTTTTATTCTCGTGAAGTTAAGGCAATGTTAGCCCTTTTGTCTCATATTGTGTTAACCTTTTCTCTTTCTCGAGCGATATGAGATGACTCATTTAGAGAGTAAAACTTTTTTTTTTTTAACGTCGACTCACCTTAAATCGCTAAACTGTGTCGAAAGAGATATCAAAACTAAATGCACTAGCAAATCCTCAAAGCAATACGAGACATATCTATAACTTATTCTTGATATTGCCTTTACTCTCATATCTCGATCGAGATCATGTTTGTCAAAAGCGTACTAATCTGAGCCTTTCGTTCTCGACAAATATTTTCTCAATATCCGCAAGAAATTCCTTAGCTATAGTGACCTTTCTAGATAAAGTGCCCTTTTAACATAAAAGCTATATTGATCTTTGTGAAATATAAGCGGAATATTCAAAACTAAACTCCGAAAATAAACAATACACAAATCATGCTCACATAAATCTCGGAATCCTAATAATAAATTCAAATAATAGTAAATCCCATCTCAAGACACTGAAGACTCCATTAATATTTCATCTTTGGACAAAATATTAACTTGTAATCGACATCTTGGTGCGGTAATCAAACACGATAATAAAATCATATCAAACAATAAACCTTCCTTTGGGCCGATTTAGTGTTCATATGTAAACCCGAATAATTATCACGCGTTTATTACCACGATTGCTTGCACGTGTAATTCGATAAATATTCACCTTCATTTGGGCTTGTTAATATTCACATAAGTTACACGCAAGACAACCTTTTATATTTCAAAATAAATTAATTTCCACAAGATAGGTCACTTTGGTGACATGTTGCTTCCATTAATTAATCTCAAAATATATAAATCCATACCAATATTCGAATTTAAAATTTAAATTCCAAGATTAAACTTAATTTAGGGTTTTCCTTATTATTTGAGGCCAATTTTAAAAATAAACAAACTTTAATTGAACCTCAAAATTAAAACGTTTTATAATAAAACCCTAAATTTTCCGTAAACAGTAAATGGGCCCTTAAAAAAACTTATTAGCATGTAAGCCCAAATAATCCTTTAATGGTGCAAAAGAACCCAAAGTCAAGGCTAACTTACAACAAAAATCCCAATTTTAAAAAATTCCAAAGCGACCAAAAATCAAATTTGAGACCCAAAAGCCATCTTTTACAATTACACCACATTTTATAACCTTAACCACCAAAAAGACATTTGGGTTTCCAACTTTCTGTTACATTTTTTTTTAATAAAGCCCTAATCTCAAACTTTAACCAAAAGGATTTCCAAATTCTTTAATCTACAACGAAACAACAACCCATACGGAATATCCATCCAAAATTTTCTTAAAACAATCCAAAAAAGCTCTTTGTTCTACAGAATGTTCATTCAAAACATAAATAAATAAATGAATAAAGAACCCGTAATTGACATAAAATAAAACATTGCTACGATTCACGATTTAAAATATCAATCTATAGAACCGAAATTATCACCAAAACTGAACCATTAAACTGATTCCATACCATCCGAATACCAAAAGCACAATCTCATTCAGAAATCCCATTAATATAGATGAATCCGAAAAACACGATTGCACCAAAAAAAAATTAATTCAATTCTCAATAACTCAATATGAATCTGCTCTGATACCACTTGTTGGAATAAACTTTAGTGAATAACATCACTTTAATCCGGGAGCGTTCATATCGAATTATCAAGAATCAAAAGACTAGATTGCGGAAGCGTCATCAATCCATAGCGATTGAATCCTGGGATCGGCCTTCTGATCTACACGTCTCGAAGCTTTTTCGAGAGAACCCTTTGGTTTTCTCCGTAGGTTTCTTTTCGACGACGATGGGATAGCGAGAATAGAATATCGTGAGACGTGTGACCTGGGACCATAACCCTTATATAATTGTGTTATATTGGGTACCCTATTTTAGCCCATCATTAAAACAGAATAACCCATTAAGTCTCTACACATTAAAGGCCCACACCCTATTAGATACATTAAAGCCCAATTCCTTAAACCTAATTTGATCACTTATAAAATGGGCTTAACCTTAATTGACAATCCACAATGCATAATTATTTCACTATAAGCCCAATGTTGGATTATGATCCAACAATCTCCCAATGTTAAATTTTATTGTTGTTACACAACAATAACACTTTCTTTATTACAACATATATCAATTCAAAATTGAATCTTTGTTACAAATTGAATTAATATAATCATTACATTAATTTAAATTTTTGAAAATAAAAAATCGTTAAAAGTTTAATTTTGAAAATTAAAAATCAGAAAACATAAAGACTATGTGACTCGATTTCGTCCGACATTCGTGTACGCAGTCGCACTCGCACACAAGTCGGTGGTTCGAGCTCGAACCGGACCGTGATTTGCACCCCCTGCGGCGCGCGTGTAGAGAGAGCCTCTATGCAATACAATCTTACACCTTACTAAAAGGTGGCATTATATATACTAGTCAAAATTGCATTTGTTTTCCCATGTGGGACAAACCCAACTTTAAAAGAAGACAAACTCACATGGTTTCTTCTTTTAAATTAATTCCAATACATCATCTTTAAGATTTAATTTCTCATTCATCCAAACATCATTTTGGACAAACAAATATTCGATTTCGATGTTCTCACGGAGTAGAACAATAATCCACTTTTACTTTTGTCGTTAGACAATTGAATTCCCAAGAAAATCGCACCCCAAAAATGCAATTTCCTTCACAACTTTTCCAACAATCCCCACATGAAGGAAATTCGAGGATACAAAGTTGGTGATAAAGTTCAACAGTTGAACCTCCCGCAGGATAGATAGGTGTTACCCTTTGAACCTTCCATTATGAAAATATATTTACTTTCTTGGTGATCGATGAGACGTGATGTCTTTGAATCACAGTGCCTTTTGTGTAAAAGATGATATACCTCACACATGATTCTTCCTAACATACTTTAGTTCTCATTGTTATGTTCATTCATGGCCCCGAACATACGCCCGTTACTCGCAAGAGGTTCTAAGAATTGAGCCTCACACAATTCTCTTCGAAGTGGCCCCACTTCTCTCTCACATATGTGATTCTTCTTTAAGAGTAGCCCGCACTACCCAACTCGGCTTACCGACGCACAAAAATCATTAAAAGCCAAATGCTTATCCTCTTCTTTTCACGGGCTTCACTGTTTAAGGAATGGACAAGGGAAAATCCCCCACAGTGATCCTAGAGTCTTTTTACAATTAGGTTGTCCCTTTGAACCTAGATCTTGGGATCTCCAGTCAACTAGGTTGGGTTTCCATTGTATCAACTCATTTTTCCAGAGGCTTAAGTCTCATTCCTCTTGATGATTTTGCAACTAACTCTCGATTTAACCTTTTGGTTAATGGATCCGCTATATTATCCTTTGACTTCACATAGTCAATAGAGATAACACCGAGTTGAGAGTAGTTGTCTAATGGTATTGTGTCTACTGACGAATGTAATCTAGACTTACCATTATACATATTGCTCGCGTGCTCGCCAATCGCCGATTGACTATCACAATGTATACAAATTGTTTGCACAAGGCTTTGGCCACTTTGGAATATCTTCTAAGAAGTTAGAGCCATTCAAACTTTTCTCCACACTTGTCTAAATCTATAAATTCAGACTCCATTGTGGATCTAGCTATAACCGTCTTAGAAGATTTCCACGATATTGATTCACCTCCTAAAGTGAATACAAATCCACTTGTAGACTTAGAATCTTTAATATCGGATATCCAATTAGCATCATCAGTATCCTTCAATAACAAATTTGGATATCTTGTATAGTGCGATCCAAAATCACGAGTGTATCTTAAATACCTAAGTATTCTCACTATACCTTTCCGGTGTTCATGTGTTGGATTACTCGTATCGATTAATTTACTCACCGCATAAGCAATGCCTGGTCTTGTACAACTCATTAAGTACATCGGACTTCCTATGACTCGTGAGTATTCCAATTGAGACACACCTCACCTCTATTCTTTGATAGATGTTGACTCGTGTCTATAGGAGTTCCGGCTAACGACGTGTCATCCTTACTAAATTTTTCTAGAATCTTATCCACATAATGTGACCGATCAAGTGTCACCCATTTGAAGTTCTAGAAATCTTTATTCCTACGATCACGTCGGCTAAACCCATATCTTTCATGTCAAACCTTGAGTTCAACATATCTTTAGTGGATTTAATTATTTTATCATTACTTCCAATGATAAGCATGTCGTCTACATAAAGACACAAAATGACATAGCCATTTTCAAATGTGTCTTTAACATAAACACATTTATCACATTCATTTATTTTAAATCCACACTCCTTCATGGCATTATCAAATTTTTCATGCCATTGTTTTGGTGCCTGTTTCAAGCCATATAATGACTTGACCATTTACAAACCTTGTTCGTTTGCTCAGTGCGAGAGAATCCTTCATGTTGTTCCATGTAAATCTCCTCTTCTAAATCTCCGTTTAGAAAAGCGGTTTTTACATCCATTTGATATACTTCAAGATTTCGCAATGCAAAGCAATTACAAGTACCAATCTAATGGAGGTTATTCTCGAATCGGAGAATACGTATCAAAGTAGTCAAGGCCCTCTTTTTGTTTGTAACCTTTAATTACTAGTCTAGCCTTGTACTTATCAATTGTTCCATCCGCTTTATTTTCTTCTTGAAAATCCATTTATAACCTAGTGGTTTCTTGCCTCGGAAGATCCACTAGTTCCCGTATGGTTTTGCAAGATGGAATCAATTTCACTTTTTATGGCCTCTTTCCATAATGGTCCTTGAGAAGAAGTTATAGCTTCTGCCTAACTTTGAGGTTCACTTTCCGGATGTAGGTTAGAAAATGCGGGTCAAAAGATTTTTCTATCCTAGCTCGTTCTTCGTCGTCTAATTTCTACCTCTTCTTCTTGCTTTTGTTCTATTGAATCATGTATCCGTTTAGAAGAGCTTGTTTCTTCTCTCGATCTACACGGAAATACATTTTCAAAGAACGAGGTATTTCTCGATTCAATTATCGTGTTCTTGTGTATATCTTCAACTTTAGATTCATGCACAAGAAACCGATAAGCAACACTATTATGTGCATATCCAATAAATATGCAATCAACGCTTTGGGACCTACCTTCACCTTCTTTGGTTAGGTATAGCAACCTTAGCAAGACACCCCCACACTCGTAAGTATTTGTAGGATGGCATTCTTCCATGCCATAGCTCGTAAGACTTTTGTCTAATTTCTTACGGGGTACCTTATTTAATAGGTAATTAACCGTCAAGACAGACTTTCCCCCCATGTTATGAGACAAGCGGAACTTAATAACATGGCATTCATCATTTCTTTAAGTGTACGGTTTTTCCGCTCGCAATGCCATTCTGTTGGGGTGAATAAGATGTTGTTGTTTCGTGTCTAATTCGTGTTGGGCACAGAATTCAAAGAAATGTAGATTCATATTCACCTCCACGATCACTTCTTAACACCTTAATTTTCTTATTGAGTTGATTCTCAACTTCATTTTTATAGAGAATAAATTTCTCTATAGCTTAATCTTTACTTTTAAGAAGATACACATAACAAAACTTTGTGTTATCATCTATAAAAGTAATGAAGTACTTGTTACCACCACGTGTTTGTGTCGATTTTAAATCACATACATCGGTGTGAATTAAATCAAGTGGTTCATTATTTCTTTCAATATTTTTAAATGATGTCCTTGTTAACTTTGCCTCTACACAAGTTTCACACTTGTATTTGGAATTAATATGGAATGTTAAGTATACAATTTAAGTTAATTAATCTACGTAAAGTATCATAATTAACATTTCCTAGTCTACCATGCCACAAATTGGAAGACTCAAGCAAGTAAACAGAAGCATTCTTCATTTTATTAGCTTTTGATTTAACAACCATTACATTGAGCTTAAACAGCCCATCAGTAGCATAACCCTTGCCTACAAACATCCCATTTTTTAACAAAGTAACAACCCCTGACTCGAAAACAATGCGAAAACCATGCTTATCTAAAAGCGAACCAGACACCCCAAATTCTTACGAATGTCGGTACAAACAACACATTATTTAGAGTTAGTTCCTTCCCGGACGTCATCTTCAAAACCAATTTGCCTTTTCCCTTGACCTCAAAAGTAGCTAAATTTCCCATGTACGCTTCTCGCCTTCTTGGTGGCTCAAAGGAACTAAACATTTCTCTCTGACGGCCAGAACACACGTGCCTAGTCGCACTTAATCAATCCACCATTGTTTCGGGCTTGACCTACGGTTCACCTCGGAGATCACTGCGGCCAGTTCATATCGACACTTCTTGAGAAATGTGATCAACCATGTTTGCCTCCCGATTCTTCTTCGGTTTCTTGCAATCGATGCCTTGTGACCCTTGCCGCCACAATTGAAGCATTTTCCTTCGAACTTCTTCTTGAAATGCCTCCTTTTGATCCCAAATTATTGAACCCTTTCCCAGTTTTCTTTTTCCCTTTGGAGCTTTCACCATGCTCCACAACATCGCTTTAGCGATCACAGGATTGAACATTTTCCTTTCGATCCCTTGTTATCTTCTTCAATCCGAAGCCTAAGAATCGATCTTCAATGTTCATCTCCTTTCGTTTGTCTTGAGATAGTTCTTGAAATCTTTCCAAGCGGTGGTAATTTTTCAATTATTGCGCCACTTGGAAAGTTTCATTCAAAACCATCCCTTCAAAGCAAGAATATCATGTATAATCATTTGAAGTTCTTGCACTTGACTTATTACTGATTTGGAATCAATCATTTTAAAGTCTAGAAAACGCCAACTATAAATTTTTAGCCCTGCATCCTCGGACTTATACTTGTGGTCTAATGACGCCACAATTCTTTAGCGATTCGTTTAGAGCTATAAACATTATACAACAGATCTGCTAAACCATTCATTACATAATTCCTACAAAGGAAATCGCATGATTCCAAGCATCAACCACGTGGCGAGCGGCTTGAACATCTGTTTCTCCTCACTCAACTTCGGAGGATCTTGATTAAGAACCTTGCTGTTCAACGTCGTCAAGTAAAACAACATTTTTTGCCGCCATCGTTTGAAATCCAAGCCGTTGAATTTCTCCGATTTCGATGATTCATCGACACATTAACGGTGGGATTAGCCACCATTCGAGGCACAACCGGTTAACCACGGGATTGGGCACAATCAATTAAACACAATCGGATTAGGCGTAGCGTTTATCTCATTTGTGCCAATCGGAACTCCCAAGTTCAAATCATCAAGCCATTTCTTTTTCTCGTCCGTGGAATTTATGCCTGGAAATTAAAGCTCGATAATTAAAATTGCAAAAACAAGATGTGGCCCAATTTTGGGGGAAAAAAAGAAACCGTCGATTAATATATAATATGATTAATCTCAAACTATGCGGCGTAGTTTGATTAACGATTTAAAGAATTTCTTTGTATTCGGTTTCTAGAATTTTATCGGACTATAAACTGCATGCAGTAGAATATAACTGTTTTAAGTTTGTTGCAAAAATATTTCGCAAAGATCTGATTTATAAAATCGAGTAAATCGAAAAATTGAATCGAAAAATTACGAAAAATATGGCCCGAATCGTGTGTTTGACACACTATCCTTAAAATGCATTCGCCCCTTATTCTCGACGCCTCATTTCCCAGGATAAGACGGAAAAAACCGAATTACCTATCACCCTGGCGAATCGAAGGGATGCCTCGAACTTTATCACCAAATTATGCGGGAGGCCAAAAGAAATATTTAGAGCAATATGCGAGAAGAATTTTTCGATGCGATTATGATGAGAGTGTTTTTCGTGGTTCTTGATTCTTTGGAATGTCTGCTATTTATATAACATATACAAGACTGAAATTAAATTTATTGTTGTTACACAAAGAATAACACTTGTTTTACAACAAATATCAATTCAAAATTGAATCTGTTGTTACAAATTGGAATTAATATAATCACTGATTAATTTAAATTTTCGAAAATTAAAATCAGAAAACATAAAGCTAGAGTATGTGGCTCGATTTCGGTCCGACATTCGTACGCAGTCGCGCCGCACACAAGTCGGTGGTTCTAAGCTCGAACCGGACCGTGATTTGCACCCCACTGCGGCGCGCGTGTAGAGAGTCTCTATTCAATACAATCTTACACCTTACTAAAAGGTGACATTATATATACTAGTCAAAATTGCCTTTGTTTTCCCATGTGAGACAAACCTAACTTTAAAAGAAAATAAACCTTGGTTTCTTTTTTTTAAATTAATTCCAATACATCATCTTTAAGATTTAATTTTTCCTTCATCCAAACATCATTTTGGACAAACAAATATTCGATTTAAATGTTCTCACGGGAGTAGAACAATAATCCACTTTTACTTTTATCGTTAGACAATCGAATTCCCAATAAAATCGCACTCCAAAACATGCAATTTCCTTCCCAACTTTTCCAACAAATTAAACAAATGACTGATTACGATTAGGAACTGTCCTTTTTTTTTTTTTTTTTTGAGATAAGGATTAGGACCTGTTCTACTATTTAGTTGAGGTTTTATTTCTGGGCCGAAAAGACCTCAACGCATATTAGGAAAAAGTTAAAAACGTACGAGAACTGGCCCTTTTAAAGATGAATCATTGCACCAAAAAAACAGGGCTGTCTGATCTTTGTAGCAGTCCTAACAAGAGTTTGGTTCCACGTATAACATCAATGGTGATTTTTCAGGTGAACAAGTCAGTGAAATAATTATGTGGACCAGTTGCGTAGCAAAATGATGATCAGTGTTGCAGATGGATGGACCGCACTAAAACTCGAAGTAGCCTATTAAATTTGAGTTGGGCACACTGAAAATCCAGTATATAAAAATTTGAGTTAAAATTTAAAAGGCCAAAAGAATTAAAAATCACCTATTCCAATTAAGACATTGAATTGATGTATGATTGTATTATGTAGAGAGAGATATGCTCCAAACTTGATATTATAAACTTTTTGGGTACACTATTCTTTTTTTTTTTTTTTTTGTTTCTTTGGAGAGAGAATGAAATACTTTATTGATAGAGAAATAATTACAAGACAAAACAAAATTCGAAACCATATACGCATCTTCGTGTCCGCCCAACAAAACGGGTTAGGAGTAAAAGAAGTAAAGTTAGCTAAACAATGAAGTACACTTTTCAAATGAACTTTTGATCTAAAAGTTAATTTTGTCATAATAATAATAATAGTTGTTTGGTTATTAATATAAAATTGACTTTTAGATAAGTTACTTTTCCAAAAAGTTTATTTAAGATAAGTTCTAATTGGAGAATTTAAAAAATCGGCAATTATTAAAGGAACGGTATTCGAATTTGTTTTTTTATTTTTTAGTTTTTAAAATTTCAGCTCGATAATAGACCGTCGGAACAAAAGAATTTTTGACGGTAATGCCCAAAAATCTTGGGTAACCAATGATGTGGACTGCATACAAATAAGGATGCACCACATTGAAAGAGAGAGACAACAAAAATATGCAAATTTTCTTATATTAATAATTAATGTTGTTAGTGATGGCCACCTTTTGTCCACTTACACAAATTAAGATTAAGATTGTGACATTAATATTGGCCCTCCACGGTATTTTTCAAATGTTGCTTTCGTTTATCTCCCAGCCGTCCGAATATGTTTCTTTAAGAAATTATGATGCAAGACCATGACGTGATTTTTTACCTTGATTAGCTAAGCAACTTCATAATGAAGGAAACTAACTACGGGTCACCAAAATTATTACTTTATGGATCGATCTGCACCTAAATTGAAATGAGTCAAATAAAAAAACTAAAAATACACATAAATATTAACTATTTTTTTCTTAAAAAATTTACCTACTAAAAAAATTAAAAAGTGGGGTGGGGTGGGGCCAAGTTGGCCCCATCTCCGCCATTGCCTACGGGAACATTTTATTTTATTTTTCCCAACATCTTTCTTCCGCCTTTAAATTATTGAAGTTTAATTTGCCACCTTCATTTTGAGAAAAATAACAATAATATAACATGTTGTTCACATTCTGAGAGAGTCGACCTTGTGGCTTCACTCATGGATATGCGATTATGCCCGGTATTTTTCTACACTCTTTTTCATCTATAAATTTATATTTACCGATTCAAAAACAAAAAAGGACGATCATTTATATTTGCACATCCACTTAATTTATTATCCACATAAAAATCCGCTAATACTGACATTTAAGAACCTAAACCAACTTTTTTTAATAGATCCAATATAATATAAAAAATAAAGGGTATTGTCACAAAGCCGAACAACTATCTCATTATAAAAATGGATGTAGGTATATCGGATAAAATGAATTGATGAATCCGCACTACGATACTGCTGTGAGAATATTGATGATTTAGATAGGGATAATAATGGGACGGGCGGGACCTGCCCGACTTCATGCCTAGAATGGAGCAGGCGTCGACCCACAACGGGTCTCGGGGCAGGGCGAAGCGACCCGTTCTGTCCCGTTTTAAATTAAATTAAATACAAAATTATGAAAAAATGAAAAAAAAATATTTATAAAATATTATTTACAAAAATTATTATTATTATCAATTTATAAATGTTAGATGTAATATAAGAATACATAAAATTTATATTATAATATATATTAGATATGCAAAAATATATTTTAAAAATAGAAATTCTAGAGTGGTTTACGCAGATGCCGGCGAACTAATACACATATTCGCCCCGCCCCAAGTCACGGATCGAAATGACCCAAGTGGGTACTGGGGTCGGGTCGAAATTGTCATCCGCATATTTAGAAGAGCAAGAATTTTTTTCTTCTTGAAAGAGACGAACAAGATTTTGTAGCTATTGAAATTTGAACATTTGAACCACCTTAATTATTATCCAAGATGAAGATCCGTGGCTTAGATCAAGTGAAAATGCTAGCATTGCACCCACATATCCAAGTATGTCCAGGAGAAAAGTATGCAAAACTTGAGTTGTGATTGAATTGTTTAATCCAATTAGGTTATTTAATTAGAGTCCATACACGTGCTTTGGACGGATTTCGTTGTCGGTTGGCACAACCTGTCAAGTTGGGGGATGATGGGAACTTAATTATAACCTTAAAATTTAAAAACCAAGACCAAATTCAACATTGGCCTTTACATACATCGTATCCACCCTTGTTCTAGCCAAACCTTTTTTCGGTTAGAAAAGAAAAAAATTCATGTTTACTCATTTTGTTGACGAATTGTTAAAGGCTTAAAGCAATACGCCCAGTATTTTGGACCTTCTAGCCTGTACACTACAAAAAAAAAAAAAATTCCAACGAAAGAAATCCATAAGTATTTGCCCAATTTCCATTGGAATTATCGATTCCAACAGAAATTCCAATGAAAAAATATCATTTGTATAATGGCCGTTGGAATGGCAAAATTCCAATGAAAATTCTTATGGAAAAATATTCCAACAGTATCAAATGGTTTTGCTTATCGTTGGACTTTCTGTTGGAATTTTCCAACGGTATACTGTAGCATTGGAATTTCCATTGGAATTTTGAAAATTCCAACAGCTTTTTATTCTGTTGGAATTATTTTGTTGGAATTTGATTGTTTTCTTGTAGTGGTATGTGAAGCATAAACACTTCTATCTACACACTTGAATATCTGTTAAGATAGAAAGTAAAGAGAGGAGAGAAACTGAATGATTTCATTATGATAAAAGTGAGTTATACAACTGTGAGCATATCTTATTTATAGCTGAATTCTTAGCTGGAAAACTAACTAATTGATCCCAACAGATGAAGGTTATATTGTTGAAACAGAGAAACTGACTGGAACAGTAATAACGTAATTTTAACTAACTTTTCAACCAATTCTAACTATTGCTCAATACGCTCCTATGCAAGTTGAACTCTGGGTGATGGACACAAACATAAAAGCTTGCTGAGATTTTCAAACCGAGCAGGGGACATAGGTTTGGTAAGTATGTCAGCAGGCTGATCTTCAGACGAAACAAATTGAACCTCTAAGCTAAGTTGATTTTTATTACAATTTTTGCTTTGTTTTATATATACACATCAATATATATATATATATATATTAAAATTGTATAAAAATTATATTATATGTATATGTAATATATTTTATATAATAAAAAATATATTATATAATATATGTATTAAATTATATTATACACTGTATATATCAAATTTTATATTATATAGTATATAGTTTGAAAATCATATTATATTGTATATTAAAGGACACAAAAAATTAAATTAAAAATATATAAAATGAATTTATCGATGATCAATATTCAATCGATAAAAAAAAAATATAAAATTAATTTACCGATAGATAAAAAAGTTATAACAAAAAAAAATTAAATAATAAAAAAATAATTTACCGACGGAAAAAAATCCTAAGTAATTATCGACAACATCAATTTTCATTGGTAATTTTTTTTAAAAAGTAAAAAAAAAAAGAATTGGTCTCTTGTCAGACGGTCTAACGGATCTAAACTGTCAGACGGAGCCCCAACAACCAACTCAAAATTAACCCGATCCAATCCCAAAAAAGAAGAAGAAAAATCAAAAATCACCAATTACTCTGCACATCCATCGTCTGCACCATCCCACTGCAGTAGGAGCATGTGCCCCGCACCGCCTGATTCTCAATCACCTTCTCATCTTCGTCGTGTAGAACACTAAACAAATCTTTCTCGACCTCCTTCTTCAACCAATTACGAATTTCCCCGATTCTTAATTGTGAAACAGTTAGTGCTCGTTTTTCTTCGAAATTGAATAGGTTTTATGGTTTTACTGACTTATTTCTTAGCTGATTGGATGAAATCTTTGGAAATAACCAATGAATATTTTGGTTTTTGGTTTTGAATCATATAGATTGAAGGTGAAAAGAGGACTTTCTTACGGAATAAGCTAGAAAAGTTACAAGAAATCCTACGATGGGATTTGATGTTTTCATGGATAATAATTTTGATTCTCGACAAATTAATAAATCGTCAGTTGAGGGGATTTGCATTGGGTGAAAAAATACCAAAGATATGAGAAGAAGCATTCAATTATTCATGCAAATCTCCATCAACAACAAGTTTAGAAAATTTGGACCCCGAAGAGGAGATCCCTATCTGAATTATTAAAAAGTATTACACGTCGCATTCAAATGTATTAGATGTATTTAAAAATGTATTAGACTTTACAACTCCGTAGAAAGTCTCTATTTTATATTTAAAAGGCACAACATTGAAGAAAAGTATTACACATTGCATTCTAATGTATTGGATGTATTAGAAAAATGTAATATACTTTACAACTTCTTAGTAATTCTCTGTTTTATTATTAAATGACAAAACTTCGTAGAAAAGTATTACACATTGCATTCCAATGTATTAGATGTATCAAATAAATGTATTAGACTTTACAACTAATACATTTCGGAAAAAATTTAATCATATTCAGAGAACTACTAATACTTTTTTAGAGAATTACTAATAATTTTTTGAGGGACTACTAATACATTTCATGAGTATATTCATGAGAAATACTAAAAAAACTCTTCGGAGAACTACTAAAACATTTCAGAAGAATTGCTAATACTTTTTGGAAGGACAACTAATACTTTTCAGAAGGTCTGCTAATACATTTCGTGAGAAAAATTTAATTATATTAAGGGAAACTACTAAAATACTCTCCAGAGAACTACTAATACTTTTTCGACGAACTACAATACTTTTTTGAGGGGTTGCTAATACATTTCGGGAGTATATTTAGGAGAATTACTAAAATACTCTTCAAGGAACTACTAATACACATTTCAGAAGAACTATTAATACTTTTTAGAAGGACGACTAATACTTTTTAGAAGGACTGTTAATACCAGTGGTCCCTGAAAACTACTAAAACACCACTGCTAATATTACGAAAATGTCACTGGATTCGCGGGTTGGAATAGGTCTCTATTACCTTACAAAATAGCCAATAAAATATCTACGATAGATACTACACATAGCATATTCATCCCAAAATAGCATTTACAAGCCTATGTCCAGTTATGTTATGTGCCAACTTGAGCGTCAACATTAATATGGGACTGCTACAACGTTGCGTCATCTTTTACACTAATTTTATTTGTTTAATTATTATGTTTAAAATTACATTGACTTATATATATATTTGATAAGAGCACAAACTTATAATAAAATAGAATACAATAATATTATTTTTATATTCAATTGTATTTTCCGTGCATGTTTACTTATTTGTACATATATAATTTAATATGATGTTTAAACTTTAATATTAATTATTTAATCTATTATGTATATTATTAAGTTTAGTATCATAAATATATTGATTAATTATATATACTGAATAAATACAAAAATTTATTATGTAGTCGTATTAATATTAATATGTTAACAAAATTATAAATGCATATTTGATGAAATAAAATAATTATTGTAAACTAAATTGTTAAAAATAACCAAGAATTATCATTTTTAGAATAAAATTTGAAGTACATGGATTGGAGAAGAAAGCTTCACTATTTTAATATAAAATTTGCACTAGTATATTTTCCAATACACTTTTATAAAACAATTTCCCAATTGTACTTGGATATAAACTTAAACAATTATAGTTAAATTTGTTTCAAATGAATAGAAATGAATTATCCATAACATCATGTACATGGAGTTCTTACAATGATGTTGAACCAAAATGGGCCATTGGCGGAACTGGGCTAGTCCATCTCTTATTTGGGCCCAACTATTTGGGAACCCTAAAATGAAAAAGAAAAAGCTCAAATACGTAGGCGACCTAGGGTTTTTTGCAACTCTGCGAGAAAGCTTTACCAGCTCAAGCTCCCACCGGAAACATGGTAAGATTTTCTTATGACATGCTATTAATATTCTTTCTGATTTTTTTTTTTGTATCTGTATAATTATTTTGTACGATTTATGAAATGGAGCTGTGAAGGTTTTGAAAATAGCTTCGGAGATGAATTTATAAACTTCTTTTGCTGTTGGGGAGATGGATGGAGATGTGGGTTTTAGTTTCATATATATGTATATATATTATATGTATATATTGTTTGTGGTGTTTGATGAATAGTGGTTTTGCTTTTGCTACTGGGGTTTAGTTCGATATATCATACGGTTTTATCTTTGTTTTTAAATAAAGAAATTTGGTGCTTTTTGGAACAAATTGAAATGGGGCGAAATAAGAATTAATGTTGCTCATTACTTGTGAGATTTAAATTGCACGAGTTGTTATCAATGCATTTTTAATATTGTTTGAAGATCCTCAAACAATGCTAAATGGTGTTCTATGAAATATGAGTTTTGAATTCATTAAACGCGGGTCTACGGGCATTCGTGCACATTTTGTGTGCACGAAGAAGCTGGGAAGATAGAAGGAAGACTGTGTTTGGCTGTGTTTATGTGTGTGTGTTTGTCTGTGTGAGAGATAGAGATAGAGACATTGTAGTAATTGTCTATTGGTGCTGTCATGTCGATGATTGCGAGAAAAGAACGGATCTGAATCAGGTTAGATGGATTGAGGTGATATATTAGAAATCTATTACATCACAATAGATTCATTGTTGAGTTTGGATTAGTTACTTGTTGATTTTAGTACCTGCTAATCAAGTTAATGGATAAATTTCATATCAATTTCTTTTAGATCCACCGAGAAAGTGGGATATTCTTCTACAAAATAGATTATAAAGGGTATCTGATAAACTAAATGCATTATTAATGTGCGTGATTGGTTTCTGTCGAGAACTGAAAAACTGGGAATTCAAATTCTCTTATCATATCATTTTACTTTAGACTGTTTAATTGAAATGAACTAATCTTTATCGAAGTACTTAATTTATGTATTTCATGTATCCAACTAAGATGTTGCCAATTTGATATTTTCAGCCTAAGCAAATCCATGAGATCAAGGATTTCCTTCTTACTGCAAGAAGGAAAGATGCACGTTCTGTGAAAATTAAGAGAAGCAAGGATGCGGTGAAGTTCAAGGTTCGATGCTCCAAGTACCTTTACACGCTTTGTGTGTTTGACACTGAGAAGGCTGACAAGCTGAAGCAATCCCTCCCACCAGGTATGCGTTGCTATATGTAATCCTTTTCGCTTTTCCTGTCTTTTTTTTCATGCAATTAATTTATCATGCTAAATTGTTTTTAAGATGTATATCTTCCTGAGTACTTTTTCTTATACACAAGCTGCATCTTTAAATCCTATGCGAAGAAATTGGATAATGTAACTTTGCATGCTTTTTTAGGAAATGATTCAGGTAGATTTGTCTATACTGGCCTTCTCACTTGATGCTGGAAATCTGTTGCTCTCTTTTCGTTTGCATTTTTGCTCATTAAAATTTTCATGTTCGATTTTGATGGTTGACTTGGCATTTTACGTTGTTATCGTTTGTAGGTTTGAGCGTTCAGGATCTGTAGAATTGGTGGGAAACGTCAAATTTTTATTCCCCATAGGCATTTGGTGGTGAGAAATTTGGAGACTTCTGTTCTCATAGTTTTGTTACAGACTCCCTTGTTTTTTGATGTTGAATTTGATATTTGTTATTTTTCATAATCTTCTACCTTATGGATTTGTAGACAAGGTTATGTTGTGAGCTCAATCTTGATTTGTTAGTTATGGCATGCGAGCTCAATCTTGATTTGTTAGTTATGGCATGCATTCCTTTTCTTGTCAAAGCCTACGGTATAACATAGGAAAGTAACTAGAGAAAAATAATCTAAATATGTGGACATTTTCTACTGTAGTACATAATGTTATTAAATGGGAATGAGTTGGATTATGGTGATATCAAACAATGTATCATTAATGGAACTTAAGAGGGTTTTTGCTGAGCTTATTTAGAACTTAGAAAAATGTTATTGGGAGTGTTTGCAATCACCCAAAAAAAAAAAAGGTGCATCTAAGCTTTTGGCTGAAGAAAACCATTTTTAGTATTTGTAAATGCCAACTTGTAATTTTGAGTCTACTTCATTTAATCATAATCTAAAAGTAGGGAGACAAGTACTTTAGATTTTCGATTATGTTTATGGTTTGACTTTACAAACAAATTAACATTTTTATTTATGCTACAATAAATCTCTTCTAAAAGTAGAAGTTTTTACAGACACCCCATAAAGCAGATGTTAGAACAAGTTTTTGGAGTTTATAATATTTTAGATTTTTATTTTAAAAGAGGTAGTTGAAGTGGTTGGATAAAATAAAATTATGGAGCTTTCAAATGTTGGTCGTGATAATCTTGTTATTAAAATTAAAGAAATTTGTTAATATAATACCTTTAAAAAAAAAAGAAAAGTTGGGTGGTTTGCTGTCAGGGAGTTTGTAATTTTTTTTAATAATTTAATAAATTCTTTCATAAAGTTTTTATCAAATACATCTCGGCAGTTTATAAATTGATTTAATTAAACACCCTCTTAAATAGAAGATTTCCTTTTTCAGTATTATACAAAAGGCCAGCAGGCCCATTCTGCCGTTTATGTGGTTGCCACACCAACACAATGTAGTCCACAATGATAAAGGGTATGTATGGAATTATTTCCAAAAGGCAATTTTCCAATTCCCAACTATTCTAAAAACTGAATTTATATTTGTTTAAGAAATTCTTAATAGAAATAAAGTCATTTCCAGGTTTTTATTTTTTATGGAAAGATTCTTTTAAAAATACAACCAAACAAGTTTTCACCACAATTATGCAAATTTATGTCAAAATATGCAACAATCACGCAAAATCGGTGTCAAAAATATACTACAATCACGCAAATCTATATCAAAAATACTATAACCAAACATATTTTCATTTCTAAACAGAAATTGGACAACACACCAAAAATATTCTCAATTCCCACACAAAAACCAATAAAGTTTGAAAATTCATTTTTCAACACTATAAACCTGAAATTGGACTTGGAAACACATCCATACATCCCCAAAGAATGTTACCTTACTGTTTTTCAAGTGACACACACTTTGGCCTCCTGTAGTTGTGCTTTCATTATTAATTTTTTTATAATTGAAAAATAAATTTTCACATTTTATTAGTTTTTGTGTGAAAAGTGAATTCTTGTTTGGATGAATGATTAAATTAGATTTAGAAATGAAAATATAATTCGTTTAGTAGTTTTGAGGGAATTTTAAATACAAAAGTACGTGAAAATGAAATTACATTTATTTGTGTAATTTATCTATCCAATATTTAATTTGAAAATATGGTGTTATGTTTATAAGATTTCAAGTGGGTCTCGTTAGATTGATATAGCTTAAAGACAGTTAATGTATTCACATATATAGCCATATAGGCAGTTGTGGCGAGACTTAGTGACTAGTGTCCTAGTGTAATTTGAAATAAAAGATAAGTATAGTAATGATATATCAAGGTTATGCATATCGTTGAAAATCGAAATTATAACTTTGAGGTATTACTTAATGTTGGAAAATGTGAATATAAAATGATCATTTTTAGTGAAATTTCAAACTAATGTAATTCTAAATTTATGAATTGTAGAAAAATGAATGTGACCATAGTATGGAAATCAATCCATACCAGGCTGAAGGCCCTACATTTTCATTATATAATTTGGCCACGTTGAAGAATATTTAAAGAATATTTTCTTGGAATATTATGGTGAGATGCTTCTCTCTTCTTCTCAAACACGTATTACACTTGACCTTACTGATCAGTCCCAAAAATCGAGACCTCCCAAGATTCCTAGCTCGATCATCTGTTGTCTTCTGCACAAGACTAGGAAGAATTCGGTGTTAAGACTCAAACGATCAAGTTAGTAAACCAAAAAGGTGTATTTTGTTGTAAGAGAAAAAAAGTGATGGTGAAAAATCTCACCTTAAATGAGATAGTTTACCCCATTTTATAGAATCTTAAAGTTACTTTCTTTGGTAGGTTTACCTCCTTAACATTTACTTACTCCGCATTTACCCTACCTTTATGATTTATGTCACATCAAGATGTTTTTACATTTAATGCGTGTCACCTCTACCATACCTTTATCTTTATGTCACATCAAAGTGACTCTCACATTTAATACATGTCAAATCTCTACCATAACTTTATGCTTTATGTCACATCAATGTGTCATTCCCATTTAATGTTTGTCGGTCTTCCCCGTAGGGCGGGTCGGACCATAGAGGTAGGTAGTCTAACCCCATAGGCCAGGTCTTCTCATAGGGAGACATGTCTTCCCAAATGGAGGTCTAACCATAGAGATCGGTCTTCTCATAAAAGCAAGTCTACCCCGGAGGCGGTCTTCTCAAAAGGAGACATGTCTTCCCACAAGGACATGTCTCTTCCCAGAGGCAGGTCTTCCCATGGAGGTAGGTCAAACCGCAGAGGTGGTCAACCAACAGGGGCGGTCATACCGGGCGGTCATACCTTGGGGCGGCCCATACCCTGGGCAGGTCTTACCCTGAGGCGGTCGTATCCTGAAGCGGGCCATACCACTGAAGCGCAGTCTTACCCTGGGCAGTCATATCCTGAAGCGCAGTCATACCCGAAGGCAAGTCTTACCATGGGGCGGTCATACCCTGGGGCGAGTCTTCCCATAATAAACTAACCCCTTTTTGCCAAGTGAAAGGATTCTGAACCAGTCGAATCAACTACTCCCCTACTCTCTCTAGTTTGGTAAGTGACAGGCTGGACTAGGTGAGTAACAATGCGGGTCTCCTGAACTAGCCGAATCAACTATTCCCCTACTCTCCTATTTTGGGCCGACAGGCTGGACTAGGTGAGTAACAATCGCAGTCTCCCGAACCAGGCCGAATCAATTGTACCCTTCCCATGCTCGAATTTCAAACTCACGGCTAGGGACACGAGGTAGTTAGAGCTCATCTCCACCTCTCATGGTTTCAATGGTACCCAGTGCACGAGCTCACCGACCCCTCGGGGTTTTGATTCATCTCATAAACTTTAATGAAAATAAAAATTAGGCCGAGCTCGGCTCCACCATCTCGGTTTGATTGATAAACTTAATGAAAATAATGCACTTAAAGAAAATGAATTTAAGGTTTAGCTCAACTCGCTCCTTCGTTAAATCCTCCTGAGGGCCACATGGGCGGCCTCGGGAGACCTGGGAGTAGAGCTCGCTCTTCTCTCGCAGGGTTTTCTTGTGATACTCTCTGAGGGGCCACACAGCGGCCTCGGAGACCCGGAGTAGAGCTCTGCTCTTCCTCGCAGGGGGTTTTCTTGTGATACTTCTAAGGGGCCACACGGGCGGCCTCGGGAGACACAGAGTAGAGCTCTCCTCTTGCCTCGCAGGGGTTTGAGCTTGTAACCCTCGGGACTTAGAATCTCCCAAAGGGACTGAGATGGCAGTGCAGCCGAGCTCGGCCTCTCGGGGTTTGAGCTTGTAACCCTCGGGACATAGAATTTCCCCAAGGGACTGAGATGGAACGAGTTGAGCTCGGCCTCTCGGGGTTTGAGCCGTTTGAGTGAACTGAAAAGCATTGGATAAAGTAAATTTTGATAGTATTTGAATCATAGCAAGTAGAGTTGAATTAGATCCAGAGATGAAAAATAATAGTAATAATTAAGTATCAGTACAAAATACTTCAGCAATATTAAAACACAGAAAAAGCCAAAAACTTGATGATTGGTCATTATCCATCTAAATGTTTCTCAATTAAATAAAGACGCCACGAGAAGCTCAAAAATGATCGCTAGCTTCACACTGGTGCTCACGTTTTCTCCATCAACAAGCATTCACAGACAAATTAATTATCAGGCATAAGACTTCACGTTCAAGTACAGAAAAACAGAGAAAAGAATTAAATCCTGGAAAAAAAAAACATATACAAATATCCCATGCGTTTTCCAATAGCACTAGTTCAAGCTCCATTTCAAACTTATTCAACAATTACCCAAAAAGAGAAATTTCTGAGACGATATTAAGCGGATAATACGTTAAGAATTCTGAGTTCCTTCGCGTAATTTAATGTCTCATAGAGAACACATCGCCCCCAAGGAAAATGAAAGCCTCAATTTAATCCAATCAATAACTTCCCAGATATCCAAAATCCATACTAGAACTGAGATTAGGGCTTAATATCTGATTAAACCTAGCTCTTCAACCGTATAACCGAATTGGAATACAACACTCCATTTTAGAAAACCTTCCCTAGATCTGAATACAAAAATCATTTATCTATGTATTTATTTATTCAATTTGAGTTTTTCTTGTCCATTAAGTCTGAGCTTTTTAGGATTTGGAAGGGACTAGAAGAAAAAAAATTGGGGCAGAATGTGGATCATGAGAATCAAAGCGTCTTGCATACCGTGCAAGTCAAATCAAACTAGCTTTATTGGAGTTATATCTTTAATCATACCAACATTTACACAATAAGAAAGAAAGGCTCATCAATTTGATTTAAGCAAAACCCCAACATCTTACCGATGACACATAAATCAAGAAATAAAGCCCCGACATCCTACTGATGACACGTATCTTAAGAAATAAAGTCACGTATTTTAAGAAATAAAGTCCCAATATTTTACTAATGAGTACGTATTTCAAAGAAATAAAGGGACATGAGGCCTAAACAATGGATAAAAACTAAGAGACTTTACACGTAATCTATATTCATTGTTTGTAAGACAAAACGTGGTGTTCAATTTTCAACTTTTAATATCATACATTCTAATAATCATATATTCTAATAATCATGAAGCTAATGCTTGTACCTCGCAGAATGTGGAGCTCACCCAATTGGACATTTGTTTTGCCCTGTCGGGTTATTGCAACGTTGACGGAAAAGCACCGGCGAAACAGGTCACATGGAACCACTATACGCGAGCAAAACCCACCAGCAATCTGCGGGGTGGCCGGAGAGAGGCAGTCGACCAAGCTACGAAGTCACCGAAAAGTAAGCTCTAGGCACTGCGGTATACAGGGTCGTCGAAAAGTGAGAGCCACCGGTAGACCGTACGATAGCTCAGCAACCTGGTTACACAGAGACAGGCCGACACACGGGTAGACGAAGCGTAGGCGAAGCGGTCGGTTGCAGATCCACGAATAGCTAGATGAGGACGAAGGCCTTCAGGCGTGAATCGAGCTAACTCATCAGTTGGGGCCTTGGGCGAAATCCAAAAAGCAGCCGGTTGGAGAGGAGGCTCGTATAGAGAGGCGGGATTGCACGAGTGCCGATGAGATTCCGGCAAGAGCAAACGGCAAAGTCACAGTACCCAGCAATTGGAGCCCTTGAGTTCGGCTCTGAGCAATACGCAAGTCGACGAATAGAGCGGGCTATGTCGATTTGGAGATTTGATGCAAGAAACCTCAAAACCGGTACTAGTATTACATCCCAAATCAGGAAAAAGACACACAGTCAGAGATGAAAATTTAATTAGAGTCAATTTTCTCACGTCTTAAACTCAAATATTCCCACAGACGGCGCCAACCACTCAGTCAGTCCCAAAATCGAGACCTCCCAAGATTCCTAGCTCGATCATCTGTTGTCTTCCTGCACAAGACTACCGGAAAAATTAGGTGTTAGCACTCCGACGATCAAGTTAGTAAACCAAAAGGTGTATTTTGTTGTAAGAGAAAAAAATAGTGATGGTGAAAAAATCCCACCTTAAATGAGATAGTTTACCCCATTTTATAGAATCTTAAAGTTCTTTCTTTGGTAGGTTTCTCCTTAACATTTCTTATCTGCGATTCTACCTACCTTTATGATTTATGTCACATCAAGATGTCTTTTACATTTAATGCGTACGCATTTCTACCATACCTTTATCTTTTATGTCACATCAAAGTGACTTTCTCATTTAATACATGTCAATTCTACCATAACTTTATGTTTTATGTCATATCATGTGTCATTCCCATTTAATATTTGTCGGTCTTCCCGTAGAGAGCAGGTGGGACCATAGGTAGGTCCCAACCCCATGGGCCAGTCTTCTCATAGGGAGACAGTGTCTTCCCAAATGGAGGTCTAACCATAGAGATCGGTCTTCTCATAAAAGCAAGTCTACCCTGCGATAAGGAGGCGGGTCTTCTCAAAGGGAGACGGTCTTCCCACAAGACAGGTCTTCCCGGAGCGGTCTTCCCATGGAGGTAGGTCAAACCGCAGGTAAGGTGGTGCTAACCCTGCAGCAGGCGGTACCTCAAGACAGGTCATATCTTGGGGCGGGGCATACCTCGAAGGCGGGTCATATCCTCGAAGCAGCGGCCCATACCCTCAAGGCAAGTCTTCTGCGGCGCAGTCGTATCCTCGAAGGCGGTCATATCCTGAAGGTCTTACCATGGGGCGGGTCATACCCTGGGCGGTCTTCCCATAATAAACTAACCCTTTTTGCCAAGTGAAAGGATTCACGAACCATGTCGAATCACTTACCAACTTATTTAAACCTTAAAATATTAAGTCAAGATAAAATGTGGAAAAGGCAAGTTAGGAAATGATATTTTTAGCCACATTAGTGATTAAATAATAATAATGGAGTAACACTTTTCTTAAGTAAAACGGTGACTTAGTAGTAGGATTGAACAAATGGGCTAGGATTAACCGATTAAGATAGGGTTTTTTAAGTAAATATATATCATGTTAATGTAATATAATCATGATAATTCGAAATATTGAAGTATATATGATATCATTGTACCCATCCAAAAACAAATGATATAATTTTGTCCATCCGAAATATACAACTACTAGAATAACACCGCGTGTGCACGAAATTTATCCAAATATAAAATTTTAGTGTTACAAATTAAAAGATAAGCGCTTGAGATAAAATCTGACTTTTTTATCTCTTAATTTTGTTATCTTTTAAATTCAAAAATATACATCCTACACTAATAGAATATTTATCAATAAAAGTATCTTCGACTAGATATGATCTTTTCGAAATTAATTGTGAGCAAATCCTATATTTTTGGGATTATATTTTATCTTGTAGAATATTTATTAATTTTGTTATCTTTTTAATTTGTTATATTTTAATTTTGTAGATAGAATTACCACATAGATAAATGTGAAGCGCTATATGGAACCGAGAGGATGAGAAGTTGATAAATGTCTAAGACTAATGAAGTGATGGCATTAGTCAACTTTTTTTTTTGTTTTAGTATATAAGGTAGATTTACCGTTTTATATAGCCATCTTTTCAATATAGACATCAAAAAACAAATAATATATTTTTTTCTAATATTACAATTCAATATAAAACTAAACACAATCTTTTTCTTAAGCACATTTTTGTGCAAGAATTTACAGAACATATTTATCAAGTAAACCTATATTTTTTAATCTTAAATTCATCAAATTATATATATATATATATATTTTAAATTTTCACATAAAATCTAATACAGAACTTAAAATTTATTGAAAATGTTGGAAACTAAAAAGTCATTAATAAAATAAAACCAAACACAGTGTTTGCAAGAATTTTGTTGTATGCCCTAAGAATTTAAGAAAAATTATGGGTCAATTATTGGAATGAAAAAAAAAAAAAATAGAAAACAGGAAGTGTCGCTTTTGTATACAATCTTATCTTAGATAACCTCATTCTGCACGTAATTTGCAAATTGGCCCAACCTTAATATGGAAACCTATCATTACTAAATTTACTTAAATTTTAATTAACCAAATAGAAACGAATCATATAAAAATAGAAATAAAAAAAATGGCGATAAAAGTGGACCGACTCGGTGATAGGGCCAAGCAATGGCTTGTAAGCTTGAAAAGAGTTAGATCTATTAGGGTGGAATGACCCTGGTAATTTCATGCGTATTTTTATGGGTGGATGGGTTCGGTGACCCAATTGAGTATTGGCCCGACCCAAATTTTTATCCGTCCGATTCATTTGATTCTACCTAAAACATTTAAAAATATCAAGTACAGGAAAAATTATATTTTTACAGAAACTAGAATAACATAAAAATTTTCATTTAAGATCCAGTTACAAACATGAACCCCCAAATATGAACTACTATTTTGTCACATCCAATTACCGAATTACACGAGTCAAAAAAACTATTTTAGTTGAAATTTGTGGTCGAATTGCAATTTCTGGCAAATTCGAAAATGCCATGTAATACCCAGCTACCACTACTAGTCCACTGGCGGACACAGGGGGGACAAGGGGCATCTGCTTCAAAATTTTTCAAAATTATTTTTTCCCCCAAAAGTTTTAAAATTATTTTTTATAGCTAAAATAAAGGAATATTTTTACAATTGTCACCCCAAAATTTTGATAAAAAACTTCAAATAGTTGTGTTTCTGATTGTCCCCTCAAAATTTTTTCCTCATAGTTTAAATATATCAACTCGATCCGTTTTTCGCCCGCCAAAGCCAGAAATCTTGCGTCCGCCACCAAGGCTACTGCGGCGATCTACCTCAAGTTCAAGTGCAAGTCTGCAAAACCCAAAACCCGTATTTTTATGGGTGGATGGGCTCGGTGACCCGGAAGACGTCGCCGACCTGGACCCGATTCTGTTGGTCTCAGGTGTATGCGGTTCGATCCTGGATTCGAAGAAGAAGAAATCCGGGTCCGAGGAGACTCGGGTTTGGGTGAGGATTCTTTTGGCTGACTTGGAGTTCAAGAAGAAGCTCTGGCCCATTTATAATCCTGAAACAGGTTTAAGAAACTGTGAAAAACACACAAGATGGTCCATTTTATAAAAGATTAAGGTTAAACATGAAATGTTTAAGAAACTGTGAAAAATTTTATAATCCTGATTCCAGGATTAAGGCTTTGCAAGTTTCTTAGGAATCTTTTATAAAATTTTATAAAAGCTTCCTAAAAGATAGATTACCAGTTGATGCATTGACCACAGTTTCTTAAACATTTCATGTTTAACCTTATATTTGTAAGATTGTAGGTGGTAGGTCTCATTAGGTAGAAATAATTAAAAAATAATAATATTTTAAGTAGATAGAACTGTAGAAGTGGGGGACTCTTAGGAATCTTTTATAAAATTTTATTTTATTTCTCTAATTTGGGTATGGTTTTAATTTGGTCTGTTTCACATATTTCGAAACCATGCATCGACACCAATCCCATCCGGATGAGATCTTTTATTTCAAGATGGTGTTTCATCTCCTATTCTAGACACGGATAATTGACACGTGTATAGAAGTTACCATATTAATTTTGGAGCATAAATCAATGTTAAATTGTGGGGTTTTAATATAGTAATTTCTATACGCGTGTTAATTATTCGTCTTGATGAAATATGAGATAAAACACCATCCCGTAATAGAAGATCCTATCTGCGAATCCCACCACATCTCTTCTCTCGGAAAGTAGATGTTACCCACTTAGGTGGTGGCTACCCAAATGAGTTCTATGGTGAAAATTAGGAACATGTGTTTTTTAAATCATTAATTACTATCCAACAAGAAAAGTTTTCTTAGGACTGGAATTTCCACAAGCATCTCCATTTTATATCTAATTGGTATTCAAAAAGCCAATTTATTATTATCTATGGACTTCAACCAGTTCATTATCTATTTCGAAACAAACAAACTGTAGATTAATATTCAATTGATAGTATTCATGCTCAGCAATTGATAACGATTTCCAATAGCATTTTGGATTAATGGGTGAAACTTTATAAGTATTATAAGTCTCTCGACTCTAAAAATATTTATATTATAATTTTATTAATCTAATATTGGAACTCATTTCTCTGATTATAAACCAACATATTATACATACAAATTATTACCAAATAATCTATAAGAATCAGGCACAATAAATCACAAATAGAAAGATAAAATCAAGTTTTAGCAAAATAAATCAAATCAAATATAAAATGGATAAACAATCTATAACATGTTATAGAATCAAAGGAAATTTAGCTACACGTATTTGTTTGCAAATTCATAGACAAATTCGCAAACAATGTGTTCAACATCGTAAAAGAAAAAGGAAATTAAATTTTGGGAAACGACAAATAAACTCCTTTTGCTTGGATTAATCCATCCTCAATAGCAACTTTGGCGCCTCACGTTTCTAATCCCATTATGTGTTGTTTTCCGAGAAGGTAGAAATTATGAGATTGCGTGGATGTATTTCCAAGTCCATTTCCGGTTTAGTGTTGGAAAATGAATTTTCAAACTTTATTGATTTTCGTGTGAGAATTGGAAATATGTTTGGTTTGTTATGCGAATTTATGTTTGAAAATGAGAAAATGTTTGATTATAGTTTTTCAAAGTATTTTTGACATATGTTTGCGTGATTGTAGTGTATTTTTACCTTTATTTACGTAATTGAGATAAAAAAATTGTTTGGTTGTGTTTTCAAAAGAATAATTTTCATAAAAAGTGAAAACGAAAATGACTTTATTTCTCATTGAAAACTTTTAAACAAACATAAAATCATTTTCCGTAATAGTTGGAAAGTAGAAAAATGGTCTTGAAAACACAACCATACAAGACCTATGATTCCTATCAATGATGTCCATCTAGGGCTTTTAGACTTTCTTTTATATCATAATGGGTCAATCCAACTAGAATGGAACCAAAAATGAAAAATAATATGCGCAAAAATTTGAACTACACGCTACCAGTGTGGATGGATTGACACGTTGGCCGTGTGAAACCGCATGGATGGCCATATGTGCACAGAACCACGACCACAAATACCAATTCTTCAATATTTCACCTAATCAAATATAATTTCTAATGGTTTTTGTGCTAACTGAAAACATAATACACAAAAAGGATTGGGCTCAAATGTTATTGGAATGAATTACATTTTTGTAACTAATATTTTCTATATCTTCAATATCCATATCCCTATGATCGGGGATGTTAATAGGGTGAGATTAGCAAAACCCAAAACCCACCCCACCAGGATTCTTTTCGAACACAGGACCCGCACAACCCACCACACATTGGACCTGGGACCCACCAAAGAAAATTAACTGGTTTCAAGGACTTCTTACTCCCAATTACAAATTGGAATATTGAATCATTATTAATTAAAGAGCTAGACTCTCGCAGTCGGTTTAACGGATCTAATCAAATCGAGCCCAACAATCAACCAGCGACTCGACGCTCATCTCTCCAAAAAGGAGCTCTTGAGCAGTATATCTGCAAATCTTTCTCTTAAAGTATAACATTTTATGCGGTGAAGCTCATAATTAACAAACAAGCAAAAGCCATCGCCATCACAAGTGAGTCCAGCAGGAAGTGTCGTTACCATCATCACCATGAAATACACTATGTAAACCTTTCTGCACTTTCTCCCACCACCAACCCACCTTTTATCACCATTTTTTCTTTTAATTTTTCCAACAATCAACTCAAAAACCAAAGAATCAATTTCAAATATAATTTTAAATAGATAGGCTTGGCGATGCGATTATGAATTTATGGTTAACAATCAAAGCCCTATCCAAATATGGAGAAAAAATCGAAGACGGATAATACATACACATAATGGCCATCTCCCGAATCGAATCGACGAAACGATTTTGCGGAACACCACAAAAGACTCAGACTCGCATACTAAAATACATTAATTATTTCTAAAAAAATTTATATGATGTTGCTTCGATTTCTTCTCTGATAGAGCTTTGATTTAATTAACTTACGTTTTAGATGGCTACTAAGTACTAATACAAGGGGAAACTATTATTATTTTAAGGAAACAACTAATACTTTTTAATGGGACTACTAATACTTATTATTGGGAAAACTAATACTTTTCAAGGGAATCACTAAAAAACTGTTAGGGGAAAAATTAATATTTTTCATGGAAACTACTAATACATTTTAGAGGGACTACTAATACTTTTGACGGAAAACATTAATACTTTTCCGAGAGATTATTAAATATTTTCAAGTAAACTAAGAGACCTACTAATACATTTCGGAAGAACTGAAATACTTTTTAGAAAGACGACTAATACTTTTAAGAAGACCTTTGTTAATACATTTCGGAAAACAATTTAATTATATTCAGGAACTACTAATACATTTGGAAGAATTGCTAATACTTTTTAGAAGGGCGACTAATACTTTTCGGAAGATTTGTTAATACATTTCGAGAGAAAAATTTAATTTATTTCAAGGAACTACTAATACTTTTTCGAGGAACTACGATACTTTTTCGAGAACTATTAATACTTTTTTGAGGGATTGCTAATACATTTGAGGAGTATATTTAGGAGAAATACTAAAAAACTCTTCGAGAACTACTAATACATTTTAGAAGAACTGCTAATACTTTTTAGAAGACGACTAATACATTTGGAAGAATTTCTAATACCGATACTCCCAGAAAACTACTAAAACACCACTACTAATATTACGAAAATGCCACCGGATCCGCGGGTCAAATCCGTCTAAATGCGTCTTTCTACCGTTAAGCGGTCTCACATGACTTTTTATGTTAATTAAATGATTACGAAAACAACAATCAACATGAGTTAAAAGGGTCTCCAACAGTTTAGCAGTATCATACTTCAATATCATTTAAAAACATTAAAAAAGTAACTGCAATGTCATCGAAAATTTAACAAGAATGTTGCAAAGAACAGAAGCTGACATATTCACCCTGTCACAGTGCCAAGCAATCATGCAACTATGCTATAACTCAAAAGATTCAACTGATTATGCCACTTAAATAAAAGACATATTTTTAATAAAAATAAAATCTAAAACATATATACTGGACGGGTCGGGGACCCCGTTTGACTGGGTTTAGAAAATGGGTCTGGGATCCGCCCATTGACCCATTTGACCGGATTTAAACTTCGCCTAGATGGCTAGATGCGGAGATGGGTTTTACTCGCCCCATTCTTTCGGTACATTTTTGGTAATGAGGTTTTACAAATATAAGGGTTCTTATAAAATTTACCAAACATATGTGGAGTTTTTGTAATTTACTCAATTTCTTAAAATCAACCTCCGTTTCCCGCGTGGACGCATAATTCTTCCCTCCCTTTAGGTTTTAGCCCAATTGTGTGCAAAAACCAAACGAAGCCTCAACCAAAATTCCAGAATTCCGCAGACCTAAACCCTCAATTCCCTCGTCTCACCGCACATTTTTACGCCGAGCCACATGGATCCCGACTATAGAGTTTTTTATTGGGGCAAGGAATCGAACTGCCAGAGTGGGATCCCAATGACGACGACTATGAAGAAGAAGAGGAAGAAACAGAAGAAGAAGAAGATGAAGAAGAAGAAGACGAGGAGGAGGAGGAAGATAATGACGACGGTTCTGACGGGGATGGACGTTATGAAACGGCGTTGTCTCAAGAAGTTGCGAATGTTGACGGTCCGGCTTCTGAGAATGCCGATGATGCGAGTCATGTGACAGTGGAGGATAAACGTGAAAGCAGGGATAATAATGACAGTAAAGGAGATGGAACGGCGTCGTTGAAGGGTGATGATGATGGAGAGAATGGGGAGTTGAATAGAGGTGAACTTGATGGATTGTTTTGTCCCATCTGCTTTGAGGCTTGGTCCTCTGGTGGTGACCACCATGTATGGTATGCACTTTAGTTTTTTATTTTTCCATCCGGAACTATTAGGATTTTTTCATTTCATTTCACCTAGTAATCCTATTTCGTTAATCCCGTCTAATTTTCCATTTTTTGTTTGGAATATTTAGTTGTTTGCCATGTGGGCATATATATGGGTTATCTTGTATCAAGAAATGGTTGCATAATCGAGGCTCAAACAAGGTACCCTTTGTTTTCCTTTAGTTGTATTTCAGGTGTCTTGTCCTCATGGAATTTATTGCGGACTTTACATAGTTCAGCATTTTTTTCATTTTTGGTTTGTTTTGATTCATTGTCACTTATTTCTCTTGGATATCTTTGTGTTTTAGTGTCCCCAATGTAAAAAGAAATGTGGGATAAAAGATATTCGGCTACTTTATGCTTCTAGAATTGTTGCTGTTGATGGAGAGCTTCAAAAGGTGGTACTTCTGCCAGTATTTCAAAGAATTTTTGGGTACTTTATTTTGGGGTAATTGATTTGCTTTGCCTTTTTTGTTATTGTTTTAACTCTACAGACAGTACAGTCACTTGAAGCTAAATGCGCATCTCTTGAGAAACAGGTGAGGAAAATGCAGGAAAGCAGAGTAATTTTAACTTTGTTTAAGAGGTTTATGTCTCTTTGATGAAATCTATGGATTGTTTCTGGATTCAATTTGTATACAACAATTAACACAACATTTGTTCTCGTGCCAACTCGATCATATTTTTCAGAAGGAATTACACATCAAATGGATTAGAACAATAATAAAGTGTATGACCTGAATATTGCTTAAAAGATATGGACTAGTATTATATTATGTGGTTTGTTTTTGCTCCGGTTAGTTCTAACACATTTATATCTCATACTCTTGCTTGTCAAATTTTATCGAGTGAGGTCTTGCGAGATAGCATGTAAAGAAATATGCTCTATAACCATGTGTGAATTTACTTCATTTTCTCTATGATATTGGGTAAGATTTATGTAGTTCTTCTGATTGTTTTGGCAATGTCGAACTTTGCATTTTGATGTGCTTTTCCTTGTTTATGTTGGAATTGTTCAAGCGCATTTGTGGAGATACTGATTATCTATATTGTGGTTATATGGAAAATCTTTTCATTTGGCAATGGACACTGAGTCATAGTTTTTGGTGTTGAGTTTCTCATTGTACTAATTTACTTCGCCTCCAGTTTCTATCCGCTACTAGTTTCTTGCTTATCAGTAATATTGAGTGCCGGGATCAGATAAATCATGATAAACGAAAACATATAGTTCATTCGACAAGAATTCTTGAATACGAAATTCAGATCTCGTGGAACAAATGGATCTTCACATTTGTATAGCAGTGTCTTTGATATATTCAGGGATGGAAGTTGGTCGTATCTATTGAATACTATTTGTCATTGTTAATTTAACAGTTACAGGAGAAATGCTCTTTCAGCTTATGACTGTAATTTCTCAATTAGGGAACCATTATAATGGCTGTCGGTAAGGTGATGTAAGATGTAAGTCATGTAACAATCTTTGAGAAGGTAGAATATGACTATGGTCTTTTTTTTTTTTTTTTGATCGGTAATGACTATGGTCTTAATATTATGGTTTATTGTGAAGAAGCTAACAAGACGGAATTATTTTGCTTTGAAGTTTTTGATGTTTCGTTCTTGTCATTGACAATGTCCTTGCCTTTTCTCAACATTTTGCAGGGCGCTGACTGGTCTAAGAAGGAAGCAGAATTTAAGAAGAAAGAATCTGATTTGCGCAAGCAAGTTCGTTATCTCAAAGAGGTATATGGATGCTTTTGTTGTTCACATATCTTCATCTACTACTTTGCCTTATTGTTCTATCCTTGGATAGCAGATGTTTTTGAATTATTTCTCATTTGATGTTTTTGGATCTCTCCCTTCTGTTTTTCAGATAATAGTATCAGCTAAAGTAGTTGATCATCATTCTTCATCATTAGGTTTTTTTTTTTTAAAAAAAAAAAAACTATCATTATTATTTTTATGATTATTTTCCTTTTTTGTGGTGCCTTTACTGTCAAATACTTATTATTAAGGATAGGAACAGTTTACGTTAGAAAAATTATCCTCCAATCATTTGTGTATTTGAATTCTTGTCTTTTGTGTTTATGGTATGAGCGCATTTACGGGAAAGTATCACCTTGTTGGTAAAACACTGTAAACTGGTGTCATATGCATTGTCTTTTTTTTTTTTTTGGGTTTATTAATGAATCAAATGGTTTTGGATTACATTAGCATTATTGTTATAATGAATTCGTTATTTCTATTTAATATTAGTTATCATTAATTTGTAGAATTCGAAACAAACAATTACTTGTAATCTGTTGATGTCATGCCTTGATTTTTCTCTTCTTTTTCATTTGTTATCCCTTTTGTTATTTGCGAGCCTTACTGACACCCTATTACTCATATGCTGCTTGCTTGCAAACTCTTGTCTTTTAGAGGACTCGTGACTTGGAGGACCTTTTAGAGGATGAGGAACGCAGGGCATCAGGATCATCTGGATCCAGCTGGAATTGTCTAGGAAAACCAACCTTGGGTATTTACAGCATGAAATAAACTTTGCCAGTTGATTGGAGTTGTCTGTTTGTTATAGGTTTCATGTTCCTTTATTGATTATCTTTCCATACTGGACAATGTAGGAATTGATGCTAAGCCTAATTTCCACTTGCAAGGATGTTCAAATAAGTTTATAATGCAGGTTTGTACTCTTCAAGAAACTTTTTCTTAGTGCAATCTGTAACTGAGTTGATACGGTGCAGGGGTGTAGGCAAAACAAATGTTCTGAATTGATGAATTTTGATGTCATGCGCATTTCAAGTTAATCTTTTTCAGATTCATATGCTTTGAAGTTCCTTTCCAGTAAAAAGGGAAATAATGAAAAGAATTTATTATCATTTGATATATCTGGATCTAAGGAAAATTACCTCTTGTGCAAAAGTTAAATAGGTACAAATTTATGAGTTCATTACGTTCTAATGTCAAAAATTTGATTTTTTATTTCATATTGCAAAATACAATTAAAAAGGGAAATATATATTCCTTGAGAAATAGGAAAAATAGCAAAACAGTTTGTGGCCCTACTTGGTTCATTTCAAGAATGATTTAGAAAATGTCTTCCCAACCCTCACTTTTTTTTTGTGAAAATGAAATATGTAACGTGTGTGTGTTTTTGGCCTAGGTAAGTTGATCGCAGGGGAAGTTACCTTTTAATGGATGGTGTAATAGAATTGATATTTGGATTTTCTTAAGTTATGTATTCCATTTTAGAAGTTAAAATTTTGAACTTGTGATCTAGTAATTGAATTCCTAGAAATATCGTTCTTCGTGTGGGCACACAAAAAAAAAGCATTTAGAGATTCTGGAAATTTTCTTTCAAATTCAATATACCAAAGAGCAATTTGATGCATGAAGGCATAGTCTCCTCTTGAAAATTTGGAGCCATTGCACACCAAGGATAATTCAGCATTAAAGTTGGATAAAGAAAATGCATTAATAGGTTTTCCTATGTTTAGGTTGGACTTGTGATGTCTAATGAGAGTACTTTTCGAAAGTATATCATATTGGAATTTGTGTTGTCGCTCAATTGTTCTTTTAAGAATGTATGTGCTCCTTGGTCATCTTTTTCACTATCTTCTCTTCTTTGGTATTGTAACAACAAGGTTTAGTTTTATATTTTGAAAAAATATTAATTAAGCTTATTAACTTTTTAACAATGTCTGCTATTACTTCTGTAGGAGGACTTTCAGATAGATGGTGCCCGTCTATTTGACATCGATTCTTCCAGTGAGATTTATGTCTTTGCTCGAAGGCTCTCAGGAATGGGGGGAGTGCATGTGCTGACTAAAGTAAAATTTTCATTGTCATCTGGAAAATGAATTTGTTTTAGATATTGTTTTGGCTGTTGATAATTAAGTCAAGCACTTTCTAATATGACCATATCTAAAGAGACAACTTGGAAGTTTGTCCTGCCAGTGTATTGACTGGGTTAATCAGTTGCCTATGCATCATTTGAACATCCATATAATTTATTTGGGGATTTTATAGGTGAGCTTGTCATCTGACCATGAAATGGAGGACATTCAGCTCCTGAGAACACTAAAACTGTTAAGGATCTACGGGTCTCTCCTCATGCCAGACTTGTGCTGTTGGCTTCGTTAGGAAAGAAATTATCTGTTCTTAGGTATAGCTCTCTCCCTCTCACTCTCTCCCAAACACGCACACGCGCGCACACACACACACAAAATAAAATGATGATTGAAACAATTTAGCAATTTTCGTCACTGTTTGATTGATTGATTGTTTTTTTTCCCTTTTCTTTCGCTGGTGTTTCAGCACAGAAAGCAACAATACCATTCTTACTTACAATTTGCGGTAATAACTTTAACTGACTTATTCTTCTTACTGTTCAGATATATTACTCTGATGCTTGCGTGTATGAAGTAATTGCTTTAAATTGAATGTATGTTGAATGCTGAACATGTTCGTATTTTCTTCTTATTTTATATATTTATTTTATTATGATTGTTATTATTTGAAATATCTTTCCGTTGCCTCATAACCCCAACAATATCACTTTACATTTAAGCATGAGGATTAAATCAATAGAATTGTAAACCATCTGTGGTTGGGGAAGCGTTTTCTTGATCGAATTCGAGGGATGTGCAGCACCGATGTCTCATCTGCTAGGGATTATTCAGATTGAAGAATTTCCTTGCTGTGAAAATTCTATGAAATAGTAGCATTAGATTACACTCACTAGTAATTGATTATACAGTAGTAACCAGGCGTGTAAACAGTTCACTGCCTTATAATTTGTGACCAGGAAGTTGAGGATCGAGAAACAGAAAGTTTGTGAGCATTTTGCAGTTGCAACAAGTAGTTGAAACAGGTTTTCATTGAAAAAGCTTGAATTTCCCAAAGTCTAAAAAGTAGACTTTGCAAGACGCATATATTACTATTCCAGAAAATGAAGGAAAATATTTACCGTAGAAGGGTAAGGTGTCCAAAAATTTGGATTTTGATTCAAAACTCCTCTCAGCAGCATCTGATCCTGGTTGAACAACATAGTGATATGCAACAACAACAAACTAAGCCTTATCCCACCATGTAGGGTCGGCTATATGGATAATATCACATATAGTTTACGGTCAAAAGCCATATTTTTATTTATTTCTAGATATAAAATGTTTCCCCTGATATTTTTAATTTGAGTAAGTGGTTCCCTGCCTTCCATACAACGCACGGGTGCATCTAAATGTCTCCTATAAACATGTCCAAATCATCTTAATCACGTTTCTCTAATTTTATCATCTATTGGTGCTACTCCCAACTTTGTTTCTAATGGGCATTTTCTTATTCTATCTAATCTAGTGTGTCCCCACATTCATCTTAACATTCTCTTTCTGCTACCCTCATTTTTTGTTCGTGTTCATATTTAGTCGCGAAGCCGTATATAGACAGGACAACCTGCCAAAATGTTGCCCCAAGCCCGAATAAAAGGAGGAGAGTTGCGTTAAGTTGACAACCAACATAAAACTCTTGTCATCCCTTTATGGTATGGAACAAAATAGTGATATATATATATGTATGTACGTATGTATAATTTGTATAGACAATCTAGATCTAGTGTAGCTGGGTGATGAAATATTTTGGCATTAAAAGGCATAGAGTAGCTGTGTAGGTGATTTATAGAGAGTTATGATAATGGATATGCATTTGTTTGTCTATTAGTATGTGATTGCTACAAATCTCTGAAGCTAATGTTCAGGTTTGTGTCTCGAAGAGATTTAACGTTTTCTCTATGACTTTTCTAGAGGAAGTAAATGCTTCGTTTGGATCTAGGATTTGAAGGAAAGCAAAAAAAAAAAAAAAACATTATTGAAAATCATTTCTCTCCACATTTTCCTTCTGTTAAACTAAGTAACTGAATATTCTTGAATGTACTTGAATTTGATTAACTCTTGTATTTTTGCTTTTACAAGCTCTTCTAGTTTTCTTTATATTTTCTCCAACATCACACAAAAACACTTCCTTAATGTAATTCTCGTTCGAATTTAAGATGTAAATGGAGCATAAGATATTAAATACCCTGCCTCATTTGTGTTCAGTCTGGACAAAGCTTCTGCCCACTATCTTGGAAGCCTATACAAAGCCTCTGAAAAATTCAGATAAAATGGTCACATTCACTGTACTATGGTCTGCTTATATCAGGATCTTTCCCTGTTGTTAGAGTCCTACTTTCCTTGGTTGGTCATTATTTTTGTTTGAATAGCTGTATGAATAAGTTATTCAATGAAAGGAATAGTGATCATGTTCGATCTTTCTTGAAATAGAATGGACTACATATTATTCATTTTCCCTCTTTTTAAAAGCTTGAATGTTGAAGCTCTAATTGATTTTCATTTATCAGGCTGCCGCCTGGTCATGTTCATGGGATGTTGGCAGTTCTCATTATTTATACGCGGGCTTGCAGGTTCTGACATTTTGCATCTGTCTGTAATTTGTTTCACCACCATTTTGCATTCATCTTATAAAGCTATTAAATGCATGCAGAATGGCACAGTTTTGCAGTTTGACATGCGTTACACCATGAGACATGTGGAATGCTCGACTGGGTTGACATGCAACCCAATTCATACATTACATTCTCTTTCACCTGATTCATCTCTCAGATCTGGCATGAGAAGTGTTCTAACTGCATCTTCACTTGGCTTATGTCAATGGAACTTTGGTGGAGGTGAAGAAAGGTATGTTACTTACCTATCCTTTTCCTGGTCAAGCTATTTCTTTTGTCCTGTATGTCCAATCCCTATCAATTAATTATGACATTTGAAAAGCAATTAAATTGGGGAGAATCAAATTTTTCTTTCAGAAATAACTTTGGAGATGTTATAGATTAGTTTTAACAGATTACTCCCTTTGATTACTCACTGTTGGTGTTGTGGTTGATGGTGCTGTTGTATTTGCATATATGATGTAATTATATTTACTTTCATTTGTACAGCGTGAACCTCCAAGAACTAACAACCACCACCACCAGATTTTTTCCGTCCTTTTATTCAAAAAGAAAAAGTAAATTCTGCAGCAATAAGATTTTCATTAGCTCAAGTTTGCACTGTAATTGTGCCATGTAAATAACTCTTACCTTAATTTCTTCAGAGTTTACTTGCTGTCTTGCTCTTTTCCTAGCTTTACCATTTTGTTTCTCGCGCCTCATTTATTTAGCCCTTAAGAATGCTTGGTTTATTGGACAATTCTCTTTTTATTTCAGAAAGTACATGTGATCATGTTACTAATTCGTGCAATACTTATTTGACCGTGTTCCGTTACATTTTATTTTTGTTGTTATCGTAGGCCATATGTAATTCCTGAATCAGACAAGCAAGGAGTTTGTATATCTCTTGCTTATTGTAAATCTAGTGATGATATTGTTGCTTCATATCGTCCTAAAATTGAGACATCTGGTGGCCTGGAAATTTCTCAACCAACACTTACTGCACCTGGGCAAGGGACACGGGGAAGTCATGTACTTTACCGAAAAACTGGTTCCACATACCAAAAATTAGGAGCAACTTGTGCGAATGTGAGTGATATCCGACTGCCAAAATCTGCCATTATAGATGGGGTATATCAAAACCGTTTGTTTGCTTCTGGGGATGAATCGACATGTGAACTTGTGTTGCAAGAGTTACCATCTCTAATGGCTGTTGAGCATCTCAGGCCTCGTACTTATCCTATTCGTGATGTCAAGTATATCCGCCATTTGAATTCAGGACTACTAAGCTGTTTGAGTGAGGATTCATTGCAGCTATTCACTACCAAGCTCTTGTGAAGGTAAACTATCACTAGAGAATAGAGATATTATTATTTGGGATAATTACAAAAACACCCCTGAGGTTTGGGCTAATTACAAAAAAATGCAGAGATGTTTAAATATTACAAAAAGCACTCTCGGTTCGATTTTGTCTTAAATTTGAGGGGTAAATGTAATATTTTTACAAATATTAGTGGGGATTTTGAAATACGTTTTGCTTATAAATGGGGAAAATGTAAGAGAAATTAAACCTCAAGGTTTTTTTTATAATTTTCAAAAACTTATGGGTTTTTTTGTAATCAGCCCCAACTTCAAGGGCTTTTTGTAATTATCCCTTATTATTTTCCCAAAATCCATAGGCTTTCTTTATGTATTACTTGTTTGGTTGAATTTTTTTTTTCTTTATTTCAAAGCCGAGGTTCTTTCCTTATATTATTACGTGCATGATTTGTGGTTACTATTTAATTGATTTGTGAGGAAAACTTGAAAGTAAATATAATATGATTCATGCTTCTGTGTAGTTTAACTCATATACCACCATTGTCTTTAACATGATTTCATTGCAGGTGGCGTATCATGATTACTACCAAGTAAAGAAATGTATTTTATGTCAATAGGTGGTTTCGCATACTGTAAGTTTATGATTTCTTCTTTCCGTACTATAGGTGATCTTGGAAGATATCCATACTATGATGTTTTAACATTTCTTGGTAAGTTATTTACTTCCATTCGCAAACATGTGGAGGAGACTGCAATAAGTTCATTTGTGAATAAAAAATGTGTATTCTTGGTCCATCTTTTTATCTGGAATTAGGGTTCATTTGTGAACACGGATATGTTCTTGGTCGATCGTTTTTTAGAGTTAATTATAAAAAGTACCCTTGACGTTTGGCCTAATTACAAAAAAAAAACCAAGCTAACTTTCAAAATTACAAGAAGTACCTTTGAGGTTTTATTTTGCTTAACATTTTCCCCCTTCAAAATGTAATTTTGAAAGTTAGTTGGGTTAGTTTGTAATTAGGTCAAATCTCAAGGGTATTTTTTGTTATTATCCCTTGTTTTTTTCTTTTATCTACTATGGGGGTTAATGTGAAGGAAGATGTGTACTCGTGGTCCAACGTTTTGTCTAGATAGAGTTTTTTTCTCAAGAGTGGAACTATTAGGGGGGTGATTGGTGTGAATGAAAGGATTTAAATAGGAATGAAATGAAGATGAGAAAGGAATGATATGCATATATGATTCAACATTCCTACGCTTGGTATGTACGAGTCTTGTGTTTAATTTTCATATTCAATCGAGTTGAATCAGAATTGTTAAAATATTGCATATATGGTTTATTCGATTATTTATATGTAAATGTACATATAAAATTAAATTACAATAATCTTTTAATTTAAAAGAAATATTCATTTTCTAAATACTTTTAAAGTAAACCATGTAGATATAAATTTCAGAGTAATTAGTTGTTTGTTAGAAATATAATATTCTAATATTTAGAAAGTTTGATGATATTATTTTTTTAAATAATACTTTGAAAATTATAAAAATTGGTCTAAACTGTTCGATCTCGGGTATGAAGAATTGGATCTAAAAAATTCTTGTTGGCCAAATATTATCCTGACTTGTTTTTAAGTTTTCTCAAATATTTTATCATGTTCATGATAATTTTGTCAAAAATAAATATAAGTTCATTTCTGGTAGATTGGGAACAGTTTAACTCATGGGGTGGGGAAGGAAGCATGTGTTTGAGAATGGACATGGGGGCCCAGTCTCGAACCTGTCACTGTTGACGAACTGCTCGAGTTGTTCCCGCTGCAAGAGTGGTTGTTGCGTGCCAGGGGACGAATTGGGAACGCTCCATTAAGATTAAGTAAAGTTAGATTACTGTTCTTCAAAACTTGTGTTACACTTATGGAAAGAGATAAGGGCCGAAAACTTTGGGAATTTTAAAAGCTTCAACGTTGAGAACTTGACGGATTCTCCTGTAAATCTGGAAAGACAATGTTGTTGTGATATAAGCACAAATATTCAAACTTTGTAATTCGTCCCCTGAATTCAATAAGCAAGGAGCCAGATTGAAATATTATTTTTATTTTATTTTATCTACAAAGATGTCATTGTCTAGGAGATTATTGTATATTCTGATGATATATAGTGGGAGAACTTTTAATGGTGGAAATGTGTTGATTTGCTTCCATGATCTTCTCATGTGGAATAATTAATCTCCAGATGTCATCTTATTTCATTTCCTTTCAGCTTAATGATCAAAAGAGTACAAAGGGTAGACCCTATCATTTGTATTATTACTTGTACACAATAATTTGATTTAACTTTTCTTGACATATATGAAAATTTGTGGGTATATCTCTACAAGACAACGTTTCTCCGCGTGCAATGGGGTATCCATTGAGTTAAAAGACTTAACAATTCATCTGAATGCAACATGGCGGCAATATCACAACAGAAATTGTGTGATGGTCCATTGTAGTTAGAGCTCTCAAAATTGGCCCGGACCGACTGGCTGGTAATAGAACCTGACTAATTTGTGATTTTATAGGCCAAAAAGATTTGGGCCTATTTGGCTTGACCTATTAGACTCGAAATGCCATACCGACCCAAAGTAAATCAAGTGTATTTTTAATACATGAGTGTTGGAAAATTTATTGTTTAGATTTTGATGAATGCCATGTAAAACTTAGAATAGGAAGTTGGCACCCCATTTATGTTGTATCTTTGCATTGTAACAAATAGAAATTTGGTCAAGTGAGTTAAATCATATGCCTAAACATCTGAAAACAATGGAGACTAAAGGAAGACTCTGTGCAAGACAACTCGAGTATGACAAAGAAGAGAAGACGGGAACTCGTGAAGGTGCAAGCGAGATGCAATCGAGTAAAGTATCGATCCAAGTCAACTCAAGATAGCCAAGTCTCAAGTTGAGTGACGAGAAGAGTCATCCAATGATTGAAAACCGACTCTAAGTCACCTGGGGAAAGCAAGGAAATGCGGTCAAGTCGAGATAATCGAAAGAGATCCGTTGCCTAAAATCAAGAGAATTACTTAAACAAGTAATACCTCCATGCTACCTTTCTCGAAGTGCTCGATGCACCGGAAGCGTGCAAGGGGAATAAACCATGGGAAGACTACACCGTGTCGGAACTACGAAAAGTGAAGAACAATTCATACGAGGAAGTGCAACTCAAGGATCGCAACAAGACAAGCGACGACCACAAGTGACTTTCAAAAATAAGCTATCTCTTTCAACGCGATTTTTGAAAGATCACTATAAAAGGCGAGGAATGACTCGAGAGAAAGAGACCTTGATTACACGAACCACGAACATTCAAGCTAACATTTGAACTATGAATCGAAATATTCTCAAAGATCATTCAAGATTAATTCTCAAGCTTCTGCTCTGAAGGAAATCAATCCAACACTCACTGTGAAGGAAAGATAACTTCAATCGGTTGAAGAGGAAACTTTTGAAGAAAAGGGGTCTACATTCCGCGGAGGATTGTAGGAAGGTTCAAGGTCGAACCGTCTCGAGTTTTTGGAGGCTTCGTGATCAAATCCAAAGATCTTGAGCAAGTGAGTACAGTAGCAAGGAAGCCGCCCTGTGAAGAAGGTCGAGTCGCACGAGAAGCCCAGTGCGTGACCAAGGCATCTCGACCCGAGTCCCAAAGGATCAAGTCACCGCGTGTGTGATCAAGATTTGTATCGGGTATTACCAAATCAGTATCTTGGTCAATACTTCGTGGATTCCTCCAGGAGTTGGAGAAGAGAGGAGTAGAAGAATTACCCCATCTTGAACCTCTATAAAAACTTATCGTGTCATTTACATTTCGGCATTTTAATTTTTGCACTTTAACTGTTTAATTCTGGCGATAAATTTGCTATCCACTTGATAATTTCTAAGTACTAAAACCAATGATTAAATCATATCTAAACCAAATTTAAGGGTGTTAATTCTTCCATTTGAAAAACAAACTGCAGTTGAGCTAATTCGATCTTAACAATGAGTTATTCTATCAACGGCTCGATCAGTGCATTTGAGTGACTAACTCTCTTGATTAACTAAATTAGTCATTCACCTAGACACAAACCGTGTAGTATCAACTCGAACTTTTAAAAGGACTAAATCGAAAAGTTGGCAAGGTTTATTCAACCCCCTTCTAAACCTTACACTCACACCCCCGGGCCTACAAGTGGTATCGAGCGGTTGGTTCATTGAGCCTTCCGCACTGCATCGTTCTTGAACTAGATCTCCAAACTTTTCAAAGTCTGTTTTAGTACTTAAGTTTTCAAAACTCTTTTTATTATCAAAAGTTTTTATCATGGAAGCAAATTTGACACGCATCCCTATGTTCACAATTGAAGAATTTGATGATTGGAAAATTCGTATGCGGGGTGCTCATCTATCGGCATTACATGATGAGATGTGGATAGTGATAGAGGATGGGCCACTACAAATTTTAAAAGTGAACACAACATAAGAAGAGCTGCGGTGAAGGTGAAAGAGGATGTCGCTCCTGACCAACTATGGTTGAAAAATCAAGAAATTTGAATGGACAAATGATGACGAAAAAAGATACAACCTGGACAATGTGGCCAAGGATATTCTTTACAAAACCTTGGACAAAGCCATGTTCAATAAAGTCAAATCATGCAAAACGGCTAAAGAAATGCGGACAAGCTAACATTGATTTGTGAAGCGAGAGCAAATCAAGGAAAATAAATTATCGGTGGTCAGATGCAATGCGAGAATTTCAAAATGATCGCAGGAGAGAACCTGGATCAACTGGATGCTCGGTTCACGAAATTACCAACGAGCTATCTGCTTGGAAAATAATATACACGAAGGAAATGTGTATGAAGATCCTAAAAGTCTCGGTGAATGGGAAATGAAGGTCATGGCACTAAGACATTCCATGGACCTATCAAAGACATCCAACCATGAGCTATTCTCGGATCTCAAAGCCTACGAATTTGGTGAGAAGAAAAGACCCGAGGAAGAGACAACAGTTGTACCCAAAACAATTTTCTAATTGTTAATGATGGCAAGAAAGTTGAGGTCAAAAAGTCATTGACCCGGAGGAAATAACCCCGATGGTTAAAAGGTTCAACAAGTTCTTCAATAAGAACTACAAGAGAGGCAAGGGCGAATCCTCCAGAAGACACTCGCTCCATCTCCAAGTCAAGGAAGATATGCTGACCAAGAGAATGGATCATCAAAAAGTGAAGATCAAAGGCGACAATCCAAGAATGGAAAGAGGCGATCAAAAGGTTGAATATCTATCTTTGAACCGTAGGCAACCGAAGTCACTATGCCATTGATTGCCCATATCCTGTAGTCAACAAATACGGGAATGAAGAAGAAAGAAAGAAAAGTCTTGAGAGAAAGAAGAAAAGAAAAGAAAAAGCGAATGTTGGTTGCGGAGAAGCTGGAGAGACAACCAAGTCAAGAGACATAGTTGATTCGAGAGTAGTGAAGGCGATATTCAAGTGACTCAAAGAAAAAGCTTTGATCCTGTCGATGGCGAAGGAACAAGACCAACGACCAAGAAGATGAGGTACACTCGACTCATCACACTCGGTGATAGTATCGTGACACACACACTTCATCACCCACGATCTTTATGATTCATTAGGCAAAATGATGAAATATTTTGAACACATTAAATCCTCACACACACTACTAAATGAGGAAAACAGTCTACTCAAGAGCAAAACTCACGGTGACTAAGGAGTTTGAGTACTCTAAGACAAATAGGCTGATGAGAATAAAAGTTTAAAGACCAAAATGCCAAGCTAATAGCGAGAAATAGGCGCCATAGAAAAGAGGAGAATGACCTCAAAAATGTGATTGCCTCATTCACTAAGGCATCTAAGTCATTGGATGATCTTATCATGAGCGAAAGAGAATGTGGAGACAAGACAGGCTTAGGATTTAATTCATCTTGCTATGTCAAACTCAAAAGTGATTTTGGAAAAAGGATCTTCAAGCAATGAAGTATCTCAAAAATCAAAACTCCAAATGGTGCACACATTTAATCAAAGCACAATTACAAGCAAACTGGCGCTTGGTTATAAAGGAAAAGGAAAGCGGTTGAGTGCGTTGAAAGGGCGATTGAGAAGAAATCGGCCCGAGTTCCTCGGCAAACTCCAAACAGAAATACTCTTAAAGAAGAAAGCAGAGCTACCAAAAACCACTAGAAGTTCTATAAAAGAAACACATTTGATGGGAATGGTAGAAAATATCCAAGCCAAGTGATTGGAATGATGTAAACTAGCAAAGACCTATGGAATATAAGCCAAAATGGCAAAGGCCTAGAACTCAACAAAGACCATTCCAAAGGTATAAGAGCTTTCATCAAGACACATATGCACTAGGCACTACACTCGGAGATATCACAACTACCCTACCCCGAAGAAGGCAATTGCTAAAACACATATACGAGGCATATAGACAAAAGAGACAAAATTTGTATGAACCTAGAATCCCCAAGCAATTTGTCAAAATTAATTATGATTATGGCACGATAGATGGCAACCCCAGAGCCAAATCATTTGGCTATAGGTTGGTTGGATCATCTTACAATACTAACCCCTCAGGACCCGGACAAGTATGGGTACACAAAACTTAATTTCCTTGTTTTGCGGGTTCAAGGAACATTGAGTGCGGAACCTGGTACATGGATAGTGGCTCTTCCGGACATATGACGAGGAAACAAGAAAAATCAGCAAAATTCAAGGAAGTTAAAGGAGCAAAAGTCATATTTGGAGAAATGAAGCTCGGGAGAAATAAGAGGCATTGGATCCATCAAGAAAAATGGATTAGAAATCACGGATATGTCGCATATGTTGAAGGACTCAACTTCAACTTGCTAAGCAATAGCCAACTCGTGACAAGGGTTATAATGTTGGATTTAACATGGGTATATGCCAAATCAAGGATCTGAGAATCAAATGAAGTTGTGTTGCAGGATGCGGACAAAAGAACATGTATATCGTGGATTGGTCAACAAAGAACACCCAACACCTGCATTAGCAAATAGCACAAATTTGAATCAAGTTAGGTGGTACAAGCCTGAGTCACCTGAATTTCAAAACAATTAACAAGCTTGCGAAGCAATCTTGTGGAAGGACTTCGGGACTCGATTATACAAAAAGGAGTATATGTGGCGCGTCGAGAAGGAAAATAAATCAAATCATCATTCAAAGAAAGGGCATGTCCATCTTCAACAAGAATATTGCATCTTACATACATATGGATCTATTTGGTCGATTGAACCAGAAGCTAGCATAAGTGGGAAGAAATACACTTGGTGGTAGCGGATGACTACTCAAGATATACATGGACAATATTCATGTGTAAGAAGAAAGAAACTCTACAAAAACTACCACACTGATGAAGAGGATTCAAAATGAGAAGAGCGAAACCATTATCAAAATAAGATCGGAGACAGAACCGAGTTTGTCAATGGTATAATAACTCGTATTGTATTGAAAATGGCATTAGTCATGAATTATCTGCGAGAGACTCCGCAAAGAGAATGGAGTTGCGAGAAAGAAGAATAGAACTCTCAAAAGCGGAAGGACCATGTTAGGCAACGGGGTTACCTAAAAGATTTTGGGTCAAAACAATAAACACAACATGTTACACTCAAAATAGATGCATGATAAAAGCAGACGGTGACAAAGACTCACTGCTATGAGATTTGGACGGGGAGAAAACCAAATGTTGCATATTTTAAAATATTTGGATGTAAATGCTTCATCCATAACAATGGCAAAGACAATCTAAAGGCTTTCGATGTTAAAGGCGATGAAGGTATCTTCTTGGGATACTCAAAGAAAGCAAAGCTTACAGTACTCAACAAAGAGGACTATGGTTGCGAAGAATCTATTCATGTGGTATTCGATGAGGCAAATGTAAATGGAGAAGACATTGAAGAGTCGGTGATAAGTGAATCATCGACCATGCGAAAAGTCCCTATGCCGAAGTCAAGCCGGAATTATAAACTCGGATGAAGATGAGATAGGCGAGTCTCAAAAAGCAATGGAAAATCTGCTAAGTGTGATGACGAGAGAGCGATCAAAGCAACACAAGCGCAAGACGATCAATGAATCGGCTAACTTACTTCAACTTTGATGTAAGATGGTGAGAGACCATCCACGAGAACTTGTCATTGGAGATATAAGAGAAGGCGTCAAAACAAGATCCGAACTCAACAAGAAGCCATGTTCACATGCTTTATCTCATAAATAGAGCCTAAAGATGTGTCACAAGCATTGGATGACACACATTGGATTCAAGCTATCTGAAGAAGAGTGAATCGGTTTGAAAGAAATAAAGTATGGGAGTTAGTTCAAAGACCCACCCATCAAAATGTTATTGGCACTAAATGGGTGTTCGAAACAAGATGAACAAGGAAGGTTACGTAGGTAAAAACAAAGCAAGATTAGTAGCCAAAGGATATTGCGAAAAGAAGGGATAGATTTTGATGAAACATTTGCCCCTGTAGCAAGATTGGAAGCTATTAGGATGTTTCTTGCCTATCGACTCACAAGAATTTTATTGTATATCGGATGGATGTAAAAAGTGCATTCCTAAATGGTTTATTGGAAGAAGAAGTGTATGTTGAACAACCTCCAGGATTTGAAGCGAGAAGACTCTTGGAGATAAGGTATACAAACTCAAGAAAGCTCTATATGGATTGAAACAGGCACCCGTGAGCATGGTATGATACTTTGTCACAATTCCTAACGAGAATGGATTCACAAAAGGAAAAGTAGATAGAACACTTTTTCGAATTCAAGACAAGAAGAGCATCTTTGCTTGTTCAAATATATGTGGATGACATCATCTTTGGATCCACAAACAAAGAGTCGTGTGATAAATTTTCAAACCTCATGCAAAGCAAATTCGAAATGAGCATGATGGGAGAGTGACATTCTTCCTTGGACTCCAAGTGAAACAAGCTGAAGGATGGAACCTTCATAAGTCAAATAAAATACACTAGAGATTTAATGAAGAAATTTGGTATGGAAGAGAAATCTTCGTGAAAATACCAATGAGTACATCGATCAAAATGGACATGGATGCGGATGGCAAGCACATCAGTAAATCAAACAAGATACAAAGCACTTATTGGATCATTGTTTTATCTCACAGACTAGCGGCCGGACATCACCTTTGATGTAGGTGTTTGTGCAAGATTTCAATCTGCTCCAAAAGAGAGCCATATGACTGCACTAAGAGGATCTTGAGATATTTGAAGGAAGCCAAGAAGTTGACTTATGGTATCCAAAGGAAGGTGGATTCAAGCTAATTGGCGATTGAGACTCGACTATCTTTGATCTTTGAGTTGACAGGAAGAGCACCTCGAGGCACATGACAAATACTTGGAAACAAAGCTAATTTCTGGTTTAGCAAAAAGCAAAATTCAATAGCCACCTCTACACAAGTGAAGCGAATACATAGGCGGGCAACTGTTGTGCCCAAATCCTATGGATGAGACAACTTGGTGAGAGACTATGAAATTGAAGTAAAGGAAATTCCAATCATGTGTGATAACACAAGTGCAATTGCAATCACTCAAAATCTGTGTTGCACTCAAGAACAAAGCATATCGATGTCAGATATCACTTCATAAGAGATCATGTTGAAAAGAAAGACATCACCTTGGAATATATTTCAACTGATAAACAGTTAGCTGACATATTCACAAAACCATTATGTGAGTCAAGATTTGAAGAACTCAAGCATGAGTTAGGGTTAATTGAAATGGTGACACTTAGAAGACTCAAAGAAAGGCAATGAAACACAAAAAGGAAAAAGGGTGAATTCTCAAAATCGGCTAAATGAATCGATCGTATCGGAAAACAATTATACCGAATTAGGTGACAATTTGAGTCACTATGAGAACTGTGAGAAGAATAGTTAAATCGGCTAAGGGATAAGGCCGAGTCATTTATGAGCAAAGTGACAAAAACGCAGTCGTTTTTACTAAGCGGGAATGTTTTTAAGAATGACGTCAGCATAATGATGATGTGTACAGGCAAAAGCTGCACACCAAGCTTATGATTGGATATAAATGTTGCCGCATTAAATTCAAGACATTAAATGCTAATCGGCGTGCAAAATCTAAGCCGTTGATTTCGATCACATTTCAAAAACCACCCGCACGTCCTTTCAGAAACCATACTTAAACCATTTTCGTTCGTTTCTCTCACATATTACCAAAACTGTTCATTTCTCTCTCAGAAGCAAAGGCAAAACTCTCTCAAAACCCTATCAATCTTCAAATCAACTTCTAAGTTTCTTTCCGTGAAATACTGAAAAATGGCATCGACTTATGATTTCGTCAAGCTAGGAAGCAAATCCACACTGGGTCTCTTGTGGATTTCGAGGGTATGGTCAAACAGGTCCGATGACGCCTCATCAAGAAGATTCTTTGAAAAGCTCGAAAAGGCCGGGCTAAAATCATTTACGACGATGGAGCTCCCGATGACCTATGTGGAAGAGGTCGCCGGATTCTCGTGAACGCCGAGATTCACGATGAGGGATCAAATCCTATGTTCACGGGAAGGAGTTCATCATCTACGCAAAGATTTGGCGAACACCGCTCATTCTGCACCGGCGGAAGGAGCACGAAATCAATGAAGTGATGTAGACTTGGGCGGGCTGCTTGGAAGAAGTAGCCAAGGACCGACTATCTTTGATAAGATAGTCTACACACCAACAAGAGGTTCTTTGAAGGAGGACTACCACAAATCGTTGGACATAGTTGCCAAATGCATCGACATTAAATTTGGCGGCTTTGACCAACTATCAAAAGCAAAATTGATCGTCATGGCTGCGATCATTGAAGAAAAGCAAATGGCGGGATGAGTTTGTCTATATAGCGGACTTCTGCCGGAATGTAGGAACAAATCCTTCAAGGAGAATGGAGCATTTGGAGGATCCACGGGGATACGGCACAGTGATTGGCCGTGATGGAGGTAAAGGAGTCCCTCTTCGACATGGAAAGGCGTTCCATGTAAACAAAAAGGATGTTCGAGATCAAACCTCTGCAGCGCCTGAAGAGAGCCTACGCCAAGAGAGCTAATACAAGTGAGGGGGAATCACCGACCTTGAAGATCTGAGATGTTTCCTCTCCACTGAAAAAAAGTCGCCCTGCGGCAGCTTGCTAAAAGAAGCTAACTGCCCCTATGCAAAGAAAGAAAACCAAATCTGCTCATGCCCCCGCAGGTGAGTCACCCCCCATGCCGTGTCTCTGCGCCCAGCAGAATAGGCGAGAAGGAATCTCAAATACCTTCTCCGACCGTCAAAAAAAGGAGAACGATAAGCCAAGACGGTCGGCTCCTCGAGAAAAACAAAACAAAGACCGACCCCCCGCCGCCCAAAGACTTAGAAGAAACTCTCTCCGAACTAAAATCCCTCCGGTACAAACTAGAGAAGAAGAAGAATCTTCAAGCGTTCGAACTTGAGAAACCGGTGAGTCGGCCACTCAAACCAAACAGCATCTGCATGAAGCTGGCTTTGGGAAGTAGAGTCTCTAGAAATTGTTGATGAAACAACCAAGTCTCTGGAAGGCGATCAACGAGGCAAACGAAGACCCGATTGTAGTTCGAACAGTGAGACACAAGAAGTAGGCCGAGAAATCTAACTCACCACAGTTGACAGGATCGTATCCCCTCCCCGCAATGCACCTTGGTGAGAATGGAGCACGAGCTTGCTACCTTCTATCCCCACGAGAATGAGGACAACAAGAAGAAGGCGATAGAGATGATGATGTGATGATCCTATCCCCACCTTATCCAGGACATCCAAAATCGCGTCATGCGAGTGGAGGAAGTGGAAGTTGAGTCGATCCAGGGAACAGTTCCAACGGGCTTTGAGTTTATCGAAGAAGAAGAGAATCGATGAATTTTCTTGGAGTGACCACTTTGTGGTCAAGCACTCGGATGAAGAAAAATCGCACGGACATCTTGCGGATCTTCAAGGACAAGGAGAAGGAGAGACAGGAAGAGGAAGTTGAGGCACGTGAGAAGGCGGCCAAGATCGCCTATCACGAGAACCACGAACATACACATCCTCTCGCTCGCGTCTATCAAAAAGCGATGAGGATGCGGAGTTCGGACCCCTTTCCCACGAAAGAGTTGCAAATGCGGCAAAGCAATGCGAATCGAGTCCTTCATGAACAAAGAATGATGGAGGGACTCCAAAACACAAATTGGAGATAGACCCAATAGGAGTGGTGCAACATATTGCCACCGTTGTTCTTTGCCACCACTTCCCCGGCTCACTCGGAAGAAGGAACTAAGGGAAATGGCGATGAAAGCGGGTTAGTGGGGACCCCGTCGAGCCAACCCCTAATGAAGGTGTCTTACCACCTGCCCCAACTACCAACACTCGGTAAAACAGCCGGGAGTTTGGAGACGAGTGACCCCATTCCAAGTCACTCGGTGGTGCGCCGGTGAGGAAACTCCTCTCCACCTGCGGCAAGGTCGGAGGATGCTGCAGATGACTTCACAACGAGCGAATCTAGGAGGCGAAGTAGAGAAGGAACAAACACATAGTACACAACAAGTTGTCATCAACGGCTCGAGGCGATTGAGACTGTCTCGGTGAGTGCCAACCGCTCGAAGGCTAATGACGGCTGGCGATGCGATCGAGGCACGAGGAAGGAACAACCCCCCGAGTTAACACTGCGGGCGATGAAAGTGCAATCCATGGGGTTGAGACTCAATGGATGCCACCGCAGAACCCTAAGACATCTAACACTATCAAAGGGATGTCGAGGCCTCGCCGCAATTGAGACTGCAGATGGGTAATGAAGGCCAACGGGAGGTTGAGACTTCCCGGAGTAAAGAAGGCTTCTGAACATCCTCCTGCTATAATTGATCCATCCGAAAAGGAGATAAAGCGCGACTTCACGACTCCCGTGATAATCCCGATGTAACCTTTGCAGGATCGGAAGAAGGCGATGAAGGCCGAGTCATCCCCTATGACGATCCAAAAGACTTCACCGGTGAGGTGTTCCAACCACGAGCAAGTCGACCTCAAGACCACTCGTCAAACTTTCAATTTTGATGATGAGCCACCCATGGAAATCTCATCATCGTCCGATGACGCTTCGACCGATAAGGCCGAGGACGATCAACTCAATTGGAAAAACCAAATGAGACCGGCGAAGGCTGTTGAGACAATTGATTGAGGTCAAAGCAGGTTAACTTCACCACGACCCGGTGAAATAGAGTCCATGCGCAGCTCCCAAGTGCGGCGGAGTTCGACTCCACAAGGAACTTCACGAGCACCGCTCATCATTGAACAAATCCCGGTTGCGTGATGATTCCTTCGTAGAATCATTTCCCTTTTCTCTGGAGGTACCCGACCTCCCTAAAGAGTCGAAAAAGAGATCTCGAGCGCTTTCCCACAGACGAGATCTGTCATTCCATCCGACACCATCGTTCGATTGACTATGATTTTGACGCCGCTTGGCCGTCACCGCAATAGAGGAACAAGCGAAGTTCGGGAGGTGTTCAAGTATTATTCGCTAAAATTGAATGGATGGAGAGGCATCGAGGCCTCGATGGACATGAGATTGATAACAAAGATGCCAACCTTATCTGGCGACTTGAGAGGCATAATAGTCGAGATCGGGGAGTGGTGGCAACAACATCAAATAATGCACGTGGAACAAGCTAGATATTTTAGAACATTGTTCAACAAGCGGTTGGTATGGCGAAATGAGAATGATGATGCAAAGACAAAGTTGAGAGAACACATTGAGCACTTGCATGAATCTCACATTCTTGAGATCAAGGCTGCTGCGTGAGCAAAATAAGAATGAGCTCCTGCGTATGGAAGAAAACATGGATCGAAAATTCGGCCTTCTCTCATGCCGAGATGAAGTTGCTTACAAATGAATCAACGCTACTGTTACGAGTTTCATGCGGCATACTCCGTGAGACTCGAATATCGGCGGACTCGACTTTCTACTTGCTAGTATGTTTCGGGCGTTCCTCTCTCCTTTGATGATGCCAAAAGGGGAAGAGGAATACCTTAAATCGAAGAGATCGCGTTGAGAAGGAGGAGAAAGCGTAAAGGAAAGACAGTGAGAGGTCTCAAGAGCAAAGAAATGAAAGTCTTGAGGGGGAACGATCGGGAGATGTCACCCTAATGATTGCACAAACCCCCAACAAGGTCTGTCACAACCGATATTATCAAGAACAAACTCCCGTGACTCTGCCACTCCAACACTCTGCTTTGTGTCTATGGTTTGAAAAAGAAAAACGATTGAAGCGAGGGATGGAGGAAGTGGAAGGAAGGATGAATGCCCGAGTTATGGATATCTTGAAACAACATGGAGGCATTCCGGTGAGACAAAGACACTTATGCCATCTCGGATCTGGGAGCCAAGATCGATTGATGAATTTAAAACGCTTCGCATCCTCAGTAGGATACTTCGCAAACATGTTCATGGCTCGAAGCACGGACTTATCTTGGGAAAAAGGGTCTCACGCTGTATGTGAAGAAGGCGGACGACGACTACCTACTACCGTGATCACTCTGCTGGTCACTCACCAAGAAGACCCCAAGACAATACACGCCTAGAGGAAGAGGTAGAGGAAGAAGCGGTGGTGGAGGAAGAGGTTTGGACTGGGCCTCGCCCAAAAACATTGAGTACATAGATCCGGGCAAGAAAAGAGGGATCTACTGGGCTTTTGGTTTTGACGAAGTAGCCAATGCGCAAGTGGCTAAGAACAATCTTTGAGTATGTGAAAAGAATTGAAGAAGAAAATAAAAGACAAACTCGGCTATGGGAGGAAAGACAAGAGAGAGACTAAGAAGAGATGAAGGTTTGGAGAGGTATATGAAAAAAAAGAAGAAGAAAGCGGTGAAGATGAGAAAAAGAGAAGAAGACCGAGAAGATGTGGCTGAAGAAGATGAAAGAAGGAGGCGTGAAGGAGATGAAGTGTTGATGTCCACCCCTTCATGTATTTTACTATGTAAATACATACTATATAAGTCTTCCGTAATAAATCAGAAATTCTCTATTTTTGCGTAGACATAGATGGTTGCTCGATACACCTTGTAAACAGTTGTGTAAAAGACAAGAATGTTATGATCAATAAAATGATTGATTCTACGCATACATTCTCTGTAAATACACTATCTGTATGTATCTTTGTTGTTTACATTTTGAATGTTTTAAGTTTTGGCATCATCAAAAAGGAAATTGTTGGGAAATTTATTGTTTAGATTTTGATGAATGCCATATAAAACTTAGAATAGGAAATTGGCACCCCATTTCACATTGCATCTTTGCTTGTAACAAATAGGGCCGTCAAGGTGAGTTAAGTCGGCTATGCCTAAACATGCAAGAAGACAACTAGAGACTAGAAGGAAGACTCATTGCAAGACAAGCGAGTATGGCAAAGAAGAAAGACGGGAACTCGGATCAAGGTGCAAGCGAGATCGGTGAGTAAAGTATCGATCAAGTTAACTCAAGATAGCCAAGTCTCAAGTGACGGAAAGAGTCATCCAATGATTGAAAGGCGACTCTAAGTCACCTGGGAAAGCAAGGAAATGCGGTCAAGTCGAGATAAGCTCGAAAGAGATCCGTTGCCGCGAAAATCAAGAAATTACTTAAACAAGTAATACCTCCATGCTACCTTTCTCGAAGTGCTCGGTCCCGAGCGTGCAAGGGAATGAACCATGGGAAGCACTACACCATGTCGAACTCAAAATCAAGAAGAACAATTCATACGAGGAAGTGGCAACTCAAGAAGGATCAACAAGACAAGCCAACGACCACAAGTGACTTTCAAAAATAAGTTTATCTCTTCAACGGGCGATTTTTGAAAGATCACTATAAAAGGCCGAGGAATGACTACGAGATAAAGAGACCTTGATTACGAACCCACGAACATTCAAGCTAACATTTGAATCGTAATCGAAATATTCTCAAAGATCATTCAAGATTAATTCTCAAGCTTTACACTACGAAGGAAATCAATCCAACACTCACATGTGAAGTAAAGATAACTTCAATCGGTTGAAGAGGAAACTTTTGAAGAAAAGGGGTCTACATTCCGGAGGATTGTAGGAAGGTTCAAGGTCGAACCGGTCTCGAGTTTTGGAGGGCTTCGTGATCAAATCCAAAGATCTTGAGCAAGTGAGTATGTAAGTGTAAGGAAGGCGCCTGTGAAGAAGGTTCGAGTCGCACGAGAAGCCCAGTGCGTGACCAAGGCATCTCGGTGAGTCCCAAAGGATCAAGTCACCGTGTGATCAAGACTTGTATCCGGTATTACCAATCAGATATCTTGGTCAATACTTCGTGGATTCCTCCAGGAGTTGGAGAAGAGAGGAGTAGAAGAATTACCCCATCTTGAACCTCTATAAAAACTTATCGTGTCATTTACATTTCAAAGATTTTAATTTTTGCACTTTAACCTGTTTAATTAATGATAAATTTGCTATCCACTTGATAATTTCTAAGTACTAAAACCAATGATTAAATCATATCTAAACCAAATTTAAGGGTGTTAAGTCTTATTTGAAAAACAAACTGCAGCTGAGCTAATTGATCTTAACAATTGAGTTATTCTATCAACGGCTCGATCAGTCATTGAGTGACTAACTCTCTTGATTAACTAAATTAGTCAGTCCCCAGGACACAACGTAGTAAGTATCAACTCGAACTTTTAAAAGGACTAAATCAAAAAGTTGGTAAGGTTTATTCAACCCCCTTCTAAACCTTACACTCACACCCCTTAGGACCTACAATGGGTTTGGTTGAGCTCCTCAAAATAGCGGCCAAGAAATTCGACTTGACCCGGCTAATTTCTCCGCCGACCCAATGGCGGGCAACACCTGGCCCTGCCCAAACCGGACAACTTGACAACTCCTCACGGTGAACGCATATATTCCATAAAATAATCAATAGTATCATTTGGGTAAATACACAAATTACATTAACTATAAGAACCGAAATGGTGGTTTCACTACAAGAAAACAAGGAAATTCCAACGGAAAAATGCATTGGAATTTGGCCAATTACCGTTGGAATTATTGATTCCAACGAAAATTCCAATATAAAATGCATCGTTGGTAAAATGGCCGCTGAAATGCGAAATTCCAATGGAAAAATATTCCAACGAAATTTCCAACGTTATTTAACCATTGGAATATATAACCGTTGGAAAAGAACTCCAATATTTTTCCAACACTAATTCCAAATTATACCATTGGAATATATTTAATCGTTGGAAAAAACTCCAACGGTTATTCTAATGGAATTATACTATTGGAATTTAGTCCAATGGTAATTCTAATGGTATATATATGTTGGAATATTCAATCAATTTATCTCATTATCTAATATCTTTAACTTCCAAGAGGTCACCCATCATCAATTTGTCCCATGTCAAGCATATTTAACCATGTAATTTTAATATGATTGACTCCATAAGAGAATATATATTTTATTGATATGGATTATACTATCAAATCTTTTAAACCCCTATTGAAATTTTCCAATGGTATTGAAATTTCCAATGGAATTTTCAACAACATGTTGTACCATTGGAATTTCCATTGGAATTTTAAAAACTCAACGAAAATTCCAACAATTAATTCCAACATTTGGTTTACCGTTGGAATTTTTGTTGGAATTTTCCAATGGTATGTTTTAGCAATGGAAATTCTTGGAAAGTTTAAAATTTCAATAGTATTTTCAATGGTTTATTATTATTGTTGGAATTCTTGTTGGAATTTTCCAACGGTTAGTTGTGGTGTTGGAATTTCCATTGGAATTTTAAATTCCAACATGAATTCAACATTTTATACCAACGGTTTTGTTTACCGTTGGAATTTTCATTGGAATTTTCGTTGGAATTTTAAAAATTCCAAAGCTTTTCTATTTCATTGGAATTATTTTATTGAAATTTGATTGTTTTCTTGTAGTGTTTGGTTGAGTGGAGAAAAAAAAAAAGAATTGATACCACCAGGAAGAAAAACATAGTGACATTTTTTGAGAATTTTTGGAGATATCCATTTTCATAAGAATTGATACCACCAGGAAGAAAAACATAATTTTTGGAGATATCCATTTTCATAAGATATCCAAACATAGTGACATTTTGATACCACCAGGAAAATTTCTAGAAAACTTTATTTGGAAGAAAAACAAAAATAGAATCAAACAAAATTTCCAAAATACTATAATATGTCGTCTCGTGACATATAGATTTTATTCGAAACCCCCTCCCAACCCCAACCCCCACCAAAAAAAAAAAAAAAAAAAAAAGAAACAAAGAAAATAATGTGATAGCATGAGAAGAGTGGAGAAGATAGTGGAGACTGGACTTGCAACCAGTTAATGAATGTGATTTTGTCCATATTCAATGGGGATAGCCAAAAAATTTCGGATTGAATTTTATGTTGAAAAGTGTATTTCATCTCGTGTTATATTATTGCGGATGTATTTTGGATAATTATCGTATATATAAATTACGGATTGAGATTTCTTGTTGCACAATCCTATCTATTTTATTTCATTACATTAGATGAACGTGTCATGCGTATGCTGAAACGCCATATTTGTATGTGTCATTCTTCCAACGTAATAAAATAAGAATGTGGAGCGAAGATCTAGTATCTAAAGTTCTTGTTTTTTTAATTTAAAACATAAATCAAACCTAAATCATGAATTTTTAATACGATAATTTTTATACATGTGTCGGTTAAGTATGAAATATGAAATGAAACACAATGTTTAAAATCCCATCCGTCTTTCTTTTAGCATTGAAATATAATGTCTAATATGAATTCCTTCCATTTTCAGAAAGCTCATCCTCCTCTAACTTCACTTTCCACTTCCAATCCTCATAAGATGCTAAAATAAGAATAGGGCTTATTTGTAATAATGGAACATATTTTTGGACTTGTCGAGGACCAACTGCCCATACCTAATTTGTTTTTGGAAATATTATATATATGTTTCAATTTCCATATAATATTGCTTTCACATAGCTCCCCACCGACGACTCTAACTTTTCTATCGTTTTTCTCTTTTTGGTTTTGAAAGATGGCAGCTTAAAGAAGTATGGATAGGAAACTTTTGTCACTGATTATATGGGATTTTGTTGATGGTTAGAATTCTCCTTAGGTTCGTTAGAGTAGAGATTTATAAATGCACCAATTAAGTAACAAGACTTGATTTCTTAGTGATATGGAATCCAATAACAGAGATATAGGGGTCATACTAGGCCTCAGTCCAGAACTGTATAGAAATACGAAAGTATTAAAAAATTTAAGTTAGAGCTTTTATAATTTGTTTTAGTTTTCCATCTGACTCACCTTACTTTTGGTGTTGGCCTCCGGAAACGGAATCCATATATCAAACAAAAGTATTCGAGATTTACAACACAACTTATTGTTATAAAAATTCAATCGATAAAATGATTTACAGAAGTCAAATACGAAGGCATGAATATTGGAACAGACAACTCTGAACCTTGGTTCGTTGAGGGGCGTACTGCGATTTAACTTCTACACAAATATCTAAGGGCGGAGTAGTGGGAATCCTAGGGTTCAACCTTTAGAGAACTCTAGAGAGCGGAAAGAAATATTAAACAAATATGGATGAGAATTTTACTCGGAAACCCTATTTATAATTACTCTAGGTAAGGCTTTATTTACAACTTACAAGTGTACGTGAGGGTAGTTCAATACAGTAACATCTTTGCAAGTAAATTACCCAATAATATTTGTGGTAACAAATTTGAGAAATGAATTCGGCCTTGTATGGTTGTGTTTCCAACACCATTTTTCCGTTCCAACTATTCCTAAAAATGGGTTTATGTTTGTTTCAAAAGTTTTGAAAATGAAGTCATTTCAGGTTTTCACTTTTTTATGGAAAATATTCTTTTGAAAACACAACCAAACAATTTTTCATTCCAATCACGCAAACCTACGTAAAAAAATATATTTGAAAACTATAACCAAACATATTCTCATTTTCAAACGAAAATCCAGAAACAAACCAAACATATTCCCAATTCTCACACGAAAACCAATAAAGTTTGAAAATTCATTTTCTAACACTAAACCTGAAAATTAGACTTGAAATACATCCATACAAGCCCGAAAATTTTGAAATTTGTTGTAACCCTATTAATTTCTGATAGTTGTATACCTTACTCATATTGATTAGTTTTCTTTACAATTTTTTTTCCTTGTGTGATGAGCTTTTGCCCATGCCACAAAGCATATTTGCACTATTGGATTGCTAAAGCAAAATTTAGTTACATTTCAAAAGTATGTTCGATGGCTAAAACTGTCTTCTCATTATTGTCCTATTAGTACAATTGTCAATTGGGTCACTGTTTTTTGTTTCTTTTTATTGTCTCATCAGTTTTCCTGTCCAAATCTTTTCCAAAGCATTGTCCCTTCAATAATTACTACAAAGGGACCTACAATTAAATGTCATTATCATAATGATGACCCCACAAAAAGATTTTATTATAGAAAAACATGAGATTGAAAGTAGCAATAACGTCTTAATTTAATTTATAGCCATCTCCTTTTTAGTAAGTACACACACATATATATATATATAGCAAGTCTCTTGTGAGACGGTCTCACTGATCTAAATCAGTGAGACGGACCTCTAAGAAAGAAATTCTTGAAACATGAACCAATGAAAATAAATTTAAAAAATAATAATGAACCATGAAAAAACAAAAATAAACTCTAAAAACATGAACCATGAAGAATAAACCCGAAAAACAAAAATAAACCCAAAAATAAAAATTAAACCCTAAAAAAACTAAAAATCCTAAAAACCCAAATCAATTAAAAATAAACCAAGAAACAAAATAAACCCTAAAAAAACAAATATAAACCCTAAGAAAAATAAAATCGAAAAAAAAACCTTTAAAACTTTGTGTAAGGAGCTCAAAATCTCACGGATCTAAATCCGTGAGACCGTCTCACACAAAGTTTTTGCCTATATATATATATATATATATATATATATATATATATATATATAGAGAGGGAGGATCAAGTGAGGCCATGTCTTTAGGTGAGACATTAATGGACTAATCTTAACTATCACCCACTATTAATCAATGGGTATGATTTAAGGGATACAAAATATATTAAAACATTAATTTAATCAACATAAGGGTAGTAGGGTAAAATAACATAACAAGGTAGTTACAAACATGAAATCAAATCTCTTTCTCTCTCATATATCTCCTCCCAATTCACGTGTTGTCTCTCCCCCCACCCCATTCTCATGTCTCTCTCTCTCTCTCTCTCTCTCTCTCTCTCTCTCTCTCTCTCTCTCTCGATTCCTCAATTAACGCAAATAAGAAAAAGCTGTGAAGAACTCGAAAATTACAATTCATGACAATTACAAAGAAAATGCAAGAAAAATCGGTACAATATTACGAGAAAATAACGAACAATGAGTTCGAAACATGATGATGAATCATCGATCGTGGAAAAACTCTATCCAACAACATCAATGGTGTAGTCATCGATGGAGAACTCGAAACTAACCATTAACATAAACTCTTAAAAACTGTAATTTTCACAAATAAAACGATGCATAGATACTTATGAAAATGATGCACATATACTTATGAAATTATGTATATATACTTGTAAACGATGCATAGATATGTAGGATATTACATATTTAAAAATATGCAACAAAAATCAATGCATTATATGCAAACTATCTATTCAACGTAAAAAAACTAATATGTAGTATAGTATACCCAACTATGCAAAGCGTCATAAATTATGCAATAAAATCAACTAACTATGCATTCGCTAGAAACTATATATTCATTGTGGAATAACTAAATATGCGATATATTATGTAACATTACATTTTTATAATTTTCAACAAAGAAAGATCTCATTTTCATAACTAAATATACATTACATTGAACTTATTTATGCGAGTGTAGAATAACGAAATATGCGGTATGTTATATTCAATTATGTCTTGTTTTAAGTAAAATAGTGCCAACAAAATAACTAAATATGCATTATTTGATGTCTAATTATGCGATGAGAAGAACCCTAACTATCTTTGTAAAATAAAAATATTTGGAAAAAAGCTCGCTTCCTTAAATTCCGCCACCAAATCCTAGTTTCAATTTCACCCATAAAACCCATTGGGACCACTAATTTGAATTACAAAATTACAACCTTACCCTTAAAATCGTGAAAATTAGGATATAATTTAAAAAAACCGAATTAATCACATCCCTTCATTTTTTAAGATCAATGGGTAAGATGAGTCCACAATGTCTCACCTAGGGAGGATGGTCTCATTTGAACCAAATCATATATATATATATATATATATATATATATATATATAGGGATTGGATCAAATGAGACCAGGATAATTAGAGTGAGGCAGTGTGGACTAATCCTTGCCACAAATATGTAATTTTAGATGGTTGAAATTTATCCAAATTAATAATTATTTTTGATTATTTTAAACCGAAAAGGGCACAATTGTAATTACACGATTACATGCCTTTTAGTAGGCAACACCGCAAATCTACCTCGGAATCACTGGCCAATTTGTTTTCACTTTCATGGAGCTTCGATGATTGATATATGAACTACATATATTACTTTTTAATCGGACCTTGTGATGATCATCTCAAAAGCCAAAAAACGCGTGGGCTTAGCCCCTTTTTCTGATGTTGGTATTGTGGCCCAATATCACATTTTATTCCTTCCGCCCAAATGATACTACCCTTGTTGCCAAGCCCACAAACTTTGAAGGTGGTCGTTGGATTTGAGGGCAATTAATCTTAACCCCTCATTTGTCTTAATAACCCACAAACCCCAAACCCTAAGTGAAGAGCCCCATAATCTGCCTCTCTCTTTTTTTTGGCGGCGTAAAGAGAACTCTCCTCCCAAAAAAATCTCAAGAACTCTTCCTCTTTGATTCTTTGTGAATCATTGTGAGTTCAAGTGAGGTTATTCGGTTTAAGTTGGTCTTTTACCGTAGGGTTTCGGCGGGGTTTGGGGTTTTGAGTTTTGATCCTTTGTGGGTCCCTGACGATTCCTTTGTGGGTTCTCTCCGTGGCCGCTCGGTTTGTGGGTTCCGGTGGCGGCTCGGTGTGGTGTGTCATTTGTTGGCCTCCCTTTGGTTTCGTGCCTGGTTTCTTGAAGGATTGATTGGGGATTCCACGATTCACGAGCCGAAGGATTCGAGCTCGACTTCCTGCTCGTGTTGCTTTCTTTGCCGGTACAGATTCGGAGTCTCGGTAAAACTCGGTTTTACATCACGTTTCGATTCACCGGGATTATAGTTTCAGTTTATATTATTGTGTTTGTCGCGTTATTAGAATCGGTTTGTAATCCCGTAATCCCTATCCCGTAGGCCGTATATTGTAATAGTTCTATTTGTTAGAATTTGTAATACTTAGTCGGCTATGGCGTACGGGCTCGACAATGGGTCGATACTATGACATGGTGGATCGGCCGTCCCATTGTGTGATCAAACGAAACCCTTACCCTGGGTTTCGCTTCTGCAGTAAAAAGCTTTGACTCACCTTTTACTTGTTTTTAGTAGTGTAGCCGCTTGCAGCGGATTTATCGCTTTCGTAGTGTAAATACCGCTTGCCGCGGTTTATTTTGCTGAGTCTTTATTTGCTGGGATTCTGTGTGATCCCCATATCTGCTCTTACGTGGTTGATCGTCTTTACGTGGTTGATCGTCTTTTCGGTTTTTTTTTTTTTTTTGGTTTTAAAGGAACTCCGAGCGAAAAAGCCGTTTGACCCTACACCGCGAGTGTAGTGGAATCCTGTGGTGCGAGGGGTTTCCTATCTGTGGCTTTTATTTGCGCTTCTGCTGTATTCTGAATTTTTTGTGTGTTTGTTGCTTGCTCTGTGATTATAACTTGCTTTTTGTGCCTTGAGTTTTCTGAAAACTGTTGTGTTTTTTGTGAAAATGGCCGTGCCTAGTTATAATCTTGAACCGTTTAATGGAAAAACTGATTTCTCTATTTGGCAACAAAAAATGAAAGGGATTTTAATCCAAAGAAAAAGGTTTATAAAGTCATAGTGGTGTTTATGGTGAAAAGATCTTTCAAATGAAAGAAAGTTGAAATTGATGAGTATCTTATTCTTCTATAATTTTGAACCTTTCGACTCGTGCTTAGAAAAGTTGGTAAACTTGCTTCGCAAAAGCTTTGTGGGAAAAATTAGAAGAATTGTATCACGGAAACTTTCGCTTTGCTAGTAAGTTGTTTTTGCTTGAAAATTTTTTCAGATTTAAACTTGACTTAAACAAAGAGATTGATGAAAATTTGGATGTGTTTACCAAATTAATTCAAGATATTAAGTTGACGGGTGATAAGCATATTGATGATTATACTCCGATTGTGCTTTTGAATGTTATTCTGAGTCTTATGGTGATGTTAAATCTGCTATTAAGTATGGTAGGGACACGATCACACTTGACATCGTAGTGAATGGCCTTAAAAGCAAAGAATGGATTTAAAAGTCAATAGAAGTTCTGTGCAAAATTCTCGTGAGGTTATGCATGTGAGAGGGCGTTCTCAAAACAGGTTTAATAAACCCTAATAATAACAACCAGAAATTTGCTAAGAAAAAGGAAAGAGTAAGTCTAGGTCTAAGTCTAGGCCTAATAATCGGAAGTGCTATGAATGTGGTCAAAGTGGTCATTATGTTAGGGAATGCCCTAATAAAAGAGGAAATCAATTTTAAACAAAATGAGCATGCTAATATGGCTTCTACAAGTGAAAATGTGCCGATGTATTTATGGTTTATGAAAATTGTCTTTGATGTGAATTACGTGCGTTCAAATTACGTGTGTGTGAAACTAAATGGCTTGTTGATTCTCGTTGCACTTTTCATATGACACCATTTAAAAGGTCACATTTTCTAATTATAAAGAAGTATTGCATGGTTACGTATGTCATTGGCTAATAAAAAACAATGTAATATTGTTGGAATTGGTGATGTTTGTTTAAAAATTTGATTACGGCTATGTTTTGACTTTGAAAAATGTGAGGCATGTGCCTGATTTGTGTAGCAATCTGATTTCATGTCTTACTTCTTGAGGATGATGGTTTAAAAGGAAATGGGGAAAAGACTTAATGAAAATTTTAAAGGGTAACTTGGTAATTTTCAAAGTCATTAAAAGGAGAAATTTGTATGTTTGTCTTCTTGAACTTGAATCTAGCTTGCAAAATTCTCGTGAATGTTGTGTGTGGCTCAAAATGACAAACCGATTTATGGCATAAACGTTTGGGTCATATGAGTCTAAAGGTCTTGAAATTTTGCGAGAAAAATGGCTATTTTGGAAAGGATAAATTGTCTTGTATCTTTTTTTGTGATTCTTGTGTTCTTGGCAAACATTCTAAAGTGAAATTTCCTATTTCCTCTCCTCCGAATAAATCTGCGCATGTTCAAAATTCTTGAGTATTTGCATGCCGATGTGTGGGGTCCTGCGAGTGTTACTACGCATGGTGGTTCTAGGTATTTTCTTTCTCATTATTGATGATTTTTCAAGAAAAGTTTGGGTGTTTTTGTTGAAAAACAAATTTGATGTGTTTGATGTGTTTAAACAAATGGAAAACTTTAATTGAAAATCAAACAGGAAAGAAAATTAAAATCTAAGAATCGATAATGGACTTGAATTTTGTAATCACCGTTTGATAATTTATGTGTTGAATCTGGTATAAAAAGGCATAAAAGCAAGTCCGTATACACCGCAACAAAAAACGGTGTAGCGGGCGTATGAATAGAACTTTACTTGAAAGGGTGAGAAGTATGCTTGCTTGTTCTCGGACTTTCAAAAACGCGTTTTTGCGAAGGTTTTTAATCTTTTTGCCTATGTGATTAATCGATCTCCTTCGTCGTGCCTTTAAGTGGTAAAATACCCGAATCTGTGTTTACGGGTAAAGAAATCGATTTTTCTAACTTGAAAGTGTTTGGATGTTCTACGTTTGCACATCAAAAACTTGATAAACTTGAACCTAGGTCATGTGAAATGTGTTTTTCTTGGTTATCCCGAAGGTGTTAAAGGTTATAGGTCGTGTTAAAATCTCAACCTGGTTTTAAAGTTTTAATTAGCGAGGATGTGACATTTAATGAATCAAATGCCTTGCTTGACTATGCCTTTGTCGATTAAAAATGGTACACCTAATAAGGTGGAGCATGTTCCTAGTGTGGATATTTTTCCGATCTTTGTTGTGCATGAAAATCATGAAAATATGCCTGGCAAATCGAACTGTTATGCCCGAAATCGAACCTGATTTGCATGATTTTGAACTGTTTTGCACGAAAATCATGATGATGATCTTTGTTGTGCATGATGAAATTATTGAAGAAAATGAATCGAAAAATGAAAATTTGCATGATTATCAACTTGTTAGAGATAGGGCAAGACGAAACATTAGGCGACTGCTAAATTTGATGATTTTCATATGACTTCTTTTGTTTTCAGTGTGTTTGACTCTATTGATAATTCCGAGCCTAAATCTTATGAAGAAGCTTTAAAATCTAAAAATTCTGTTGAGTGGTTAAATGCTATGAATGAGGAAATGAATTCTTTGCATGTTAACAATACTTGGATTCTTGTGCCTAAACCTGCTAATTGTTTTTGTGGTGTAAATGGTCACATTTAAGGTGAAGAATGAATGTGAATCTGTTAGATTTAAAGCTAGGTTAGTGGCTAAGGATTTACTCAAAAAGAGGGGATATATTATACGAGAAATCTTTGCTCTGTTGTGAAGTTTACTCTTTGTCCAATTATGCTTGCATTATGTGCTCGATTTAATTGGGAATTAAAACAAATGGATGTCAAAACTGCGTTTTTGCATGGTGATTTAGATGAAAAAAATCTATACGCTGGCCGACTATTGGTTTTGTTGATAAAAAGAATCCACGATTTTGTTTGTTTGCTTAAAAAATCATTGTATGGCTTGAAACAGTCTCTAGATGTTGGAACAAGAAATTTGATGATTGCATGTTGTCTTTGAAATTTAAACGAAGTTCTTATGATCATTGTTTGTATTTTAAAGAAGATGCTAAAGTTCCTTTTTCTTGTTGATTTATGTTGATGACATCTTTGTTAATTAGTCCTTGTGTTAAAACTGTTGAGCATGTTAAAAACTGTCTAAGTCTAAGTTTGACATGAAATACTTGGGAGATGCTTAAAGGATTTTAGGTATGAACATCTTTAGAGATAGAAAAAACTCGTGATTTTTCTAAATCGATTTCTTATGTTGAAAAGATTTTGAGTAAATTTTCTATGGCGATTCTAAACCTTTGTGAATGTGCCCTTGGTCGGTCATTTTTACGTTGAGTAAAGAAACGATCTCTCTAAAACTACTCATGAAGTGAATGTTATGAAAAATGTGCCTTATTCAAATGCTATTGGTTACGTTATGTATTTGATGGTTAGTACTTAGGCCGGATATCGCGTATGTTGTGAGTTGTTTAAGTCGTTATATGTCCGACCCTGGTATGCCTCATTGGAATGCTTTGAAATTGTTGTTAAGGTACTTGAAACATTCTCAGTGAATTTAGGCTTGAAATTTACTAAATCTGTGAAGGTGTTAAATTGAAGGGTTATGTTGATTCCAACTATGCTAATGATAGAGATAACGAGAAAATCAACAACTTCATATGTTTTTACGTTGTGTGGTTCTTGTGTGAGTGAAATCTCGATTCTGACATATTGTTGCTTTGTCTACGATGAATCTAAATATGTTCTTTATGTAACCGGGGCCTTAAAAGAAGCTATTTGGTTAAAGGGATTAATTTAAAATCGGCTTTCTTAAGGATGATGTTGTCGTGTTTTCCGATAGTCGACCGAATTCAACCGTAAAAACCCTGTTTTTCATGATAGGACTAAACATATTGATGTTAGATTTCATTATATTCGTGATGTTGTTGCGAAGGGTATAGTCTGTCTTGAAAAGATACCTTCCGAATTTAATCCTGGCGATATGGGTACCAAATGCTTTTTGTTAGTAAATTTCTATCCTGTCTGAAAATTCTGAATTTTGATACCCGTGATTGAACAGGATATACTTGCACTTGATCGATTATAACTTGTCGTGTGCTTGTTATAACTTATCTTAATGTACTATGTGTGCAATAAGATTGTTCCACCATGTCCCGTGTTCTATAGCTTGTTTCGTCTTTGCTGCGATGTCCCTTTGTGTTATAGTTTGCTTTGTGCTTACTATAAGCGTATTCTCACCGTACTATGTGCATAGTGAGAAAGATCGGCGATGATGATAATCGTTTATTTGCCCCATGATCCTCGATAACCTTGGTATTGGGCCAAGGTGGAGAAATGTTGGTATTGTGGCCCATATCACATTTTATTCCTTCGCCCAAATGATACTACCCTTGTTGCCAAGCCCACAAACTTTGAAGTCGTCGTTGGATTTGAGGGCAATTAATCTTAACCCCTCATTTGTCATAATAACCCACAAACCCCGAAACCCTAAGTGAAGAGCCCATAATCTGCCTCTCTTTTTTTGGCGGCGTAAAGAGAACTCTCCTCCCAAAATCTCAGCAACTCTTCCTCTTTGATTCTTTGTGAATCATTGTGAGTTCAAGTGAGGTTATTCGGTTTAAGTTGGTCTTTTACCGTAGGGTTTTAACGGGGTTTGGGGTTTTGAGTTTCGATCCTTTTGTGGGTCCCTTCGGTGACGATTCCTTTGTGGGTTCTCTCCGGTGGCCGCTCAGTTTGTGGGTTCCCGGTGGCAGCTCGGTGTGGTGTGTCATTTGTTGGCCTCCCTTCGGTTTCGTGCCCTGGTTTCTTGAAGGATTGATTGGGGATTCCACGTTCATGAGCCAAAGGATTCGAGCTCGACTTCCCGTTCGTGTTCTTTGCCCGTGTACCAGATTCTGAGTCTCGGTAAAACTCGATTTTTCATCCCACATTTCGATTGACCGAGATTATAGTTTCGATTTATATTATTGTGTTTGTCGCGTTATTAGAATCGGTTTGTAATCCCGTAATCCCTATCCCGTAGGCCGTATATTGTAATAGTTCTATTTGTTAAATTTTGTAATACTTAGTTGGCTATGGCGTACGGGCTCGGCAAATGGGTCGATACCTAACACAGACTAATAATAATAGTCTAATCAAACTTGATAAATGTGCTTTCGATCCGAACTTCAAAAGTGGGCTTGCATAGTTTTAAATCGCCCCAAGGCCGAAATAGTTTCTTCAAATAATCAAAGTTAAATTCTTGGTGATTGGTGAATGCTACTTGTTTGTTATGGCGGTTACCACCATCGCAAATCCTTTTCTCGCACACGAAAGAAATTTTCAAGCAATTCAATGCCTCCAAGTTAAAATTAATCGTCATGCAATTGCGATGACGTCGATAAGCTCCACGAAACATGAGATAATTATGTGGTGTTCGGGCGAAAATTTCTCCGTCGTCTGTCGATAATCCGCCGAATAGATCTTGCATTTCTCGATGCTTTCGGAGCGAACGAGAAGAGGCGCCCGGTGGTTGAGATCGATCCAGACGACGCCGTCGCCAATGCTGCCGGTTTCTCTGGCACCACCAGATTACCCAAAGGCGTGATCCTAACTCACAAAAGCCTAATCACGAGCATCGCGCGAAGTCGGCGGCGAGAATCGAATCTGTACTTGAAGTTAGGCGGCGTAGTTTTCACAGACGTCTTGCCATTGTTCCACATATACTCATTGAATTCTGTGTTGATGTGCTCGTTGAGAGAGCCGGCGCAGGGTTTTGCTAATGCGAAATTCGAGATCGGTTCGCTTTTGGAGGCGATCGAGAGGCACGAGTGTGTGTGTGGCGGCGGTGGTGCCGTCGTTGGTTTTGGCTTTGGCGAAGAATCCGATGGTGGATAACTTTGATTTGAGCTCGATTCGAATGGTGTTGTCGGGGCGACACTCTGGGAAGGAACTCGAATCGGCGCTACTTAGCCGTGTGCCACAGCGTGTTTGGACTAATCCGGGTTTTTCGATGTGTACTTAGATGTGTTTTACTATGTAATTAGTTAATATTTGATGTATGTATTTATATGTATTTCGATGCATATTTAGGAGATTTCGTTGTATATTTATATGTTTTTCGATGTATACTTACATGTGTTTTGCTGTATAAATAGTTAATTTTTTATGTATGTATTTATGTTGGTGTATACTTATATTTTTTGTTGTAAACTTATATGTGGTTTGTTGTATACTTATATATGTTTTGTTGTATAATTATAATTTTGTTTGAAAATTGTAATATGCAGTAAAATTATGTTAAACATAAATCAAAATAGTGTTAAGTATACATCAAATATATGTTAAATATACAACACAATAATGAGCGTGATTTTTTCTCTCTCTAATTGATTTACTTAATCCACGGTCCCCACATGTTAATGAGCGTGATTCTCTCTATATAAATGATTCCTTAATTAATGGTCCCCACATATTTTTATTTGACCATTTTAATATACAGTAAAATTATGTTAAACATACAGCAAAAGAGTGTTAAGTATACAACAAATCATTGATAAGTGTACAAAGATCTTTGCATGGCGGAGAAGCACATGCGTGATTTTCTCTCTCCGGTAGCGATTTTCTCGCGATTTTCTCTCTCCCCACGTGATTTTCTCTCCCCCTAATAATCGATTCCATATTTGGATGGTCCCCACATGTTTGTTTTGACAATTATACCCTTATTTTGCCTTAATTAAATGTTTAATGTAATTTTAAGCCCTATTTATCTTAGCAATTGATATAGATAAGGAAGGGTTGAGATGAGTCCACATTGTCTCACTATAATATGTGGTCTCATTGTATCCTCCCCTATATATATATATATATATATATATATATTATAAAATATTATTTATTTATTAATGAGTAATAATCAACAATGAATAACCGACATATGAAATAGACAAATTAATAACAACTACACACTTTTCATACGATTCGAACCTATAAGTCTATAACTTCACAATCTTTTTTTTTTATAATCGAGATTTCATATTCCCACATGACTAGTCATTTGGGGAAACAACTCGAAACGTGAGAATGCACAATGGCTCACAAGCCAAACGAAGCGCGATTTTAGAAAATGAACCGCCTATTTGGTCCGGCTCATTTAATCCACAATTCAAGACTGCCAAACCCAACACAATCATTTTTGTTGTTTTTCATGGCTAGGCTGGGCTGGACTTGGCTCCAAAAATAGCGGCCCAATCATTATTTGGCCCGGTCCAATCCGATTTTTCCTTTGGCATCGTGAGTCCGGACCGCTCAAAGCTTTATTTGACAAATTTCTCTACCATTTACTAATTGAAGAAAATATTATATAACTCATACCTTAAGTAAAATTTGATTCCAAAACCTTATGGATATATATAAGGCACTAAGGCCTATATAATCATGCTATTAGTTGGGAAAATAGTAAACTTTGTTGACCAATTGTAGTAATAGAAGTCTTAATTGTCTTAATAAGGCGTATATAAACATTGTCTTAAGTCATGTTTGATTTTATGAACAATAGTCCAGTCAGTCAGTACAGTACGTAGTACTACACCATCTATTTATTCACACCATTGGAATTTACTGTTGGTGCTGGTTGTTATGGTAACAAATCCACCAGGTGAACTGGTGGCATTTAATCAGGCCCCCAGCTATATATATATCAATTAAATTATGTATATTGGTATTGTTGGTCCAATAGTAGATAAACTGTACAAAGTTAGGAAATTAGTCACACCCATTGATAACAAAGGTTATGTTTCACAATGACATATAGAAGTGTCAAATAAGCTGGACAGGGTCAATCAAAATTTGGGCGCTATTTTTGGAGTCCGACTCGGCCCATGCAATAGAAACATGTAAAATATTTCGGGTTGATCGGTCAGATTAACATTTCGGATCGGTCAAATAATCCTGAATCTTTTCAGGCTTACAAAAGTCAACCCAATTCGGTCTTGTCACTCTGCCATCGGGCTGGTTTTTGGACATTCTATTGATATGTAGGAAGAGATGAAAAACAATGCAGCCAGAAAAAAGAAAAAAATTGGCATTTCAAGACTTAAGAGGCTAACCCCAGGGGTTGTCCTGTAGGCCGAGGGGTTGCAATTGCAACCCCGAGGTCTCGGTTCGATCCGACTACCGCGGAGTTTTGGGGTTGGGTTTGCACCTCCTCCCCGAGAGATTAGGACCATCCCCGGGAAGGACGGATGTCCCATGTAGGCCGAAGCGATGTGGGGTTGTCTTTTTGGTGTGTGAGATCTCAGGTCGGAAAAAAAAAAAAAACTTAAGAGGCAATGTGTACTAGGAAACATGAACTGAAAAGAAAAATAATCTTTTGCTTTATTGAGAATTGACAAAGTGAATACACTCTTTCAAAGTAAAATATTACAGTACCAATGGGCTCACTCTTTTCTCTTTTTATTCATGATCAAACTCTTGAACTTTCTCACTCACTCTCGTGTCTATGTATTTTAACCAATATACATAAACAAACACAAATAAACAATATAAAATTGCAAATTTTCAAATATTTCTTTTTCCCCCCAATTTTTCAGTGGCTTGGATGCTCAACTATTACTCTTGCACTTTGTTGTTTGCAAGAGGGACCCATCTCAAGATACCTTTTTTTCTGGGAAATTTTAGTACCAAAAATTAAAATTTGAAAGTCATTATAACATATTGGGCCTTGATTAAAATAATTAATTTTCCCAATTTAACGCCAGCATTCTGGCGTTAAAGAATGGTCCCTTTTATTGTCCCGGCAATAATTATATACCATGTACTGTCTTTGCACCCAACGCATTGCATTAGTTTGCTGCCCCGTAAGTCCGCCGGAGCGGTACGGCGAGGCGGAGACGGGCGGCACCGGCCGGCGAATAGGCGGAGCAACCACTCGCTTTGAAATTGGTGAATTTTCCGACAAAGGGCTGGTAACGATAATCGGCCTTGTATTTACCATCCTCGGTGGCCCATGATGATGCATCCCATATTGACCCATAAACCCACATTGGTCTTAAGGGAAATGTTGCAACACTTTTTCTTGGATACCTTCTTATTGGCACATCATCTACAAAGAATCTGAAAAATAAAAATGAACAAATAAATACAAAGTGCAAACGAACAAAAAATAGATCACATCATTATGAATGAAGTGAAATTAATGAGTGCCTTTGATTTTTTTAGAAATCAATTATTGTTTTGGTTTAATAATCAAAATTGTAGCATGGATCTTGTGATGGTGGAAAATACTTTCGGTGAAATGTCTTGACATATTTAATCTAGTTCTCAACCAATGGTTGTGGGCTAGTAGCCTAGCATTTATTGCTGAATGGAAGGTTTAATTATGTGTGTGCCACCACAAAAAAAAAAAATAATAAATGAGTAAATGATTTTAAAGAGTAAAATATTTGGCAGCGATGAGAGGCCGAAGCTGCTGTCTTCAGACATAATTTGACATAAGTTTGGAAGTTGAGTTATAAAAAAAAGTAAAATATTAATATGCGACCGTCAATTTTCTCTAAAATCACGACATAATCATAACTTAACGAGTTAATGTCTACTATGTATTTAGCAAATGAGTTCCAAAAAAATTTTCAATAAATTTTTGGGTTAATTAAAAAAAGTTCCCCTTGGTTTAGCCCAATTACAAAAAAAAAAAAACAGTTATCTTTTAAAATTACAAATACCACCTGACAATTATTCTAGGCTTACAAAATTGCACCCTCATTGGGCCTCAACATGGGTATTTGTTAGGTAAACACAAACCTTAAATGGACATTTGTAATTTTTGTAATTAGGCTAACATCATGGGTATTTTCTATAATTAACCAAAAATTAAGGCCGAAAAACTCTCTTAAGAGGATTTTGGCTTGTTGATGATGACTTATGTGTCCAAAAATGTATAGTTACTAAGAGGAATAATGGTTTGTGAAGGAATTAATTAGAGATGAAATTAAGGATTGAACCTAAAAATCTTACATGATTTCCTTGGGATTCCATAAAATGGCGTAATGATGAAAATTCTGTGTGGGATCGAACCATAAATGAAATTTCATCTCTCTCCCAATAATTCTACCATCCCCACTTCCTCGGACGTACACATTTGTCTGAAGTGTATAAGGCTTTCCAAATGTTGTCCCAAGAAACTCGATATCCACCTCATCGTGATACCCCGGATGAGCTTCATTGTTTGAAAGCTGTAAAACACATAACACATTAATATGAGTCATATGACTATATGAGATATTATTGACATTATGAGTTAATTACAAAAATACCCATGAAGTTTAACCTAATTACAAAAAGTTCCAGTTATCTATCAAAATTACAAATACCCACCCCTCGAGGTTTGTATTTAACTAACAAGTATCCCATTTTGAGAGTTATTCGTAAGAGAGAAACAAATGTTAAGAGGGTATTTGTAATGTTGAAAGTTAATTGGTTATTTTTGTAATTAAGCTAAACTTTAGGGGTATTTTTTAATTATCCTTATTTTTAAATATTAAGATTCAAACTCATTCCAATTAGTCCATTGTAATAAGGGATAATTACAAAAACACCCCTGAGATTAGGGCTAATTACAAAGAACCCAGAGTTCTACATTTTTCCCGGTAATTTTCAAAAATATTTAAAAAAACCCTGATATTTAAAAAAATATTACAATTACCCCCTAAACTTAAAGACAAATGAAATCTAAAGGGATTTTTTGTAACATTGAAATGTCTCTAGTTTTTTTTATAATTAGCCCAAACCTAGGGGCATTATGGTAATTATCCCCTATAATAATTTAACGAAAATAGTAATTGTTGACGCTGAGTCACTGATGTAGACTTTATTTACATGGCATTTTCGGTATGTACAAAATTAGTACGTGCAACATAAAGTAAAGTGTCATCATTAATTAATTAACATTCCCTAAAAAAGAAAAAAATCTTACATAAAAAGCTGTAATAACTCCAGCAGTATAACCAGGTTGGAGCTTAATTGAGGCTCCAAAATAACCGGATCGAAACGGTTTAACTGACTTGAACCCACTCCCTGCATTCCCAAAACATCACAAAATTAAATTACATTAATATATGCTACTCAAAAAATTAAAAAGATTAAAGTAAAATAAACCGAAAATCAAACCGGAGTTTCTGTCAAGCCAAATAGTGATGCCATTATTATCAACACTCTGGTGACCCGGACCCCAGAGATTTCTATATCCTTGATAGAAGCTCATGGACCGGAACCGGGAACTCGGGTAGTAACCCGGGGCGGGCGGCCATTGACCCGCATTGGCTAATGGGAGAATAATAATGAGGATGATAAGTGGAAGAAATTGAGAAGCCATGAAAAAAACTAAGGCAAAATCAGGGGAGAGTGATGAGAAAGGGGGTGATAGTTGGTAGTGTGTGTCTAAGGGTGCATAAATGTAGGTTGAGACAAGAGTGTGTTGGAGGTAAATGTGTGTACATGGGGAGGAAGTATGGGAGTACACTTTGTGCTATAAATAATGGGATTGGTAGGTCCTACTTTAGCTAGATTTTGAGGTGCTCGATCCCTCTACTTCTCTTGGAGTCATTTGTCATGTATTTGAAGGTGTATATATGTGTCCCATATCGATAATTTGTTGGGTTGTTATTGTGATGATATATGTGGATGGAGTATTTTCTATACTTAAGCTAGTTTATTATGCCGAGTTTAACCAATGTTCGTTTATCATAGTATCGGAACACCAGCCTAACTCGCTTGAATGACGCCATCGACGTAAGGGTGAGTTCAAAGTTGTACTTTTTTTAGGTTGTTGTTGTGCATAGGGGTGTCAATTTCATATTCGACACGCTAAACCAACACGAAATTAACACGATGTTAATGGGTATGGGTCCAGGCTTTATGGGTCCAAATCGAAATTGGGTAACTGTCAATTAAACAGACCGGGTCCGGGTCAACCTACTATGACTCATTTGACCCGTCTAACCCGTTTGTAAATTCAAATAATAAATAAATAAATAAATAATTATAAGAAAAAACAAAAAACATGACATTTCCTTAAAACTTAAATACTAAAACCTCCTTAATATGTATGTTGTTATTATTTGCATGTATTTTTGTATGTTGTCCTTAAAATATGATTAGTATGTTATGTTATTTATTATTTCTTTTTGTATGTTGTGAATTGTGATATTTTTTAAGATTGGATAATATGTCATAATGATTGATTTTAAAAAGGTTATTTATTCAATTGAAAATATTAAATATATATATAACTAATTTTATTAGACGGGTTGGTCAAGGTTACTGTAAAATAAATAAGTCGAATCAGGGTTCAAGATTTCAAGATTCGAATAATTTAGACAAGTTTGGTTGATTGGCTTATTCTGACACGTGAACCCACGAACCCATACCCGCCAACCCACAAACCCAACCCATTGACACCTCTAGACTTGTGCATATATGTATATAGATTGGACACCTCATCTTTGAAGTTAGCTTTTGGAAATGAGTTGTACCTAATCAACCCTTTTTGTCATTAACATCATGAGCTTTTTTGAATTAGTTTTTAGAAATGATTTCTACCTAGATTATTGCATATTGTAGAGGCGTCGAAAAGGTTGGTCTGGCCTTTAATTTTGGAGACCCGAAAGGGACTAAGCCTATTTGGCCAGAAGAGTGGAACCACTCGTCATTTTGTGTGTTTCTAATGGGTTGAGACTTAAAATATGACCTGATGGAATTTTGACCTGTTCCGATTTTCTCTTTGATCCAACGAGCTAGCACCCACCCAATCCGTTTGACAGCTCTACTTATGTGATTATGCTCCACCCCGGCCACACGGGCTAAATTCATTGTTCAAATATGATATTGTTTTAAGAAAAATCATTTACCTGTGATTTTGCAACTGGTCCGAGACTATGTATCAAGATTAGTTTTACAAATTATCAGAATATATATAGTGAGTGTGCAAAAAGTTGTATATCTTTATGAATCAATTGAAACTAATAAAGAAAAAAAAGATCATAATCATAATGAAGGATATTTAGTTATAGATGCGCCAATCTTGATTTCAATATCTATAAGGGTGCACGAATTAAATGATGAAACCACATAACATTAATTGGCTAATGCTTATTACATGCCACTCCAAAAATATACATTCACATGTATTTACTTATGTGCCATAAATTATCAATTATGTGACATCTACAGTATCACTCACTAGTGTTAGAAACTCCCCTTTACCTCTCTATCCTTTTGAAAGCAACATTTATTTCTATCTCATCCTTTAAAGCTACGATTCTCAGATTACACACTCCACTTTGTGTAATTCTTACCTCTCCTTTTATTTTACTTTTTTTTCCTTTTCTTTTCAATATGTCCTATTCTAGCTACTTGGCTGTCAAGGGCCAAATTGGTGGGGTAGCTAATAGCCTAAATATAAACTTTGAGCATTTTCTTTAATATAGAGTAGGGCCATGGGTATCTAGAGACATTGAGTTCATAGATATGATTTGATTTCTTGCCTATACATAACCAAATTAAACGTCCATGAATTGATGGATTTACATTGAGTTTTTTTTTTTTGTGTGTGTGTGAGGTGGTAACAATGTGTTTTGGATGGTGATTTTTCAATAAATTTAGTTCATATGCTTACTTATCAAGTTATTATGTTTTTTATATTTACTTGTTCAAGTGCCATTAATATGATTTGATAGCTTCCCTATAGACATACAGGATTGGTAATTTATTTGATGGACATATGGATTTAGACTATTTTGTTTAAATGATAACGATATATGTTTTCAGATGTAGATTTGTTACAAAACTTGGTCCATATGCTTAGAATTCAATAATTTGTTGATCATCTCAATTTGTTTGGACCAAAGAGAGGATAAATTCATGCCTTAAAATAATTGTGGTCGAATATAAGTTTTTATTGTGTTTAGTCTTTATATAAATGTATATTGTGTCTTCATTCAAGCGACGAGTACATAAGAAGAACGAAATGAAATATATAGAAATTTAAATGGGTCGGTCGGGCAGACAAATGATAAATCGACTGAGTCGGGTCAAAATTTTGTTAGATCGCAATTTTGAGGCCCGAGCCCTACCCATTTGATAACAAATAACAACCAATTAATTTTTCAAAAGCCCAATCATCTTTTTATAAGGAGGGGTGGTTTGTTCTTTTAATTAAACTATGTTTGAATCTATTAAATATTATTAGAAGGGTGCCTTTATCAAAAATCCAAATTCACTCAAAAATTGATCAATAAGTCACAATCTCTACGAAGGTGAATGAAAATATTCCCTTCTATAGTAGGAAAAATGAAGTGTTACACTAAAACTTTCAAAAATTTGAATTTCAAATAATTAACATTAAACAACCTCCGTAATATTATACTTTAACCAAAAGAGAATTTCATGAAACTCTAGAGAAAAAAACAAAGAAATGAGGGGAGAAAAAAAAACAATTTTGTGATTTTGTCTCCAAATTAAGGAACCCTCGCATAAGAGCCAATACGTCTCATTTGGTGAGCAATAAATAATGTGACCTAACTTACCAGAGAGCAATAAATTGGAGTGTACGGGATCTTTGTGCATCCATCGGACATCATCTGTTAATTCCAAACCTTTTTTCATTTGACGTTTTTAATAAATCGTGTCATCCAAGGGACCTATTTTCTATGACTTTGCAGGATTTGCCAGACGCATAAAATTGACCTTTGATTCCGATTTTGACTCTTTCGCATGCAACTGGGAGGTACTTAGGCCATGTATTTCGAAAACAATTTTCTATTTTGCAACTATTTCGGAAAAATATATTTATATTTATTTATGGAAGTTTTAAGTGGAAAGAAATTTATTTTCAATTTTCATGTTATTTTAGATATATATTATTCTTTTGGAAACACATCAAATAATTTTTTTCCTTCACAATTACGCAAATCTACGCCAAAATACATTTTAAAGACTATAACCAAACAACTTTTCACTATAATCATGCATATTTATGTCAAAAATATATTAAAAAACAGTCATTTATTTTAACCCTCAAATAAAATAATTTGTCGTATTTGTATATATCTTCCAACAAAAAAAAATGATTTTTTAAAGAACAAAAATATGTTTTTGAACAAATTGAAAGCAAACAAAAAGTTAAAAAAATGAATACTAAAGTCGGAATTTATTTTATGGAAATCACAAAAATTCTAATATTAAAGTTTTCAGTAAAATAATAATGATGATCATTGTACTATATTAGTCCATTTATTTAATTTATGCATCCTAATTTGCGTTTGACATTTCTTTATAATATCAAGCTCATCCAATCGAGTCCCTTCCCCCATATCCCGCTCCTACTGTCCAAAACAAATGAATCATTTTGGGGGACTAATTTCCAAAATTTTAATAATTTTACAATATATAGTTACATATACAGTGTCAATCGTGTCGATTTGTAGGTCGTGTTTCTCGACACTGATATTGCAGTTTGACACCGAACACGACCTCTTTTTAATTATTCGCCAAAATACACGACACAAACATGACCCATTTATGGCACGAGTAACCCAACACGACACGAAATACCTATATAATTTAAAATCAAAATGAAAAAAATGGAGAAAAAGTTAAAATTTCAAATAAAAATACATTAAATTATTAGAAAATGCATTAAATGATTTATCCAACTTCATATACCAACTAAAACATCACAAAATATGAAAATAATACGTCAATATACAATTAAATGAGTTAAAGAGGTCAATCGTGTTGACGCTACGGTCGACGACCACCTATTTATTTACCGTGTTAATCGTCCGACCCAAATTTGACCTGAACCTCGCTAAGGGCCGTATATATATCACAAATTCGTGTTAGGTTACGCTTGACATTATCGTGTTATATCGCAAATTGACGCCCTAGTTACATATAAATAGTATTTATTATGTTTTTCTTTATACTAAAAACAGAAATGTATATATAAAAAAAAAAAATAGCCTAGATGACAATCACTTTCTACTCCCTACTTCCTAGTAAACCAACTACGTTAGGATTTCCAAGTAGGTACTAAGTGACTGTCCGAAGCAACTATGGACCCCTTATCAGGCCCTAAAATAACCCTATCCCATGGTATCTTGGATCCAAAATGTTGAAGACAAATTGTTAGTCTTTATGAGCTTAAACTAAAACGTGATAAACAAAAGGACATTGTCCCCTAATAGGGACAATACATGGAAATATAATTAGTACTATTAATTTTGTCTTTTCAGCATTGAACCACTGTTTATTTCTAAGGATTTTTTTCACATTACCAAATGGTTTTGCAAAACCACAATATTTTGTTAAAATCACCCCAAGAGAGAGAAAACTCGATTAACCGGACAATTATTAGGATTTTTTTAAAAACATTTATAAAAAAGATTCAAACCAATTTGAGTATCAATTAATTAAGCTGCTAAGAAATGAAAGATTGAATTTATGTTTATGAACTCGCAACAACCTTTAAAAACTCTAGCCTTTTTTCTTTCAAACTCGATCATTCTTTTGTTTCTCTTCTTATTCTTCATTGTTAATGGCGATTTTTGGCCATTTTTGGCGTGGAATCACCATATTTCTATCTTTTTTTTATCAATTTATTTTTTAAATAAGTGATTTTCTCACATAGATCTTAATTGTTTTTTTTTTGTTTGTAATTTCACCGTCTGGTGTGACCTTTGGTTTATCGCCGACTCGCCATCATGATGCGCCAATGCGGTATTTTTGTGTGTGGATGATTCAAACAAGCGAAGTTTTCGATCCGAATGACATAGATTCTTCAACATATTGTAGATCCGGAATCACATGTATTCTAGAATTTTCAAATTTGTAGGTTAAACAATTTTTGTTATTAACTTAGATACTATGAATTTTTCATAGTTTCATCTTTTGTGATTTTTAATAATTTTATTGATGTTTTCTATCGATGTCATCGCTAGTTTGAATTAATTAAAAATTTATTTTTTTTGTCAAAAAAAATATATCAAAGAATGGAGTCAATTGAGCAATATAATTGTAAAAATTTATCGTTTATCAGTTTGTCTGCTAGAGACAATATATTGACTTTGATACTATTTCTTTGCAAGTAGGGTTAAAAAAATTAGACTATGTCTACCGACAATTTATGGAACTATTTAAGAAGTACTTCGGCTGGAATTTTTTAATCAATCAATTGGTGTAATTATTTGACTTGAAAGAATTTTCATTTCATACTTCAAAATGTGTGAAAGGGACACCATTGTTTTTGCACAATAAATAAGCTAATCAATTTATAGAAGCCGAAAGATTCTGTATGTGTTTTTGCATTTGTCTAAAGCCAATGAATGATTATTCCATTAACCAATCTACCTAACTTTAAACTTTCTTTTTTTTTGTAGATTTAGATATATGTGGTGGTTGGGTGGATCTTGATCAAAAAGTTAATGTATGTAAATAGACAAGAAAATAAAAAATAGGGTGAAGTTTTGGTATACATTTAGAAATCCAAATTTTTTGGGAAAGGGAATACAAGAGGAGCTTTCCCATTTTCATGTTCCATATTTCTCCAATATGTGATGAATCTATAAACTTACCCAAGTGTATTTTAATAATTTTGTCATAATAAAAATTGGAATATTTGCGTGATTAAAATCTCAAATCTTACAATTCGTACATTAATGAGAAATTAGGCACATAAAATCTTCTATTCCATTTTCTATTCTAACCATATTGGATGAACGTCACATATACATTTGAAATAGAAGATCCGATCTGCCTTCTTATTAGTATCTATAGTTCTCATGTCATATTAGTGAAAAAGAGACATAGATTGGAATGGTTTATCTCCGTTGACCCATTGCAGTTGAACCATTCCAATTCCAATACAATAAAAAAATATTAAATGAAATAATAAATGGGTCGATATGAAAATAAATGGTGATACATTTGTAAGGCATCGTATTTAATTCTTAATCGAGTATCATTTTGGGCCGCTGGAGAGGTTTAAGAATTGTTCACTATTTTTGGGCTTCTACATATCTTGGGCTATGGGCTTCTGATGTCAATATTTGATGATACATCGTTGATTGATGATTGGGCTTCTGGTGACTTTGTTCATTACTTCCAAAAAAATCTCTTTAGAAAAGATCGATCTACGATTTTGGATAATTCTATAAGATGATGTAACTATTGTACGTATGATATATGCAGGGGACGTCGAGACGGATGGTAATCCCTACCAAATTTCTTTTCCCTACCAATTATTTTTATCTTGAAAAAATTTATATAATTTGTTTTTATTTTTTTTTCATAAAAAAACAAAAAAATTTTGGGATTTACTTTGAGGCCGGGAGGCCCCTTGTCTACACTCCTGGATATATGTATAATGTATTGAAACGGTGTGAGGAATATGAGATTCTAGCATTTTGCTAATAAGAGAAAAATGATATAAAACTATAAAATATTGGCAAAAACTTGCTGAGACGGTCTCACTGGTTTAGATCCGTGAGACGGGTTTCCCTTACACAAAGTTTTAAAGTTTTTTTTTTCAGATTTTATTTTTCTTAGGGTTTATATTTGTTTTTAGGGTTTATTTTGTTTCTTGGGTTTATTTTTAATTGATTTGGGTTTTTAGGATTTTTAGTTTTTTTTAGGGTTTATTTTTTATTGTTTGGGTTTATTTTTGTTTTTGGGTTTATTATTCGTGGTTCATGTTTTTAGGGTTTATTTTTGTTTCTTCATGGTTCATTATTATTTTTATATTTATTTTCATGGTTCATGTTCTCAAGACGGAGCCCTTAGGAAGTCCGTCTCACTCACGGTTTAGATCTGTGAGACCGTCTCACAAGAGACTTGCTCTAAAATATTTGATAAATAAATGAGAAAACATAATGCATAATAATTATTATTTTTATCTTTCTCTCGATTTAATCTTCATAATGTTGATATCTGATCAGAATTATTTTAGTAAATTAGATTGACAATCTATAATCACTATCAGATCGTCCAATCTCAATTATAAATATTCTACAAATGGGAAACATTTGAGTTTTTGATAGGAAATTTCAAAGTCATCCTGTGCTAAAAATAGATTTTATTTTTATTTTATTTCCTATATTTCCGTTTCTTGAAAAATGTCGCATTGATAACGTACATGATAAACTATAATCTTTTGGGTGGCGCTTATTGGCACCCCAAATTTGATTTGAAGACACCCACTTTCTAAAATTTCAAAATGTCATTAAGTCAAAAGACTATAATGTTTGATAAATGATTTTATCATGATTTTGATGATTTTTTTAATACCAAAACAATGTTTTTAAAGGTTGTCCAAATACTCCTAAATGATTTAAAATGGTTTTAATATTTTCCTTAGTATTTCTACAAGTTTATTTTCGATATAAATTGGACAACACTTTTGATAATTTTGTGTTAATGTGTTTTTACACCAAAACAATGGTTCTAAAATATTGTCCTAATACTCCCGATCGGTCTAAAATATTTTTACTATTTTTTGGAGTATTTCTTGAAGTTTATTTTCGATATAAAATTGGACAATACTTTTGTTTTGAGGCCAATCGGTCGCCCTATAGGGCATCCTGCACTGAAAATTGTGAAAAATAGTGAATAAGCTATTTTTTTGAAAAAAAGGGTGGTTGACCGGCCAACATGGTGGTAGATCGGCGGTGGTGTCGGCACGGCCGATCGGCCAAAGCGACGGCCGACGGCCGGACCGCGACGTGACCGTGACTGGGAGCATTTTCTCAAAAGTAACTTTCTCGACTCGTTTTTTGGTTCTCGCTCGGCGACCGCCGGACATAAGTCGACCGGCCGACTTCCCCATCGACCGGCCGCCTGTAAATGTGTTTTCTCATTTTCTAACGCCTATTTGTGCGCGACGGCCGCCTCAAGTTTGACAAAGAAAAATTTAACCGTGCATTGTGCAGCTGACATGCCTTTTCCCTAAATTGTGGGATTGATTTCTAAATGTACTCTTTTCTTCAATTGTCTTGCTATTTTTTACGTAATTCATGTCCCCAAGAGAGCCTATCATGTACAAGACATCTTCTATAAATAGAGGAAGAATTGAAGCAACACAACAAGAGAGAAAACTACACAACAAGATACACTCAAGAATACACTTGTTCTTACATTTGTCTTATTTCTTGTTGTAATTTGTCTAGCTATTCACTTTCACATTCTTGAGGTCTAGCTATTCTTGATTACACTTGCACTCTATTGTATTATCAATTATCGAGTTGTAATCTTGAATTTGTGGTCGTCATTCAAACACAAGATATCCTTGTGAGTGTTCTTGTGGTAAGAACACACTTGGGTGAACTAGGTGTTAGGTGTAAGAAGATTGTGGTAATCTTCATTGTTGAGGTGTTGAAGAGTGTGGTGCTCTTGGGATTGTGGTAATTTTCACAAGGTGCCGTTTGGAGATTGTGGTAATCTTCAAGTGAGATTGTGGTAATCTCAAAGGTGGTGTTGAAGAAGAGTGTGGTGCTCTTCAAGGTGTTGGTGTAAGATTTTGTTGTAATAATTTTGGTAATTATTAATAAAATCTTTTTCTCTTTTCGAAATCCATCCCTGATATACTTTGGGGTGGTAGAGGATTAGGCCCTGGTGGGTTGAACCTCTTTAAATCGACGCGTGTTGCTTACATTCCGCACCTTTATATTTGTCTTTGAGCATTCAATTCAAAAAAGAGGGATAAATCGAAAAGATGGAGATAATCTATTCACCCCCTCTAGATTATCGTAGCCGCTTGACTTACAAGTGGTATCGTGAGCCAAACTTTTGCAAGCTCGTTTCACATCGCGAGTGAAGAGAAACGATTGACTGACCATACGAACGAAGCTCATCTATCCCAAGACTCCACCACCAAGCCACCTCGGTTTGATTCCAAAAATTTATATTTTGGAAAGAAAGAATGGAATGCTATTTACAAGGTTGCGGGTTCGATATTTGGAACACCGTCATCAATGGAGAATCCATTCCGATGAAAGATACACCACACATCTCAAAAGGCTTCAAAAAGCTCAATGATGAAGAGAAGAAAATCATCTCCTTAAATGGTAAAGCTCTTAATATTTTACATTGTTCACTTACCACTTTGGAATTTGATCATGTTGTAGGTATTCGGTCGGCACATGAAGTATGGCAAAATTAGAAGCCATCTATGAAGTATATGCAAATGAAAGGAGCAACTCAAAAGCATCTACTTCACAAATGGATACAACATCAAATTCAACAACATGGTATAAGCCTTCTACAACCTCCCATGATGAACAAGTTGAACAATGCCTCATGGGCATCAAGAAGAAAACGAGGTAAGTTCTAAACCCTCTACTTCTTATGACAATGAATTGCAAAATGAATATAGTGACTTGCAAAATGATTATGATGAGCTACAAGATGAATTCCAAAACTTACTTGTTAAATACAAAAATTTGAAAAAGGAATTCATTGTTTTAAAGAATGATAAGGATAGTTTATTTACTTCCTATGAATCACTATCATGTGCTCACACCACCACTCTTGACAAGGTTAGAAACCTTGAGAAAGAAAAATAGTACTCTTGTTGAGGATATAAATTGCTTGAAAAATGATTTATCTAAATCCAACTTGAGTACCGATAAGATGACCAATATTGTTGATTGTTGTGATAATTCAAACTAGAACTTGATCATAAGCCTGGGCGGGTGTCAATCACATGAAAAGAAATCAAGTCTCTAAGACGTTGGTCATTATGCTCCTAGAATTATTACATGCTTTTATTGCGGTAAAAAGGGTCATACGGTAAATACTTGTCGGGCTAGAAATAGCTCCAATTATTGTTCGAGACCTAAAAGTCTCAAGACTAATCCCAAAGGACCCAAAACACATAAGGGTACCACAAAACAATGTCATATTAGGTACCCTGAAATAATGATCAAGAAAATTTATACCGCCAAGAAGACATCAAATGACCGTTTCATTTGATCAAAGAAGGAGAAACTATTTTCGACAAAGCCAATTTCAAGAAGAGGGTATAATCAAAAATGGGAAGAACACAATCCTTGAAATGGCAAAGACATCATCAACAAGATGATTTTCAAAGAAGAAGAGACTTTCAACAATGGGAAAGCAACAAACCTTGAAATGGAGCAATCAAAGAAGTCATCATCAACAAAGTGACTTCTCGAGGGAAGATATCATCAACAATGGGAACGACACAACCCATGGAAATGGCGAATTGGTAACCCGTATCTCCCTATTTAAATATGCATTTTATTTTGTTATTATGCATGCTTTTAATTGTGTCTTAATTGCAAATGAGTTTTCAAATATTTATTTTTTAATTAAGGTCTTCAATATATACTTGTGCTTTTAAAATATTTTTGAAAAAGAAGACCTTATATGATATTTTTAAAACTCTTGTGCATTTTTGTAGACTAAAGTGTGTTATCATCTTTTATGGATTTTTATGGCATGAGCTTACTTGTGATATCTCTTAGCCTACACTTTTATCATTATGATTTGTGCTAGATATGTTTTAAGAATTGTGTAGGATTTACATATTTTCACAAATGGCCATTTACGTCATTATTTGTCAAGAAAGGCATAAATTATCAAGACGTTTACTTGTGTTATTCTTACTCTTATAGACTCGATATATGTATTGCCATGTGCCTATGTGCTTGTTTTTCATAGTATTTCATACAAGTGCCATTAAGAGGATTTTTAGATTTTTTGAAAGGCACTATTCGATATTTGATTGCACATATTTGCCGTATCAACTCTTGTTCAAATACTTTTTTTAAATAAGGTCTCAACTATATGCTTTCGGATTTCCAAATTTCAAAAGAGACCTTTTGTAGCTTTCTTAAGCTTATTTGAACTTGCATGATTTATTAGACTCTTGATGATCTTCTAAATGCATAGTATGTGTTTATTGCTTCATGGTCTATATATATAGTGTCTATTTCTAATATGCTCTTATGCAAGATATTTTTGTGATTGATGATTGAGGCATGTTTTTACACTTGGACTATTTTTTCTTGCTTATATAAGCGATGCCGTAATGAGTTTGTTAAGTTGTGTAGATGAGAATGAAGTACTCCAAATATTAGTTACCTCAAAATATTTGGATGTAAATGTTCTATTATGAACACCTTAGATCAATTGGATGGCCTATGATGATAGTGATGAAGAAGACAAAAAGGGTATTCCGAACAAACTCGATGACCAAGGCAACATTGGTCGAACTAAGGCGAGGTTAGTAGCTCGAAGGTATTTTCAAGAAGAAGGTAATTAATTTTGTTGTAACATTTGCACTCATAGCACATTTAGTAGCTATTTGCATTTTACTTGCCCATTCTTGTTTTAAAAAATTTCAAGCTTTACCAAATGGATGTTAAATCCAACTTTCTAAATGGTTTTATTCAAATATAAGTCTATCGGAGTCTAAAATTTTAGGCCAAATGATTTTTATAAAAGGCCTTGTACAATTGATAGACTTAGCTATTTTTGCAAAATGATTTTACAAAAGGTAAAGTTGATACTACACTTTTGTTTTGAAAAAGGGCAAGGTTGTTTACTTGTGCAAATTTTTGTTGATAATATTTATGGTGCTACTAATGAATATTTGTGCAAGATATGTTTTTCTAAGTTGATACTAGGTGAGCTTGAGATGAGAATGATGGGGAGCTCAATTTCTTGCTTGACTACAAATTATTCAATGCCAAGAAGATGGTTATATAAGAACTCTTGAAGGAGTTAAGCATTGAAGGAAGAAGAACCATCTCAACCTCTATGGCTAAAGATTGACAAAGGTTGAGAAAGGCATATCGGCCGACAAACAAATTCGAGGTATGTTTTCTTGTATTATTCCTATAGACTCGACATTCCATATGCCTTATGTCTATATGCTCGACTTCAAAACTATCCCAACGAATCTCATTAAAGTGCTATTAAAAGAAATTTTCAAATATTTGAAAGGCACTTCTTCTTATGACTTGTTGTATCCAAAGATTTAAAACGTTCTTATTTTTTTCGGGATAACAAGTTTGGTATCTATTATACGGTTATTCGTATTCAAAATTTGGTTCGTCATAATCGAACTAAACATATTGAGATTCGATATATTTTTTAAGGGATTGTGATTTTTAATAAAAACTTGAGATGTGTTTAATTCGTCTCAAGGATAACTCGCGACTTTTTGATCGTTAACCACCGAGTATTTTACCTCATTTCGAGCTTGATTATGACATAATGTATATTGAATGAGGTCTACGTTTGCATTTTGCACGTTTTTAAAACTTAAAGGCGAAAAATCGGATTTTTGGTTGAAAATTCGATTTTGGAAAAACTAACAGACAATGGGCTGAAAAGGTTGAGGGCAACCGTCGCCCCTCAACGCCGACCGGTCGCCCTCAACCTCGACCGGCCGCCTTGTTATAATTTGGATTAAAATGGTTCTGTCTTGACATTCGTCACTTTGACACATTTTGGCCATTTTTCGTCCCTTTGCAAATTTCACACACAATTCACTTCAAATGAGTTTTGATGCATGAATTATATATTTTGGGGATTATCTAGCTCGACTATCATCATTATTGCTCCTTTACCGATAGAATGGTAAGAATTTCACTCTCTTTAACTCAATCGGTTGAATCCTTGAGTTTGTGATTTATATGTATTTTTCTTGATGCAATTCATATATTTTTGTGATGAGCTTATTGATTATTGATGAGTGACTTTTGTTAAAATTGCATTTGGTGATGAAAACTTGGCTTGATTTCATTTACAAGGGCTATATATATCTTTCTCAATTTTTGACGCCCGCCGTGTTCGATAAAACGTTTCAATGAAAAAAAAAAATTCATCACCTACATGATTCTCTCGATTTCAAAAGTCTTATACATTTATAGAGATCATGTTTTGCTTATCAAATGAGTTTTCATAAACCTCTACAAGTCGTATGATTCGACTTTTCCCTCCTATTTGGTTTATAAGCTTCAATGCTCAAATAGCTCGATACATCGGTTTAGTTGTGCTCTTTGATATGAATATATGATGTATTTATCGTGCTAACATTCTTTTTGATGATTCCAAAGGGGGAGAAATAGGTTATAAGCTCTTTAGCTCAAAAGAAGCTAAGAAAAGCTTAACGAAAAAGAAGCTATAAGTTATGCTATTGAAAGTCATGTTGTGGGCTATTGAAAGTCATAAGTTGTGGATCATATTTTGTCCACTCTTGGTATATTGTGGTTGTATATGTTTCTTAGTCCATTAGTTGTAGTATGGACCTATATATGTTTCTAACGATGTCTCTTTGACAAGGGAGCTTTTAAGTTTTGATACTTAAGCTCAATATTGAAAAGCTAAGCCTTTAGCTTTTGATTAAGTTGCTTCTATATAACTCTTGTTGTGCATGTTGATAGGGGAGCATTTGCTATATGTGTTTGAATATCTCTACTCCCATCATTGTGATTATATTGCGTGAATGTTGTCACTCACAACGGAAAGTTCCTTTTACCGAAAAATGTTTTGTTTTCAAAATCGACCTCGTTAAAATAGTTTTGGTTTGTAATCATCAAAAAGGGGAGATTGTTTGATAAATGATTTTATCATGATTTTGATGATTTTGTTTTTATACCAAAACAATGTTTTTAAAGGTTGTCCAAATACTCCTAAATGATTTAAAATGGTTTTAATATTTTCCTGAGTATTTCTACAAGTTTATTTTCGATATAAATTGGACAACACTTTTGATGATTTTGTGTTAATGTGTTTTTACACCAAAACAATGGTTCTAAAATATTGTCCTAATACTCCCGATCGGTCTAAAATATTTTTACTATTTTTTGGAGTATTTCTTGAAGTTTATTTTCGATATAAAATTGGACAATACTTTTGTTTTGAGGCCAATCGGTCGCCCTATAGGGCATCCCGTACCTGAAAATTGTGAAAAATAGTGAATAAGCTATTTGCTGAAAAAAGGGGTGGTTGACCGGTCAACAGGGTGGTAGACCGTTGTGGTCGACCGGTCGCGGTCGGCGACCGGGTGGCCGGCACTAGGAGCATTTTCTCAAATGAACTTTCGACTCGTTTTTGGTTCGCCGACCGGCCGACATAGGTCGACCGGCCGGACCCCGACGGCCGCCGTGTAAATGTGTTTTCTCATTTTCTAACGTCTATTTGTGCGACGATCGTCGCCAAGTTTGACAAAGAAAATTTAACCGTTGTTGCAACAGACTTTTCCCTAAATTGTGGGATTGATTTCTAACAGCTCTTTTCTTCAATTGTCTTGCTATTTTTTACAGAATTCATGTCCCCAAGAGGAGCCTATCATGTACAAGACATCTTCTATAAATAGAGGAAGAATTGAAGCAACACAACAAGAGAGAAAACTACAACACAACAAGATACACTGAAGAATACACTTGTTCTTACATTTGTCTTATTTCTTGTTGTAATTTGCCTAGCTATTCACTTTCACATTCTTGAGGTCTAGGCTATTCTTGATTACACTTGCACTCTATTGTATTATCAATTATCGAGTTGTAATCTTGAATTTGTGGTCGTCATTCAAACACAAGATATCCTTGTGAGTGTTCTTGTGGTAAGAACACACTTGGGTGAACTAGGTGTTAGGTGTAAGAAGATTGTGGTAATCTTCTTGTTGAGGTGTTGAAGAGTGTGGTGCTCTTCAAGGGTGAAGATTGTGGTAATTTTCACAAGGTGCCGTTTGGAGATTGTGGTAATCTCAAAGGTGGTGTTGAAGAAGAGTGTGGTGCTCTTGAGGTGTTGGTGTAAGATTTTGTTGTAATAATTTTGGTAATTATTAATAAAATCTTTTTCTTTTCAAATACATCCCTGGATATACTTGGGGTGGTAGAGGATTAGGCCCTAGGTGGGTTGAACCTCTTTAAATCGACGCGTGTTGCTTACATTCCGCACCTTTATATTTGTCTTTGAGCATTCAATTCAAAAAAGAGGGATAAATCGAAAGATGGAGATAATCTATTCACCCCCTCTAGATTATCGTAGCATGACTTACATATAATACCCTTACTAAAAAGCCAAGTTCTAAATACACCCCAATCTCTAAATACACCCCCATCTCTAAATACACCCACATCATTCATTTCAATTAAATCTACTAAAACACACCCACCCACATCCTTCACTACATTCTTCTTCTTATTATTCTTCTTTTCTTGAGAAAAACTTAAACATTGTTCTCATAAACCCTAGTTTTTTCGACACCAACACAACAACTTAAATGGACAACAAAGATTTGATTCCTCCAAATATTGTAGGTATCTTCTTGGTTATCACCAAAATTATGTAATTTATCCACTTTTACCCTTCGATATTTCATTTGCACCATTGTTTTCCGCCGATTGCACGATCAACAAAGATGGCACGATCATCACGCCGATCGTGCCGTGGCAATATGGCACGATCACATGTTCAATGATCGTGCCATATTGCCATGTGACACGATCAAAGGTGGAACGATCATGGTCATGATCGTGCCATTTGACATTTGTTTTTGGTCTTGTTGATTTTGTTTTAATATGGTATGGCCTCGTTGCCTACGGAAAATAGTGGTGTTTGTCCTCCCAAGAATGATGAGAATGTTGAAGAGCTTGGTGTTGTTACCGATTACACACACGTATTCACGACGTATGAGTTATTTGTTTCTCGGGATAAATTATTTGATTGGGTGCGTGAGAGAGGACATGAGCACAACATGGTAATTGTAATAAGTAGGTCGGACGGTGGTCAAGGAAAGAAAAGACCTCGGATATTTTTGTCTTATGAACGTAGTGGGCATTACCGTGATTCAAAAAAGACTAGAAATGTCGAACAAAATGATGCTAAGAAATTTGAAAAAAAGTCTCTAAGAGAGAATCGAACTAAGAAATGCGTTGCCCATTTTGTTTGAGGGGCCTGCAAGTAACAATTGAAGGAGAATGGTCACTAAATGTTGAATGTGGTGTGCATAATCATCCAATTGCACAATATTTGAGGGTCACTCTTATGCCGGGTCGATTATCAAAAAGTGAGGAAGAATATGTGTTGGATATGTCACATGGCAATACTCGGCCGAAGGACATTTTGTTTGGTCTACAAAATAAGTTTCAAGATAATAAGTCCACCATACGGACTATCTACAATGCCCGTATGAAGAATAGAGTTGTCGAGCGTGATGGTCGATCTCAAATGCAACAACTTATGCATAAATTGAAGGAGCATGGATATTTCTATCATCATAGACGTTGCGAGACGAGTAACACCGTGAAGGATATATTCTTTGCTCACCCTACAAGCGTTGAGTTGTTGCGTGCTTTTCCGAGTGTCATTTTTATGGATTGCACATACAAAACTAATAGGTACAAGTTACCTTTGTTGGAGATTGTTGGTGTGACATCGACACATATGACATTTTGTATTGCGCTTGCTTATATGGAGTACGAAAGCGGAAGATAATTACATATGGGCTTGCTCGATCTTAAAATCATTGATGGACCCATCTTCCCGCCAAATGTGATTATTACGATAGAGAATTAGCTCTAATGAATGCAATAGAGACGACATTTCCCACTTCGAACATTTTCTCTGGCTTGGGTGGCATTAGTAGGAACATTTTGGCAAACCGCAAAAAAATATTGCCCACAAAAGAGGTGGGAATCTTTTAGCCTCTATTGTAATTTATTGGTCATCGCAGATTCTCGAGAAATCATTTTATGACTTAATTAGGAGATTGCGATCGAAATTTTGTGAATATCCACCGCCGTACAATATGTAATGGAGCAATGGATGGGGCCGTATAAAGAAAGATTTGTGTCTCGCTGGACGAATAATGTCATGCATTTCGACAACACCACAACAAATAGGTAATTTACTTTATTGTGCTCATCATTGCGTTTATGTTATATCATATACAATCCTAAAAATTAATATAATATTGTTTGAAAAATCATTATAGGGCGGAGAGTCACCATGCAAAGATTGAAAAGACAACAGATCTAGTCGGGGTAATTTCGAGACATGTTGGGAACAGATTCACACCCTCCTCGAGACATCACACAATGCACCGCTTCTTCTTTGGAGAAGAGCGAGAAATGTAGTCTTACATAAATACAAATCGATTGTATTTATGTCACTACGAGGTATGGTGTCTATACATGCATTGAATTTGATCTATACTTGAAATGCATCGTGTAGGCGAGGTAGCGTGACCCTTTGTTGTGTGGTTGTGTATTGATTGAGAAAGACGTGCGGACTCCCATGTGCTCATGAACTTTCGAATATGTGAGTTTGGATAAGCCAATTCCACTTGATCAAGTGGCTTCATTTTGCGAAAATTAGATATATTACCGACTAGCAAAGACGGTTCGAGTTGGGCCCGAAATCGGGTCTCGATGGACTCGATGTTTTGGTGATCTTTTCACCAAATTTGAACAAGCACCCGAATCGGAGAGGTTATTAATTTTGAAAAGAATTGCGGAGATTACGAATCCAAGAACAACCTCACTAATTGAGCCTCAAGATGCCTTCGCACACGTGGTCGTCCTAAGTCCGTAAAGGTTAAACAATCCAAATCAACCAAACGTGACCCGAGTAAGTTCGAATATGTCGAGTCTATTAAAGATAGTTGTTCACCATGTGAAGAAGTAATCTTTAATGTTGGTCCATCGAATCAACCTATGTTCTCTCCGATGCCGGTGCAAAAGCTATCGGTAAATATCGTGTCTTTTATTTGTGCATGTACACATGACATATTTGTTGATAATGTCCCACTGTTCTTCATGTTGTGTTTCAATAGGTTGTGCGTCAAAAGGACCAGAAAGTGACCATTAGTGGTTTTATGGAGCAACTTCCAACTCGTTTACATCAACATATTATCGGTACTAAGGATGTTGTGAGCGATGGTCATTATAGTTTCCGTCTTGTGAGCGACCTACTTGATACGGTGAAGATTCATGGGGTCGGGTTCGAGGAGACCTATGTCATGAGTTGAACGAAAACCAAGGGTTGTACAATCATGTATTCGTCAAACATGGTAGTGTTGACAAAATATTGTCTCGTCTCAACTACTATAACGACAACAAGATAAGAAACATTGGTTTTGTTTACCCGAGATGGGTCACTTGTTGCGTCGGCTTACAATGTTGCGTTTGTGTGTTTGGATCGTGAATGTCCCTCACATATCTACCATTACGAATGTAAGCGCCAATTGCTCAAGCTAATTTGTGTTGGATTTGTGAACAATAACCATTTTATAGAGGTAACTAAAAAATTGAGTAATTTGTCTCGTCTCAACTACAATAACCATTTTTTTCATTTGTAGGTTTTCTTGAGTGGCGGTCACCCATTGCCTCCCGTGGTCGCAACATGGAATAATTATCGCCATGAATGTGCGGCAAATTGGAAGAATTTGTATACTAAACAACTTGAATTGTATAGTGGAAGTGTAGGAAATGGGTCCCATTGTCCGTAGTAGACGAGACTATAAACTTAGGTTAGAATTATTTGTTTGTTATGTATTGGATAAGTTAAAGAACTTTGTTGGAAATGCATGTGTTTTTAATTGGTGTGATTCTTTCATTTTAAATGCTTGTTTTAAGGTGGCACATTTGTTACGGTATTTTGTTAAGTTGATCACAAATGGCACGATGGTGGCACGATCGCATATTACGATCGTGCCTACATGTACACGATGGTGGCACGGTCACACACACGCTTCGTGGTTCTATAAAGCGCACGATGGTGGCACGGTCGCATATTGAGATCGGCAAACAGAGAGGGTGTGGAGGTGTGTGGAGGAACATCCGGAACAGAGGTGTGTGGAGGAACATCCGGAACAACGCCTCGGGCCGGACGATCATAATCACCCATCTCAATATGTGGATCGGATCATGCATCATCATCATCCATCAATGAAGTCGACTCATGTGTGGTGCGTCGACGCTTTGTGGCTTCTTCTTCCCGATCGGGTTACCCCGATGAACATAAACAACACCGGATCAAAGCTCGAGATTGACATGCAATAAATAAGGAAGTTTCATTGTCCCTCGCAATCAAGGTCCGGTGCGTATCAATCTACAAAATTGCAAGATCAAAATCGGTAATTACTTAATTATTACCATAAGTTAAAATTTGAAAAATGCAAATTACATTTTGTACTGACGGTAGAGGTGTCAAAACGGGCCGGCGGGGCGGGCCGGCCCGTGGCCCACCAAAACCCGCCACCTGGCGGGGGGCCGGCCCGCTGGGTGGCGGGCCGAGAAAATCTCAACCAACCCAACCCGCCTTGTCGGGTTGGCGGGCTACCAAAAATTAAAAAAATATAAAAAATAAAAACATATTTTTTATTCATATTAGTAATTTTAATGAATTAAATATACTAATGGATAACAAGTAAATATTTTATAAAAATATTATATATACTTTTATAAGAGATAAAAATATAAAAATCAATTATCCTATTTTTTTTTGTCTATTTTATCTAATTTTTCATTTTTTTCTTTTTTTTTAATTTTCTCATTTAGCCCGCCCCGCCGACCCAACCCACCAAGCCCGCACCCGCGGCGGGCTAGCCCGTTAGGCCCGCCCTTTGGCGGGCTACTAAATACTTAACCCACTCTCCTACCTTAGGCGGGCGGGCGGGCGCCTGACGGGCCTGGCTCGTTTTGACGCTCTACCCGACGGTCAAGAAAGCCATGCAGATTCACGGAGGACTTCGGAAACTTCCAACGTGTGCAGCGTGGAATAGCAATGTCTGAGGCTGGAACCCCACATGAATCCCCCAGATTGGGTATGGCCTCGTACGCCCATATCTAAGAAGAACAATAAAAATAGTTAAATTATAAGATGTATGTTTGTACTAAATGTAAATTATAAGATGTAAATTACATTAATATCACTTACCAAGAAAGCCAAACAAATCCGTAAATACGGAAAGTACTCTTGGGCTCGGTGGGTAACATGAAAGGTAGTGGCATAAAATGCGAACGAGTACTTCCCAAGCCAGAAAGACTCCCACGATCAACGTCATCAACCAAAGTCCACCATGAATCCTCAATGATGTGGACGCGATCCCATGCGAATAGCAAATAATGTGCAACCAACAACTTCGCCACCTTCAACTCATCAGAAGGATCATCACGGAATGCACCGCCTGCAAAATGCAAGAGTAGATCCTCCATCGACACCTTAACACCACGGTAGTGTCTATCATACAACCCATTGGGAGGCGACACGTGGTTGGTGTTCGGATTAAATGTGGTGGGGGCAAATGATAGCCCAAGAATTAAAGCGTACTCATATTTGGGAGAATCAATCAAACGGTTTCCAATCCAAACCAAAATTCGTCCTTGCACCTTTCTTAATGTACCTCATTCGCAATAACGGCATGAAGGCGGCGGCATTAGAACTAACCGCACGGTTGTCCATCCGCAATACAAAACCAAAACAGGACTTTCAAACTCTTCATACACAAAATCCCCGCAATCATGCAACTCGAGTTCTAAGTCGTCAAGAATCGACAACCCGCTATACAAATTGATCTTGGCTTTATTGCCATAAAGTTCGGCCTCTTCCAAGCCCACTGTGAAAAATAGTAAAAATCAAAATTAGCAATCAACCACTATCAAGAAATCACATAGAGAACTCTAAAAAATTGGCGACTACTACTATGGCACGATGGCTTATTCATCGATCGTGCGAAGAAAAGCCATCGTGCCATCAAGCACGATGGTGGCACGATCGATGAATAAGACATCGTGTCTAAGTGGCACGATGGTGGCACGATCGATGAATAAGACATCGTGTCTAAGTGGCACGATGGTGGCACGGCCGATGACTAAGCCATCGCGCCTACGCGGCACGATCGCACAATCGATCGTGCCACCTGGGCTTCATCGACCGTGCCATTTCGCCTTCTTCAAAGTTCCATATTTCAAAATTTCACAAATCAAATGGCGCCATAACTATACCCATCTCAAACCCATGCCCATACAACTACATAAAGACACTCAAACTACAAAAATGCAAGTTATTTTAAGGAAAAGTTGAGTTATAACAATACCTCGTCATTTTCTTCGCGAGCCGCTGCCGGTGCCGGTGTCTCGTCTCGGCCTGTTGTGGATGGTGGTGCACCATCCACGAAGTCGTCATCATCATCGGGGTGGGTGTATTTTTGTTTCAAATTGAGAAAGTGGGGGAGGTGAGAGGTTGGAGGGTGTATTTTGGGGGAAAATAAGACTAAGGGTAAAATTGGAAAAAAAGGGGGAACTCATCAATTGGGTCATATTTGAAAAAGTGGGGGTGGGTGAACTTATAAGGTGGGTGTCTTCATCAAATTTGGGGGAGTCTTGAAATAAGCCGCCTAATCTTTTTGGCAAATAAGTGGGAGATCGTTCCAAAGATAAAGAATAAACGGCAGAAATAAAATGTTTATATATTTTTGAGCCCTCCTACTTCTTTGCCTTCCCCTTTCAGGGCAAGGTAATATACTAATATTTCATTCATAAACCCTTCAAACATAAATTCGCATTAAATCTTCTTCCTTCAACATTCAGATTTCGACGTTGCTCTGTTGATATCATTTTATGGTTTTTTTTAAGCAGACGGTAAATTTCATAGTTAAACCCCTCAAAGAAAGCACTTTTGGTTTTCTTGTTTTTTTTATTTGATATGAAGATTGAGCTATTTGGGAATGTGTATGTAATGTGTATTACTTTGGTTAAATACTTTTCTTGATAATTCTTGGAAACCCGTTTGTCATTACTTCAACTGCATGAGGAATTTTATTGTTAACTATGAAATCCTTCTCAGAAAGACTAATTTTCTATGTGTTTGACAGTTTCTTGAGTTTATAATCTGTTCTTGATAAATTTTCTACATATTTGTTTATATTTGCATTCAGAGGGGTTGACTGATACAAGTCAAAGATGGAGATAGATGAAGCTATAAAAGAAAGTAATGATAGAAGGTTGAAGACAAAGTACAACAATTCCATCTATGTTATCCAAAGGGCTCTTGCTCTCTACTCGTATGTCTCATTTCCTTTTATACTCAACATTGCATCTGTTACAAAATATAATGTATATACCTGTTTTGTTCCAATGAAGAAAATATTTCATATGTAGAGGGAGGAAGGCGTGTGTATGTTTATATTATTGAATGGGGTTTCTGTCCCTTTACCGGGTTCGACACTGATATCTTTTTCACAGCAATGATACTTCATGTGGAGTGTTCGTACTAGAAACTAGTGAGCTTCAAGCTATTGCCAATGCTTGCATTTTGCCAAAAAGTGCCAAAAGTTTAATTTCCAAGAAGATGATGTTTTGGGATGATTGATATTTTTTGACCAAGTAGATGTTTGTCTCACATTTGAGTGATTCTCTTTTACCTATGAATGGTACTGGCTTTGAACTATATTTTATAAGTGCAGACAATCAAATGTGTCTTTTGTTATAAATGAACCAGTGGCAACATGGCATGTGCTAAAACTTGTCAACTGTGGAAATGAACTAGATAGGATATTGAATTTGCACTCCATCAACTGAAACATGGTACTCGTTCACAGATTAAGGTTTTCACATATGTAAATTCAACTTCGTGGTAGTAGATTTGTTTGTTGTAGTCCAAAACATAAAATTTGTCCCAACTCTCTGATTTTTCATTTTTATGGTAGTTTACTTCTTTTAACTCACTCAAGGAAACTAGATTAAGCACTAAATAATTTCATTAACAGTGTTGAAGAGGTCGCCTTGAGCTTCAATGGTGGAAAAGATTCAACTGTAAGTTTCTTTTTCATAATTGCACCCTTTTCACCAGAACAAACTCTTAAATTCTTTCTTGCCATGAATGTTAACAATATATAACAGCATCAACTTCTATGTTTCTAGGTTTTGTTGCACCTTCTTAGGGCTGGCTATTTTTTGCATATGGCTGGAAGGGATCTGTCCATTGCGGATCCTGGGGAAGCTGAAATCACATTTCCAATAAGAACAATTTATTTTGAGAGCCCAACCGTTTTCCCTGAAATCAACTCGTTCACTTACGATACAGCTTTTACGTACTCTCTCTCTCTCTCAGCTTGTCTTATCTATTCTCCCTTGTTTTTTGCATTTTGAATGATATATATGCTCTATTCTTCCCTCTATTTGTGAAGAAATCTAATGCATCGGACTGACATTAGGATTATTTCTTCAATGCTATTATATTGCAAATGATGATTGATACTTTAGTTCCATTTTCGCATTCTTTCAGTTATATACTTCAATTGATGATTGATTTGCTTTCCAAAATTTTGGCAGTTACAAATTGCAAATGGACATCATTCGCCTAGATTTCAAGTCTGGCCTGGAGGCTCTTTTAAAGGCTAAGCCCATTAAAGCTATTTTTCTTGGCGTCCGAATTGGTGATCCTACTGCGTGTGTGTGTATATTCTTTCCCATTAGATGATATATCTTCTTCATTGGATTTTGAGTTTATGCATTAATAATTTAGGAATGAGAGAAGAGAATATTGCACTATTTATTCTCGTCATAATCTTTCAGGTAGGACAAGAGCAGTTCTCCCCCAGCTCTCCAGGCTGGCCACCGTTCATGAGAGTGAATCCCATATTGGATTGGTCTTACAGGTAAGTTCAATTTATTTAAGTTGTATATATGCCTTTGTAGATTGTCTTATACATATGTATTTGCAGATAGGGGACTTTCATGATATGGAGCTATAGATGTCTGCATACATCATGTATTACTGAAAGATTTTATGCATGGCTTATATTAAAAGCACGGTACACTTATCTGACTCAATTCTCAAACCTTTGGTTTTAACTAAAGAGAAAACTTGGATGCATGAAAGAGAAGACGGGAGGAGGGAAAAGTGATCAGTAGTTCTTTTTACTCAGGAGTATGGCATGCCAAAGTTTCTTTATCCTCGACAGAAAGAATGTCATGTGACATCATATACATGAACATACCTTTTTTCCCCCAATTAATCCCTAGACCAAGAAGAATGTTCAAATGATTTTATGTGATGCAGTATGTTGATTATACTCTACGAAACCATCCAAGGACCAACCCTCGAGACTAAGTACAATCCATAATTTCTAGCAGAAAAGCCGTGCAATTAGGCTCAGGACGATTTCCATTCCTTACAAAGTCAAAGGTTTGTTTCTGAATATGGAAACTTGGTTGACAACTGTCTGGACTGCTTGACTTTATTGACTTCTAAAGGGAATGAATGTCCATGTGTGACTCCCCGTATTCCTCTTCTCTAATGGCATAGGCAGCACCTTCCATTTGATTATGATGACAATTCTTTTAATTTTATAGACACTTCTTTCACTTTGATTACTTGCGGCCAAAGGTGTTCTTTTCCACTACCTAATCTTGAATGAGAAGAGGGTGTGGTTGAGTGGGAGTTGTTCATATTTGCATCGGTTATTACTTTATTCCCATCATAGATATAGCTTAAATGATAGCAATTTCGTGAATTTCGTTGTCTATTACTGCTTGAATGCATAGGTCTGACCTTTATCTAATTGTATGGCAGAGATGTTTGGGCTTTTCTCTTGACATGCAAGGTTCCGTACTGCAGCCTTTATGATCGTGGGTAAATATTCACTTGAATTCCTCTAATCTTCATTGAATGAGAATATTAGAAAATTATAGTGTGTACTGCATGCCTCTTTGCTTGTATTTATGCAATGATCACATTTTTCGAGTTTTTCTTGTTCTTCTCTCCATAATTTTGGTCTTGCTTTTGTCTCCAAGTTCCACCGTGCTAGGCTCTTTTTACTCTCAACTGAGAAAGTTTGTTTGTTTGTTTGTATTTTGGTATATATTTTATTGGTCTATTTTTTTTTGTACTTTCCTGCAGTTATACTTCAATTGGTAGCATTCATGACACAGTTCCCAATGTACTGTTGAGTCTTAGCAAATCCAGCAGTAGTGAAGATAAATTCAAACCTGCGTATCTGCTTTCTGATGGAAGATTGGAAAGAGCAGGGAGAGCTAAAAAACTCATTTCTCAGCCATCATCTGCTGTTAGTAATGGCTTGCAAAACGAGGATTTACATTTGAAAAGTATGTTCACAGCCTCAATCATTGCCGTGGGAGATGAAATCCTGTAAGTTTTTGTTGTTTATTGTTTTTTTACAACTATCCTGGGTGATTCACTTGATCTGTTGTAATGTGTTCCTGGATCAATGGCGTAGCCAGGATAGTATAGTAGGCTGGGCCGGTACACGAAAGTGGGGTGGGCCAAATAGAAAAACCATGAAAAATCATATAAATTTCAACTAATATATTTTTTGCTAAAAACAAAATTGCCTAATAATTTTTTTTTTTAAAGAGGAGGGGCCGGGGCCCGGGTTGGCCCCCTCTTGGCTACGCCAATGTCCTGGATCCTATTGGTACGTGATCTTTGCAACTGTCAAGTATAGTTGCATCCAGAATTATTTTTTCCATTTAATTGTCTTACATGTCTAACTGTTCTTACTCATTGTCTTTTTAGAGCTATCACTATTTCCCCTAATATATGCTCATCGTCTCAAGGTTATCTTTTTATTTATTTCTACATTCCATCCAAAGACTAATTTTTATTTAGGAGCTAGGGTTCAACAGAGCCATATGCTTTATTCCTACCTATTCTTTTCAGTTGTCTGATATAGTGCTGATGAGCAGCTTAAGTCACTGGCCAATTCAGTAATAACTAATCCAGTAACAGTTCTATATTGTCAACATTTGGCCCCTGCCTTCTGAGACTCCTCCTTGATCCTTGTTACTTCATCTTAGGAGTGGCCAAATGGAACCGAAACCGAACCGAACCGAACCATGTAGACCGGTTTCGGTTCCGGTTCCTTGGTCTCAAAAACCGTAAAACCGGCGTTTTAATCGTTGGTTAGAACCGTATGTGGAACCGTGGTGGAACCGGCAATTAAAACTATCGTTTTCAAGGTTAAAACCAATGATTTTTATGTTTTTTGGTTAAAATATGCTAAAAGAAATGTTAAATGTTTATTGTAATGTTTTATATTCGTAACTATATGAGACACGTTTTAAATCAAATGTTGTAAGCGAACTACGTGAACTTTGATTCGTCTATACTCTAATAGTATATTAGACAATTTAATATTATTATAATATTAAATACAAAACTTAATTGAATATTAAGTCCACGTCTTTTTTCTTCCTTTTCCCTTTCTTTTGTAACTGAAATTGATAAACTATTTTTAAAAAATAAAAAAATATCTAAAGATAAACAAACGGTTCCGGTTAAAACCGGAATTGGAACCGTGGAGGAACCGGGTTCCAAAAGAACCGCCGGCGGTTCCGGAACCGTGGCCACCCCCACTTCATCTATCTGTATATTGATTAGACACTGTCTTCTTTAAGACTTACACAACTTAATTATTTCGATCTTGAGGCACTCTCGTTGAGAAAAACTTTGGTTCAAATTAATAGGGTTTCACATTGCACTTCCATTATAAAATAATGGTTTAACTGGAAGAAGTACCTATATTTTCTGTATGTAATATCTTTCTGTTGGTTCCATAGCTCAGGTTTGGCAGTGCTGAGGATCGGATGGGATCTATATTGTGTAGGAAGCTCCATTCCATAGGCTGGGCTGTTTCACATTTTGCTGTTACCAGAAATGATGTAAGTTTTTGTCTTTCTTTTTTTTCCTTACATTTTTCCTATAGTAAGTTCTGTATTTCTGCTGTTGAAACATGTTCAGTAAGTGAGGGACCCCTGATAAAGACGTATATTATTTTCAATTCAAGCTTCTCAATTGGATTGTGATATACACTGGTAGGAGGGAATAAACACATACACACATTGTTAGCCTGTACTCTGTTATGTACAGGCTCTCGGTATCTGCCCTCTCCAATTGATTGACTAAGTATGGACTCCTTGTGTTGTAAATGATGACCAGAAGTAAATTGTCCAACACTAAATTAGAAGGTGGTGGAATATATCGTACTTGATGCTGTAACGTAGTTCTTCAATACCATATGCTATACTTTTGTCTTTGTCCTATTCTATCATTCAAGATTTTCAATGAGTGAATGGAAGGAAATCTCATGTGGCTGATTTTTGGCTATGAAGAAAAACCAAGTCATAAAATTGAGTGTAGATGAGAAGAATTAACTAGAAAAGAAACAGGAAGAGCAAATGTTTATTCAGCACTTGTCAACTATCTAATGAGAGAGAACTATTAAGATGGTATTGACCCACTCAACGCTACAAGATGCACGATTCTTTGATATATGAACCATAATTATCTGTCTGCTGTTATGAAAGGAAAATCCATTGGATTTGGCAATTCTTTGATATATGATCTGTATATTGTGCATGTAGCACCTTTCATCTAACATGACGTCTTACATTTCAATTAATCCTGAAAACATTATCATAGATCTTTGTATACTTGTATCATGCTGATATTCCTTGAAGCAAACTAGTGCTTTGTCTTTCCGGCCTTTGCTTTATCAAAAATGCTTAAATCGTAGGAACTTTTGAGATCCCATTCTGTTTACCTTCCTGGTAGACATTTGACTTCACTTGAGGTCGTATTTCCAGATTGATTCTGTTGCGGATGAAGTTGAGAGACAAAAGTCTATGAATGATATGGTAAACCTTTTTATATTCCTTTGTGCTCTATGTGTGTGTGTTTGTAAAGTCTACGAGAGATTTGTTGTCAAATTTTTTGTTGTATTGAAGCATTGTGATTTGCGACGTTACTGCAGGTTTTCATATATGGAGGAGTTGGTCCATTACCGTCAGATGTCACAGTAGCTGGTGTTGCCAAGGCATTTGGTGTCCGCATGGTACATCTTGTCTATTGCCCATATCTTTTAACTTGTGTTACTTTGAAAGAGAAAACTAGATAACTCTAATATCTGAAATATGTTAATTCATTTAATATATAAATAACCTAATTAAGCTAGGGTTCTTATATTTTGCTCTAGTTAGGACAGGGAAGCGGTTTGCCAATTCTTTTCCGTCCTTGTAAAAAAGTATTTGTAAACAGTTACTTCCCTGTCATTACATTTATTTGGTACTTTTCTATCTTGAAGGCCCCTGATGAAGAATTTGAAGAATATTTAAGGCATCTCATAGGGGACAAGTGCACTGGAGATAGTAACGAGGTGAGATAATGTAAAATTCTTAAATATGGGTTCTTGTCTTATATTAAACAGCAAACATTGCAAGAAGTGATGGGAACACATTATTCAGATTGACATATTGTTATCACCGTCCACATTTTGGAGAAGAAAATGGTTCTTCAATTACGATGGTAATGACGGGATAAATAGCTAAACCTTGTGCCGAATTAGATGGCTTCTCTTTTTATTTACTTCTTTACAGTTGAACTGGACAAAGTTTCTCAAAGATGATGTTAATATTTGGAAGCACAACCTGCTTCTTTGAATAGATGATGTCTAGATTTATTTTACGATTGCTTTGGGTGAGAAGTGAGAGGCATGTCTTCCTTGGTTTGAAAGAATGGTGAACATAGATCATTAAATAGAATTGAATTTAGAAAAGTGGGGTTACCCTACTGAATTATAATCGTACTTTCATGTCGTCAATATATTTATCTTTTGTTACCAATATTAACTATGATTTTGTCTGTTTTCAATTTCCAGATGGCTCAGTTGCCCGAAGGCATCACTGAGTTATTGCATCATGAGAAACTGAGTGTGCCTTTGGTACGTTAAATCTCATCTGTGATACAGAATCTCTTGGCCCATAGATTAATACCCTCTGCATATTTCTTTTAACAATAGCATCATCACGTTGGCAAGTATCTTTAAATGTCTGCTTCATATGCGCAAAGCAAATGGATTTTTTTTTTCAGGACTTCGTTATCTATTGTGAATTTTTTTTTTATTTCTGTAGTTACTTGGATGTTTTTTTGGTCTATAAATCATCCCGGGAGAGACGCTGCACTGTTAGGCAAAGTTGCTAACATGCTGTTCAGAAATTCAAACACCTGTGCTGCACGTTTTTCTTTCCCTGATTCATATCTGAAAGTGGGATATTGGATAATCGTGTGTCCTTTTATTTTCACAGATCAAGTGCCAAAATGTGATAATTCTTACTGCGACAAATGTTGCTGAGCTGGACCAGGAGTGGGATTGCTTGATTGATTTTATGAGATCCAATGAACTTTTACTAACGACAGAATCATTTGTGTCAAAGAGACTGGCAACAACTCTTTCTGATGTGAGTCAGAGCAACTTATACTCTAAAAGTCGTTACAGTTTTTTTTTTTTAATAACTATTACCACCCTTCTTTAAGTAAGTATCCTTCTATGATAAGAGTTGAATGCATTATAAATTCGGAATGAGTTTGGCGCAAGTGACAAAGATATGACTTCCAAATCGTCCGTGATGCAGGTGGAAGTTGCTCAACCTCTTTCAGAAATTTGTACTGAATTTCCTGATATGTTTATTGGTAAGTATATTTTGATAATGGATTTTGTTTGTTTATATGACTCCATCATTTCACGTTTACCATTTCCTTGGCACATGAAAGGGGCTATCGGGAATCAAGAAGAGGTCTTTTGTTCATTACCTTCAAGGAAGGTAATATGTTCGCTTTTGAATATTACTTTTCTTTTTTAAAAGATACTTGTAATGAGTTTGCAGAACATACGGAACTATATTCAGGATAAAGCAAGAATCAATGCTGCTGCTGAAGCATTATGCAACAAGTTTCATCCTGGCGCATTTTCTGAAATCGACCGAGTATGGAATATTACTCAAGTGGTACCCTCTCAAGTCCTTGAAGAGCTTTGTGAGTTGTGACCATGGCTCTGATTTGCAGGGATCTCCAGATTGTGGCTGGAAATGATATTGAAATAACCAATGGTAAGAAAGGGCGTTAGCCCAGATGAGATGACGGGACGAAAAGGAAAAGGAATTACAATATGAATATGAGGAAAAACTCACTATACTTACAGCAGTAGATCTACTGTATTATCATAGAAATACTCAATTTTTAAGAACAATGAACAAAATTCGGTGGAGGAAAAGCCAAGAAATGGACTAATACGTATTATGAACGTGAAAACTATTATATTTCATAGCATATTATTCTTTGTTTTTGTGCTGTGCAACGTAGTGATATGGTTGGTTTATTTGTTGTAACATTTTCTTCTTTCCATTTTCATTAGGGATAATTACAAAAACACCCCTAATGTTTGGGCTAATTTCCGTTATTCCCTGGTGATTTTCGAAAATATTTCAAAAAAAATCTCTGAATTTACAAAAATATTACAGTTACCCCCCTTAAATTTAAGACAAAACGAAACCTGAAGGGGTTTTTTGTAATTTTGAAACATGTCTGTTTTTTTTTGTAATTAACCCAAACCTTAGGGGTGTTTTTGTAATTATCCCTTTTCGTTATGATGTCTTTCCTTTATTACTTTTCACCTGCAAGTTTTTCACAGCTTTTTAGTCCTCTAAATTGTATTTTCACATTGATTTTTTGTCAAAAACTTTTTTTCATTTGTTGTTTTAGTGTAAAAAAATTTTGCAATATTTTTCTATCCATTGTCATTACTGGTGAGGCACGACAGATGTAGACACTTTTATCAAGTTATCAAGTAAGACATACATAATTGTATTAAAGCAGCATAAACACTAAATTTAGTAAATGTAACTCTAATATTGATATGGTTTTCATATTCTTTGTACATGGGCACTCTAACATGGAATCCCAGGTCCATATTATGTTGTAGGCTCTTGTAAACCAGAAGTTCTTGAACAACATTGATTTTTACATAAATTTCCATACACATATTGACAAGGTCACATCATACATATGCACATTCTTTAGAAATAATAGAATTACTATAGTTTTAAGCAGTTGGATAAGAAGCTTTCATGGCAATGCCACATAAACCTTCTGCTGCATCAATATCCCTTTGCATTCTAATATATCCATTCTCTCCCCAACTACTTCCCCACGAATTCTTAACCAGCCAATACTTCGTTCCATCGCTAGTTTTCCCATAGCCAACCGCGGTTACACCATGGTCTAGCTCGGTCCCACACTCTCCGGTGAAAACTCCACTCGAGTAGAACTGAAAATCGGACCCACCGGCATCAATGGCAACAGATATTGGTTGGTTAGCCACAGCTTTAAGCAATGCTGACTCGCTATTGGCTGGGACGTCCTCGTACCCTGTGATCTTGGCCACACGGGACGATTCCTTCTTAGCGTTGCACGTGGCATCAACTCCCTCGTACGGGTAGTTGGACTCGGATGTGAGGCCGTGGTTACCGATAATGAACTCGAACGCGTAGTCCATGAGACCACCGTTACAGCCCTGATCTTCACTTGTATCACAATCCACAAGTTCTTGTTCGGATAATGAAATCAACTTGCCTGTTTTGAGCTGGTTTATTCCTTCAGTTGCTGCCACTGCTGAAAATGCCCAGCAACATCCTGTATTTTTGTTGTATGAAAAATGAGTGTCAATTTCTCCAAGAAAAAAAAGAGGTAAATTTAGGTTTAGAACGGATTTATTTCAGGCAAAATTGTAAAATTAGTCTTGTAAGATAGGGGGTTGAGAAAATTGGTCCTGCTTAAACTCGAAACTTGATTTAGTCCTGCAAGTATTTCCCAATTCCAGTCATATTTTTCCCGGAATTTTAAAATTGGCCGGGAATGTCATGTGCATGTAACATGATGAACAATTTCCGCCAATTTTTGAAATTCTGGCGAAAATATGACTGAAATTGGGTATTCTTCTAGCAAGCGGCGATGTGCCTTTTTCTAGCCAATTTCAACCCTTTTTTTACTAAGTTGAGAAATCTTGGTTGTCCAGTTGGAAGGGAGGAGATAGATTTCAAAGAAGTTCGAAGATACCTAGGTTCGAATCCCTGGCCAACACCTTTACAAAGGGTGTACGGTACCACTTGAGAATTTCAACCTTTTTTTGGCTAGAGTTTTAAAAATTGGCCGAATTGTCCATCACGTGCTGTGCACATGATTTTTCCAACCAACTAGGACTCAAATTGAGCAAGTTTATTACTCATAGGATTAAATCAAATTTCGAGTTTAAATAATTAAGCAGGACCAATTTTGTCAATTCCTTAAATAACAGGACTAATTTTGCAATTTTGCCGCTTATATCACTTACCACATTGACCCTGGTCCTTAACCCCAGTAACAGCTCCTTCTTTCTTCAGTCCATGCTGGGTGGAACTGCACTAACATTTGCATACCTAAATGATGAAACCTTAGATGCCTTCGAATGAGATCCCATTTTGAATCCATTTCGAGATGCCTGAAATTCCTCGTTCGTCAAATCAGCAAATTTGTTTATGGCAAGTTTGTAAGGCCGAGCCCCTGCTTCATTAAAGGACTCGATATATGCCACATTCTCCTTGAATATGTTGAATCTATACGCCTTCTCCGTGTCGTCTTTGTAAGCACGTCCAAATTGCGCCATCCATTGCTCGTGTTTCTCAGCCATTGATGCATCAGGCGCTGTGCGTGCTGTTGCTTGAGAAGCGCACATCACCAGCACTATCATTGCAGCCAAAATAAGCTTCCAAGATGGTTTCAAGGCCATTGTTGGTAGCTGGGTACGTATCGGAGAACAGAATGTAGTGAAAATGTATTGAGTTTGTGATTGTTGTGAATTTTTACAGAAGTCGCATGAGGTATTTATAGAACTAGCCGAGTTAATTAACGAAGTCCCTGACAGACCCGGCAAGTCGAAGATGAATAGGAAACTCAGATAGTTCCGTGGACGCTGCTCCATTTTGAATGAATAGCATATTTAGCTTTTGGTATTTGTAGTTTTCTTCCTGGTACTAATTTTGACTGTTGTTAAAAACAAGTTCTAAGACGACAATAGTTCAAAAACGTAACCATTTGGAATTAAATAAAAAAAATTGTATTTTGCCCCAAAAGCTAGGCAACAGTGACTGGAGGAATGATTTCATATAAAACACATTAAAACTTACCATAAGTACTCAAAAATATTGGATTAAACACTAAGTATTTCAATGTAATACACCAGATTGCAGATAAGCAGGAGAAAATGAAATTAAAACACAACTTGCTAACAAAAAAAATAAAAAAGGAAAAAGACAACAAATACACCAGGCTCCCAAATGCCCCCAATAAAAGCACAAAATAGCAATAATCCTGCATCACGGAATCCCGAAAAATAAGCAGAGTCTTTAATATATCCAGCCAAGCTTGTTTATTGATCTGCAACAAAAACCAATATGCCGAAGTTTTCTCTGTATCCCACAAACTCAAGCTTTAGGCTTGAGGATCTTAACAGTCTCCCAGGTGAAGTCAGGATCATCACGGCCAAAGTGACCGTAAGCAGCAGTCTTCTGGTACCTGAAGTTGCCTCCTCTCAACAAGTCAAGGTTGATGGCCATCATTCCTGGCCTAAAGTCAAAGTTCTCCTTAATAAGAACCAGAATATCCTTGTCTGGGATCGTACCAGTCTTGTAGGTATCAACAAACACAGAAAGTGGCTCAGCTACACCAATAGCATACGAAACTTGCACGATGCATCGACGAGCAAGTCCTGAAGCCACAACACTCTTTGCTGCTTGCCTGACAATATACGCACCACTCCTGTCCACCTTGGTAGGGTCTTTGCCAGAGAAAGCACCACCACCATGAGCACCCCAGCCACCGTATGTGTCGATGATGATTTTCCTACCGGTGAGACCTGCATCTCCATGTGGGCCACCAATGACGAATCGGCCGGATGGGTTGAGGTGGAAGATTGTCTTGTCATCAAGGTACTGAGCAGGAATCACAGGCTTGATGACATGTTCTTTCAAGTCAGCTGCAATCTGGTCGTTTGTAACAGTCTCATCGTGCTGGGTGGAGATGAGGACTGTGTGGACTCTAATAGGAACCATGGCACCACCATCGTTTTTGTACTCGACAGTGACTTGTGTCTTGCCATCTGGTCTCAACCAAGGGCAAGTCTTGTTCTTTCTCACTTCAGTGAGTTTGGCCCCGAGCTTGGTGGCGAGGACATGGGTGAGTGGCATGAGCTCTGGTGTTTCATCAGTGGCATACCCAAACATGTGTCCTTGGTCACCAGCTCCGATTTCTTCAGGTTTCTTGGTAAGATGACCATGAACTCCCTGAGCAATGTCTGGGCTCTGTTGTTCAATGTTGACAAGGACCTTGCAGTTATCGGCATCAAGGCCAACATCTGGTGATGTGAACCCAATGCCTCTGCATGTATCACGAACTATTTTCTCATAGTTCACATTAGCCTTGGTCGTGATCTCACCAAAGACCATCACCATATTAGTCTTTGTGCATGTCTCGCACGCAACTTTGCTCTCTGGATCCTGCTCTAGGCAAGCATCAAGAATGGCATCTGACACTTGATCACAGAGCTTGTCGGGATGTCCTTCATTGACAGACTCTGAGGTGAACAGGAAGGTATCCATATTGTGTCTGGAAAACATTGTCATGGACATGTTAGTTTAAGAAGCATATGCTAAAATTTCTGCAGTTTGAATTGTACTAAAGTAGGAGTATGTCGAAACATATATCAACTACGATAGTTGGATGCTTTTATGGTAACTCAAATATAACCAACCCTGTTTACATTCCAATACAGGCAGAATCTGGGCTCAAACGCTAAACAATGCTCAACACTCAAAACAGTTCAAAACAGAAAGAGATATCTGAATCACTTGCATAAGTAGATTGGTACCACTTCCCATGGATTCAAACTTTATTGAGTCGTCACTTAAGTACTTAAAACCCACACAGTACCTTTTCAAAGCAGATTCTACAAAGAAAACCATATAACTTTCTCTATTGATGAAGAATTTATTAAATTAATTCAACGCAGAAAAAAACACCAACTCATTTTCAACAAAAAAAATTGTTTTACAAAAAAACTCAAACCTTGTAACTTCTAGGAAACAAGAATAAGCACAATATTACAAAATGAGCATACTGACTATAATCTTATCCAAATCATCCATGCAGCCTAATTATTATGAAAAGGAACAATGCAGAAACATCTAAAGGCAGATGCAATATAGATCTAGAAAGCTACAACCAAATGATGATATCTATAATAGATCACAATCTTTCATACTATTATGAATCTGATAAACCATTAGTTCCCAAAAAAATTGTCAGCAAACGCAGATCCACAAATGAAAATCACAATACTCCTTCTGGCATAAAATGATCAACAAGATCTGAATATCATGAAGAAAGAGCACTAAGATTTATACAACCTCCGTCACATTACAGATGAAAATCTTCAAAATCGTAAACTCAACATTCTATTACCATATTTCTTTCCTGAAATCTAATAAAATACATCAAATAACGCTGGTTATTTGCATCCAAGGATCCACATATCAAAGAAAACACCAAATCCGCCAACACTCAATTCAAAACACAAAATACTAATTCATTTTCAGCAAAAAAATGCAAATATATGCTAAAGCAAAACGAAAATGCTACGGATCTAAACAAAAAACAAAACAACCATACCAGATCTAACAGAGTAATAGAGTAAATAAAAAGCTCCGATGTCGTGCGTACCTTTGTTGTAAATGAAGCCTTAGATCTGCAGATCACAACAGAAGAGGAAGAGAGAGCAAAGCGCAAATGCGGAATGATTTTCAGGAAAGGAAACGGAGGGTATATATAGAATCGGATCCGAATGACTCGCTCTCTCTCTCTAATTTCGGTTGGGAAAACCAAAAAACTACCGTACTCGGGCCCCACTTACCAGACACCTCTGGTGGGCCCTAGTCAAATAAGATGGTGCCAAGTGGCGGTTGAAGGGTTGATCAACGGTCTAAACATCGTGGCATTTTTGGGTTTTATTTTTTATGTTTGGTAGCCTGGTAGGTGGTAATTGTCAAAGGAAGTTTTGTGCAGTTGATGGTTGTACTTAGTGCATCAGGAAATGTACGTGGGTTGGTGAAAGTCTTCTCATCCCCTCCTTGGAGGATGAGATCTTTTATTTTGTTGTAGAACCGTGTTCCATTTTTTATTTCACTGCAAATGTTTGGTAAGTGTACAATCCTTATTATATAAAAAACCCATAATTTTATGTTTGATTAATGTTTAAAAATTAATATCGTAAATTTTATATACACTTGTCAAACATCTTTGTCATGGAAATTGGAATAGAAACTGAAATATAGTTTTGGAATAGAAGATCTCTCCGGAGCCAGTAATTTTGAAAAATGAAAATATTATGCCAATTCCAGAGTTCATTGGTTTTGGTCCATAAATTGCTTTCACGTATATGTGTTCGGTGCTCACGGAAAAAGCATTAGCTTACATAGATTAGGGTAGGCATTTTATCATACCAAAAATATATCGGAGAGAAATCCATTGAAAAATTGGATCTGATCTTTTATTCCAAAATGATGTTTTATTCCCTATTCTACAACACAAATGAAATTATTTTCATTGTTATATGAAAACTAGTCTTTAAATTACCCCCACGTAGTGATTAAAAAACTATTTGTTGTTGTTGTTGTATGAAAACTAGCGCTTTCGTGGACTATTATTCATGAAATTTTTGAAAATAACAAGTTCATCGTCTTTTGATAAATTAATGTGGTTTCCTGTTTCATTAAAATAGTCAAAGATGGGAGGAATTTGGTTGTGTTGCATTACCACAATGGGTTGGTAGATGTCTTTATACTTTTGTCGGTATCAAAAAGATGTGCCACCTACTTTAGTTTTACTGTAATCATTTGTTTTTCCTCCTTCCAAGGTAGATGTATAGTTGATTATTACCCCTTAAAGTGCCAAATTGTTTCACTAGGGCATATATGTAATTTGAAGGGGTGGAAAAGACAAATAAAACGACGTGGGCATAACTTGTAATTTTTTTTTAATGAATTGATAAAAAATGGCATGTATGGATGTGTTTTCAAATGTGATTTTCATTCCCAACTATTCCAAAAAAATGAGTTTATCTTTGTTTAGAAAATTTTAAGTAGAAATAAATAAAGTCGTTTTATTTTCGCTTTCACTTTTTCATGAAAATATTATTTTGTAAACATAACTAAATAATTATTTACTATAATCACGCAAATTTGTGTAAATACACTACAAAAACAAAATCCATGTCAAAAATAAATTAAAAACTATAAGGAGACATATTTTCATTTTCGTATTAAATTCAACAACAAACCAAATATATCCATACAAGACCATAGATATTCGTCTTTGAATGGTTTTGAACAGGGCCGTACTTGAGCATAGGCTCAAGAGGCTTATTATAATTTTGGGGGCCCAATTTTTTTGACTTTTTAATAGACCAATTTTTAGTATTTTTTTGTCTTATCCCGCCAAATCCAAATAAGCCCTCAGATTTAATTTTTTTACTTTTTAATAGGCCTATTTTCAGTTTTTTTTTTTTTTTGTCTTAGCCCAACAAATCCAAATAACCCCAATTTGTTTTATTTTTTTTTTTTTTTTTACTTTTAATAGGCCAATTTTCAGTTTTTTTGCCTTATCCCACCAAATCCAAATAAGCCCCCAATTTTTTTTTTTTTACTTTTTAATAGGCCTATTTTTAGTTTTTTTCCGTAGCCCAACAAATCCAAATAAGCCCCCAAATATTTTTTTTTTTAACTTTTTAATAGGCCAATTTTCAGTTTTTGCCTTAGCCCACCAAATCCAAATAAAAGTCCCAATTTATGTGTAATTGGCGAACAACAAGAAGAACCAACAAACAAAATAAATCTCAAACCCTATGTTCTTCTTCTTCTCCAATCGCCAATCACCAATCCTCAATCATAATTTCATCATCTTCACACGGTCACTCCAAACTCCGGTTCTTGAAGCAGTCAAAGGGCCTATTTTTAAAATCTCGCCTTGAAGCGCATGAATCGGAGGTCCAGCCCTGGTTTTGAATTATCAAATAAAAAAGAGATGGGTGCATCATGCATGTGACTTGTGTCGACGTGCATCCAATTAGTATGCAACCGTATTATAGTCTTCGATTTTATTAATTCTATTTATAGCCATAAATAATAATGGAAGCATATACTTTTTTGAAAGTACATGCGTAGTCATTGCATGTGAAACATGTAATAAACATATACACGCGGTTTGCGGATCTCACTAATGGTAGATTTATGGAATTACTCAAATAACTTTTTAGTCATGCTATCGTTGCTCTTTTCTAAGGGTATCAAAAATTTGTCAGCAATAATTTACTTATCGATTTAGGAAACAATAAATTAAGTTTCCATTATTTATACTATAGCAACCTAACAAAAACTATTTCTTGCATTGAAGGGATTATTAGTAACTCAATCCTAGCTGAAGTCCTAGGGCCGCATGAACGAGGAACAATGTCATAATCCCACTGCCCAGAATTCCATGAACATTACGCAATCCTGGATTGCCCTGTACAAAAATTCCAGAATTAGATACTATTGATGAAAACATATATACAGCGGGACGAGATCTCCTATTTCACTTTTCCTATTCCATATATTGGATGAATGACACATGTACATGATGATGTCACAATTGTACACGTGTCATCCATTCTATATATGGAATATGGAGTGGAATAGCGAATCTCAATCCATACATCGCATATTAACAAAAGGGTTAATTACAAACACTAACCCATAGATTTGGCTTAATTACGAAAAAGCCCAGTAATTTTTCAAAATTACAAACATCTCATTTACATTTGTTTCTATTTTACAAATTGAACCCTCAAGAATGGGGTATTTGTTAGGGAAATACAAACCAACCTCAAGGGGGTATTTCATGTTTGTAGCACTTTAAGGGGTATTTGTAATTTTCAAAGATAACTGAAGTGTTTTGTAATTAGATTAAACCTCAGGGGGGTAGTTTTTGTAATTACCCCTTTACGGAAATACTAGGGAGAATTTTGATGTTATATTATGCTCACCTCAAATAATGCTGGTAATATAGTCTGAATTGTTAAAAGAGTAAGCCCAATGAAGCCTGTTACAGCATGAGGACTGCAAAAGAAGGGAAAAAGATTAAAACAAAAAAAGAGTGATGTGGTGTAGAGATTTGGTCTTTCAGGAAAAAGATAAATGGATAAGGAAATAAATACAGTATAACCTCGATAAATTAATACTCGATTAATTAATAACCTCGTTTAAATAATACTTTTGGTCGGTCCCGACTTGGGAACAACAAGCAAAATTAATAATTCTCTACTTTAATATCTCGCTAAATTAATAAATATTGGCAGTCCCAAGGTTATTAATTTATTTATTAATTATAGAGGTTTAACTGCACATACCTTTCAAGAATGGGCTTGTCTGAAGTGAGAAGAGATGTAATACCACCAGTAGCTCCAAGAGCAAAGAAGAAAAACATTCCTCCAAGAAGCTTAGGGTGCAAATCTTTGGCCTTGGCCTTCTCCTCCTGGGAAAACATTAACTTTAGACGGAAATGTTCCGCAAACCATTGATCACATAATAAAATTATATTTTCGTCATCATCTCAATCATTACCACATCGTCTGAGAAACGAATACGAAATCCCAAATAAGTTCCATAACCACCCATAGCGAACAGCACAACAGCCTACAGAAGTATGAGAAGTTTATTATAAAGAGACATATACGAAGTTAGATGGCTAAACTTGTTTTTTTTTTTTTTTTCCATTTTTCTTGAGAATTTGCTGAACAGAATGCATAGTGTACCATGTTCCCAGGGTGGCCCCAGTGGACAAGCCAACCAGGAGGTTCCATGACTTTACGAGCTCAACAAAAGGGCTGAATAGTGATGTCACGGTTGAAGCTGAAATCAATGATCAAATCAAAATGACTACAAGCAATGAGACAAGATGGTTATATTGGTGAAAATAACTGCATAGGACATGAGAAGATCAAGCAGATCTTTGAAAAACAAAAATCGCTCGGGTATGTTTATAATCAAGAGCTCCTGAAAGATATTTGAATTGAGGGATGAGCAAAAAGACAATTCTTTCATGCTAGACGAGGTAGCAGCATTATCCTACGGTGGATGCAAGATCTAATCTGGTCAACGTGTTTAAACTATATTTATTTTTCTCTTACTCTGTATCAAACGTGAAGATGACTATATATATAATTTTTTTTGGCTCTGTTTGCAATTGCAAACAGAGGTACTAAATTTCGATTGGTATTTAGGTTTAGTATATGTATGTGTTCTGATGTCCTACTCCACTCTTCCAAGTAATAAGTTTTCCATTGGATTGGCTTTTAAACAGAAATTAGCACAAAAACAGTCCCACTAAATCTAAGAATGAAAATAAGATTAATCACTGCCATTTTCAAAAGCTCACCAATGCTTGAAAGAAAATATTTTCCAAAACAAAACCACGCTTAGATTTTTAGGCTTCATACCTCACAAATCATGCGACAGTTCGTTCAGCATTGCATACACATAACACAATTATGCGTAATCGGTCTATCTACTATATATCATTAATAGAGAAATGCTGATTTTGATCAACCTAGTTTCTCATATAGCTTATATGACTAATTGTCCAGCTAAATTCTGAAAAAGGAAACTGATCACGATTCACGTATGTGTTTTTTACTTGATGCAGAGGTAATATAGGTCCTTTACCATTCTTTTCGGTGCATATATTTTGACCACAAAAGTTTTGTACAGTACTTATTCCTTAATAGAAATAACAGAATTGAAGGAAATGTAAACTGAATTCATTCAAATGGTAGAGAGAGAGGTGGTATTTATGCAGGTATTTGACAGTCTGTTAGTTGAAACAACTAACCACTTGCTATAGTTACATATAGTACACAATATTCCTTGACCAAACAATAACACATCAATGCGAATGCATATACAAAACGGTTCAATCTTTTTTTCAATAAGTTGGGAGTACTGGTTGGAGGGGAGGGTATAAATTTCAAATAAACTGAAAGATATCGGGTTCAACTCCCGGTCAATACCCTTATAAAGGGTGAGCGATATCACTTAAGCTACAAGCTAGTGGTACGAAATGGTTCAACCTAAACGCCAGTGTTACGACTATACAAGAAATTGGCTCAAATTCATAGAGCAATAAAATATTCAAAACGATTTCAATCAATAAAGCCACAAGCTAATCTACTTATCCATACATATCTAGGATCCAAATTGAAAATCCAAGTAAATGTAACTAAGGCATTACCTCCAGGAAGAGCACCCAAAAGTAGCAAACCCAAAGGAGAGAACGAAAGCAAGAGAGTCTCAGAGGATTCTCCCAACACCGCATCCTCCTTCTCTTCAATCACATCCTCAGTTTCACAAATGTTGCTGTTTTTGAGAGCGAATGTGTAAGTAAAAAGAGACGTTCCTTTTGTTGTTGCGGCCGTCAGTGGTTTAGAAGGAATTTTGGGGGAATTTATTGATGGGAAGTGGGAGTGTGAGGTGGAAGGCAGTAGAGAAGGAGATGAGTGTGGTCTGAAAGCAACAAGAGATGCATTTACCACAGCCATTTTCAGGACTAATAACTGCAAATATTTCTCTACTTTTGCAGCTCTAGTGTTTTTCTCCTTCTCTTTGTGTGTGTTGGTGTGTGATATCAGAAATGGTGGGTTTTAGAATGAGAAATTTGCAGATAGATGGAGAAGGGTTGGGAAAGGCAAGGAAAGAGACACGATTCTGTATTCTTCACTTGGAATTAGCCCTTTACACGTGGTCTCAACAATCTCCCTTAAGGTTTTTACATATCAGCATTTTATTTTTGTTTTTATTGTTTTTCATTTCTCATTAAGGCGTGTTTGCAGTGAGTTTTTCGAAATTTGATACCCAACGTGAGAGATGTTAAACGGGCTGGGACTAGCCCTATAGGGTTAGCCATAAAGGGTTTACTAAACGCCACTATTACGCGAAGCTATCATTTTATCGTTTTGCTAACCCTAACTCTAAATGAGTTTCGGGCTAAATGGCCACTAACGACTACAAGCCAAAAAAATAATTTTTTTATTTAAATCTAATTTTTATACTAAAGCATGTATAACAATATAACAATCAAACTAAATATGCAAAACTAAATTACACAATTTTTTATGTTGTATTACAAGGATAAAAGTCTTAAAATTCAAATGTAATCAAACATTATCATTATCATCAAAGGCTTTGAAACTTAGAAACTTTAAGAACATATTTAGTGCAATAAGAGTTAAAACAAAAACATGTGCAAAAACTCATTTATAAAATGAAAATAGAAACAACAACTACAATGTAGAATATAAACACTATATAATGAATATTTTCTTAATACCTTTTGATTTTTGTCAAACAAATTAAATGAATATAGATAATGATAAAACGCAATTTGATGTTCAATGTTTGTGCGTGAGATAAGTTGAAATCTCAAAATATAACAAATTCATCTTTATAATTATTTACATAAAGTTTCAATTATTTGTCACATTTAAGTCACGAAAATTTAAAACTTTTTAGATTATAGTATTGTATCTATTAGAGATATAAATTCTATAACATTTTAAATCATCATAATTGATTACATTTTAAGTTACTATAAAAATATATTTCTTAGGAAATGTTACGTAAATTTTGTTATCCTTTTATTTACCAATCCTCTATTTTGAAAAACAAAAATACCAAAATTTTAAAAAAAAAATTACAGGTAATGGACCGTCCCACCAAAGATTTAGAGGCCCTAACCCTATTTTTTTTGGTTTAAACGGATCGTTTTAACATCTCTACCCAACATGGCAACATCACTAAAAAAAAATTCAACAATTCGAGACTTACTCCATCCGGGGTCAACAAGTCGAAGTGAGGCAAACATAGTATTGTTCAAGCCGTTTGTATTTTAATCAAGCTTCAAAATTGTGTTTGAGCTCATCGAATCGAGCTCGAACGAGCTTTAGTCAAGCTTCTAACACAAATCGGACTCAAGTAGCTTGATACTTTTATACATATTTTTTTTACTAATCGAATTGAACTCGAGCTAACTTTATATCATATCGAACGAAAATATGTATTCAAGATTGGTTCATTATGTTAACAAATCGAGCTCAAACGAGCTTTTAACAATTAATCTCAAATCAAGTATTGAGTAGCTTAGATTATTTTTTAGCCCTAATCCATCTCAGCAAGGAATCATTAGACCAAATTTAAAATTTTAAAAATATTAAATATTGAGAATTTCTCAACAAAAAATATGTTTATGCTTGTTTAGGAAATTTTTAATAGAAAATATATTTGGTTTGTTGTCCTAATTTCTATTTAGAAATGAAAATATGTTTGATTATAATTTTGGGGATATATTTTTGACATATATTTACGTGATTGTAGTGTATTTTTACATAGATTTGCGTAATTATGGTGAAAATTTGTTTGGTTGTGTTTTCAAACAAATATTTCCATAAAAAAATGAAAACTGAAAATAACTTTATTTCTATTGAAAATTTCCTAGACAAACATAAACTCATTTTTTGGAATAGTTGGAAAGTAGAAAATTGCATTTGGAAACACATCCATAGATACCCCTAAATTTCTAGTACGTAGTTTGAAACTCATAGAATTATAAGTAATATTTATAAATTTAAATTATTTCTTGACAGTATTGCCTAAAGGCTAAAAGTAAACCCAAAATTGGGTACTTAACATAACGATAAATAAATAAATAATCTCGGAAATATTAGATCGAAAAAAGGTTGTCAGCTTTATTCAATGTGTAATATATGCAAGAAGGTTAGTGATCATCTCAAGGCGTAGCTAGTCCAGGACCAAATTGAATATGCAGTCATTTACTAAACTATTACCAACTAATTAAAGTCATAAGTACACGGCTATATCTCCTCTTTATCATCTAACCCAATAAAATGGACCAAGTTTTCCAGCAGTCCAAGGGTTGAGGGGCAATATCGATAGCAGCACCTGGTCAGCTGAGCACAATAGTAAGCAAGATTACTAAAAGAAAGCCTTGCAATTTACAAGCAGACATTTACATGAATATTACAAAAATTCAAGGGATAATTACAAAAACACCCCCGAGGTTTGGGCTAATTACAAGAAAACCCAGAGTTCTTTGAAAATTACAAAAAAAAAAAAAAAACTTAAGGTTTGATTCCGTCTTACATATTTCCTGGTGATTTTCGAAAACATTTCAAAAAAACCCTGAAATTTACCAAAATATTACAGTTACCCCCTTAAATTTAAGACAAAAATGAAACCTGAAGGTTTTTTTGTAATTTTGAAACATTTATGGGTTTTTTTGTAATTAACCCAAACCTCATGGGTGTTTTTGTACTCATCCCTTGAATTTGGCTAGCTTTTCCTACATACCTTGTGATTCTGTACAAGATTGGATATAGTTTAATCATCGGTCTACTCAAGAATGTTGTTATGTACGCTATTCCGGGTAATTGACTCCCTTTGAGGATCAATTCTCCAATGACCATCAATAACAAACTTTATCTGCATGCAAGGAAGAAGGTATGCAGGTTATAAGAAAACTAACCATTGTAACTTGTATCCTGTAAAGTAATGATTTATTGGACATTATGTTCTGTCAAGAAGCAGCTGAAGGTCTTAGCCTCCATACGATTAATCATAACAAACTTCATTTTTCTGAATTTTTGGTCTTTCGACCATAAAAGCGTAGAAATGAGTCTACCCAGTGATTACAGTTCAAGGTTTTGAGAAATTTACAGCATGCAATTGACTGTAGTTTTCGCACCTCATAAACCCCAGGATACAGCCACAACACTGCTCGCCAAAGTCGAGATGTCCTGACAAATTTTGCTAGAAAGGTTAACTTGTGATTCCCATTGGGCTTCAGGAAGAAAATGTTGTGAACACAAAATCGAAGAAATTAAAATAAAAAGGGATAATTACATAAAACCCCCTGAGGTTCGGGCTAATTACAAAAAAAACCCAGAGATTTTTGAAAATTACAAAAAAACCCTTAAAGTTTGATTTTGCTTACATCTTCCCCTTCATACGCAAAAAGACATCTCAAAAAAAACCCTGATATTTGTAGAAATATTACAATTACACCCTTGAATTTAAGACTGAATCAAACCTGACGGAGCTTTTTGTAATTTTGAAATATCTCTGGATTTTTTTTTGTAATTAGCTCAAACCTTGGGGGTGTTTTTGTAATTATCCCAAATAAAAATTGCAAGTCTATCAAAACTTTAGCCATTTTTAATTATTAGATAGAAGAGAGCAATAAAGCATGGCCAAAGATAACAGCCTAAAAATATCCCAATAGACACCTTGAATTTAGACCAATGATTAAATCTCACATAAGATATGAGGAGATGTTGAGCCGTAAAGAGAAAAGAAGATTAAAAACCTTGATTCAGAAGGGTCTGTGATACTTGATGATGGCTGTAGATCCATGGCTATTTTATGATGCCAGCCATTGAAACTACCAGCTAGCTCCACAGTCTCCCGTCCCCTGAATACTCTATCTCAACCTAACAAAGGAAAGCTACTTCACTTCAGTCAGAAAATGCTTCCTCTGGATTCTAACACAAAAACATGAGTCAATACTGACTGGCAGCTTAGCTGGTATATCTGCACCATATATTGTTATGTGATTTAGCGATCATTAAATGGTTCATTTGTTACCATATTCGATGTCTCCAATATGTACCATGACATGTTTCTGGCATATTGCCAACTGCCTAAATCGCTTGTGGCACCGTTAGAGCATAACAAGCTAGATTTAAAATTCATGATTGGAATGCATCTTATTACAAATCAGGATGTCACCACCAGGTTTTTTTTTCTTATACATATATATATATATATATATCAGCGACGAAAAAAGTCAAAGAGAACATGAAGCACCTCCTTCAGTCCAGATAGGGTTTCTTCGGCAGCATATAATTCACTCTCTTTCTCAGAAATAAGCTTCTGTGCTTTGTTTATCTCTGTTTCTGCTTTAGTTTGCAAAAGAGATAAAGCAAGCTGCAAGGTGAAAATAGAAAGGAACTTATACATGTACTTTCTGAATTCTCTTACACAAAAATGGAATTTTCTAATGCATAAAATAGATTGGACAAGGACTAATGTCTGATATATGAATGCGGTGATTTTGTATAAAATTACAAAAAAAAAAAAAATTCAGATAAGTATCAAGTGAGTATGTTAAAACAAGAAAGCCATCGTCTCATATTGTACAGTACCATATCAGAGCAGATAGATCTATTGAGAGAGGGGGGAACTCATACAAAAATATGATCAGCTAAAGCAATTCAGTTATCCCCAGCTATCTTCAACACAATAGCTTACATTTGATTTGATTGCATAACACCTAATCATGTCCTTCCGGCAGAGTTAACACTGTCACACACACATGCATGTCATTTCAGGCTTTTACTTCATGCTTCTGGAAACATCAACTTGGATCTATGCTTTTCTCACAATGTCAAACTACACAGCATCCGCCTGCTGCAATGATAAGCTCTCTTCCATTTTTACTTTGTTGTTTGATCACAGTTTCCATGTTGTTCCTTTATTCAAGAACACATCAGACATAAAAAGCAAAAACATAGTCTAGCCCAAACAAGGCCAACTCAAAAGCTCTCAACAAACATTTATACTTGACGCACCTAATGATAGAATCGCATTATTCGTGAACACAATGTTCTTGAGAACTACAGATTTTCCTGCTATAACTTTTTCTTTTATAGCAGTAAATGGACAAAATATTGTTTGTTCTTGCCAACATAAGCGGCATGTTCCGTATCTCAATCTGTTAAGCCTTCTGCATCTGCAATTTATTGACACAAAATTTCAGACTTTAGGCAGACCTGATTATCTCAATATCACTCAGCTATTATGATGCCATAAAATAATCGATCAGATGTCAGGTCTTAAGAGTCAACTCCCAATTAATTTCCTCAGGTTTCTTGAAAAATAGCCCATGCACAAATCACGATCGAACAACCTATTATCAGAGATGACTACTAGTACACGTAAATGCAGAGGTGTAGGTTCCAATGATTATTACTCTAGAAAGGTATCCAAACCATAAACAATTATGGCCATGAACACAATTGCACACACCGAGAACAGAAAAGAGATGTGTTTTATCAGAATCCAGCAGAAACTTGCATTAGAAAACAAATATATGTTGCTAGTAACTATTAAGAAAAGATAGCACTTTTCCATCTCAGAGATTTAAAAAGTACCATCTCATATTTTAATTACCTTTTCGTTTTCAATTTGCTCCTTCAACTGGATCAGTTCCAATTCCTTCTGATGCTAAGCAAAAAGGAAAGAAAAACAACACCGCACTTGGTTATTACATCAAAAAATCTTAAGGACATCAGGCAAAAAGCAGAGGGTTAAGCTCAATGCGGACAGGGCTAGACACTACTTTAGAGATACATGCAACTAGTATAGTATTACCAGCAAGAATTTGAGATGCTTAATTTCAGCTTGATTTTCGAATTTCTGTTACAGAACAGATGTCAAAATCAATCACAGCCAGATACATTAAGGAAACTTTGGTAGAAGACAAGATAAGCCCTGGAAATCTTTCACAAGTTATTAATTGACCAACTCTAGATAAACTGACCTCATCATCTAAATCCTTGCCACCACCAATACTTGTCTGTTCTTCAGTTGAGATATAACTTTCCCTGCAAAATAACCCAAATGCATTAATGCAGATAAATAAGAAATAAAATTGAAACAGAAAGTGAATTGAGATAACTTCTTCGAAATACAAAACATAAATAATGAAGTTAGAAAGCACAAGACAGCAAATGAAAATATGGAAAGTAAACAAGAAAATTAAAAGTTCCATGCAAATGTCAGTAACCAGATTGCATCTCTAATACTCCAATTAAACTTGGAAAGATAGGAAAAAGAACATAAAAGTATACAATGTCAATTTCTGGAAGCTTCTGCAGTATATGGATACACAGACAATGTCTCCAGCACCTTCCAGTTTTTTACCAGAGAATAAAATCTGATGCTTGCCTAATAATCATCTACTTATTGGTCAGAAAGGGGTCTGAACCGACCTGGAGATGCTATTTTCCAATCCTGGATCTTCAATTTTCTCAACTGATGAATGGACATTTCCATTTAACGTGTCAGCACCACCAGAAAGTTCTTTTTGGTGGTGATGACCGAATGTAAATTCTGGTTCATGCAAATCTTCTGATTCAATATTCCTTTCTTCTTCATCAGCATGTTTTTCATTCGTCAATTCAAATCCGCCATCTTGAGAAAGAAATAGCTAATTTCAGGTATCATGAAGCAACATATAATTGATGAGAACACAAAAAGAGTTCAACATAATGAAGGCCTTACGATAAGCAACATTACTTTTCTGGATAAATCTTCACTGAAAACATTTAACACTATAACTCATGTGAAAAAATTGTTGAAAATATTTCATGCAAAGCTGGTGAAATGGATAATATATAACTGAAAGATAATCAAAATGATGTAACTTCAAAATGTCATGAGAAAATATCGCTTCAACTGCAGTGCTCACATAGGGACCATTCTAGATAGACAATGATTACTAGCTTAGATGGTAAAATGAGATCAGTTTCATGTTAAAGGACTAAAATAGTTGGGACTTGAGAGCTAAAGGAAGAATGTTCTGTAAGTGAAAAGTAGAAAGACCATACAATTTATGTGTGCCTCTATGACTTACCTTCAATTGTATCCAATTCCCCATGCTGAATAAATTTAGCCACCTTTTCCTGCAAGGATAATGCATTTGATTCTGCGACAACAGAACTTTCATCATTCAACTTAAGCTCTTCATCTGTCTCTATGCAACTATGAAAGTCTTCCACTTGGATACTCTCATTCGACAATACATCAACACTTACTTTCAGCTTCTCATTCTGACCTTTTCAGACAACAAAAGACTATCAAGAAAAATTTAAAAATGCATAAAATTTACAAATGCGAAAATACACAAATCTTATCTAGGATTCACCTTCAGAGCCACCAAGAACCTCCAGATTTCCAGTCTGACCAGTGTCTATATTGGATTCACTGAAGTTTGCCGTCGATGAGCTTGAAAGAAGCTGTCTAATGAACTTATATCCTCTGCGTCTGACTACATACGCAAGATCTTGCCTACAAATTTCTAGAATTAAAAGGATACTAAAAGAACTAAAAGTATAAGTTATGTCCCTTAACCAGAATCCAGATTACAGGTATATGTTTCTTTTCCATATTATTGAGTGTACATGATCCACTTGACATCTATATATCAGATTACTATACATCTACATACCACATAGTGGTATCAGAATCTTGCACATAATGCCACATAAAAGCTTACAATAAAGAATCTCAAAATGCACCGATCAAAAAAAAAAAAAAAAAAAAAAAAAAAAGAATCTCAAAATGCAATAGAATTAAACGGATAAACTTAAACCATCCTTCTATAATTTACTCTGTAATTGATTGATGCAAGAGACATTGTAACAATAAACGAGATGTTTCCACGGCTTTGAATCATCTATATACAATCAAACACGTAGAATGAATTCTTGAGTTACACAGGTCTGATGCCAGAAACATGTGAGGAATCTTAATTCTTTAAATTCCCATATAATCTCCATGATTTTGTTAGTACCTCTATAAAGTAGAGCATGGGATCATATTATTTATAAGTCTGTCAAACATCTCCATGCTTCAGAATGGGTTAATGTTCTTAATGTATTCATGCATTAAAGATAAAGGAGTCAACCATGCCCTCAGTTTTACTCTTGACTGAATGTCTCAATCTAGCTCTGCTTTGGAAATATGAAACTACGAAATTTCTAAACTAAGCTCGGTGAGGTCTTTTCTGATAATACAATCATATTCAGTTTTCTAGTGTTTCTGAATGCAAGTCAAACCCTTTACTCGAGCCTTTTCTAGTATCCAATCCAATTTTCTGAACAAATGCTTGAATTAGTTTCATCAAGTAGAAAACTGTATCAACAACAAGGATAATACTTCACGTTTTGGCACGAACCTTCTATTTTAAAATTACTCTATTAAAAACTTCGGCAACTATTAGAAGAAATTATCCTTCCGAGTAATTCAATCTACAATGCAATAGTTGCTTATTATTACTCAAAAGCCTACGTAACCGTAAAATTACTTGGAACAGAGGGGAAAAATCAACATAGCGTGAAATCTCCTTCATGAAACTTGAACTGGATTTCAAAGCCATAAAACTCAAACCTTCCATAGTGTGAAAGCTCCTTCATGGTAGGCACATGATTTTCGGGAAGTCCAGCTGTGGATAAGAACTCTCTTATATCATTGCAAAGATCTGCGTCGCTCTTTACCTTCCTACTAGCTCTGAAAATAATTCGGAAAATACAAGCCATACCAGAAATCGTTACAGCAAAATAGCAGCAGAAACGCTAAAATACAAAGAGTTGAAAAAATGAACAAATTAAGGGAAAAGGAAAAACAGATGACAACCTGGGGGATTTCTTGATTGAAGAAGCAGAAATTGTAGAGTAACGGCACTTGTGGTGGTCAATAATGTGGGAGCTTGGTAATGGAAGATGGGAAGAAAAGGAGAGTTTATGGGAAGAGAGAGAGTGGAAAGTGGGAAATTGATAAAGGATTGCCATGAGAGAATAGCTGGGGAAATGAGTTATGCAGCATTGAGGGGTTTAAGTCTGAATTATTTTCCTTGTGAAAAATCTCTTCGTTGCACAAATTTTATGGTTTCTGTGCTTTGAATCAAATGCTGCTGCTTTGTTATCAGAATTTCAATTGTACTTGTAGTTTAAAAAAATGGAATTTCAAGTGTACTTGGGCCATGTATTATTAGATGTTGGGCTAAATTGGGTACCTATTGTGAGGCCAGAAACACTTGGGCTTCGGACAACTTCCGAGATTTGAACCATTTATTTTACCTCTAATAACTGAGACCAAGCCAAGTACCATCAGTCTCACTAGTCTCTATTGCCTATTGAGAACTGTGAAATTCAATTTTCATTAATATCAAATATACTAAAAAAAAAACAAGTTGTCGCGTGTCATCACCGAAGAATTTGAGACACGTGTCAACACCTTATTCTTCTAAATCCATGTGTCACCTTCATATTTAGCCACGTGTCATGCCACCACCTTATTCTACCAATTATAAATTGATGTACTATATCAATTTAGTATCAATTTATCATCAACTTAATAATTAAATTTCCTTCTTCCGTATATAACTATTAAAATCCAATCAAACATTTAATCAACAAATTAAATAATCCCAAAAATCAAGGATATAAAATTAGGAAGTTATTTTTTAGTTTGCAAATTAATTCCGATTTAAATATTATTATGATACAAAAACCAAGGATATAATTTCAATTATTATCTCTAATACATATTATACTTTTAATTGTGATTTAAATCATTTACGGGTATAAAAATTATATTAAATATCTTTTTTAAGCATGTCAATGATTCATTATTTTTACCATCACTAATTTATTAGCTTTTGTGCAAAAGCAAACTACGTCCATGTATTTGGAATTAGCACAAAAATAAACAATTTTATAGAGATTTTTTCCCTTTCTAGAATATATTCAAAGATTGAAATTGCATTCTTTCAACCATATAAAACTAATACGGCTTGAAAATTCGTTGTTGTGACGAGGATGTTACACTTTCAAATAGAACAAATAATGTAGTATACAAAGAAGTTTTTTAGAATTTTAAGTGAAGGATTGTATGATACTCCTATAAATTTTGAATTTCTTTTTTAGTATTTTTAATTGGTATTTTAAATCTCTTATAACTATCAGAGTTTGCAACACAAATTTTATCTTTTGACAAATTCGTGTAACACACGAGTGTTGTTCTAGTAAGGTGATAATTGTAATGCTTTTACAAATGTAAAGGAGATATTTGAATGTTACGTTATTGCTTGCTTGTGAAGACGTAAAATGTATTATATATATATATAATCAAATCTCTGTGTTTTTTTTTTTTTTGTAATTAACCCGAAATTTATCCAATTTCATCATACTTCTCATTGTAGTCTACTTTGGGAAATTACTACTATCGTGTAGGACTGTGAAACACAGGGGCCTAGCGGGCTAAAAAAATGGGCCTTTATATCGGCCAATTTTTTTTTTTGTCTTAGAATATTGCTATAAATCAAGGGCGGAAATCAAGTTGCTCAGGTCATAAATCACGTTGCTAACTAAATCAATTCAATGAAAGGGCAAAATTAAACAAAAGCTAAAAGAACTAAGCAAAATAAAAAGTATTAACACAATGAAAAAATTAAAACTATTGATTCAAAATTTGTAAAAAGATTTTTTTCTAAAAATTGTCATTATTTATAAGGATTTTAGGAAACTATTGTGAATGATGTAATGTTCATTATCAACTAAAATTATCGATATAAGTTATAGTTTATATGTACCTCACATTCGAGTGAATTATTTCTCCTTTTTTCATAAATTTAGGCTTCATGTTGAATTAAAGTCTTTTTTTTTTGGTGTTGTGTGTGTGAAGAGTATGATTTATATACTTAACCATTTGAAAAAATTGCCCCCAAACCTTAAGATTTGATTGTGTATTAAATTTAAGGGGTAAATCGTAATATTTTCATAAGCGTAGGGGAGATTTTGAAATGTTGTTTGCATATGAACGAGGAAAATATAAGACACCAAACTTAAAAGGATTTTTTTATAATTTTCAAAAATTTCTTGCTTTTTTTTTGTAATTAGCCCAAACTTTAGGGGCTTTTTTGTAATTACCTCTTAAATATAAAAATGGGCCCCTAAAATTTTGGGGCCCTAGGCACAAGCTTGTTGTGCCTACCCTCAAGTACGGACATGACTACTATGGCCTATGGGTTTGAGTTGCACAGTAATCGAGATACTTAATATATCAAAATTTGCTTGTCACGCAACATAGAAAAGAATGATAGTGATTATATTTCAATTGGTCATGTGAATATAGTAATTTTTTAATACCATGCATTAAAAAGTTAGTCTTTGAAATCGTCCATAAACGATTGACAAAGTATTGTGGATGAAATCCCAAACAAAAGTTAATTACTATATGTGAATATATATATTAATTAATTAGGCAAATGGTGATCAGGATTAATAGAGAAAAATGAGAAGCATTAGATCAACTAATTAATAAGCATTGCTTAATGAAAAGATCCATGTGATCTTAGGTTAAGAGACATTCATTAATGTTGTTCAAAGGAAGATACAAAAAGAAGTCTGATGGAGATAAGAATTAAAGATATCTTATTATCTTTTAAGAGTTTTCAATAGTTAGAAGTTTTATTATTGTAGGAGTTTAATCATATAAATAGTTGTTTTGTTATTATTTTTAGAGAGGAAATATTATTAAGTTTTGAGATTTTCTCTCTTTTGTTCATTGCAATTTACGTTTCTTCGCGAAGTTTCGTATTGTTTTTGTTCGTTCTTTCGTTTATCCGTGGTTTCCGCTGCATCAAAGTCCCAAAATTACTTTTTAATAATTTGCACAGCTACTTCTTTGGTGGTTGTGAGAATATTCAACTACCCCATGCCTATATTTGGATTATGTTTTTTATGCATGGATCGACTTTTCTCCTTTAAATTATCTATGTTTTTTTATTGAGTAATATTCATTCCTCTACAAAAATTATGGATTAGTACAGGGGCCAAGCTGGCCATTTAGTTTCACCTAATTTTAATACAATGATAAATAACTAAGTTAACTTTTTCAGTGTAATTGCATAACATTATATAATATAACACATACTAAGATTTGAAATTTTGATAATATTGATGTAAAAAATGACATATGTAATAATAAGTTTGAAATTTAAGTATAATGATTATCAATATACATCTATTCATCTAAACCTAAAGATCTTAAAATTATTAAAGAAACAATAAACACAAGTTAATTCAAAGAAGAAAAAAAATTGTATTTTTTTATAAAAGGGAAAAATAATTTTGAAATATAGGCGGAGGGTTTTATACATAACTACACCCTGAGAGGAATCTCCATGTGATAAATACCATATATTTTATTGTGATATACGCAAATTCACACCCATGTGCACATAGTATGTAACATCGATCATATGCAAATCTACGATGAATACTACACTTGGTGTATTACTTGAGGGGTAATATCTACTTGGACCGAGGAAGTAGTATACATATATATATATATATATCACCCTATAATCTTTACCATTTTCCTCACAACAAAAGTCAAACCTCGACAGTCCTTGTTTTAATATATGTAACTTAAAATATCAAGAGGAAAAAAAAAATGAAAGAGTGGTCCTTAATTTGTTCTTACGTTTGAAATATTTAATTAAGGATGTAATTGTCATCCAATAACCATACATATTGTTGGATTGCACCCTACTCATTGGTGCCAATAATGCACCCAACTGTGCTTACTTGTAATTGTCTCATCAACCTACAGAAGTCTACTTCATGAACTTGAATATTTTTTTCCTAGGTAATAAATTGAACTACAATTGGGATCAACCTTGTCTTTCAGCCATTGAGGGCACATGTTGTAGAAGAGTGAATGACCCGGATTCGATCCCATACGAAATGCAGTGCGTGTGTCCCTCCCCAAGTTCTCCCATTGTACTCAAAAAAAAAAAAAAATTGAACTACAATTCGATCGACGCAAAAACCCTATTCCTATATATTGGTCACTGATCTCTTTGCACTTTCCGCCCAGCTAACACACCTATTTTCTTGACTTAAATTGTGAAAACTGTCCATTATCTGACAGTACGTAGTAGTAAAATTCTTGAACTGATAATCATTCATAGGCACATAGCAATTCTTATATTGCATTCTTTTTGTGGTATTGTACTACTTGTGGATAATTTATTTATTATTTTTTTTAAGTTACATACACTTCACTGGGAATTGAACCTCTAATCTTCCACACATTTGAGGAGTGATACCACTATGCCAAATGGCTGGTGGTAGACAATTTATATTTTACTAATAGGATTTTACATAACCTATCTGACACGATCCATAATGTTAGATGTCTAAATTGAAATTTTAGTTCAAAATATTGAAGTTGGTAGTAATAATAGTGCAAAAATCACGATTTACAAAAAGACCCGTAAGTATGAAAAAGAAAGATCTTGATATCAGTCATTTTGCGCAGAAAACTAAAAAATTTGCCAGAAAATCTGCACGTCCACATTTTAAGCCAAACCGCATGTTGATGTAGAAACCTAATTTCGCTTAAACTCACTTAGGTTGTATTTGGATGGCATAATTTGGATAGGGGAGAGGATTTAAGGAGTGATTTCAAATAGAAAGAATTTGAAATTCTCTAAAATGACCAAAAATAGTTTGCAATGATTTGAAATCCATTATAAAATGATTTCATCCAAATAACCTCAATGTATTTCTTATTATGGATTTTAAGTTCATAGCTCAAATACTTCCATCCAAATGGAGCCGGATATAAGTCCACATAACCAAATTGCTACCAGTGTTTTGGCCGAAATGTGAATTTTTCCCAAATTTTCAATTTATTGGTGACCAAATTGTTGGAATTGGGTTTTGACCGATTTTGACCAATTATTTAAGTGGGGTCATTTATTCAAAGTATGAAATAAATGAGATAAACGTCATCTACGCCGCGTAGTAGATGAGTTTAGCATTTTGAATTTCTCAAAACAATATCGGGTGAATGAGAAATAAATGCATAAAGTTGGCCACTTAAAATGTTTTTATATAGGGAATATATAAAAGGGTGAGAATATGGAAAGTCATATTCCACATAGGAAACATAGTAAATGTTTTACTAGTTAATAAAGAGCTTCACCACTAATAAGGAGTAATCAAGTGGAACTCCTTATGGTACACCCTAGTGGACCAAGTTAATTTTGACTAGCCTTTGGCTAGCTCAAAAGGCACCGAGGACGGTGCTTCCGAGTCAGCCCGGGCCCGCGACGCGTCGCACATAGTCGCATTGGGCGCTTTCGAGGCGCACTTTGCACTTCTCATCGTCGCGAGGAGTTTTGAGGAGCCTTAAAGTTTTGGAAGACGAGGAGTTTTGAGGAGCCTTAAAGTTTTGGAAAATCGAACCAGGGTTCATCCAGTGGCTCGGTGATGTGGCAAAGCGGCTCGGTGGCGATGACTTGGCAGATCGTCGACCGCGACACGTGGGCGCATTTCGATCGTATGTTCACCGACGGGGCACTATGACCGGACATGACTATCTAGTGTGAAGGGGGTGTATGCTAATAGGTGTGTTCCTTCAGAGAGGATCGGGACCATCGGATCGCGAATCATTAACCACGGTAGCGATCGTGACGGCCACGACCGATCCGGACCAGGGTTGCACCCGATGAAGAGACACCAGGAGCTCTATATAAACCAAATTTCCCCCGATTCATTTCAAAACATCGAAATTTCAAAATTCTCTTGCTTCTTATTCATTCTCATTAGTCAATCAAAAAGAGTTCAAAAACATCTAAGTGTTCGTTTGTGCTGCGATTTGTAGTGCAACTATCGCAAGTGTTTGTCGTTGTATCTTGGGAGACAATTGCCGATACCGTGCGCACCGTGAGCGGGGCAATCTTGTCTTAAAGAGAAAGAGTCCAACTCTTGCCTCGACATTACTCTACTCAATTGTTCTTTGGCCATTCAAAGATACACCATCCATATTTCCAACACAAATAATCAAATCATTTTAAAAAACATGGCACTTTTTTGCTAATCATGATTTTTGCATACCATATTTGCTAACCTCTATAGTTAACTATATTAACAAATTAGCCTATGTTAAATTGTTAATTTACTCCATATATACAATGAAACTATAACTGAACTTTGAATAATTGTAATATTGTATGCTATTTTTTTAACTCAACTTTCGGACTTCATGTTGATTATACATGAGGGACAAAGTTTTTGGCTCCTCATTACGCCACTAAGGTAAACCACGGGATGTGCATGCACCGACCAAATGTTATGGTCTTCCGGAGTACAATCAACTCTTCCTAGGTAAAGAAAACAATTATGTTTGACCCCCAAATCTAATAAGTATAGTTGATTTTTATCTGAATCGAACCAATGCAAGTGTTATTAAATATGACTTACCACCAAATCATTGATTGGGCAGTATGTGGATTCTATACTAGAAAGAGGCCAAATGAAGCTAACAGTGGAGGAGTTTATGTTTGCACATGGGATGGGATTAGTCCAAATGGATAAATTTATTCTGGAAGGCTGCCTTTTTGCTAATCACTGAAGAGGATTAATTAATTAGCTAGACTAGACTTTTAATTATTGAAATTAGAGTGTATCAACTTTGACTTGTGTGTATCCCAAAAAAATTACTAAAATATATATATGCTAACACCATGTTGTTTCCATAGAAAAAAAAAAAAAAAAAGTCTTATAAACAAACAAAACCATTTCTCTCACAATCCATCAAGACTTTTTTCATCTAGAGAGAAGATGGGAAGAGCTCCATGTTGTGACAAGGCCAATGTGAAGAAAGGGCCATGGTCCCCTGAAGAAGATGAACAGCTTAAAGAATACATAGACAAACATGGCACAGGGGGGAATTGGATTGCCCTGCCACAAAAAGCTGGTATTTATTTTTTGGTTTATATATGGGATTTCAATTTTATTGGTTTTTATGTTCATTTGTTATATTTTTTTCATCATTAATTAATTAGGTCTGAGAAGATGTGGAAAAAGCTGCAGACTAAGATGGCTGAACTATCTCAGACCAAATATTAAGCATGGGGAGTTTTCAGATGATGAAGATAGAATTATTTGCAGCCTTTTTGCTCGTATTGGAAGCAGGTAACTAATTTTAAAAGTCCACTTAAAAATGAATTAACTTCTTAATAATAATTTTTCAAGAAGTTTCCAATTCAGATTTCTCAGAATGGACTGGTGTAAAATTGACTTATTAGTATGGAAAATGAACTTTTAAAAGCCTGACTACTTGAAAAGTGCTCCCAGACAGGTTGTATTAAAATTTCGTTGATCATGTTATTCATTATGGTGGTGAAATTAAAATAGAGGAAGCAATGGATTGAAATTTCATGTTCCACTTTTCATATTCCACTATATTAAATGAATGACACAAAGTACACAATGATGTCACAATTGTACATGTGTCATTCATATGGAATAGAAAGTGGCATAAGAGATGAAAGAATATAAATTGAATTTATGTACTCTTAATCATTTTTTTTTTTTAAGAAAATAGACTTCCCAAGATTAGTTTCATATGGTGAGCAATTTTGGGATACATATTATATCCTTTAATTAGCATAATTTCATGCACATTTTAGATTTTAGATATGTACTTTGATATTGTTACTTCATTTAATTGCAAATTTCAGTATTGCACATACTAATGTTAAGAAATCCCAAATTAAATCACTAAAAATGCAGGTGGTCAGTAATAGCAGCCCAGTTACCAGGCAGAACAGACAATGATATCAAAAACTATTGGAACACAAAGCTCAAAAAGAAACTCCTTCAATATGACCAAAAAATGCCTGATCAAGCCACAACCACATTTCCATTAATAATACCATCTAATAATAATAATTCACTTGTACAAAACTCCTCATTACCAATATCTGATTATTCACCTACTTATCAAATATCACCATCACCATATGATCAATTTGGCAACAATACCATAATTTCTTCATCAAATCACCTTAGTGCCCCTTCAGTGCATGATGGGAATTTAGGTTTCCAGAGTTATTTCAACATTGATGATGGAAATGATGATCAGAAATTCTTGACTAGTGCACCTGATGAGAAAGGAGAAAATGGTAATTGTTTTAGTGAAATTAATCCATTGGATTACAGTATTGAGGAAATTAAGCAGCTGATTAGTACTAATAATATCTGCAACAATATGGACTTCTTTCATGTGGATGAGATCAAGAAAGAAGAGACAGATTATTTGTACTACTGATTTTTTATTTTATTTTGGGGAGGATTTTGATGAGAACAATTTTCTTTTTCTTTTTTATTTTTATTTAGGAAATGATGTATTATAGTACTTCTATAAAAGTTTCCTATGTGCATTTATTTTTAGGAAATGATGTATTATAGTACTGTGTAATTTTTTTAATGAAAATTAGAGAAGTCATGATCATCCTGATATCAAGAACTCCAAATTCATTAATGCTGAAATTAGAAACGCATCAATAATAAAATTAGATCTATCTGATTAATCATATATTAGTACTTCTCTTCGAGGATGCCGTACTCATACCGGATATGTATCGATATGGTACTTCATCCAATATTTCATGGATACTCCATGGATATATCTACGCATGGAAATATATTTATTCTATTGCTCATTTTCAGCATTTTTGTGTGTCTATGTGAGTTATCATATTTCAAATTTGAATATTTATGAAATTTTGGTTTTTATACTTGTAACATTGTTTTTTAATTATACTTAATACGTCCTCAGTATTTTCAATAATATAAAACTATATAATTTTATATGTATATATATCGTACCCAATGGCGTCACCGAATAAAACGGGGGTGGACCGATACAAGAAATTGGGATGGGCCAGGAAAAATTTAAAATAAAAATCATAAAAAATAAATTTTTCTTAAAAAAGTTACATAGATTTTTTTTTTTTTTAAAAATAGGGGTGGGGGTGGAGCCCAGATTTTTTTTTAAGGTTTCAAAATATATCGTATTCTTGTGACTAGTCCCGAGATGGCAACTTGGGCTCCCTCCAAAGAAATTGCCACCAATAAATCACGGATATGCTTGATTGGTTAGGTCGTCAGGTCAAATCGGGTTCATTTGCCCTTTGCCGATTGATGCTGGGACAAGAGCGGATTATCTGCTCCCCGCCTGGAACCGAACCAAGATGGAAACAGAGCGGATGACTAGCCTCCCTTACCACTATGCTATGCCCCGAGGGCTTTTTTGGTTTGTTTTTAATCCTAATCTAGCTCAGTCTTCCGGACAAGCTTTCTTATATTTTAACACCAAAATTGGTAAATGATTGAGATACCATGATCCAAAATCATCTTGTCCTTGTCAGAAATCAATGCAGATTTTCTTTGCACATATGAAAAATTTTGAATACTAATTCACGCCATACATATATTTTTCACGTCCAGCAAATTAAGTCGGTTACAGATGAATGAATACGACCTTAATTGATCTATCAATTAAATAAAACTTGTGTAAAACCGACCATTTTAATTTTTGTTGGGACTTGAATTTCAAAGAACTTTTTCTTATTAAATGAACAATAGAAACACTACGCCAAACTCAAAAAAAAAAAAAAAAAAAAAAAAATGAATTTGACTGAAAATTATAGCAATTAATAAAACAAATCCCACTTGGAGGACAAGGACTAATTAGTAAGAAATGAAAATTGCAGAAATCCGAATTAAGAAGTAAATATGTTCTGCAAGGTTTGGACAAAATTGAATTAATTTTTAATTTCACAAAAGAAGATTAAGAAAGGTATCAAAATCTTTAAAAACAATTAATGCATTGACCTCTTCACAAGGCTTGTCAGCTTCTGTAAGAATAAAGTCATAAAAATATTGTTTAAATGCCAGCTATTAGAAGCATCAATGATAAGACCAGGGGCAGAGAACCGGGAATGTCTTTTCTCATGAAATGCAAACAGTCAAAAAGTGCTGTAGCTGAATTCACGTTTTTGTATCTGCATGCTTTACTTAAATATTAATTGAAAAAAAAAATGAGGTTCTGGCTTATTAAAAAACCCAGAAACTTTTGAAAAATACAAAAAAAAAAAAAAAAAACTCTTACGTTTTGATTTCGTCTTACATTTTCCCTTTTCAACAAAAAATATATGAAAAATCTCATTGATATTTATAAAAATATTACAGTTAACCTCTTAAATTTAAGACAAATCAAACATCACCAGGATTTTTGTAATTTTCAAAAATCTTTGAATTATTTTGTAATTATTCCAAATTTTAGAGAGTTTCTGATAGGGCCTCAAAGCCACGGCCATGACTCCATCATCAAAAAGTTAAATTTCATATGTATAGATTTGACGCGAACTTTAAGTATCAATTCACAATTGCTTGTTGATCTAGTATATGATCATTGCAGTTTTGTAATCATTCCTTTCTTTCATTTGCTAATTAGATAACTATAAGTTCAACTATATATACAAGCTTTTGCTATTAATTTGTCAGATCATTTAATCATTTCTTCATTACCTCAAGAATGTTGTTTTTTTTTTTTCCCTTTCAACAACACAACCATCAGACGGCGGATACAGGACTGGGCCAACCTGGACCCTGGCCCAGCCCATTTCTTTAAAAAAAAATTTAGTGAGACTTATAGTTATAATTTGTATCATTTTTTCTTGGATTTTTTATCCGGTCCACCCCATTTTCGTGTATCAGTTCACACTACTAAAATATCCTAATTCCGCCCTTGCAACCATGTGCTGAAAATTTGAACAAAAATGTCAAAACAAGATAACATAAACTAATAAGTAATAAATCTACTTTGCTTCTACATTAACACTGTTTTGAAAAACGATGTGCACCCAAAAATTCAAACTTTCCCAACAATGCAAAAAAATGAGGTTGTCAAAAGCAACATCCGAAACACAAAAAAGGTCCTATAATTAAATGCACCAACAAAGTACAATAATCGAAATCCACGCCTTTCTTTATAGAAAGTACAAAAACTTTTAGAAACAACAGCAAACTTTCTTGTAAAGTGAAGTGATTAATGATAAACTATGTCATAATTAAGATAGGGTTAACATGAGGTATGCATAATATGCCAACGCCTATAAACAATAGTCATGATAGTATCTTACGTTTTCAACACTTTTGTTTTACAATTAAAGATGGCTATTAGAAAGTCTTGTGTATTGCACAAAACAAAGGGACAATTGGATCCAATATCAAGTACATAACCTTTGTCAATGTTAGGTATTAGTTTGAATTTGAGAAGACTTTTGATTCAAGCATAAGGTTTGCCTTAAGACACAATGAATTTTGGTTAAATAATGTATCCACCCCATTACACAAATTTAGGACAAATTTAGTTTAACAGAATTTTATTAGATAGTAGCATTCAATAAAGTGTGACAATTTTTTACACCTACACCTAAAAACGTTATGAAAATAAAGGGTTAGTGTTATGCGACAGGGACGCAAAAATTTAGGTCGCGTTTGTGTAAACACGTAAAAATAACGATAGAATGTTAATCTACTAACAACATGTTAATCTAAGAAGTAACACGATAGTGACATGAATAGGACACGGATCACGATAATGACATGATAACCAGATATTTTGTATGTTTATGTCATGATTGTCGTGTAATATCATGTCATACCGTGTAATTTGTTACCATATATTAATGTATAACCAATTTCTTTTTGGTTTTGACTTATCGCATCAAATCATGTCAACACGAAAATTTTCGTTTTTGTGTACGTTTTCGTGTATGAACAAATCCTTATCGTGACGTGTTCGTGTTGACCATATCATGTCGTGGAAACACGACGCAATTACACAATTTTGTCACCCCTAGTTTTTTCTCACATACACTATTCAAGATCCGATTTTAGTCCTTTAAGTAGGCATATTCAGACTTTTGGTCCTCACTTTTAGGATTTTTTTAATTTTTTTTCCTGTAAATGACAAAAATGAAAATCAAACTTTTGCTCCTGTAACTCCATATAACAGTCATGGTGGCCTATTTGCTATTTTGCTTACGTGGATTTTTTTTTTACTTTCTAAAACTTAGTTTTTCAGTTCAAATAAATTTGGAGACAGCTTACATGACAATACCTTGGCAAGTGAGCAAAATGGAGGGGGACAAAAATAACAAATCCAACTTGACATTACAATTAGATTAGATAAAATATTTAAATTAGAAAAATAACTAAAAAGGACTTCCATCTACACAGACTTCACCTTTACATACTGAACAAAAAATGTGGCACAAATGCTAGATTAAATCTCTGTATGAGATAATTTCCCTTGACACAGGAATTAGGCCCTTTTCTGGATTCAAGGGATGTGTCAACCCATGATTATGGAAACAAAGGGAAAAATCAAATCTTCACACAGGCTAAAAAATCATGCGCATAATAAGGCATGATTTTGCTAATGCAGATATCAGTGATCAGCAGCATTACAGCAGACGGGACTAAAGGGGGTGTTAGCCAACACTAAAAAAAAGTGATTCTCAGATTCTAGCTTGGAAAAAAATCACTTTTTACTATTTGTAGTGTCAACTTCTGCTTCTACTTCATTTAATTAAAATCTAAATGCAAAGGGATGAGTGCTTTAGATTTGATTCTGCTTTAAGTTTCACTTCTACTTGTCGCTTCTGCGGCAATAAATCACTTACCTACAAAAGTACTAGTGTTTGCAAACACTCCCTAAGAACAGCTTTAAAGCTTCTTTAACATCTGGAAGAAGGTTGAAAGTCCAAACAACTTTGTATAGTTGAAGCAGAGCCTCATACAAGTACCTAAAGATTTAACCTTGGAAAATATGTTAATACAGTATTAACATAATGCGGTAGAATGATCAAGAAAGAAAAAGAAACAAAAAATGATATTACACCTCGTATTGCCATCTCATAACATGTAAGTCCTACTCGATCAATACAACATTGGGACTGTTATCAATACAAAGATCTCATATATATGGGATTGAAACTATATTACAACTGTAATTTAACAACGAGAGTCGAGAAGACAACAATTTAAAAGGCCAACTATGCCAAAGAGAAATCATCAGTTTGAATATCCCAACGTTTGTACAAGCAAGAATGGTGATTCAATTATATTAACAAGCATGAGTACATGCAAATGATTACATTTTCAGATTTTGCACATGAAAAGTGACAATATTATTTACAAATGCACCAATGATGGTTAGAAGGTTTTACTATGGTATTTACAGGAAGTCCCATTGCCAATAGACCTTGTCCACAATCCCACCTCCACTCCTGACCGCAAGGTGAAGAGTCTCCGGCTGGAGGGACTCCCCAAAGTAACGGCACTGCAACAGTCATAGTTAGTTTTTCATGCAGCCCTTCTTTTGTTGCCTTTTCTGCTGCCACAACCTGAAACTCAAACACAGACTCTTATGAGGTATGTTACATCTGTTGAATGAAGAATAAGTAAAAAAAAAAGAAAAAAAAACTAGCTTCATAACTAGAAGAAATAATTACAAAAACACCGCCGAGGTTTGAGCTAATTAAAAAAAAAAAAAAAAAACACCAACGATGTTTCAAAATTACAAAAATAAAAACACGAGGTTTGATTATGTCCTAAATTTAAGGAGGTAACTGTAATATTTTTGTAGATGTCAAGGGGGTATTGAAATGGTTTTTTCTTATGGGGGAAAATATAAGACAGATCAAACCTCAAGAGAGTTTTTGCAATTTCCAAAATCTTCGGGTTTTTTTTGTAATTAGCCCGAACCTCGAGATTTTTTTTGTAATTATTTCTAACTAGAAATTCAATATTTAAAATAGGACTGGTAAGAAAGACAAAAGTTACCGCTGACCAATGAGCATCGATATAAATATTTATGTAGTCTCAAACTTAATCGGATTTGAAAAATAATTCCCCTTTTATTGCACTACCCTAGGCAATCTAAATTGGGGGGGGGACTTGGTACAATCCCACACATGAATCATTACCCAATAAGTGAGGGAGAATCCAAGTCCACCAAGTGAGGTTCCATCCTAAAACCAATTGGTGATGGAGGAGTAAGCTCACTTGACTTATTAACAAAGCTCTCTTCCTCTATTTAATCAATGTGGGACAACTCATAAGTGGCAAATTTCAACACGCCCCTTCACTTAACCATCATAATAGGAATCTCCATGCTCCATCACATCATGTGATGGCCCACCCTGGGCCTGCTGTGATACCATGTTAAATTCAGGGGACTTGGTACGATCTCACACATGAAGCATACCCAATAAATGAGGGAGAGCTCAAGTCCATCAATTAAGGTTCCATCCTAAAACCAATGGGTGATAGGAGGAGTAGCTCAATTGGCTTATAAACAAGGCTCTCTTCCTCTATTTCATCAATGTGGGACAACTCACAAGTGACATATTTCAATAGCTACCAACCAAGATACTAACAGAGGAAATTGTGAATAATAGGGTTTAGGCACAACAGATTCTTCAGCACATAAAATTTTATCCCAACATCCTTTTGCTGAAGATCCTCAAGAAATTCAGAGGATTATATCAAATTCCACAAACTACTAATTTTACTGTCATGGCAAACAGGAAACGAAAAGAGAATATATACTTTATTGTTATTGGCTAATTAGTGTCTTCAAAAATAATATGGTAGATATGTATTTCCCCATGTGACCAATCTCGATTTATTAAGGCACATCCGTGATTTTAAAATTTGGAAAGGAGAAATAGAAGACTTCAAAGATAGCAAACAATAAGAATGACAATTTAGAGTCGATCTCCATGGAGGAACTATAATACTCGAGAAGGAAAAATATGTCCACTCAAAATACATAAATTTCACCCTACCACAAGCATAGTAATTTTTAAGAAAATATTATCCAATCAGATAAGTTATGGTGATATTAAATCACTTAACTTGGCGGACTATGAACAACATGACATATTTCAACTGAACGAAGTGCCTCAACAGGGCATAAAACAGTATGTAGCCAACTGTATTACATGATAAGAATCCAGGCTGATGATGAACAACATAATTACCAATTCAAATTACCCAAATGAGGCAAGATATATTTCTGATTAGCCAGTAACAAGTACTTTCATAAAATGCACCTGATCAATTTGAACATGAAACTACAATAATATATATATGTATAATGTATATACATGATAATTTATACCTCTCCGCCATGCTCCAAGACAGTGTCTTCCACAACATCGCAAAGCATCTCAATGGAGCGACAGAAGCCAAAGATACAAAGGCGTCTACCCATATCAAGTCCCTATATTGAACAATTTACACAAATTTTAGAAAATGGTTGAAATGGAAGATATTTCTTAAAGGGTAAAATTTTACATTTGTTGCTGCAATATCAAAAAGTGCACCAAGACATAGGCTTTGGTTTGGATCCATGTAATTGCTCTCTTGAAACCGTTGAGACCTTTGAAACATTCTTGCCTTCCCTTGTTTCTTCTGCATGGTGAAGAACAAAGTATATTAGAAAATTCTTTTTATTCATTAAAAGTTAAGGATTGACGGAGAGTATTGAAAATAAAATACCTAAGTAGTTATGAAAACGAAAAGGGGAATCCAATAGTCTGTAAATAGTATTCGGATAACATCACACAGTAGGTACATTCTTGACTCAAATACATCATAAAATTGGACGATACAATTAGAAGTAGGGGTGTCAAATCGTGTTATCGTGTTGTGTTTCGTGTCGACACGACACGATAAGGACCTGCTCCGACACGAACACGAACACGAAAATTTTCGTGTATCGGCAACACGATAGTAACATGATAAGTCAAAAACTAAAAAAATAATTTATATGTTAATACACGATAACAAATTACACGGTATTACACGACAATACACGATATAAACATACAAAACATTAGGTTATCGTGTCACTATCGTGTCACTAACATGTAAACGTGTCATTATCGTGTTCGTGTCGTATCATTATCGTGTTACTAACAGGTAAACGTGTCATTATCGTGTTCGTGTCGTGTCATTATCGTGTCACTATCGTGTTCGTGTCCTTATCGTGTAAACACATAAAAACACGGACGGACACGACCACGAAATTTTTGTGTCCTTGTCGTGTTGACACGATAAGGACATGAACACGATAAGGCTAAACACTAACATCGTTTTAGGTCGTATTATCGTGTCGTGTCAAAAATTGCCACCCCTAATTAGAAGAGAAAAAAGTTCAAATTTCATCAACTGAAAAAGAAGGGGAAATGATTCTCAGTCATAAAAAGTAAAATTCCAGCTAAAAGTTTGACAATATGTTCTAAAATACTGGGATGCATTATGCATAATGAGGAAAAAAATCACATTATGGATGGAGTATGCCTGTGGTTTGGCATTTGAAATGCAAACATATCAAGCATTAAGCATTTTGCATTGCACTACCAATGGATAAAATCCATCTTTTAGTCTGAAGGAGTGATTATGAATTCTATTTTCTAAAGTTTAATCATAAAAGCCCTTGATAAAATTATCCTAACACATTCAAGAATCTTGAAAGGAATTATACTTAGCAACCTAAAATTACTCAAAACCTCATAATCATTTATCAAGGGATCAGAATTAAATTGTATAACACAAGCCAGCAAAAACATACATCAGTAGAAGTAACACGGCGAGGAACAAGATTCCCCCCAATTTGGATCAGCCCATCAGAAGTAAACAATGTCACTTTCTCCTCCGAAACCCACTGCACAGCTAAGCAAAAACAAAAAAACAAAAAAGGATCAAAAGACCAAATTCAACTTTGAGCAAGTTACTTCCCAATCCCTAATCAATTGAGCTCAAATCATGCTCCACAAACCACAACAATGTAAAATAATTCAAAACAAAGGGCATTTCAAATATAATCATCTCAAAACTTAAATATAACGGAAAAATACAGGATTCAGCGGCATCAGGATTTTCCCATGGGTAAAATCCGAAATCATCATCGCCGGGGAAATGGGCCGAACCGGATGCTTTGAGGGTGAAGTTGAGGGATCGTGATCGGGGACGCTGCGATTGCGAAGAGAATCTCCGAGAAGTAAAAGAAGTCGAAGGAGATGAAATGGGTTCCTTGGAAAAAGGAATCGAGGCAGAGAAGGTGGAAAAGCAGAGGGCGGAGGTGGTTTCAGCCATTGATATTTCTGTAATTTTCTGGGGAAGAAAAGAATGAAAAGGAATTTGTGGGATGGACAAGAATCCGAAAGAGGATGGAGTTTCTTTTTTACCACGGCAAAGAATCTTTTCTGGATGATGAAAATTGAAAAAGGACTAAGCTGATGGCCACATGTTTAGGGGGGACACGTGGACAAACCGACGGTTTATTATATCTGTGGAGAAGGAAAACCCGGTCCCGAACGGTTGGTCGGTTAATCCTATGTCTCTTGTTTCTCAATTTTGGCGAGTGCGTAAACAATGGGTTGTAGAAACATAAAACCTTTTAAATTTTTTTTTTTTTGAGGTGGTGTTCAAATTTGTTTGAATTTCAATTGAAGTTTCCAAAATTATGTTTAACCTTGTTTTGATTATTGCACGAATCAAGCTCGAACGAGCTTTAGTCGAGCCAACACGAATCGAGCTCGAGTAGCTTGATATTTTTAAACACATTTTTCTAAAGTTTTTCAATGATTATTTTAGGTTATGACTTTATGTAGATTCTTGAACTAGATAGTAGTTCCATAAAATAATATATCTATTTTTTCATTTCTTTTTACAAATGCACATTATATATACGTAAATAATATTATCAATGTGACATGTAGGGAAATGAAAAATATGAAATATGTTTTTGCAACAGAAGACCAATTTTTATTTTTATTTTGAAGAAGCCTAATTAACTACATAAAGCCCTTATGATATGCATTAATGCATATGTGAAGTTTGAGCAACCGGTTCATATGGATACACGCTAATGTTGATCCGATAACTGTTGATGGATTTAATCCAATAAACCGTTTCTCATGTTAACCTTGAGAATTTAGAATTGATTTTGATGCAGTTGAACAGCTGGCAATGGGCCGGTTCGGGCCAGCCCAGTTCGAGTCCATTGGGCTTTGTAAAAATTTGGGCTGGATTGGGCCGGCCTGTTTTTGGTCAGACTGAAAAATCACTGACCCGACCCAGCCCATACGTGCACCCTAAGTACAAAAATTTGGCCCGGCCCGAAAAAGTCGAGCTATACCAGCCCATCGGGCCATTTGGGTTTCTCAGGCCAAAAAATCACAACCCAATCTGACCCAAACCTTTAGTTGGCTGCGCGGCCGAAGTGTAAAACGAGCATTTTGCCACCTCTCTTGAAACCCCAGGCCCCATGTAGGAGAAATTGGGTATGGAATCGGATGCCGGGAGATGAATTTGTGCCCTCGTAGGCCCAATTTAGCCAAACTTCTGACATAGTAATGGGCCAGAATTGTGGGCTTAGTCTATAATAGGATTACCATCTATAATAGGACTACCACTTTGTAGTTGAAGTCCACACTCCAGAGTCCATAGCAAGAACCAAATTAAGACACCCAGTTAAATCACGACTGTACTACATGACTGTAAAGTCGTCCAGGAAAAGAGATTTTCAGAAGTTAATCAGTGTAAAAGATCAGTGATGATATACGGCCCAACTAATAAAAGCCCATATAAATACAATCTTAATTAACTATAGTGTAGTATGTAATTCATTTATTGGGGCTAAAAAGCCTAATTGGTCCATATACCGCCAAACTATGGATCATGACTCACTCTTGAAGTCTTGATACGGTGATACATATATATATAGTTATATACCCCTCCTAACCTTATCATAAAGGCACATAATTCATTTTTATTGTCTAGCTTGTGTATTTTCGATTACTCTTTGTTATTCGATTTGATTTGAGTGTGCAAACATGGCACTTTAACAACTTATCATGTTACAGACGTGCTCAACTCAACTAGCTCCGCTCACGCATACACTTGGGGGCTTGTGATAGGAAGGAGTATATCCCACATCGATTGAACATGCCAAGTGGGTTTTGGCTTATCGGCCAAAGGTTAAGCCCCTTTCCCCTATGGCGCGACTTTTTCCAGACAAACTCGTGAGACACACGCCAAAGCGTCAATATTTGTTGGGTGAACGCGAGCCACCTCGTCCACATCGCTGACTTTGTCCATGGGAAAGGAGTTTAATTTAAATATGAAGAAGTTTAATTATATTTAAAATTATAAGTATTCCAAAATTATTCGTAATTATAGTTTATTAAAATACTTTTAAAAATAGATCAAACCTCAAAATAATGTTTATAATCCCCCTCAAATATCCAACTACTATTTTCAATTTGAATATTGAAAATGCAGACAAAGCTTATTTTTATTACATGGAAAATATCTAATAATCAGGTAATAGTTTTAATCTGCAGTTGCTTGTTTTAGTGTGCGACAAACTTTATTGGCAGATTATGGAAGATATCGATCAATATATGATTATTTCATCTCTCAAATCGGCATATATTCAAAGCAATTTGACTTTATCAGAGTTCTGGTCTGACTTGTGATACATGACTTTCAGGCTTGCAGCATATGATAAGTTGGTAAAAAGTCAAATATTTTCAGTATCTCACAAGCCAATGTCAGTATTAGTTGGGCCATTTCCCTGCGATGACGATTTTAAACAAATTTACAGTCGATCCACATATTATTCTAGTAATTTAATTATGGCAATAATACATTTATCAAAGCGAATTATAGCTAATTCTTTTGACTCGTGTGAAATAAAAATAAAAATCTCTTTATATCGTGACATTTAAATATATTCGTGGAATGCTAAGATCATAAACACTGCAAGAAAATTTTACCTTACGACAAAATTCTCGACATTAATAATTTTGTCACTAAATTTTGCGATTCTACGAGAATAAAGTTATTGTTTTCCCAAATTATACCGATAATTTTTAAATTTTTAAATTTATCGACAAAAATATTGTACGTATTTACCTATGTTGTGAAAATCTCCACCTAGTCCCGATAAGTCATGCGCTAGGCACTGGCTCTCTTATCTGCCACGTTTTTTTGAGATTAGACCCCGCTTAACCCCTCCAAGCGCTCACCTCCTGGCGCTGACTCCAAACATGTCAACCGTCTAGCGCTTAATGCTTTTTACAAAACTAGTATTTACCAATAATTTTAGATTATGTTGGTAAATATTTCCTATAACAATTTTACTAATGGTTTTACTTATACTTTACTGTTATGTTAATACACCAACATATTTTTTTAGGTAAACTAAGCTATTTCTTTGATAAATTATTCAAAAATTTAGGTTAGCAAAAGAGGCAAAATCAAACACAATTTACTCGTCCAATAATCTAATCATTTTTGGTCCATCCCTGGGCATAATCATAGTAACCAATTGAAAATGAAAGCATTAAAAGTATACATTAGATTACTAGATTGAAATAAATCCTATTTGCCTAGGTTGCTGTCACAGCATCGTTTTCTTTGATAAATCTTAATTTGGCCTTAAATTCCAGTGGATTGGAAGTCCAGTAAAGCAAGTTTTAGCACATGTTGAGCACTTCATTTTGTTCCAATCATCAAAATGGCACTTTTCAAGGATGATGTGACTAAAGCCTAATTTAAAATTTAGATATATGAGAAAAATTGGTCCTAGATGCTTATAATTTCATATCTTATTTCTCTATTACTTTCTTTGATATACATATCTACTTTTTCTTTGATATACATATCTATTTGATTTTATTTTCTTTAAATTCTTTTTTAAGTACAAATCATGGGAGGGAGAGATGTGAGAATCGAGCTTAGACACACGTCCCAATTTTACAAATGCCTAACAAGTAGGTTACGAAGCAATTCCCACTTTGTGTCGTGTGTGTGTTGATCCAAGCAAATTAAATGACCCAAATAGAAATTAACCAAGAATAAAACTCAGATCTTTGAAAAATAAAGGAAAAAGAAAAGAAAAGTCTAAAGTCATGCTTCTAGGGACCGGTGTTCTATAAATTGACCTTAGGTGTTCTATAAATTGACCTTTATTTTTTTTTTTTTTTTTTTTTTGAGAAAGACCTTTAATTTTATTCATTTGGTACAATAATGTTGTTATCTGGCCCATGTTTGGGATTTCAATAATTAAATAACATAGGAAAAAATAAAATAAGATAACACCAAAACTAAAAAGAACTAAAATACAAAAATCTCCTACCTCAAAAAAAAAAAAAAAAAAAAGGTTCTAAATATTTCTATCCTTTTTCTGTTCAACCCACCCTCTCAAAAACCAGCCTGCTCCAGGTTGGACAAAGTAGGACTACATCTGTCCGTACAATCAAAGTTGGGTTGCGTGTTTTTTTTTTTTTTTTTTTTTTTTCGATAACTCAGCCTGCGAACTACGCGTGACTACGCTCGAGGAGAAATTTCACTCTCGCCTCATCTTCTTTCCGCTAAGGTGAACCATGCTGGGATGTGCACGACTGCCAAGTGTTCGACGGGTCTGTCACGACGTGACAACCTGTGATCCTCCTGCGAAGAGAACAATTATGTTCGACCCCCAATCTACAAATAACGATCTCTCCCGAATCGAACCCACACGGATGCTTATTCAAGATGAGAGTTCCCACCAAATCTTCACTACCGCATATGCCCTGGGAGCAATTTGATGGAGAAGGATATGAACCCCCGACCTCCACCCCACAAACACCTTTGATGGAAGATTTGACCCCGACTCCATCCCACAATCACATTTTTGTGGTGGCAGGGCTGCCTGGTTGGTTGCGTGCTATGCTTTGACAAAAAGAAAAAGGTTGGGCCATAATCTTTGAAAAATAAAAAAGAAAATAATTAGTGAAGAATTTAAAAGGCAAGAGAGAAAAATAATTGTGTGGTTGTAGTGATTTAACTCTAATTATTGCATTTTCTTTTAGATGTCAAATCACATCAAAATAAATAAATACATGTTTGGTTTTTTAGGTATTATTACCTCTCAACTCTCAAGTTGAAAAATGTTTTTGCTTTTTCGTCGTAATTTTTTTTCTCGTTTTACCAACAAAATACTGATGGTAATTTTTTTACAATAATGACGGATAGCACCGTCTCTAAAATAACGATGGATTTGTTTTTGGATTTAGCGCGTGGTTTATTAATATAATTTTTTCGTCGGTAGACATTTTGCCAAGGGATTTTAATTAGTTATTCAGTTATGGAAATTTTTTGTCGCTAAACTGCGATTTTCCTGAAGTGTTTTGGATATTCCTTTTGATGCTTTGCTTTTTACGCTTATATTTTTATGAATTATTTTAATTTCGTTTGATTTTGTTCATTAAATACGCTTCAACATACAAGAGTTTAAGTAATAATAATAATGATTTTAAAAAAATACACACACACACACACCTACAAATTTTTTAATTCCATGTGGATTTTCCAAGCCCCAACAAGCATAGCTCAACTGGTAAAGGACATGGATGGTGTGATGTTCGCTGGTATCCGCAGTGTGGTAGTTCGAATCCACTTGGTAGAGCCAGCCCAGCTCGAGCCCATCGGGCTTTTTGCGAGAATCCGGTGGTAGTGCGGCCAGTCCATACATGTAATTCACGCACAAAAAATCGGGTCAGTCCAAAAAGGGCGGGCTAGATAGGCCCGACTTTTTTCGGGCCTAAAAAACGCGTCCCAACCCAACCCAAATCTCAGGCCGCACCTGATTTTGGCACCTCTACCACCTGGTAACAGAGTGGAGGACGATTTCTTATGTGATGATTCGGTCTAAAGCAACTCATGACCCATATTCATTGAGGCATATATCCTCAATTCACATCCTCGCACGAAACTACTGGGACGGACAATGATGTAGACACTTAAGGATGCGGTCCATTTTTTTTTTTTTTTTGGTTGTCTAAGAAGATGCCTAAACATGTGCTTTGGATATTAATTAATTCTTGAATGCTCCAACTAGGAAAGCATGGCCAAGTCATTGTGCAAACTGCACCAGGACCAGTACAAAATTCACAATTATTTAAAGGATTAGTTTCATTAATGGCGGTTTGCTCCCGTTAAGGATTCCTTATATAAAATTAAATATTCATGTTTCAATTATAAACCCTTTTTCTGATTCTTCCCAACAGGTATCCCACTTCCATCCCCAAGAATCTATTGTACAAAATTATTTAAATTAATTAACTCCCACTTTATTCACCATTTTCCCCTTTTAACTAATAAAATCTTTCAATATAAAAACCTAGTGAGCTGGAACATTTTTCTTTTGGGTATAACTTTTTTGAGCTTATGCTAAAAGATTCTTCAAAAATAAATTGATGTTATACCTTTATAATTATCATGAGTTGGTAATAATGTGGCTATGATTATAGGAGATTTTCAGCATTATTGTTGATCTTATGGTGGGAATACAGCAAAAAAAGGGGGAAATTAATTTGTGATCAAGAATATTCTTTCTGGAAAGAGCAGGTGGAATTTATGGAGACAGATGACCTGCTACCAAAACATTTCATAAAATAATCATGAAAAAATAGATTGTGGATGAATTTTTTTTTCCCGAATTGGAAGTTATTTTTTCCTAGGATGTTATTCCTAAATGTTATGTGTCCAATTGCTTGGTTAAATCAAACTCTCGTGTATTTAAACCGATCAAAACAAAACAAAAAAGTAAGAGTTAGAGTATTTTTTTCCTGAAATTTTGTATTATTTTTTCCTTGCTACTTGATCGACTACATGTCGTGACCTTTTTCTTTCTTTTTATATATTTCCATTTATTAAAAAAAAAAAAGTAAGAGTTTTAGAAATTTGATATTTTAGAAGTGCCCTTACTTTTATTTACTGACGGGAAATATTCGCCACTGTAATTAGGTTTTAAAAGGTGGCAAGAATATTGAGGAGGTTAGACGTAAAAAGCATTTGGTGTGAGAAAAAAATATTTATCCATATATATAGTTCATTTCTTATTATTTTCGATGTGGTGGTTAATATAATTTGTTAATTTTTTTAATTTATTAATTTGTAAGGTTTAATCGTTATAATGATCAATAAGAAATAATTTGATTACCTTTATGATTGACGTGACATATATATTTTTACACGTATTTGAATATTATTTAATCACAAAATTATTTATTATAAGCCTATAATTATTGCTTAACGGGTCAAATTACAAATTACTAGCCCATAAAGCACAATTTATTATACGAAGCATGAGATCCAAAGTTCTAGATATAAATAGACTTCCACCGATCATTTGTGAGTTTATATGACTTTGTTAGAGTTGACCAACCTGAGTCAAAACTCTAATAATTTTAAATTTTTTTTTTTTTTGTTATTTTGCCAAGTTTCTATAACAAAAATTTGCAGGCCCAATTACTAATTTTTGGAGACTTAGTCGATTGTTTGGGAGTTGAGAGATAGTGGGGATTGTGTCATACTTTCAAAACCAACATCTCTCAATCTCCTACTAACCCCTTAACTTGAATGTTGGTTGTGTGGCCTATTTTGTAGGGATGTTGCCGTTCTATAAAAGGGCAAGGAGATTGCACAAAGCCCGACACGGATTCCGAGCAAAAGATTAGAGTTTTCACAAAAAGAGTCCAAGTTTTTCACAAGAAGAGGAGAGGTGTCAAGTGTGTTCGATAGGTGTTGACGTCACCTTTCATAACACCTCTTGAAAGTTAAATCTTCTTGGTAGTTTTGAGAGACAATCAGAATCCTGGATAGGTTATAGTTGTTCTCTTCTCATTTACTGTAGAAGGTTGAGTAGAAAGATCAAGTACAATAGGATAGAAATCTTTGTCTTGTTCTTTTATTTTGTGTAATCAACATTTTACTTTATTGTTTTTGCCTTAGTGACGCCACACAAGTATTTTTATACTTGTGCAAATTTTTATATCCAGTGTTCAATTTCATTTTTATGATTTGGTTATTTTTCTTAATTGATAAAATAAATAAAAAATCTTCAAAACACAAGTTTCCATTTGGAGTAACACCTAGATGTGTTCCAACACTCTGCACAACACTCATCGCAAACTTAAAGAACTCGCCCCTCGAATTCTAACAAACTTAATTACTTAAATTCTCTGCATTATCGACTAATCGTAATACATATTCGACCTAAGCAATCGAATGGTTTCCCTATGATAACCTTAGAGTTCTTCTAAATATTTGTTCGTGTTGCTAATGAGTTCTAACTTGGAGTGGTCTACTTTTTCTTGTAGCGTCAGTAGTATAATATTGGTTGGTTTTAATAAAATAATTAAACCTGAAATTTTAAATTTGACAAATTTTCGACTCGAATTCGTATTAAAGACGATCATTCATTTATCTCCATATTTAATCATACAACTTTGTCAACAGTAGACTGCATACTGCACCTGTACTATTTTGTAGCATAAGTCTACTTTTAGATTCATACCAAGTTCGCTGTCTCAATTTATGAGTACATAGCAATTGGTTTTATTTGGCTATGAAGTTTGACTTTTATTTCTCCTTCATTAATTTATTAATATTACATATTTTTCCTTGTACCATTTCGGTCTATAGACTATAGTACGTCCATCTTTACTAAAATCTCTTAAAGATTCGCCATGTCTTTGAATTTATTCGGTGGTATAGGTGTAATCATCAATAGCTAATTTTGTCACATGGTACAAAATTATACAGAAATCAAATTGAATTTTAGATAACATTTGATCTAGGGACAAATCCTAAGAAATTAGCCTACATTGTATTTATTTCATAGGCAGAACAAAATCATAGTGGCAAATGACAGTTGTGTCTTGATACACAAAATTAATTTTGTTTTGTTGGAATATATATCCTAGGGAAAAGGCTGCTATATATGTTGAGGACATCCACTCTGCATTTTCTTGTAATTTGATTGGTTAAGCCCTAAATGGCAGACAGGCATTTAAAAAGAAAAAATAGGTGTGAAATATCATATGGTTTAACCAAAAAAATAATATATATAAGTAATGATTGGAAAAAACATCACAATGGATTTGCACCTATTTATGCCAACAACTTATAATAAGGTAAATATTCTTGTTAGCACTCATGATTTATTTTTAAACTATCAATAGGCTCTAGTGCTGGGGTAAATTTTTCTTACCTGATCAAATCTCAACTCTCAATGGTGTTTTAACTCATCATGAACTCATGTGCTTGTTTTATTTAATTGACTTTCAAGTCAATTGAAGTTGATATTCCAATTTTGTTTCCTTTTTCTTAAAATAATGGTAACTAACGAATATAAACATCAATGTTTCGTCATTGATCGTTTTGATATATTTTTCTTTAACTTCTAACCTCAAAAATGTAAAATTACTAATTCTAAATATTTAAAGTGGGCAGATATTTGATGGGGTAATATTGATTTTTTTGTTATTGCCAATTTGTTCTATTATTTAATTTTGAAATTAATTAACTATTTACTCATAATTATTACTTATTGTGTCAAATTACTCAAATTGACTTGTGAGGCTCAAATCATTACTCAAAGTTCATGAGACCTAGGGCCTGTTTGTTTATGTTTCATAGTCATTTTAGGTTTTGGAGTTGGAAATAGAATTTTGAGAATTTATTGGTTTTTCGTGTGAAATTGGGATTGTGTTTGGATGAATGAATTGAAATGTGTTTTATGTAGGGTTGGAAATGAGATTGTGTTTGGTTTGAGTAGTTTTGAAATATTATTTTATGTATATAATAATTGAAAAGTTGGTAGTAGTGGGGTCCACTTCAATATTTTAATTTGAATATATAATATTATATTTGTAAGATTATAGTTGGTGGGTCCCATTAGATAATTATAATTTAAAAATAGTAATATTTTAAGTAGATAAAGTTGATAATGGTGGGTCCCACATATATAATTGGGTTAAAATATGAAAATAGTGATTGATAAGTAATGATGAGTGATGTAGGGTAGTGTATATGTTTGAGATGTTGTTTTATGTGAAAAATAGAAAATGAAATTGATGATTTCCATTGGAAATTTTATGAACAAACACGATTCCACTTTTATGTATAGTTGGAACCTGGAAAGAAGCCATCGGAAACATAAACAAACAAGGTCCTACAAATCCCAAGCTTAAATATTATATCTCCCTCTTAGACTAATTACACTTTTGTTGCTTAATTTCTTTTATTGGATTATTCTCATATACTTACCGATTTAAGCATTGGATGAGCCCTTAAACAACCTCAAGACCCTCCTAATTACCTTGTCAGTCTTTCTCTACGAGAGTACCTTTGCTATTGGAGTTACCTTAATTCTTGGAATTGGACTAATTACCCTTACTGGAATGAGTTACTTAATTTAGTAGAATTAATATTCAATATTTAATATGTTGAAATTTTTTGTATAAAAGAAACATTTAATATTTTAGTATTATTCACAATCGAAATTCTCAAATATAAATCAACCGGAACTTATTTTGTTATTTTTTTTCCTTTTAATTTGGCAGAAATATTTAAATTTTGAGCTAACTTGTATCCTTTTTTACCCTACCGAATTTTTTAAACTTAAAAAAAAACAGTAGCCAGTAAAAGGTTAAACACATTTAGAAATTAGAACCGAAAGTTTTCAAAGGTGGACCCCTTTAGCCTTATTTCCGTTCTCAAATAACATGATTTGCTAGACCCTGCCTCAAACTTCTAACGTATATGTTTCCGAATTGTTACATCCACTTGAATTAAAAATATTAATTATCGTTAATGGGTTTATTTAAAATGCTTTATGTTAAAATTGATCCAATCTCAAATGAATGTTATTGCTAGCTCGTACAATAACAATCACTGTGTTTTTATTCTTAAACACAGTCAACAATATCTCCCTTACACCTGATTATATTGACTGCAGAATAAAATTATTCATATTTCATTTACAGGAGTAATAAATGATTGAATCTGCTCATTTTCTAACCACGAGCTTGTAGCTTAAGTGATATCGTTCACCCTTTGTAAATGTGTTAGCTGAAGTTCGAACCCAGTATCTTTTAGTTTTTTGAAATTTATCCAATCTTTTTCAACCAGTACTCCCAAGTCCCAAGTCCCAACTTATTATAAACAAAAAAATCTGCTTATTTCCTAAAATCTTGTTGGACTTGGTCCTACTAGGAATAATAGCTAGCCCAAATTAATTTAGAGAAAAAAAAAAAAAAGAAAATTGATGTGATGCTCGTATAATTGTTGGATAGCTCTGCTTCAAAGCCATGTTGTGGAGTGTGGACTGTGGTATACAAATTAAATATACTTAGATAACATTTAATTAAAGATTACATGGCCTTTATTGCTTAGCTAATCACATTTTTTCTTATAAAAAGAAAAAAAAAAGTACACTTGACCACAAGCAAGACAACGGAATGGCATAATGAGCATTCACATGCATCACTTTTCAGGAGTGGATTTGAGTGGTTTTTAAATTTTATTCCTCATATTTCTGGGCTTTATAAATTATAATAAATAAAATAGAATAAAATTAAACAAAATCAAGTTCTCTCTACATTGGGAAGTGAGGATGGACTATGGAGCAATCAAAACTTTGGGCATCCCTATACTATACAGTAATTATTCTCTCTCACAAGAGAGAAAAAAGATGGAGAGATAAAGAGAGAGGCACACCTTTTTTGACTTCAACAAATTAAAAAGTCCCCTCCATCCCCAAAAATTAAGGTGATTACCTCCTAATTTTGCTACTAATGATGATTAAGTGAATATCAATTCTCTTGATATGAATTAAACCACCAGCTCCCTCTGTTATTCTTTGTTGTTTATTCTTTAATTTTTATTTGTTCTCCACCGCATGATTATTATCCAAACTCCTGTAGTTGGGCCTTGTCTTCGTGTTTCTTCTTCATCTAGCTACTACTTCCATTTAGTCTGTGTAGACTCAATATTAAATTGATACTATTGACCAATTAATTAATTTGATTATTTTTCTTTTTTTTTCCGAAACGATAAAATATATTCATTACTCAAATAAACTTACACTGCTAACTGTGAAATGGCCACCTTGAACATACATACATTGATACATGTCGAGGGAGAACTCCGTCACGAGAGGTAAAACCATCGTAATTCGGGAAGCAAAAGAAACAATAAACTACTAAAAACAAATAAAAACTAAGAACTCCAAAGGAAACTAAACCACCTCCGAAAAGGAGGACTAAGGCACTCCGCAAGGGAGACTACCCAACTCGAACAAATCCGGGCATGAGCTACTACACGCACCAAAGCCTGGAATTACCGACCGCCTACGAGTTTCGCAAATCAACCGGTAAAAAAGACAAAAAAAAAGAAAAAAACAGAAAAATCGAAAAAAAAAAAAAAAAAAAAAGGAAAAGAAAAATGCCTCTCCCTCACCCGATCTTCAACCGCAACCGGTAACCCATCACCTACCCGGCTCCAAACTCCTCTTTGTAGCTCCGACCCCCGACTTGCCTCCACTCTCGATCGGAAAAACCGATCACCTCTGGATAACACAAGAGATATACCTTCATTGGCTCCATCATGAAACATGGTTGGGGAGGGGGGGAGGGGATAAGGGAAGGAGGAGGAGGAGAGGGAGGAGGGGGAGGGAGGGAAGGGAAGGGGGCGGCTGGGATGGGGAGGGAGGGGGAAGGGTTAAAAGTTTTAGGGTTTTAGAGAGTGAGAGGAGAAAAGAGAGGTAGTGAGAGAAAGAGAAATTTTTTTTTTTGTAATTTTCTGAATATACTAATTGTATAATCTTGGTTAAATTTTTAAACAACACACTTAACAGTCATAAGTAGTGAATACGTAACAGTGTGGTGTGTGGACCAAATTCCCTTTTTTAGTATTTGATATTTGATTATGATTCCTTTGAATGATTTAATTTGTGTATGGTTTTATTTTTTGAATTTATGTTCTAATGTATTATCGTAGATAAAAAAAAAACATATGATATATGTTTATTAAATGTTGAGGCATCATTTGTGAAGCTCGATCGGGTCTCAAATCTCAAGTGTACAATGCATACATATTAATTAAATTTTTTTAGTACAATGCATGTATGAGTTTTTACAAAATTCATACCACGTGTTAATTAATTAAACATTTAAATGTTCGTAGATCAAAGTAAGCGATTCAACTTATTTCACAAGCTATAATTACTCTTTAGCAACCAGGTGGCTTAAATTTACTTCGCCACCACAAAGAATTGTGGGGTGGAGGTCGAGGGTTAAATCCGCCCATCAAATTGTTTGTGGGGTGGAGGTCGGGGGTCATATTCCTACTCCATCAAATTGCTCCCCTGGCATATATGCGAGTGGTGAAGATTTGGTGGGAACTCATCTTGAATAGCATCCGTGTGGGTTCGATTCGGGAGAGATCGTTATTAGTAGATTGGTCGAACATAATTGTTCTCTTTACCTTTAGGATCTTTACGTCGTGACCGTCGAACACCCTGCGTAAGCGCTGTTCGAGTTATAAAAAAATAATAATAATAATAATTACTATCTAGCTAAGTGACAGTACTTACAAGCTATAGTTACTCAGAGTACCGGAACTGTTAGACGTTAACATCCATTATCCAACTTATGTTAGGGTTTTGATTGACCGACAGTATATGGAAGTTAAAAAAATGACAACTTTCTCAAAAAGAAAAAGACAACGGTAACGGTCACTGGATTATTATAATTGATGAAAGTATTATATTTGGTGTCGCTTAAAATGGCATGTCATTCAAAGTCGAGGAATTGAGTAGTTGGTAGTTGATCCAACTTTTCTCCTGTTCTGTAGAATATTCGAATGAGAATTAGCCTCCAACACACAGAATAAAGTTAATTAGAGGGTCCCCGGGTGTGGTCCTAGCCCCTAGGGAAGCCCCTACAATGCCCAAGTTAGCGATTGTAGGAGAATAATTTTAGACCACGGAAATATCATTCGCAATTATGGGTTGTATAGGCCGTAGAATCACATTTGTTAGATGAACTTTTTATAACTAAGATGATAGGCCACATGACCTTTAAGATAAATTGGACCATTGTTGGTTGCGTAAGCCGGTATGGGTCGTATAGGCCGTAAAATCACATTTGTCCCTATAATTAATAATATTAGGTAATTAACAAATGTATTAAATAAATAAAGTCGATAATTATGAAATGACGATTTTATTCCCCAACAATATTATATCTTTAAATAAAATTTGTGGGTCTATCATGAAGCAAAAGGCATCAACCAAAAATCGCATCAGATTATACGGTAATTAGATTTTGCTAATGAATTGATTCTTCCTGTAATGTCTTGTCAAGTTTTTTTTTTGTCTATTTATGTTGATTCGGCAAGCACTAGTCGATATTTAACCATTTTTAAGGCCCAATTAATAGGATCACAGCTTATTCCCAGTTTCCACTGAACAATTCTGAAAATGGAGAATTGAGACTTTTTCATCCAAGTTTAACTTTTGTTGTAAAAAGGTGATTTTCCCTTTTTTTTTAATACTTGGACATGGTCCCTCTTGATAGTATGTAAATCACGGAATGTGTCTGAATTGGCCGGAAGCCTTGAAGTTATGGTCGGATCAAGTGATCAACTGATTGTCACCAAGTGAAAATTGTATAAAAACTCATAGTAGGTGATACACCGTGAATTTAATCATAGTAATAATAATTTTTTCACATTTTAAATATTTTATTGGTTATCAATACTGAAATGCATGAATTTCAAGTTAATCCTTGGCCTCTCCAGGTCAAGGATTCAAGCCTCCGGGGCACAATCTTGGAACAATTAATATTGAGAGTTTCAAGTGGTAGTGTGAAAGATTGGAACTCAGTGGGAACTTACGGCTGGATAGAGAGGAATTCGACATGAAGCAATCACTTGAGAGACGACTCCTTGTGCGCGGTATTTTGAGGATATTAGGGACTCGGGAACCATTGTACATTCTCGCGGTTTATATGAGCGCAGCTTCCGAGGGGTGGAGTACTTTTTCCCGAGGAATAGTCATGTACTCATGTGGAAAATGAAATCTCGATTATAAAAAAAGGGTATTTTACTTTAATTATAATAATATATTTTATTATATCTTTTGTATTCTTTTAATATACCAAGATTATGGAGTATTTTTCAAATTCTCATTCATGTGTAATGAAAAAGAAGAAAAAAAAAACTTGTGTGACCCACTTATTAAATGCTACTAAAAAAGTATGTACATTGTCTTCACTGGTGATGATGATGTAAATGGCAGATGAAAAAGCCTACATATTTGAGGAGTAATCAGAAATTACTTTCCCACTGGATATTTATCTGTTTCCAAAATTCTAAGTTAAATTGCATGAAACTATATGTTGACGTGCGTTTTGGTGTAACAAGTAGAAATATGTAAAAGGTTTAACACGCTAAAACGAAAACGTGCGTAACGTATTTTTATTTCGGCTAATTATGCCTTTCTTTGTATTTTGCTTGGCCGGAATATTGGGGTCGGTCTTTTTATAATTTGTTCCTCCCTCCTTTTCTTTTCGCCTTTCCAGACTTTTTATACCCCTTTTGAGTAAGTGGGTTTACAATAGTCATCTTTGCACTAACTATTCATTAATTAATAAAATAGCTAAAAAACGACACATGTCCCTCTATAGTTGTGCATGTCGAGTCAAAACTTGCCACTTGTCGACTTCTCTTCATAATTCTCGACATGTGGCGATTCCGATACCAATAAAGTGTCAAGCATGGGCATGTGTTTATTTTTACGAGGCTATCGCGCGTGCGTTTCATCTCGAAACTTGGGCTCGGGGCTCCTGTGAGTGTTGCGGTTGGGCTCGGCACTGTTGGGCTCGGTGCGGGCGAGCCTAATTCGTGACGTGTTGTACATCATTGTTGACGCACCGGTAGGTCACCTATTCGAATATGTGTCGGTGATGACGTGGATTAATTTTTTACAACTCGGCTCGGGTATCATCAAAGGCCCCCAAGTTTGATTCCGAGAGAGGAATTTCTGAAGTCGGAGTTAAACTTTAATGCTAATGATGAACAATTAATGGGAAAACGGATTTCTCAAAGGTTTTGTTCTTTCCTGGTACTGTCGCGAGCAATTAATGCTTGAAACGGCGCATTAATCAAGTTGCCATAATACGAACACGTGGCGTCTTGTGGTTGGACCAATTTTGCGCGAGAACCTAAAAATGACGCGCTTCTGTCGTGCGGGCGTGGGGACGCGCGTTTTTTTGATATGTTTGACGGCTTTTAAATTTTTAAAAGGCGTGTCTTTTTCGAAAAATCGTCGCGCTATCGAGGAACCCTATCTATAAATACCTTCGTCTCTCCCTTCATCATTCACTTTCGCAACCATTAACCTTTGAGCTAAAGCAACTAGAACCGAAGCGAGAAATTTCGAGTCGGCTTTCCAAGTTCGAGACTTCAAACTTAGGTATTTTTCAAAATACTCTCCCTTTGCCTATAAATGTCTTCTTTTGAGGATAGTAGAGTCGTAGTTATAGTGTAGAGGTTGAAATCGAAGATCCTCCTCCGAACCTTCTCGTTTTTTTCTCACCAAAGACGGCCATCACCGCCTCATAGTCCGAAAGGTCATTCGATATCTTCTCCAGACTCTTATCGAGTGGAACGTCTTTAGAGCGGACGCACACTATTTTCGATCCGACGCCGCCTTGATGTGATTTTGAGAGAAGAACGTGTATCACCGACGGTACAAGAGAGTTCCTGAAGAATCACCAAGCGTTGATTTTAGACAAGATGCCAATGGAAGAAGAAAATATGGACCCATCGGAGCCGGAGCGTGATAACGTAGAGCGGGTAGATGAACCATCCCGATTCGAGTCCGGGGAGAGGCCGCTAGGGCCCATAGGCCACCGTAATGGCGGCGGCCAAGACGGAGGAGGCCCTCGTCTCGTGTCGAGCCTCGGTGGGCGCCGAGTGATATAAACGATATCCCGAGCATGTTAATGATTCGGGAGGTGGATGAGTTCCGGCGAGGTACCGTATTCCAAGTGGTATCAATTTTTGGGTACCTGGACGGACACGGAAGTTCCCAAAGACCCACCAGGGTTGCATAGCTGTATTTGCCCCCACCTTTTATACGGTTTAAGATTTCCACTGCGGCTTTCCTTACGCGGTGGTTTTGTAAGTGGGGCATGCATCCTACCCAGTGTGCACCCGATTTCTTGGGCAGATCATCGGCCTCCCGGTGATGTTTCACCCGGAAAAGTATCCTCGCCCCAAATTTAAGGAGATGAACGAGCTCTTTGTTTGGCGAGCAACTCCTTCGTCTCGGGGCCACCGTCCGGGTGGTATTATGTACAAACCCGATCGGGGTATCCGGATGGTTTAGTAGAAGGTCTCCTTCTTCTCCTCAAGGAGTGGAAGAATAAATGGTTTTGGGTGGGCGGCGAGTGGCAAGCTCGCGTGGGAGATGGAGAGAGGAGGTCGTTCTCCATCCTCCATCAAATTTTGTTTTTGGTTATAGTAAGTCTTACCTTTTTCCTTCCTCTCGCTTTTGCTTTTTTATTGTTTCCTTTTGTAATTGTCTTTTCTTTTCACTTTTATGAGAACCTGACGTCCAAGGGGCCTTTGTCGGTTACCTTTGTTCGAAGGCCGGAAAACATCCAGGCTCGGGGCATAATGGATAGGCGGATTGAGAGGTTGGCTACCGAGGCCAACTTAGCCGCACTGGTTTGAGGTCCGCTTTGCCCACCAACCCGAGGACGAGGGGGCGGCTCGGGATGAGGTGGGTCGAGCGGGAGGTAGAGGTTGAGAGAGAGCCTCAACCGAACCTCCCCTGTAATGAAGAAATACGACCCCATTCTCCAGGGGGAGCGCCGGTGAGACAGAGCAAGCTACGCCGTCCCTCGCGACGGCCACCCAGAGGCGATCATCTCGCTGTAGGGCCAACACAGAGCTCCGGAGCGCGAGTGCGGCGGCTGTCCGAGGTAAACACTTTGAATTGTCTTTTTGTTTTCTTTTGATCTTTCTTCTAATTGGTGGTCGCTTTATGCGGGCGTGGCTTGATTTGCGTGCACGTCTTCGCAGATGTGAGAACACAAAGACAAATAACTCCGGGTGGCTGCCGATCAACCTGCGGATGTGGAGGTGGCTCGGAGAGAAGATATCCGGCCGGTAAACGCGTCCTGGCGATGGAGTGCCGGAGCGTCTGGCAGCTCTCCTTTCAAAAGGAGAAGAGGAGGGATTGTGATGGAGGAGCCTCGATCGGAGGCTGAAAGGGTTGGTCGAGCGGCGCCCGAACATCCCGAACAACCCCTAGGAAAAGGAAGGTCCGCGAACTTTCTCGGATGACCTCGGCGGGGAAGGTCATTTCATTCCTCCAAACCAAGCAAGAGATGAATATTGCGAGGAATGGTTGGACTACGCCCCAGGTGGTTTGTGGAATTCGTTCGATGTGCCACGCCGACAAGAGAGCAATCAAGAGGTCTTACGGAGGCGGTCGGGCCGCAATGATCGTCCCACCGTGCCTGGACAAAAGGCATCGAGCAGTGCAATTTCGCCGTAGATCAAGAACAAATTCAATATCTTTATGGCCATGTCCGGCGGATGATTGAGCTCTTATGGCATGCGGTTGGGGGTACCCGCGAGTTGGAGAAAAAAATATGCCGACCTGGAAAGGCGGCACGGGGATCTGCAGAGGCCTATGCTACCTCCAAGGGATGCAAGAATCTTTTAAGACTCAGCGGATGAGGCTACGGCTCGGCCAACTCCGAGAGAGAGATCTGCGAGGGCCGAGGCGAGCGAGATCGGGCCCGCAAAAGGCCAAGAAGAGCTCGGGGTTAAGGTCGCCGAGCCGAACGTCTTTGCCGCCATTGCCGAGGAAATGGAGAGGCGTCTATCCGATGTACGCAGGGAGGTGAAGAAGCGCCCGCCGAACCGAGGAAGTTCGTAGAGAGGCCATTAAAGCTTACAAAAACTCCGAGGAGTATGCATTCATGTTAACTCAGTGGCCATGCGACCAGCCTCCAAGAAATTCTTGATTTACTTAAGGGGCGGGCGTCTTTTGCTCGGCAGGGAAGACCTGCCCTCCCGGAGGGCCGATCTCGATACCCTTCGGCCGAAATTTGCCGAGGCTTCTAATGCGCAGAGGCTCTCCTCCTCCGGACGTGGAAGAAGTTGGTTCCGGTGGTGCCGTCGAAATTCCGCCCCTACTCGTTCTTGATGCTTTTATATGTACCCTAGGTAGGTAATTTGGCTTCGTGCCTCGAGATGTAAGACTCCGCCTCCCTTATGTAATTATTTTTGAAGTAGAAATGAATTGTTATTTTCCTTTCTGTGTATGTATTTCAAGCTTTTGTGGATGCTCGACTCTTTCCTTTTTGTAAGATTGTTGCCCATCTTCTTTTTTCCTCTTTATTTTCCCAAGACGGGGCTCGGTTTTGTATTTCGAGTGAGGGGGTCCGCTTTCGCCTTAATCGATTCTTGCACTCGGGGATATAAACCTGCCTTTATTTTGTTTAAAATTTTGTTTATGAACCTAGTCTTCATTGCGCTCGGCGCATAATCGAGTCCTTATTTTGTACTTGAGCACGTGGCCAAGTCTTCACTTTATGCTTGGTGCATAACCAAGTCTTTATTTCTTGCTTCGGTGCGTAACCAAGTCTTGATTTTGGTGCTTGAGTGCGTAACCAAGTCTTTATTTTGGTGCTCAATCGTAACCAAGTCTTGATTTTGGTGCTTGTGCGTAACAAGTCTTTATTTTGGTGCTCGGTGCGAACCAAGTCTTGATTTTGGTGCTTGGTGCGTAACCAAGTCTTTATTTTGGTGCTCGGTGTGTAACCAAGTCTTGATTTTGTGCTCGGTGCGTGGCCGAGTCTTGATTTTGTGCTCGATCGAACCGAGTCTTGATATTGTGCTCGGTGCGTGGCCGAGTCTTTATTCGTGGTGAGTAAAACTTCGTTTTCCTTTAAAGAGCTCACGAAATACCGGATGAATGGATAATTCTTTGGAATCTATCCGGATCGTAGATCGAGATCTTTATTGATAATACCGCCGTATGCTACATTCCATGGATGCGTAAATTTTTCTCCACTCAAATATTCTAACTGGTATGCCCCACCGGATAAGGCGTGGGTGATCCGAAACGGGCCCTCCTGTTGGCTTCAATGGGCTCGGTTGAATGCCCGTTATTTTTTTCAATACAAGATCGCCGACCAAATCTTCTTTTCTTTTACTTTCGAATTGTAGTTCCTTTCGCTCCTTTGTTTATACACTCGCATTTTCATCTCGATCGTGATCTTTTTCTTCGAGCGAGTCTAGTTCGGCTCGGAGCGCTTCATTACGCCTTCTTCAAAATTTGCAATTACGAAGGTAGGGCTCCAATCTCGACAGAATCACCGCCTCGGCTCCATAAGCTAAAGAAAAAGGTGTTTCTCCAGGTCGCTCGATGTGTCGCTCGATGACCATAGTACGCCAGGTAGTTCCTCCGACAATTGCCTTTAGACTCCTCCAATCTCGCCCCGGGTATACTTGAGTATTTTATTAACGACCTCAACTTGTCCGCTTCGATCGGGGTGGTATGGAGTTGAGAAATGGTTTTTATCGCGAAACCTTCACAAAATTTCCGGAACCTTCGGTTGTCGAACTCGTTTCCCATTATCCTAACAATCGAATGTGGTATCCCAAATCTACGGATGATAGATTTCCATACAAAGCTCACAACCTTTTCTTCATCTATTTTTGCTAGAGCTCGCCCGGCCCATTTTGTGAAATAATCCACCGCCACAACGGCATACTTGACGCCCCCTTTTGCCAACGATGGGTAATGGTCGAATGGCCTGAAACCGACCGGCCCAAACTATCGGGTTCTTTCCTTCCGTCCTTTCTTACGTTCCCTTGTCGGTGCTCGGGCGGCGATTACTTGCCATGGCTTCTTCCACAAATATGGCGTTAAAGCACGGATTAGAAATTCTTGATACGAGGTCACCCCCGATTCGTGGATAGAGTAATTGAACCAAGTCTCGGGGCTAATCCTCGTAATCCAAATGCGGCCATGGTGCGATCAAAATGGCGTCATCGTGACACCGGTTCCATCTCTCGAACTTGTTTATTAAACCGAGAAATATAACTCTTCAGGGCTCGTCTTTCCCTTGTTTGATGCTTACGAGTGAGTCTTTAGGCGCGGCTCGGACTTTGGACGTTAAGAAATGTGTCGTAAAGGCGGAGGCTAGATCCCCCATGCTTGAATGGATCCCCTGCGGCAGGTCCTAAACCAACGGTGGGCTCGGTCGCCCAAAGTCGGGGAAGGCCCCGAGAGGATGGCATCGCTTGGATCGTATAGTTCCATCCATGTTAAGTACTTGTGAACATGAGTGGTCGGTCGGTTTCCCGTTATAGAGGCCGACACTGGGGATTTTCAACTTCGGCGAAGCGGATCGCCAGATTCCAGGAGAAAATGGCGACGAACAAACCCCGGCTCCATACTTGGGCGGTCTTGAGATGCTTCGCCATCCGGACCGCCTTTCCAATTCGTTGACGCGCAACGTGGCGGTGTATTTCTACATCCCGTTCTGCCATAAGCTAGGGCCTTGGACCTCGATCGACCCTGAGTTGTTCCCGCCGTCCGGAAACCTGAGCCGGAACTTATCGATCGAGTCAGGGCGAAAAGGATCAACTCCCGTCGTCCGGTGAACATCGAGTGGGCACGACGATATCGTGTTTGCTCTGGAAATGACTCGCTTATACGACTTTGCTCCTCCTCATTTTCTCTTTGCCGCCTTCTGTCATGATTTTACATGTTGTTCATTACCCGAATCAAGCTTCGGGCTTCGTGGCGAGGAAATCCGGAATTTGAGGATTAATGTTAACATTTAGTTGTGGGTTGAGTGGGTTAGTATTTGCAAGGAGTGGAGGAGGTGCTTGAGAGTTCGTGGTGGCGAGAGTTTGCGATATAAGTTGGTTCATTTGTTGTACAAAGGTTGGGTTGGCGATTAATCGAGCGAAAGGGAATAAAGTAGTACTCCCCGCCTCCGTTTGGAGCATATTGTGCCATTCGTAGTTTGGCCAGGTTGGTTGTTCAAATGTTGCTCTTGATCAAACGGGCATTTCTCGGCTTGACTCATTTTCTTCCCTTATCAAAAGGCTCGTGTCAAATTTTACCTGGTTTTGTTTCACTTGCTTTTTATCGAACTCGGATCGACCAATACGGGCCCTCCTTCTAGCGCCAATTTGTTGACGTGCGTTTTGGTCAACAAGTAGAAATATGTAAAAGGTTTAACACGTGGAAATGAAAACGTGCGTAACGTATTTTTATTTACGGCTAATTATGCCTTTCTTTGTATTTTGCTTAGGAATATTGGGGTCGGTCTTTTTTATAATTTGTTCCTCCCTCCTTTTCTTTTCGCCTTTCCGGACTTTTTATACCCCTTTTGAGTAAGTGGGTTTACAATAGTCATCTTTGCACTAACTATTTATTAATTAATAAAATAGCTAAAAAACGACACATGTCCTCTATAGTTGTGCATGTCGGCCAAAACTTGCCACTTGTCGACTTCTCTTCATAATTCTCGACATGTGGCGGCCCTGATACAAATAAAGTGTCAAGCATGGGCATGTGTTTATTTTTACGAGGTTTGTCGCGCGTGCGTTTCATCTCGAAACTTGGGCTCGGGGCTCGTGAGCCGTGTTTGCGGTTGGGCTCGTCACCGTTGGGCTCGGTAGAATGCGAGCCTAATTCGTGATGTGTTGTACATCATTGTTGACGCCACCTAGGTCACCTATTCGAATATGTCAGTCGGTGATGACGTGGATTAATTTTTACAACTCGGCTCGGGTATCATCACTATACTCTGCTCCAAGATTTCACTTCCTCATCCATGATACATATCTACTTCATTTGAACCCCTTCAAACTTTTTGATATTAGACATTCAATTGTAGGCTGTAGCTACTTTTGAATCCCTTCAAACTTTTTGATATTAGACATTCAATTGTAGCTACTTTTGAACCCCTTCAACAAGAAGTATTACACTTTCTATTTCAAGTTAATGAGATAAGTACTATTTGGTCATTTTGAAAAAAGTTGCCTTTTCTTTTAAAAAATCTTGAGGAAATTATACTAAACGTCATTTACTATTCGGGTTTTTACACTTTACCATATGAACTATTTTCCGTTACATTTTACCAAATAAATTATGTAAATTTTTGCATTTTGCCCTATATGGACATTTTTACCCCTAGAATTTTATTTTTCTTAAAATAATAAAAATAGTTCATTACGATCATATTCAACACATCATGCTTTCGTATAAAAATTAATAATTTCTTAAATTCATACAATGTTGACTAGAATGTTGAACTGTCAAAATGGACCAATAGTAAAAATTGGGTCGGGCTGGGCCGGACCAAACAGTAGTCGGGCTGCTAATTTTGGAGCCCATGCAACCCACGAAATTACACTATAAAATTCGGGCCTAATGGGCATGGCCAAATTAGGGATGACAATTTCGACCTAACCAGCGGGTACCCGGCCCGCCTTGCCACGTGACCCACAGTGGGGGGCGGGTCTAGGTATCACTTCCACCCATGGGTACCCTCCCCCGCCTATATTTTTTAATATATTTAATATATATTTTGCATATATAATATATTATACTATAAATTTTATATTTTGATATTATATCTAACATATATATTATACTACATTCTAGTAGAGCTGTCAATTCTGGTTCGAGGGGCAAGCCCGATCTGCGATTTTTAACCGAGGTAGGCTCGGAAAACTGGCCCAGCTGGCCCAAATTTTATAGTGTAATTTTATGGGTTGGACTCCAAAATTAGCAGTCCCACTACTGTTTGGTCCAGCTCGGCCTAACTCAATTCTTGTTGTTGGTCCGATGGACTAGGCCAAGATGACCCAGATATTTTGACAGCTCTATATTCTAGTCAAACAATGTATAAATTTAAGAGTTATTGATTTTTTATACGGAAGCGTGTTGAGTTTAATATGATCGTAATGAACTACTTTTATTATTTTAAAAATAAAATTTTAGGGGTAAAAATCCTCATATAGGGCAAAGTGCAAAAAATACATAGTTCATATGGTAAAGTCTAACGAAAAATAGTTCATATGGTAAAGTGTAAAAACGCGAATAGTACAGGGGATTTAGTGTAATTTCATCTAAAATGTTTGCCTTTTCTATAAAAAATATTTATTTAGTTTTGTAACTTTGGGCTAGTGACATTTTAGGTGTTTTATTGTTTAAATTTGCGATTTAGGACTTTAATTTAAAAATTTTGGCACATTGAAGACATTTTGGTCGGAAAATTAAAAAATTGGTCGGATGGCTCGTGGCTGCTATCTCACTACCCCAAGTTGGGGATTTTCAATTTTCTAGCAAAATTGCAAATTTGAATGCCGACTATTTAAATTAAATTTCCAAACTTTAAATTGAAAAAATAAAAGTCCTAAAAATATAATGATCCCAAAGTTACATGACCTATTTTACAATCAATCATATTTTATTGTGGCACCATGATGAGAACTATAAGTGAAATACATAAAAGAGTTCAAAAAAATCCACTCCACGTAACAAAAAATGAAAATAAGAGGATAAATTTAATGGCGTGCACAGCAAAATAATACTCTGATCATACAACTCTTTTGTGTTCCTTTTTCGTGACTCCAACTTTAATATGGGGAGAGACAATGGATAGTCGATTATTCGGACATGTTTACGCCATCGTGTATAATACTCATGACATGTATCCAGTCCCTTTAATTTCTAGGCTTGTGAGCTTGTCAAAGTACCAATTACTTGGTCAATAGTTTGTCTTCCACTTGAAATATTTTACTCAAAGAATCATATAATTATATTTGTTTCATCATTACCTACTATCTTACATAATACGTACGAATCATTATATAAAAATATAATAAAATTAACTCGTAGAAAAAGGATAATCTAAATAAGGGATTATTATAAAAACACCCCTGGGTTTGCGTTAATTACAAAAAAATCCAAACATGTTTCAAAATTACAAAAAGAAAACATTTCCGTATGCATCGACATCGTCCGCGATTCTATAGCATAGGGAAGCATGGAATCGGATAAGGTTTTATTATCTTAAACTTAAGGGGTAAATGTCAAGGGATTTTTTAAAATATTTTCGAAAATCACCGAGAAAAATGTAAGACGGAATCAAACCTCAAAGTGCTTTGTAATTTTCATAGAACTCTGGTTTTTTTTTTTTTTTGTAATCAGCCCAAACTTTAGGGGTGTTTTTGTAATTATCCCTTTAAATAATGAAACAGTTGTAAAATCTCATAGTTAGTTTATTCCATTTAGCTTCTTTCTATTTTTATTCATATTATATATATATATATATATAATTACTATATATGCATATATATTTACATTACATATCTAGATCATTACATTAATAATATACATACTTATAAATATAATATAAAATAATAATACATATGGCATTATAGCTATATAAACAAAATTCAGTTTATTCTATGCCACCCAAGTTGATGGTCACCTACATGGAATCACGACTTTGGATCATCACATACACATACACATACACATTCACATACACACTCACTTGAGTGTGTGTTTGATCAAGGCACCCAAGTGAGTAGAATAGAATTTACCACAAAATCCTAAGTTCCTAATTGACAGAAAAATACATACAGGAAAATAGCCACTAGATAGGGGTTTGGTGAGGCTAGAATCACAAAATGGGTCGACCTATTGAGCGACCCCGAAAGGCCGTCTGACCGCAATTGTGGAGGTCCAAAAAGAGCAAAACGTATTTAGTCCGATAAGTCGTGTCGGCCGATCGTTCCAATCTTATCTTGTGTATTTTCATGGACTAGTCATAAAAAATATCTCTTGATAGAATTTCGATCGGCTCGGCCTAGCTCGATTGTTCTCTTTTGCCTGACTAGACCCATTTGACAACTCTAGCGAAGCGGTCGCCCCTCTCAATATAATTAATTTAAATTTTGTAAAAAAAAATATTAAATCTTAACATGACCACTTAAAAAAATAAAAAAAAATACATCTCTATCTATTAGTTTTAATAAAGATTAAACCTCATTTCGTCTTCCTAATATTCATTTTCTGACTAATGTCTCTCCTAAATAAGAGAAATAAAACAAAACCACTTTTTTTCAAAAATATGCAAAATTATAAATTTTTAATACAAAATTAATCATACTATACATTTCCCAATATTTTTTTTCCTAAAATACATTTCTCCAAATTATTATTTCCATTACTATAAAATAAAACCAAAAGTAGCCCTAACATCGTGTACGTACGTTTGCCAATGAAAAATGCTTTCTTAGCTGTATTTTAAAGTCTACAAAAATAATTTACCTAAAAAATGGTAGACTTTCAAAGAATTTGTCAATTTGCAGAACTAGTCAGATCCAAAGTTTAATTCACATCTTTAGGTAAAGCCTAAAAAATAGCTGACTCACGGTTTTTAACTTTACAGAAATCAAAATGGCCTGTCTAAAGCAACTCACATTGCGTGCCACCTCGCATTTCTAAATTCCCAATCCTTCAAACTATGATTATGTAGTTGGTTAAGAACATGTTTCATTTCATCTTCCAAATTCATTTTTCATATTTTCAGCATTTTTATATTTTTATTGATTTTTTGTATAAAAATGTAAATCGATTTGGAGTAATTATTATTTGTTTTGGCTCTTTTTCTTTTTTAAAGAAAATTTGTTGGATACAATATTTTATTTCATAATTTAAAAAAAACTTTTCATTACCGACAAAAATGACTAAATTTTACAGTTACTACACAATTCCGACATAATAAAAAATATTATTTCTTTCTCAAACTATATAGACCAATTACCGATAAATCACAAACAAATTTTGAATTTATCAACAAAAATATTTTAGCTATTTACCAATAGATTTAGAATTTGTTGGTAAATTACCTACAACGGTTTTAGCTACAACAATTTTATCTATACTTTATTTTAATATTTGCCTACTGATTTTTCTATATGTAATAATTTTTCCTTGTATTGATATTAATTTCTAATTGATATCTATATATAAGATATTACTCAATTATTTTATTTAAAATGACATCTTACATAAGCTCCACGAAGTTAGACTAGAGTCGTCAAAACTACCAACCATTTAGTCTAGTGGTATTGCTTCTTCCGTTATAAGGGAAGTCAAAGGTTCTATTCTAGTGAAGCGTGTATGTGTGTGTAACTAAAAAAAAAAAATTTAGTCAAAATGCCTGCTCTTTTTCTCGATGGACTAAGAGCAAAAATCGACTCGGGTCTGGTCAAATAGTAAATTGGGCAACTAAAATTGAAATATACTATAAAATTATAATATAAAATTCGGGCAATCGATCGTCTTGAATCGGTTTTTCGAGCCTAATGGGCCGAACCAAATAGCCCTCCCTTTTTTATTGTTGATCCAATATTGTTAGTTGCACAAAATTGGAAAATACATCCCAAGTATATAATTCCACTATAATCCACTAATTATAGTGCGAGAGAAAAGAACATGATCAATAAATAGGATCCAATCGAGTGTCCACTAAATTTTGTCCTCAACGCTTCATCTTTAAGCTCTAATTTGTCAGGTAATACACATTACACCACACACTTCCACCACAATCAACGCATGTTTTCCTTTTATAAAAATAAAAGAAAAACGTTTCGGGCAAGTACATTAGCACCTGGATAATCAATAATGTTGTCAGAAAATCATCATAAAATCTATAGATTCCTCCTCGAAATTAATTAAACATTTCTTTATGAAATCATTGGAAAAATGACAGCGAATTCTCTGCCTCATAATTTCTGTAAATTCGTGAATTTTTTAATTACATTAGTAATTAAGTTGCATAAATTTAAAATTTGTAATGACATGTTGACTAATAAGAGATATTAGGATTCCAACGCTAGAAGAAAATATGTAGATAAATATTAAGATAAATATATAATATAGATAAAATTATTCTAGGTAAAATTTAGTACTCCCTCCTATTCACAATAATTGTCTTTTTAGGAAAAAACACATATATTAAGAAATGCATAAAATACCCAATACACCCTTAATTAATCATAAATGTTGCTTTGAAAGAAAACAAAATTAAACATTGTTGCTAATAAATATAAGGGTAATTTAGGAAAAATATTTTTCCAATAGTATTGAAAACATCAAAAGACATTCTTTTTGAATAACTTTTTAGGTGTCAAAAAGACACTTATCATGTGAATAGGAGGGAGTATTATTTATCAACAAATTTTAAAACTATTGGTAAATATTTACAATAATTTTGTCGGTAAAGAAGGACACGAAGAATAAGAAAAAACGTCAATTTATAGGAGACGAACAATGAGAAATAGTTTGAATAGACTTCCTTACCGTAGCTTTGAATCAAAATGATTTTCATTTATTTACTAAAAGAAATTTATAACTGATTAAAATATTTGGTAAAATATACCATTGTAAACTCTACATGATCATAATTTATACATATCTAATATAATTTTTTAAAGGTAAACAAATTAAATCTAACTGATGTGTAGAAGTGATCTCTACATGATCATAAATCTATAAATATCTAATTCTTTTAAAAGCTAAACAGATCTAATTGATTCGTAGATTCAGAATATCGCAACGAAGACGTTCGACAAAACACGTACTAAAGAAATTGGTCTTGCTTCTACACGTGTCATCGATAATAACTTATCTAAATTTTGTAAACAAAATCTCATATATAAGACAAATTTATTGGGGATAAATATAACCACATATTAGGAACAAATTTATTGAGACTAATCATTGAAGAACACAAGGAAGATGGAGAGGCGTCCCCAAGTTTTTACTTGGACTAGAAGCCACAATAATAGCAAATAAACATCTCCACAGTAAAAAGATAATCTACACCCACTCTTACATATTAAACAAAAAATACAATTACCTGTCTGATTTTATTATATTTTATGTAGAAAAAAACATGGGATTGACGGTCTGCAAGTTTAATTCTCAAAGTTATTAATAACATCTTGCATGTATATGTTAATTGCCCAAATGGTCAATGTATTACGGATTTAATATGAAATCTAATGTTAACCAACGTGAAATCGATTTATTATTTCATGCGAAAATACTTAATTTAATAAAAAAATCAGTAATTTGGTTATCCATACATCCTTGGAATCTGTCTTTGGTCAAAAACCCAATCTGAAGTTTACACACAGTATTCTTTGTCGGGTGCCAAAGTTTATTCCTTTCTCACTCTTTTTTTATCTCTCTCTAGGCTTGCCTCATGGTGAGGCCCTCACACTCCCATCATCTGTCAATTTTATGTCACTTGTGCGTGTTTGTGTGTATTTTACAGATGCACCTAAACCAACTACCCCTACTGTAAAAAAGTAAATCACGGATTCAAAACCGCACCCCATTAAATTAGTCTGTGAAACATATGCGAACTAATGAAAATTTAGTGGGAATTTATATTGAATAATATCCGTGTGAATTCGAACCGGAGAGAGATCAATTATTATTAGATTTGGTGGTCGAACATAATTATTTCTCTTTATCCGAGAGGATCTGATTGACGTCATTCTAAACACTACCATAACGCTGAGTCGGTCTTGGGCATATCCAACTCGCAATGATGAGGACCAGAAAATTTGTTGTTTTTGAGAATAGCGCAGAAAATTTAAGTTATTAAAAAATGTAAATTCTAGATAAATCAAACAAGAAAAAAGTAAATAATTAATCTACCTTCACAAATAAGATTGTTTCCAATCCAATTTGTTTTGCAGCCGTTGAAGACTAATAATACAAAGAGAGAGAAAAAAACCTTTTTTTTTTAATATAGAAATCTAAAAAAGAGATAAAAAGATTACAGAGTGTGGAAAAACGAAATGGTGGGTTGATTTTTTTTTAGTTGTAATTATTAAAAAAAAACCAATCTTTTTTTGTTTAATTAATTAAAAAAAATGACAGAACAAGATAGTGAGGAGATAAAGACGATAGAGCAGTGGAGATGGTCTGAAATGCAAGACCTTGAACTTCTCATGTCAGCTCCTCAAACTGACAATAACCCTTCTTCTATTAAAGCCCACAACCACATTAACACCAACACTACACCATCAACTGTACCTACCGCAGGAGATATCACTGCAGGGGTCAAACCCAAAGAAGGGGGGTCCTCCCAAGATTTCGTGGAGAGAAGAGAAGAAACGCCATCATCGATGGAGGTTTCAGCCTCTGGCGAACCGGAGAAGAAGCCCGGTTCGCCGCCGTCTGTCCGGTTCAGTGACCTGTTCCGGTTCGCAGATGGGTTGGATTATGTGCTGATGACGATCGGTACAGTTGGTGCGATTGTCCATGGCAGCGCATTGCCTTTGTTCCTTAGATTTTTCGCTGATCTTGTTAATTCTTTTGGGTCTAATGCAAATAATGTCGATAAAATGACACAAGAAGTTTTAAAGGTAACTTTTTTTTTTCAATAATGGGTTTTGAAAAAACAGGGGAGTTTTTAAATTTTGTTTCTTGGTGTTTATTTTTGCAGTATGCGTTTTACTTTCTTGTTGTGGGAGCTGCGATATGGGCATCTTCTTGGGCAGGTACAAAAAATTTGGGGGAAAAAATGGAAATAAAATAAAAATGTGTTCTTTTTGTTTCTTGATTTGATATAAAGGATTAATTTTGATGGGCTTTACAGAAATATCTTGCTGGATGTGGACTGGGGAGAGACAATCAACCAAGATGAGGATTAAGTTTCTAGAAGCTGCTTTGAATCAAGATATTCAGTATTTTGATACAGAGGTCCGAACATCTGATGTTGTTTTTGCTATCAACACTGATGCGGTTATGGTCCAAGATGCAATTAGTGAAAAGGTGAGGGAGAAAGAAGCAAAAAAAAAAAAATTGAACCCAAATTGGTTTTTCTTGATTTTTTGATTTCTGATTGGTTTTTTTTTTTGCAGTTGGGGAATTTCTTGCATTACATGGCAACATTTGTTTCTGGATTTGTGGTGGGTTTTACTGCAGTTTGGCAATTAGCTTTAGTCACTCTTGCTGTTGTTCCACTAATAGCTGTAATTGGAGGTATTCATACCACCACATTAGCTAAGCTTTCTGGTAAAAGCCAAGAAGCACTTTCAGAAGCTGGAAATATTGCAGAACAGGTAAAAAAATTATTAATTCTTGAATTTTTTTTAATGTGGTGTAATCTGAATTTAATGTGAAATTACAGACACTAGCCCAAATCCGGACAGTTTTGGCATTTGTGGGGGAATCAAAAGCATTACAATCCTATTCTGCAGCTCTAAGAGTTGCTCAAAAAATTGGGTACAAAATTGGATTTGCAAAAGGTCTGGGGCTTGGAGCTACATATTTTACAGTATTTTGCTGTTATGCCCTTTTGCTCTGGTATGGAGGTTACTTAGTTAGGCACCATTTTACCAATGGAGGTCTTGCAATAGCAACAATGTTTGCTGTCATGATTGGTGGACTGTAAGTTATTTATTTTTAGGGATAATTACAAAAGCACCCCTAAGGTTTGGGCTAATTACAAAAAAAACCAGAGTTCTTTGAAAATTACAAAAAAAACCCTCCGGCTTATATTTTTCCCGGTGATTTTCGAAAGCATTTCAAAAAAAAAAACCTGACATTTACAAAAATATTATAGTTACCCCACTGAAATTTAAGACAAAAACGAAACCTGAAGGGTTTTTGTAATTTTGAAATATGTCTGGTTTTTTTTTTAATTAACCCAAACCTTAGGGTGTTTTTGTAATTATCCCTTGTTTTTGCTCCATTCTTGAAAAACCCATTTTGCAAAAATTCAATCTTTATTTGATATTATTCTGATTTAATTTAAATAAATTTGGTTAATTGATGTAGGGCTTTGGGGCAGTCTGCTCCAAGTATGGCTGCATTTGCAAAGGCAAGAGTAGCAGCTGCTAAAATCTTCCGAATCATCGATCACAAACCGGATGTCGATAGAAATAGCGAATCGGGCTTGGAGTTGGAATCGATTACGGGACAATTGGAGCTTAAAAATGTGGAGTTTTGCTATCCTTCACGGCCAGAAACTCAAATACTTAACAATTTCTGTCTAACTGTTCCTGCTGGGAAGACAATAGCTTTGGTTGGTAGCAGTGGTTCTGGAAAAAGCACAGTGGTGTCACTCATTGAGAGGTTTTATGATCCTGCTTCAGGTGATTCATTCATACCATATTTTCATTTGTACTTCAGTTTGAATCTTGGCATTATTAGTTTTTGGGTTTACTGAAAAAAGGGGTAATTACCAAAAAAAAAAAAAACACAGAGGTTTGGTCTAATTGCAAAAAGACCTAGAGGATTTTGAAAATAATAAAAACCGCATTGAGATTTGAATTTGCCTTATATTTAAGGGGTAAGTGTAATATTTCCATAAATGTAAGGGGTGTTTTGAAATGGTTTTTGCGTATGAAGGGGGCAAATGTAAGACGAAATCATACTTGAAGGGTTGTTTTGTAATTTTTAAAAACTCTTTTTTTTTTTTTTTATAATTAGCGCAAACCTTACTGGGGTCTTTGTAATTATCCCTTAAATTTAGTCTAATTACAAAAAACCCAATTATCTTTCCAAATTACAAACATGTCCTAAAATTTGGTTGTTTACAAATTGCACCCTCAAAGATTGGTATTTTGTTAGGTAAATAAAAACATCAAGTGTTTGTAACACTTTAAGGGGATATCTGTAATTTTTGAAATATAAGTGGAGTTTCTCACCCTTGAAGGGTGTTTTACAGAAAAAAAAAAAGAAAAAGTGGAGTTTTTCGTAATTAGGCTAAACTTTGGGGGTAGTTTTTGTAATTATCCCTGTTTTTATGTTAATTACAGGACAAGTTCTGCTAGATGGGCATGACATAAAAACATTAAAGTTGAGATGGTTGAGGCAACAAATTGGGCTGGTGAGCCAAGAGCCTGCTTTATTTGCCACCACCATCAAAGAAAACATACTATTGGGCAGGCCCGACGCGACTTTAATTGAAATTGAAGAGGCTGCAAGAGTCGCTAACGCGCATTCATTCATCGTCAAGCTTCCAGATGGCTATGATACTCAGGTTAGCTGGTTTATTAATGGAGTTTTACATGTTTGCAACATGACATTTAATTTACATAAATTAAATAAATTGGTCCACCATGTACCTTCTAGATTTATTGGATGGAGAGATCTAACATTTTAGTTCCAGATTGAAAATTTGTTTTTGGGGGATGTGATATTTTATTACAAGAGGGATTGAATGGATTATTTGGTCAACAAAAACAAAACTAACATTTTTTTATTGAAGTCAAATGTTTGGAAATGTTTGGTCATGCATTTAAATAAAAGGTAACATGGTTTCAGTCAACATTGCATGTGCTAGTGTTAAGTCGGTTTGTATTTAACTCATGTAGAAACAAGAAATTTCTGAGTCTGTGGGAATGTGAAAACAGAGGACATAAAAAAGAGAAAAACTACTTTATATAAGATTAGGGTATGTTGAGATTCCAGTATATAATACAAGTAATGCTCACGGAAATTAACTGCTCAGGTTTATGTGTTCATGGAATTTTTAAGCTACTATTTAAATCAATAATCTGTTCACATTTGCCAATTTCAAGAATGTGAACTTAATAAGAGCACATCTCTTGCGGCACGGTCGCATGGCGCGACGGATTGCACTTTTAGTATAAAAAGTGATACTTTAGTGTGAAAAATGATACTTTTAGTATAAAAAGTGATACTTTAGTATAAAAATGATACTTTAGTGTAAAAATGATACTTTCAGTGTAAAAAGTGATACTTTGTTCGAATACTTTGTCTTGGCTAACCTTACTATAATTAGGCTAAACCTCAAGGGTAGGTTTTGTAATTTACCAAATTGTCTGATTACATAGTCGTGGCTAACCTTACTATAATTGTTTGGTAAATTACAAAATCTACCTTGAGGTTTAGCCTAATTACAAAAGAACCCGTTATCTTTCATAATTACAAGCACCCCCTTGAGGTTTGTATTTTGTTAACAAATACACCACTCAATAGGTGAAATTTGTAAAACATAATCAAATATCAAGGAGGTATTTGTAATTTTGAAAGATGGATGGAATTTTTGTCATTAGACTGAACGTCAAGGATATTTTTGTAATTAACCCATAACGGTGTGGAATTAACAAACGAGTTCATGCTTTTGTTACTCTAAATTGTCACATATTTCACTTGTTGGATAATGCATCAATTGACATATTCAGTTGATAATGGCAGGTCGGGGAGAGGGGTTTGCAACTCTCGGGCGGGCAGAAACAGAGAATAGCCATTGCAAGGGCAATGCTTAAAAATCCAGCCATCCTACTATTGGACGAAGCAACTAGCGCATTAGATTCCGAATCCGAAAAGCTAGTGCAAGAAGCGCTAGACCGTTTTATGATTGGAAGGACTACTCTAGTGATCGCCCATCGCCTCTCCACCATTCGAAAAGCTGATCTTGTGGCTGTATTGCAGCAAGGTAGTGTATCTGAAATCGGGACGCATGATGAGCTCATTGCTAGAGGAGAAAATAGTGTCTATGGGAAGCTTATTAGAATGCAGGAAGCGGCTCATGAAGCTGCTCTCAACAATGCCAGAAAGAGTAGTGCAAGGTATATTAAGATTATGGGATACTTGCAAAACTACCCCTGAGGTTTGGGTTAATTACAAAAAAATCCTGTTTCATAATTATAAAAAAGCCCCCTTAGTTTTGATTTTGTCTTATTTTAAGAGGATAATTGTGGTATTTTGTTAAGCGTAAGGGGAGCTTTTGAAATGTTTTTTGCATATAAAAGGAGAAAATGTAAGACGGATCAAACTTAAAGGGTTTTTTTTTATAATTTCTGAAAATCTCTTAATCTTTTTGTGCTTAGCTCAAACCTCATGGTTTTTCTTTATGTAATTATCCCTTAAGATTATCCCCATCTTGTTTATTAGTGGTAATTACAAATACTACCCTGAAATATAGCCTAATAACAAGGAAATCAATTATCTTTAAAAATTACAAATACCCCTTAAGGTGTTACAAACATCATTTGAAGTTTATATTTACCTTAATAAATATATTCCTCTTGAGGGTGTAATTAAGTAAACAGAAACAAATGTCAAGGCATATTTGTAATTTTGAAAGAAAACCGGGTTTTTTCTGTATATAGGCTAAATCTCACAGGTGGTTTTTGTAATTATCCCTATTTATTATGAAATCCCAATAAAAATGTCAAATCTGAAAGATTGTGTTATTATTCCTATTTAGGCCATCTAGTGCAAGAAACTCCGTGAGTTCACCAATAATCACCAGAAACTCGTCCTACGGTCGATCGCCTTACTCCAGAAGATTATCCGACTTCTCCACCTCTGACTTCAGTCTCTCGTTGGATGCCGCATATCCTAACTATCGCCACGAAAAGCTCGCCTTTAAGGAGCAAGCGAGTTCATTCATTCGTCTCGCAAAGATGAATTCTCCTGAATGGGCTTACGCCTTGTTTGGCTCAATAGGGTCAGTTGTTTGCGGCTCTCTTAGTGCATTCTTCGCTTATGTGCTGAGCGCCGTCCTTAGCGTCTACTACAATCCCGATCATGCGTACATGATAAGGCAAATCGCGAAATACTGCTATCTTTTAATCGGCGTGTCGTCGGCTGCCCTAATTTTCAACACATTACAGCACTACTTTTGGGACACTGTCGGAGAGAACTTAACGAAACGTGTTAGGGAGAAAATGTTGGCCGCGGTGCTCAAAAATGAAATGGCGTGGTTCGATCAGGAAGAGAATGAGAGCTCCCGGGTTTCGGCTAGGCTGGCTCTTGATGCGAATAATGTCCGGTCGGCTATTGGGGATAGGATTTCTGTTATAATGCAGAATTCTGCTCTGATGCTAGTTGCTTGCACCGCTGGATTCGTGTTGCAATGGCGCCTTGCCCTCGTGCTCGTTGCCGTCTTTCCGGTTGTTGTTGCAGCAACCGTCTTACAGGTTTGTGTTCTTACCAGTAAATTACAAAATCTACCCCTGAGGTTTGGCTTTATTACTATTACCACCTTCATGTTTGTATTTACTTAACAAATATCCCCTGAAAATGTGAAACTTGTCAAATAAGAACAAATATTAAGGGCTATTTGTAATTTTGAAAGATAACTGAGTTTTTTTGGTAATTAGTCTGAACCTGGTTCAAGGGTAGTTTTTTTGTGAATAACACTTGTTAATATGATCATAACAGACTAAAACTGTCAAAAATTCTAAGATAGCTTTCATTTTAGAGACAATTACAAAAACTACCCCGAGGTCTGAGCTAATAATAAAACAAACCCACAGGTTTTTGAAAATTACAAAAATCCCCTTGAGGGTTTATTATGTATATTACACTCTAACCCTTTCATAAGCAAAAACATTTCAAACGTCCCCTATACATTTAAGGCAGAATTAAACCTCACTAGATTTTTTGTAATTTTGAAACTTCTGTGGGTGGTTTTTGTAATTACCTCAAACCTATTAGCAAATGAAATACTCACTGATATCTGTTTAATTTGAACAGAAAATGTTCATGAATGGATTCTCCGGTGACCTAGAAGCTGCACATGCCAAGGCCACACAGCTGGCAGGGGAAGCTGTGGCCAATCTACGAACCGTTGCCGCCTTTAATTCCGAAGCCAAAATCGTCGGTCTCTTCACCTCCAACCTCCGAACTCCTCTCCGACGTTGCTTCTGGAAGGGACAGATAGCCGGAAGTGGCTATGGAATCGCGCAATTCTTGCTCTACGCGTCCTATGCATTAGGTCTATGGTATGCCTCGTGGCTCGTCAAGCATGGAATCTCGGACTTCTCGAAAACAATCCGTGTTTTCATGGTCCTCATGGTCTCCGCCAATGGCGCGGCCGAAACATTGACCCTCGCCCCCGACTTCATCAAGGGCGGTCGTGCAATGCGCTCGGTTTTCGACTTGCTCGACCGTAAGACCGAAATCGAGCCCGACGATCAAGACGCCACGCCCGTCCCGGACCGCCTCCGTGGCGAAGTCGAATTCAAGCACGTCGATTTCTCGTATCCCGCTCGGCCCGACATTTTGATCTTCCGCGACCTAAATCTCCGAGCACGTGCTGGGAAAACCCTCGCCCTCGTGGGACCTAGTGGTTGTGGTAAGAGTTCCGTCGTTTCACTTATACAGAGATTCTACGAACCATCGTCCGGTCGGGTTATGATCGACGGTAAAGATATCCGGAAATACAATCTCAAGTCGTTGAGACGTCACATGGCGGTGGTCCCACAAGAACCGTGCCTATTCGCCACGACAATATACGAAAACATAGCTTACGGCCAAGAATCAGCAACCGAAGCTGAGATAATCGAGGCAGCAACCTTAGCCAACGCCAAGCATAAATTCATATCCTCATTGCCCGACGGATACAAAACATTTGCCGGAGAAAGAGGGGTGCAGTTATCCGGAGGGCAAAAGCAACGAATCGCCCTAGCACGAGCATTTCTGAGAAAAGCAGAGATAATGTTGCTCGATGAGGCCACTAGTGCACTTGATGCCGAGTCGGAAAGGTGTATACAAGAAGCTCTGGAACGCGCTTGCGCAGGAAAGACGACGATTGTCGTTGCGCACAGACTATCGACGATTAGAAACGCGCATGTGATTGCGGTTCTTGACGATGGGAAAGTATCGGAACAAGGTTCGCATTCGCATCTTTTGAAGAACTATCCTGATGGTATATATGCAAGAATGATACAGTTACAGAGATTTTCGCATGGACAAGCTGTGAATATGGTGGGTTCGAGTTCTTCTGGACAATGAGAAATACAACAACTAGAATGGAGTGAAAATCCCAAATACCTACCAAGTGATTTTTTAGGTTCTCCCTTGTTTTGTTTATATTTTGATATAGTATAGCATGTGGATTATCTAATTATACCTCAAATGTCTTTATAAATCTACCATTTTGATGTTAATGGAGCTTCAAGTGCTTTAGGTTAAGCATAAATGCATAATCATGTAATGGGCGTGCAAGATGATGAAAACATGAAAACAAAAATGTTAGGTTTAGTACAAAAACTACAAGAGGTTTTGCCCAACTACAAAATCCTAAGGAATAATTACAATAAAACCCCTGAGGTTTGGGCTAATTACAAAAATACCCAGAGATTTTTGTAAATTGCAAAAACAACCTTGAGGTTTGATTTCACTTACATTTTCCCTCTTCATATATAAAACATATATAAAAAATGCCCCTAATATTTCAAGAATTATTACAGTTATGCGCTTAAATTGAAGACATAATCAAACTTTAGGAGTTTTTTGTAATTTTGAAACATGTCCTATCAATTTTTTTGTAATTAGCCAAACCACAGGGGCTTTTGTAATGATCCCAAATCCTAATTATTACTAAAATCTCTAATCATCTTTCAAAATTTCAAATACCCTCTTGAGCCCTTTCGAGGTGCCATTTTGTAAGCTAAAAACAAATATGAAGGGGTAATTGTGATTTTAAAAGTTAATTGGGTTTGTTTTGTAAATAGACTAAACCTTAAGAGTAGTTTTGTAATTAACCCAAAATATTAAACTGATAACGGACCAGAAAAAATCATGGACAATACATACTCGTATTCAAATATTTGTGAATTGTAATCACTCACAAGTGATTATAGCAACAATTAACATTCATGAGTTAGTGCAAATTATGATGTTCATGTCCACACAATTTTGAGGGTGCAATTTTGATCTTTCAAGAATTTCAAATACTCCCTATTGAGGCCTCTTGAGGGTGCAATTTTGTAAGCTAAAAACAAATATTATGGGTATTTGTAATTTTAAAAGAAAACTTGTAAACCTGAAGAGTAGTTTTTTTTAATTAACCCGAAATATTTAACTGATAGTGAACCAGAAAAAAGAAATTGAAAGATACAAGGCTCGAACTCTGATCAACACCCTTACAAAGATGGTGAGCAATACCACTTAACTATAAGATTAAACATCCTCAATACTCATAGACAAATATGAGTGGATTTTAATCACTCCCTAGTGAATATAGGAATTAGCATTCACGAGTTAGTGCAAATTATGATGTTCATGTCCACACAAGATGAAACATCCAAAAAAAACCACACGTGAAATGAAATTCATGGAGCCCTTTTGATTAGGATCGTGTCCGAGCATCTTGAATGTTGATGATATGACAAGGATTGAGAACTACATAAAGAAGAGAGGGGGAACATAACACCATTATTGGCCAACTTCACTTGGTGGTTGCACAAATGCAAAAAAGGGGGCCTTACAAAGAAGAAAGCAACTTGAGATGAAGTTGCCAAAGTCCAAAAATAGGACAAAGGGACATTAAATCTCATCAAACAAGGAGGTAATAAGAGTGCATGCGGATGGAAAAAAGGACTTGAAATTTGGAAAAATGACAGAGACATGATGCCCCCCATCTATACGTGATAATGGCATAACATTTTGGGGTTTGTACATGGATAGGCTAGGACATGTGTGGCTATCAATATAGTCAACTTTTAGTGGTCCATTTTTCATTTCTTAGTGCAAAAGACTAAGGGTACGTTTTATTAATCATATCATACTTTACTGCAGTAAGCGTGAAGTAGGGGTGACAATTCGGGTTATCGACTCGTGTTAGTGTTTAGGCAAAGAATGACAATTTCGGTTATGTTAAAATACATCAAAAATTAAATAAAATCCAAGATATTATGTTTTTAGACAAATTGATAACTTCAGGTCAGATTCATGTAAGTCGTATTCGAGTTTCTCGTTCGTGTTCGGGTTTCTCCGAGAACTTCCGTCGGGTTCGTGTCATGTATCAGGAATTGTCATTTTGCCACCCCTTTGATTAGGACATTTTCAGGAACATGTCTTAGAATTCATCATATTATAACATTGCAGACTTGTGGACTCCCCATTTAGATCTGGATTTAAGGAAGGAAACTTAAAAGGAAAACAAGAATCAAAGCAAAAACAATTATTATATATGAACCTAAAAAGGGGAAAAGAAAATTGGAATTTGCTGATAATTATCTGGGGAATTGGCAGCTTGCACCCTCCAAATATACATGATTTGCACTATCCATCCTAAAATTGGATTTTTGGCATTTTGCATCATTAAATTAGGTATTTCATTGCACTATGCACCCTAAAGCAATTTTGAGTGCAATTTTCAGATTTTAGGGATTTTGGCAAGGGTATTTTGGTCATGCCAACAATAAATTATATCTTCTCCATTTTCTATGTTTTATTTTTCTCTTTATAGTTAATTTTTAATTCATCCATATTTTGCTATTAAGTCAAATATATCTTAAATTTAATTTAAAATAAATATATAGTATAATTTTATGATACGGGAAGAATGAAGATACATTAATTTAGATGAAAACTTACATAATAATTTTTATTTGGAAAAAAACTTACGTAATATTTTTTATTTGAAAAAAACTTGCGTATTAATTATTATTTGAAAAAAAGATAAAAACTTATGTAATAATTTTTATTTGAAAAAAACTTACATAATATTTTTATTTGGAAAAAATTACTTATTAAATTTTATTTGAAAAAAACAAAAACTTACGTAATAATTTTTATTTGAAAAAAACTTAAGTAATAATTTTTTTATTTGAAAAAAAGATGAAAACTTATGTATAATTTTTATTTGAAAAAAACTTAAGTAATAATTTTTATTTGAAAAAATTAATGTATCTTCTTGTATGATGAAGTTATACTATATATTTATTTTAAATTAAATTTAAGATATGATTGATTTAATAGCAAAATATGAATGAGTTAAAAGAGACAAATTTAACTATAAAGATAAAAATAAAACATAGAAAATGGAGAAGATATAATTTATTTTTGACATGACCAAAATACCCTTGCCAAAATCCCTAAAATCTGAAAATTGTACTCAAAATTGCTTTAGGGTGCATAGTGCAAAGAAACACCTAATTTAATGGTGCAAAATGCCAAAAACCCAATTTTAGAGTGCATAGTGCAAATCATGTGTATTTTGAGGGTACAAGTTGCCAATTACCCTAATTATCTGTAATTTCTCAATACGTGTATTTGATTAGTTTCATATATCGTAGTCTAGTTACTTACTACGTACAAAATAATGAATAATGTACTTGACAGGTTTCATAAATAATAGTCCCAAGATCAATTCAATATAATCACCTAATTAAGCATAATACGTATAAAAAGAAAGAATGTATATCAATTGATGTGGTGGTAACACTTTAATCTTCAATATCATGAGCTGGAAGTCTACAATTAAATTGCGTCACATCGTCACCTGCACAATAAGTCGTTAGGGCGCCAAGATTTTTCCTGCGATAACCCTATGACGCTCAAATCGATTAGATAACCAAAGAATAACCAAAGAATAACCGTAAATTCACAAGACTAGATGTTGTAAAATGAATTTCATACCTTGAAATGGAATTGGAGGGGATCTTATAGTATCTAAGAAATTGAGCTTATTATCCTGCGGTGGTATATGGTGAATGAACCATATAAAGCCCATTGAGCCCATAAAGTAAAATTCTTGTTGGACCCATTATATTTGGTCATTTGGGCCTTTTAATATATATATGCTCAAAATAAAAATTATGTTGAGCAGAAAATTAATATGATTTGAATTAATTAAGGAGAATGACACTATCAATAGACCGGAGTGAAGAGCTAGGGACGGTAATGGACTTGAATCAAACTCAAACCCGCCCCAACTGGAAACCAGGTACTCGACCATTTCATTTTTTTTTTTTTTCCTATAACAAAAATACATGGCATATTTGAAAATAACATATTTTATATTTTTAAAATAATTATATAAATCTGACGCGTCTAATGAATTTACTCAAAGTTTGGTACAAGTTTGAATCTGAATCATAAAAATTATCAACTTGGCTCCAAGCAAATCCACCTCACGAAACAAGATGGCTTAGCTGGACTCTCAATGACCATCCTATACAAGATTTCATTAATTAGACCGTCAATAGCAAATACTGTCTAAATTCCAATTAAAACTTCAGAAGTCCACATAAAAGCCCAGCCCAATAAATCATGAAATTACTTAAAGGAAAGTAACAAATGCCTAGTCTTCAACAAAATGACCCATTGATTTCAAGATCAAGATAACTAAAGAGAATCGCCCCGACCTGATAATTTTTTTGGGCGTATGAATTACAAGAATTTGATATTTTTATCGCAAACCAACCCAATGAACGTCTCACCATAACTCAATACAAAGTAAAGCCAACTGATTGGAAAATGAACGACCCAAACAACACAAGGACACAATTTTGAGTAAGCGCAATTTATACCGCAAAAACCTGAGTAAAAACTATAAGTGTGTCTGGCAATCAGCACGATTAAGGAGCTATAATAGATATACAGCACAAAAGAATCACTAGAGACCAAACCAAAGGCAAGTTATTGGTGATCTGAGATACAATAGAAATGAAATCGAAATTCCCAATGAACTTTGACATTATATGTAGCATGTAACAGAAACAACAGAATAAAATAGAGCTACAATTAAAGAAACTCATAGGATTGTGTAGCCATAAATATTGTCGCAGCAGTTTAACTCAGCAAAACCTTTTAGGCATCTCCTAAAAAATTCTGCCCGTCACGCAACATCGTATAAAATTCATAACAAAACTTTACATTGACATTAACTTTGGACCATTGTCTGGCATGCCCATCCCAGCAGCTAGGTCAGCATCCAATTGGGTGTGAGGAGCAGGCCCCATCATTTGCTTCACACTGCGCACAAAAAATGTTAGCATTCGAATTGAACAGTTTTAAACATGTAATGTCAAGCAATTCATTGAAAATCTAAAAACATACTTCTGTATGATGCCAACATATGTTTTTTTTTTTTTCTTTTCCCTATTCTAAACCAGAACTTCTCCAACATATTTTTGCCAATGAATCATGAATTGTATAAGGTTCCTTCTAAGACTTGAATATTACAAATTCGCAAGCAGACCAAAATTCTGAAACCCAAGACGGGAAACTGTCAATATATAACCAGCGCAAAAAAAAAACTAGAATCTGAACTGTTTCAGTACAGTCTATCTGTGTGCCCATAATATTTCAGAAGTATTAGTAGCTCATACACACCGTCAAACTCAGAGGACTTACATCAGAAAAAAAAAAAACAATAAGCATATTTTCTTCATCTGTTTTATAAAAATGAATCTGGATTCATTTATCAGTAGTTGTGTGAACTACTTGTATCAATATAAATTCCAATTAAGAAAGGAAAAACATATTCCACTTAATTCCCAGTGAACTAGCATAACTTAACACTCAAATATAGTTCCTAATAATTTAAGCTACTTTAAAGCAATCACCATTTTTTCCAGCAATTTAAACTAGCATAACTTAACACTCAAATATAGTTCCTAATAATTTAAGCTACTTTAAAGCAATCACCATTTTTTCCAGCAATTTAAACTAGCATAACTTAACACTCAAATATAGTTCCTAATAATTTAAGCTACTTTAAAGCAATCACCATTTTTTCCAGCAATTTAAATACATGAAAAATTGAATGATATAGTACAGTTATTCATATTTCAATGTTTTCAACTAGATGGTTCAACACGAAAGAAAAACATAGACACCTTAAATTGCCAGTGACCTTCAATAAATTTTTGCTCCCAACCTTAAAACTACTTTAACAAAATTTCTGATTTTTCAAAACGACTAAAACATACAAAAAATTAATGATAGAATAATTCTTAATAAATGAATGCTGAGAAAAACTGAAACAGAATTTATTACAAAGTAAACATACCGCTTCCTATGCCGTTTGGTCTTGAAATGTTCATCCCTCACCGCCATACTAGCAAAATAGCGACTGAGAAATGGAGGGGAAAAACCAAAATGATCAAAATTGGAAAAAGAAACAGACAAAATAATTTCCAGCACATTACAATAATAAACAAAATAATAAAGAATTTATGAATTAGAAAATTACTCGCAGTGCAAACAATAAAACTGGCCCATTCCTGGAAGGTCTTCATCTACAGGCAAGGATTTCATCACTCCCTCCATTTTCTGAAGCTCGTCATAAACGGCGTCGTCGCGTGAACAATCAGCAGTCAAGAAAAAAACCATTGGAAGAGTTACAAAGAAACAGAAAAACTAGGAAATATATACAATAAAAAGGATATCCATGAGCATAAATTTGGTGCGTCTAGCGGTTTTATGAGAGTAGCGGCGCTTTTTCACGCTCCTGTGCGGGCACTTTCCACCCATTCCTCTTTACTGTATACGCGAATTGTGAAATTAGAGTTTCTGCTTTGCTTGGATTGGGAAGTCAGAAACCCTAGATTGTCAAAGGGGGTTTACCAGTGACGAAGGTTTAATATTTATTTCACCGTAATACGACGCCGTGCAGAATAGGATGTGCATTCTCTGGGCCATCAACCCTATTCTGGATTTGAAACCAGAAGGCCCATACAAATATTGGGCCAGCGTTTCAGTCTCGTGTATAGTTATTGAAGAGTTAATTCCAAAAATACCCAATATTTGGGAGAAAAACACTAAATACGTTCTTTTTTCTTTCTTGGGTTGGATATTTTACTTTCCTGTACTTTTTTTGGACATTTTTACATTTTTTTCAATTTTTTAATTCCTGGATTATGTTACTTTTGTTATTTCATACTTGTTTCTATGTTGTTTGTTTTGTTTCTTGGTTGTTTTTATGTTGTTTACGTGTTGCTTCGATGCAACTTTTACCTATTTTTTACGCTCTGTTTTGTTCATATGTTATATATTAGTTATGTTGTTTCTATATAGTTTTTAATGTTGTCATGATGTTTTTTTATTATTTTCATGTTGTATTTGATGTTTCAATATAACTTTTTACCTATTTTAAGCTTTTTTTTGTTAATGTGTTGTTTTTTATATTGTTTTGGGGTTGTTTCTATATAGTTTTTAATATTATGAGGTTGTTTCTTGGTTGTTTTTATGTGTTTTCAACGTTTTAAATGCATTGGACCAAATATTGAATTGTGTGTTTTTTTATTCATCTCTTGATTTTATATTATTTTCAATGTGTTTTGTTTTAATAAACGTTGTTTTATGGGCATATTTCTTGATTGTTTATAAGATTTTGATAATAAAATTAATTATTTAATGGGGTCAAAAAATTATTTTTTAACTGCAATTTTATTGGATGAAACATATTTGAAACAACCTTGAAACAACAATACAAATTAAAAATCCGAGAAAATAGGCGGGAGCGTGAAAATGTCCAGAAAAAAAGGCGAGAACATACCAATGTCTAGAAAAAAGGATGGGGAACGTAGAGTATTTTTTTACAGGAATATTGGGCATTTTTATCCTTATCTCATTATTCAGTTTAGCAATTTTACTTGCTGAAAATCATTCGATGTTAATATGTACGAAATTATGTTATCACAAAAAATTCAGTTATCTTTTCCCAAAAGAAAAAAAAATCAGTTTTAAAGCAATTCACTTAAAAAGAGATTGAAAATATAAAATATGAACTACTAGTGAATTCAAAATCAAAATATGTTTGTGAGAAATAACGGAATACACCAACTAAACTACCATATTGATCTTGATGGTACATATATAGTCTGATCAGTAGTGCTACATTAGATAAAATTTACATGGAATAATGAAATTTTAATTTTAAAACCGCGCTCGAATTTTCACAGTCCTATAGCTAGGCAGTCCATGAAGGAGTCTATACTTAAAATCTTGATGACAAAAACTTATATGACAATGTTTTACGGATTTAATTTCGTGAGACATATTCTATGTGACCTATATTAGGTGATTCATTTAAATTTGGATCTAACTTGCTTTGATTTGTAAAATGAGTTGATCAGTCTCATGAATTTAAATTCATGAGACGGACTCACATAAGACTTGCTCAATGTTGATAATATAAGGAACTAAGAGAATCAAATAATAAGATTTGAAACTTGAAGAGAGTGCAAGTTAAATATACATAAAAGAGACAATATGTAACAAATAAACATTTCAAAAGAGCATTGAATGCAAAATAATAATAATAATAATAATAATAATAATAATAATAATAATAATAATAATAATAAATAGAGTCTGGATCCTCTATTCCAAAGTGTGTTTCATCTCATATTCCATCAAGACGGATGATTGACACGTGTATACAAGTTGACATATTAATTTTGGAGCATAAATCAAGCCTAAATTGTGGGTTTTAATATGGCAACTTGTATACACATGCCAATCATCCGTCTTGCTAATAGAGAGATGAAAACATCATCCCTGGAATAGAAGATCCCATCCGCATATATAGAGTATGTTTCAGATTTCCTACTCCACTTTTGTACTCCACTTCCTATTCCATCGTTCGAATAAATGACGTGCAGGTGCATTCAAACAATAAATATACATGAATAGAAAGATTGAATTTGATCGCTCGAAATTGGAGTGCACAGCACACGAAGTCACAAACCAAAATATTACCATCTAAACAACTCGACCACATCCATTGCATGTATACATGTCCCTGGCGAAATTGCTTTTTGCCACTGAATTTACCACTTTTGTGGGGCAGCTGAAATTTTCTATTTTTTTATAATGAATCCAGAAGATCAATATAAAGATGCCATATTTTGTCTGCACCAACACCTGCACCTCTTTTCATCTTGTGTTTAACTAAAGGATGAGGATGATGAAAATGATCGATAAACACAGAGCTATTAAGGTGCAGGTGCAAATGCAGAAAAAATAAAAGCCACCTTTTTTCATCTACACAAAAAATCTGGAAATGAACCAACAAGACAACACATATATACTATATGGTAAATTTTAATTAACAAAAGTATGTAGTTTCAATTTTATAATGGTATTGATTTTACGAAGGCATGTGATATACACACGTATTGGCTGCCAACGTGAAAAAAGTTGACTGTTGAAACACTAAATTGTATGGCACGTGATAATGAAGGATGAGGCACGTGATGAGTAGGGTTTCACCCAATGGAAGCATTACATGTCAGAGACAAACAACAGTAGCCATGGGCATTGTTGAGGTAGTATCTTCAAGTAGAAGTTTATCTCAAATGGAATACATATTATAATTTATAAATTATATACATGAAACAGAGCTACGTGCTAGCATTAGGACCGACGTGGCTTGACACACATCACCCCAGTTCTAGTATTTTTTGGAGATGAAATTTCTTATTCAAACTATAGACAAACGAAAAATCAATTTGGCACGTGGTGTTTTTTTTTTTTATCTCAGGAACAAGTTTCTTTTTTGTTGCTATTTTAATGACACTGCAATAAAAGATAAATCGAACTTAATTAACATGATGAATCATTTACTCAATATTTGCCTTCGCAAATTGACAATTGTATATGGTTCTACCCAGTTTATACCAAATGTTTGTCACGGACTTGTTACTTTAACAATGAACCGTGCGGCCTTAGCGCTCTTCCGCCCCTCGCGGTTGCTAAGTCAGCCTCTCTCGAAGTAAATCTCACAAGATAGTTGGGAAAGAACTCTTAAATTGATTCACTCAAACTTGTTTATAAGACTTGTTGGTTTACAAATGAAGTCATGCCCCTATTTATACTACTCCACCTCCTGAATGGACGGTGGTGATGCATTTGATCCTACGGTTGGGAGAAGTTCTCTAGAATTCTCCATGGAATGTCCCTAGAATATTCTTACAAGATATTTACAAAGGAATGCTCTAGAATCATCCTACAATCTCTACAAAACTCCTACATATTCTAGAGTGTTCTATTTACAATTGAATCTAAGCATTTAGGCCATCTTGTGGGCTTGATTGTGGGCTAACCTCCTAGCTCAATGTTGGAAATTGGGCAGTCCGTTACATGTTAGTAGCTACACGGAATGAGATTTCGTTCACTTCCCTGTTACACTCTCTATTCCATTGCATCTGATGAATAATACGCGTACAAAATAATGTCACAATTGTATACGTATCATTCATCCAATATATGGAACAAGAATAGGGAGTGAAACAAAGAGTGGAACATGAGACCATCTCCAACCCTTAACACCAAATTTGGTGTTATAGTGTAATTTTGTCAAAACTATCTCCAACCCATTACACTAAAACTCACACCAAATGAATATTTTATTCTTTTTTTTTCATTTTATAGTAAGCAAATTTATGTATTTATACAATTATTTTATTTACTTATAGTTTATTACTATTGATGTAATTAACTAAAAACATATATTAAATTAATATTAAACAAATTAATTATATTAAAAAAATAAATATTACAATTAATACTAGAATCTTTAGTTTAAATTATAATTGTTTGTTAATTATTATTATTTATAGAAAATATTAATTAATTATTAGAACCATATTATATAAATTAATTATATATAAAATGAGGATACAATTGGAATTTAAATTTGAAATAGAAGAGAATGAGAGGGCAAATGGGGGTATTGTATTAGACCAAATTTGGTGTAAATAAATAGTGTTACACCAAATTTGGTGTAATACTATTCACTACACCAAATTTGGTATAGTGTTTAGAGTTGGGTTGGAGATACTTTTTTGCACATTTGGTGTTATAGTGTGATATTTGAAGTTGGATTGGAGTTGGCCTAAGATCTCATTCCTCTGTAAACATCTAATTAATTCCTCGCCCCACAACAAGGATCCTCTACATTTACTTGCCATATATAGATGCATATTTCTCCAACCCCACAAGAAATTTACATCACAAAAAAGACCACAAAACTAGAGATGGCGGTGGGGCGGGAATCCTCGAAATTTTCCCCCATGGGGACGGGAAATATTTCTCCCCGTTGGCGGGGGCTCGGGATCATACTCCCCGCCCGAACCGCTTATTAAATAAATAATATAATATTTATAATATATATAATATATTATAAATATATTCACATTAAATATGAAAAATAACAAAATATTTAATCTATTTTATTAATGAGTGGTTTATTAATTTTTTTATATAATTTATTAATATTAAAAATGATTATTTTTATAAAAAAATAAATTTTTGCAAAAAAAAAAATTAAAGCGAGGAGCGGGGAATCCCCACGGGCGTGGATTCCCGCGGGGATGGGGATGGGGGAAATTTTTCCGTTTGTCTCAAGGAGGGACGGGGGACGGGGATGGGGATTGCTCCCATGCCTCGCCTCCGCCCGCTGACATCTCTACACAAAAACGAGACTATGGTCTCAGAGAGTCAAAATGGGTGGGGTGGGCCACCCACGGGCCAAAAAAGCCCACCATTTGGCGAGGAGGAGCGGGCTGGCCCATCGTTATGGCGGGCCAGAAATATGTTGGCCTAATCCAACCCACTGCGGGCCACGGGCTAGGCGGGCTGGCTCATCCAAAAAATAAAAAAATAAAAAAATATTTTTTTATGCATATTATTAATTTTAATGAATTAAATATAATAATGGATGACAAATACATATTTAAAAAGATATTATATACTTTTTTATAAAAGAGAAAAATATAAAATATCAATTATATTATTTTTTTCTTTTATTTCATCTTTTTTTTTTTTTTGGCGGGCTAGCCTGCTAGCCCGCGACCCGCAGCGGCTAGCCCGTTTAGGCCCGCCTCTTGGTGGGCCACTAAACGCTTAACCCACCTCCTACCTTAGACGACACGGGGTGGGCCAGGCCCGTTGTTTTGACTCCTGTAATGGTCCGTGCCACCCAAAACTACCAAGTGTAGGCAAAAATTATTCGAAAATAGATGCACGAAGCTCAAATCTCTCACATTAAAGTTAAATGATGGATGCAACTATAAACGTTCAGTTGGTTCATGCAAACGTTACAGATATTTTTGATAGTGTGGTTCTGATTGATGATGATAATCTCTGGACAAGATTCTCCCAAAATCTATATGGCAATTTGTGGTGCAGTAACTAATTGAACAAATGGTACCATTCTCTCCAAGATGCATGTTTCTGCCTCAGCCCTCAGATCCTCTTGTAGAACTCAGTGATTAATTAAGAAAATGATGTTGGTCCATTTATCCACTCAAGATCTCAAGCCTGCCATAGAAACAAGAAATGTTATTCTCAAGAGTCAGATATATGTTGGATGTTGTGGGAATATATTTTAGAAAATATATTTGATTGCAAACTGCAAGTGCATGCATTGAACACCAGCAACAAACATGAACAAGAAATCTGTTTAAAAGAAGTTCGAGCAAACATTAATCAATATTAACATTCCAAACTATAAGCTCATACAAATGGAGAAGCTAAAGTTGTGCTTGGTTCTAAAATATTTTTGCAAAATTTTTGCTCGAGAAATATTTTTGCCCAACATGCCAATATAATGATTATTTGTGGAACTTTTAAGAAAAATATTGTTCAGTCTTTCTCACTTTTCTAATCATCAATCCCATCAAATTATAATTTCACTAAAAGAAATATCACATCAACTATCATCATTATACAATTATATCATAAATATACCAATCACCATCTCTCATTTTTCTAATCACCAATTGCACCCAATCACCATTAAGAAACCATCACATCAATTACCATCATCGTATTTTGATCTTATATCCAATCATTCTCAAAATTCATTCTCATTTTTCCAATAAGTGTTTTCATACCATTCTCTTCAAAAATAGAAAGGGGCAGAATGAAAGGTCAACCAACCACATCCTAAATAACCATAACAACAGAAAACAAAACCCCCACCCCAATCCCTTAACACACCACACATAGAGAAAAAGAAAAGGAAAAAACTCTTAAGTAAATGTGGATCATGAAGCTAAATACAATCAGTCTTTTAATACTCAGGTACGGTTTCATGGGGAAAGAAATCGATTAGGAGAATAAGTCTGAGTGATTTGTAATTTGTATGCAAGTAGATGGGAAAAAATAAGAGTGATATAGCAGCAAATGTATTAAATACAAGCGCACATAAACTTTACAAAGTGAGATGCTAAATAACTGAAAATGAGGAGACAAACTATGCAGTTGGATAGAACTTCTCCTCTGCTACTAGACCTGACACCACATATCTCCAGATTGCTCACTCTAGGGATATGCCAATCTAATCATGTGATTGCATAACATATTTAGATTATCATATGTCTTGCACACATACAACTGCACACAATGCAGATAAAGTAAATGCAGACAATGACAATTCTTTATAAAGCAGGTAGTACCTTCTACTATCCCAAAGGTAATATCATTCACAAATAAACAAGAGACTAACATTGCTGCTGCAGTATCTATACATTGCAAAATATGCAAAAGATAGATCAAAGCTAGATTTCTTTTGAGGCACATGATGAATCATATACTTGGCAAGGTATTGACAAGTGAATTTGAGAACTTTCATTTGGTTCTATTTTAGCAGAAATAAAGACCACAACAATGAAAATTTGATTCTTTAAAAGACAGGTCATATGAACCATGGCCAAGTATCTGACTCATTGGTGGCATAAATATGATATTTTCCATTGCATAAACAGCCTGATTGAAATATTTCTAATATCACAAGTGATGTAGGACAACAAATACAAAAGAAACTCAAATATAAATAATATAAAGTTTGAAGTTATTCTATTAAATATAGAAAATGTATCAATAAACCATCAATCAGTTGTCGTTTAAATGAGAATAGAGGCATAGTTTAGATAGGCTCTGAAAGAAATAAGAAAATGTCATAATTGAAGTTAACTTTCAAGTAATTATATATTGCATTTCTCCTAATGAAATAGAATAACTAACTCCCTAATAATGCTATCCAAATTCTTCTTATTCCCCATCCACAAGTCCTCAATTAAAATGCTAATCACCTCCACATTCTATCTATCACATGTTCGGTGACTTGAGTTATGAGCTGCAGTTATAATTGGGTACAAGTGCTCCACATTATACCAGACTCCCAACTGAAGAAAATCAGAACTTGCAACGACAAATAAATGAAGTGAATGGTATCAAATGGTATGTTATAACACAATTTATCAATTGCATTCCATCTACCTAAAAATCAATGAATGTAAAATATTACTCCAAGAATCTTAAAGTTCCACTAGTGCAAAAAAATTATAAGAATTACTTTGGAATAAATATACAACCTCAAGAAAGTAAAATTACCAAAAAGCATACAAGACAAAAGGAAGACCTATAAGCATGACTATTAAATACCCAGGAAGTAAATGTTTTTCTAATAGGGAAAAATGTGTTATTATCATAAAATATAGGAGGAAATTTGCATGCCATTTGCCAAACACTACAAAGTTTAGAGATCCGGCAAGAGTTGCCGCCAAATTTATCACTCATGATAGAGGCATTTCGAAATGATTTTATAGAATGGCCTAAGAGGCATAGATAATATACAATCTACCCAAGTTATTCAGTCCTAGTTTTTTTTAGCTCATGGCCCACAATAGTCAAGAATCCAAGTCATTTTCCAAGATATAAGAAACTATTTGTTTGAAGAAACATTATGCTAAGTGTTTCTTATATTTGTGATGGGGCAACCTATTGTAATTTGATTCCCCAACTATATCTATTAACAACTCTTAATATATAATGAAAAATTAGCATAAACTTCAGAATGGACCAAAATATCAAGCTGTATGGTTCATAATTTGTAAACATGTACTCATCAACCTTGATCTTTAACCGTATAAAGTGTAAAATTAATGAGCTCAATATTTCATCACCTTCATGTAGAAAAGATTATTAAATGAGCTGTATACATGCAAGTAACGACATTTATCTTATTACGTGTCAAAAATATTTTGCACGGCAAATTGATCCATTAAGTAGTTAACACAATGTATCAGGCAATTTGGAGCCCATGACAACATTCTACTTGGATGCATGCTATCCATGTTCACAAGATTCCAAAACTATGCACGTTTCTTTTGTGTTCATGCTATATTTATGTAAATGATAAGTTTGACTATTAATAAACCATAAAATGTCCTTTAACAATTTCATTACAACTAACAAGTTAGAATAATAATTTTTGGAATTTGTTCTCTTCATGTTTTTTCGTAACACAGGATTAATACCCCATAGATAACAATGCCAATAGAAAATCATGGAATCATGGGACTTAAGTTAGCCCAAAAAGGCTTTATCTCTGGACAAAATGAATGGCCATAGAGGTTAAAAAAGTAATTTTTGCAAGAAACACACATTATGGATGAACTCCCTCTACCATTCAGCTGATGACGTCGCCTGCTAATTAATGAAAGGGTAAAAGACATTAAATCAAAATGATCAAAATTTATTTCCTCAACTGCCATGTCGGCAAAAAATACCAGAATTATAGCTGGCAAGTGCTACGTTGCAGCAACTTCACTTGCATGCACACCGTGTGTCTTTCACAAAGACGAGCTTTAGTTTGAGTAGATTACTTCTTGGTCTGCATTCATTCCACCTAAGCACTAAGCGGTGCGTCCTTACTATGCCTTTGCATTTCCCTATGCCTATTTAAAGGAAAAACTTGAATAGCCAAAGCATCGTGAGTCGTGATTACTTTTATTCATTTGTTTAAAAATTACCTTTCATTCTCTCTCTCTCTCTCTCTCTCTCTCTCTCTCTCTCTCTCTCTCTAACTCTAGGTTCAGTTTCTTCCTCTTTTTACATCAAAAAACCACTCTTACACTATGAGAAACGTAGTTTTCCGTGAGCTGGAGGTTAATGAGACCTATGATCCAACGATGAGTCTCATTCATGCTTGGGATAGTATCCGTGTTCCTATTATTGCCCCTCTTTTGCGAATTGCAGTTTATATATGCATAGGCATGTCTATTATGCTTTTCTGTGAACGTGTTTACATGGCTATTGTGATCGCATGTGTCAAATGCCTGGGGAAGAAAAGATACACCAAGTATCAGCTAGACGCCATCAAAGAAGATCTAGAGAAAAACAGAAATTATCCAAAGGTGTTGGTCCAGATCCCAATGTTTAATGAAAAAGAGGTGAAAATACCTACATATATTTTATTTTATATTATGAATCAAATGCATAACATAAATTTTCTTTATGAATAACATTGTTGTATAAAATTTCATTTCAATAATAGATAATTAATAGTGTTTACCCGTTAAGTGCCTTATTAATGAACAAGGAGTTTTACATCAGTCAGTAATAGTTATTAAAAACATTGCATATTTATAATTATACATATAGAAATAGGTATATATATATATATGTGTGTGTGTGTGTGGGTGCGTACATATTTATTACAGTATGCATGTTTTTCCAATTTTAATTAAGAAAAGAAATATAAAGTTTCTTTTTCCAGAAAGCAATTTTGTCTCATCTCACCTTTTCATTCATTGTTTGTTAGCAATTGTCGTATTATGATGTTAGTGTTAAAAGCCATTGCTTCTGATCTGCATAAGTTTATACTGGATCTTTACTTTCAAGCAGAAACATTTTGTCACCAATTTTTTTACGAAAGGTGAACAAGTACCTGGGGTCCAAACCCAATATGTTGATTTAATTCATCAAATTCAATCTAGTCGTGTAAATATTGCTTAGCATTTATAAATAAATGATAAGTACTATGGACACCATCTGTTATAATCTACGTTCTCAATCTGCTGCAATTTATTCCCAATATATCCAGTCGTCAATTATAGCTATGGAAAAAATCGAAGGGGGACTGAATGTCATGATACTTGTTAACAATACTAGAGTTCTTTGACGTGAAACTTATGCTTATGAATCAAGAGGCTTGAAAGAGAGTAGAAAAAAAAAAACACATCTTTCAAATTGAACTACAAGGAAAAACCTAAACCAAAATGTTTTTTTCCTCAGGTTTATAAGCTATCTATTGGAGCAGTATCTGGGCTTTCATGGCCATCAGATCGTCTCATTGTGCAGGTTCTGGATGACTCCACTAATGAAGCCTTAAGGGTATATTTTCTTATTCCAGAGTAACTTAATTTGATTCTGTGACAATTGTGTATCTATAGAATGATTGTGAATGATGTATGCAGACATTGGTTGAACTAGAGTGCCGAAAATGGATGGAGAAAGGGGTGAATGTCAAGTATGAGACAAGGAACAACAGGAATGGCTACAAGGCAGGCGCCCTTCGGGAAGGTCTTAGAAAGCATTATGTTAAGGATTGTGAATTTGTCATAATCTTTGACGCAGATTTTCAGCCAGAAGAAGACTTTCTCTGGAGGACTATCCCTATCTACTTGAAAACCCAGAGTTGGCCTTGGTTCAGGCCAGGTGGAAATTTGGTAAGGATACATATAATGTGTTCATAATTGAAACATCTCTGAATCCCCATTTATATTGAAAGGTCAACTGATCCCTGAAAGATTGTGGGTATCCCATATTATAAAATTTCTTTTTCAAGGTATTAACATCAAATTAATTTTACAGTTAATGCAGATGAATGTTTGATGACTCGCCTCCAAGAGATGTCATTAGACTACCACTTTAGTGTTGAACAAGAAGTGGGCTCTTCAACATGCTCATTCTTTGGATTCAATGGTTATCCACAACTTATATTTCAGTTTAAGAAACTTCATTTATGGTAAAAAAAAAAAAAAAAACTATGAGTAACACAACTAAGATATTTGGCTTGAATTATAGGGACTGCTGGTGTTTGGCGGATGACAGCACTAAATGATGCCGGTGGATGGAAAGATAGAACCACAGTAGAAGACATGGATCTTGCAGTCAGGGCTAGCCTCAAAGGCTGGAAGTTCCTCTTTGTGGGGGACCTAGCAGTGAGTTTTAAAAACTTGAATCTGTTGCAACTTGCAACATTATTTACCCTAATGACATAAAACTAAACTAGTTGAACACAATTACCTTTTTCAGGTCAGAAATGAACTACCAAGTACATTTAAGGCATATCGATATCAACAACATCGTTGGTCATGTGGACCTGCTAATCTTTTTAGGAAAATGTTCAAGGAAATCATCATTTGTGAGGTCATAATCTACAATTATTTCATTTTTACTTGTCCGCTACAAACTAGTGTTATGATTGTAAATCTTGAAATTACCATGCAATTCACATGTTTCCTTCATTATGTAATGCAGCGCGTCAAATCTGGAAGAAATGGCATGTAATCTATGCATTCTTCTTTGTAAGGAAGATAGTTGCACATTGGGTTACCTTTTTCTTTTACTGCATCGTAATGCCAGCGACGATCTTAGTTCCTGAAGTCCATCTCCCAAAGCCGCTAGCTATTTATCTTCCAGCATGCATCACCATTCTTAATGCAGCTTCCACTATAAGGCATGAAGTTCCAGATAAGCAAAATGGAATAATTTCTTATCATTCTATTTCCCAAAAATCTCACCATCAAAATAATTGTTGCAAGTTTTGACTTACCTTGTCACAGGTCTATCCATCTTCTCGTCTTCTGGATACTGTTTGAGAATGTCATGTCTCTTCATAGATCAAAGGCAGCAATCATAGGACTCCTTGAAGCTAACCGAGTAAATGAATGGGTTGTGACGGAAAAGCTAGGGAACACAATGAAGCAAAAGTACACTACGAAAGCATCCAAGAGGCCAAGATCACGCATGGGAGAAAGGTAATATAGTACAATAAGCAATGTCTAAGTTATACTTCATTATTGTGCCAAATAACTGAGTGCAGGGATTGCCACTGAATTTAGAAAAAAAAACTAATCATTCATAAATAAAACAAACCATTAAGGAACCAAGAACGTGAAACACTCGCCAGATGCTCAACAATAAATTTCAGTTTTCTTGGGGATTTAGGAATAGTATCTTTTATCGACTGGGTATTGCACACGTGCATGGATTATAGTTAATTAAATCTATTTTATAAGTGTTTTATACTAACTTACCAAATTGATATTATCAATAGGATTCAAATATTGGAAATCTTGGTAGGGATGTACCTACTTCATTGCGCGATCTACAACATACTATTTGGGCAGAATCACTTTTTCATATATCTATTGCTACAAGCTGGGGCCTTCTTCATCGTTGGAGTTGGGTATATTGGAACATTTGTACCCAATTAAAGATGAAAACAGAAAGAATGCAGTAGGCATGGGGAGAAGTACGAGCTCTGATGACTACATGACAGAGTGTAATAGGTGCGAGGTGGTAGTAGTATTTCTATTTTTTATTTTTTTGTAATGTGTTGCACATTTGTAAAGCAAGCCATGTGGCTTTATTAGACAATAAGTAATGTTAATGTGTAACATCATGACATTCTTGGGTTCACAAATAATTGTTATTGAATCCTTTGGTTCAACAAAAAACCTAAACAACAGTGCATAATCCACAGATCCTGAGCATCGTGAAATAAAATATGAAAACAACATAGTGAAAATACTGTTGGCTAGATTGAAATAAAAGATCAAATGTCGAACAAGAGGCATTTTTTCAGAGCATACAGGAAGAAAAAAATATGTTGGCCTCAAAATATATTCCAGCTCTTTCTGATTAAAATGATTCCTCTTTTATGATAAAAAAATACGATTGTTATCCACAATATAAAACAGGCCATGATTGAGCATTTTGGCCATAGTAACATATAGAGGCTGTAAGTAAAATTATGCATCTATATGTACCATGAGACAGAGGTTTCAAATATACATGTTACAAGTTTTTTCAGGTTTCGAGCCCTGACACCTTTACTGAGATTATGTTTTATCCTTCTCAATGCAGAGAACTTTGATGTCTCCATATAGCATCATTGTGTCTTGTATTTTCCTATCTAAGATCAAATACAAAAAAAGGCTATAATCAGCTAAGGTTTGCCAGACTAAAGTTCTAAGGTGAAATTAGGAACAATATCAAACCGAGATAAAACAATGACATACTACAAACATCATTATGCTTAATAACCCCATCTGGCATGCCTGAAAATTGCACATTTTTTAAGCTTGAACTTGTAAAACCATACACACTTACACGCATAAAAGTACTCCATCAGAACATGTAGACACTCACCAACAAACGGAGAAGATTCCGGTAACTTTCCTAGCTAATCGACTCTGATTTCTCCACCTTCAATCATAGAAACATGTTAAATAGCTACGACAGTCGCCGATCAAAGCAAAATTCTGCTTTGTGAGTTAAGAGCTTTAATTTTGGAATGCAATTTAGGGAAAAGAAAAAGGGATTCCGTCTAACCTTTCAATTCTGATTTGCCTTCTAGAGCTGGTTTCATGCGTTTCGGTTGAGGTGGTGTGGAAATAGTAGTTTTGACAGTAACAAATGGTAAATGCACAAATTAGATGCAACTCGCATTTCAATTGAATTCAATTAAAGTTCAAACGTTTTCAGTATTATAGACTCCTGATGCTAGAAGTTGTTTATGTTCATGTAATTGTAATTGTAATAAGTAAATGATGAATTTTTGAATTCTTTTTTTTTTTTTACAATGGGGGTTAGTAAGGGAGGAACACACACTCGTATGAGATCAAATACGGATCATTCATCTTTACAACACAAGTCCGAAGCAAAGACAAGTCGTATTCTCCGATTCTCGATAGTTGCTGCACAAACAATTGCTTTTTAATCTTGGCTATATTAGACGTTATAATATACAATCTACTTGAGAAGAGAATTAGTTGGAAAATAAAAATTGTAACCCGAGGATAATAAATCAAGAGAAATGTTGTTTATAACTTTATAAGTATATTAGCAATGAAGTAATTTTAAAATGGTAATAATTTTTTTTTGTCTCCTTTTATACCAAACGAAAAGAAAAAGGAAATGAAATGTGGCAAGTGGACCAAGACTTTGAAGCCCAATGTTGATTTAACTGAAAGCCCAAATTGCTTTAGAAGAAAAATGTTCAGGCCAATGGGCAATGGTCCATCGCAATCCAGCAAAATCTTCAAGCAGAAAAGGCCCATTTAAAGTGCAAACCATGTTCTTCCTCCATGCAAAATAGAAATGGGCATTTCTCCTCTTGGGCGGCCGAATTGGTGGTATAGGTGAGCATAGAATGAGGTTTTTAGTTACGAGTTCGAATTTTTCCTACCAATACTTTCTCGGTCGAACCACAAAATTTAAATAGTATATGGTAGCGTTTGCGAATTCTCTATAAACAAAAATGAGCTCTATAATTATTTTATAATCACTCCAGTTTGCTTTTCTATAGTGAAGGGACATTTTCTATATTTTTTTTTTTAAAAAAAAAAGAAGAAGAAGAAGAAATATCACTATGCTAAAATTATTAAAATAAAACCCAAATTCCATTAATGTGTACTTCTACTGGTCCCAAAAGACGTGGCTAAAAAGTCAGATGTGTCTGCTTCAACCATAATTTTCAGCATGTCTCACAAGTTGCAAAATCACCAATTGTCAATTCCTATTTCCCTTTACTTTCTTTCAGCAAGGCCCCTCAATAAAACGGGGCCGATTATGTTGTCTTACTATAAAAATAATATTATAAATTATTAAAATATATTTGATAGTAATAGTATCAAATTTTCATTTTATAATACAATTTCTGATTTATTTATGCTTCTAGAGTTCTAGTCAAATAATATTTGGATGGCAAGAATTTTCTAGTCAAGCCCACATTCCTATGGTCCATCATCCTAATTTTGCCTTATAATCTTCCTAAACCGCCTCACGTGCAAATGTTAAATTCAAATTTGACTATTATATTGAATTCAAATATATATCCAATTGCCCTAATATTCAATAGGCGAGTTAAAGAATTTGACAAAAACTACTGAATTCATAATTTTGTCAACATTTTATTGGTAATATGAAACTATAATTGAACAACTAGAAATAAAGGCCTAAAAAGTATTTGAAGAAAGCTAAAAATCCTAAACAAATTTTGCCTTAAATTAAAAAAAAAATTCAAATTTGACTAAGATTCAAAAACTTCAAATAATTCAAATGGGCGAGTTAAAGAAAATATTCAAATGGGTCAAACAAGTTTTAACGAAAAATTTTGAGTTGTTCAATCGTTTTGCGCAAATATGTCAGCAGCCAAGCTGAAAGATAAATTGAAAATTATTTTTATTAAAATGAAAAGAGAGTTTATCATTTCATAAAATTAATCGTTTTCATAAAGTTATGTTTTTTCATTGTAATTTAACGATATTCTCACAACTATTTTAAAAAATAGCTACCCTAGTTTAATTCAAACTTCTTTTCACCATTTTTTTAACTTAAAAATGTGTAGGTAATATTAAAAAAATATTATTATTTTTAAATGTATCTAATGGTAAAATTATTGTAGGAAAAATTTATATATTCAAATTAAAATATTGAATCTAAAATTGTTATTAATTAATTTAAAACAAAAAAACAGCAATCGCTTTTACCTAAAAAATTGTCAAATTCATTCAAAAATTGTCGGTATAATTTGGGAAAAATGATATTTTTTATTCTCAAGATATTTTGTAGGTAATTATAAAATTTAGTATTATTTAATTGTAAAAATTAATAGTAAATTTCTTTCGATAAATTTTAAAAATTGTTTGTTTGTTGTTATTTTTATTTTATTTATTTATTGGCAGTCCAATGTGACAAGATCCGCAACTCGTTCCACGTCAGGTTCAATGAATGTTGACCCGTCGGCAAGCTAGCTACCCATAGTTTATCAAACTTTTTCACCACTAATTAACTTTATTGTCGGAGAAATATTGCTTCACTTGTAAATTGTAATGATGCTAAATTGTAAAGCAGCCACGACAACACGAATTACATAATGAGCTTTTGACAATAAAGAAAGCTTCAATTCTAACATATTATATTCATGTCTATGGATCAATTTCTATTTATGACTAACAGCGTCTTCATTTAGTAAACCAGCCACGATGTGACAAATTCATAATTGTTAGTGGCTGTCATCTAATTAAGCTATGTATATTAATCAACCTAATGCATAGGACATTAATCGCCCATATGCTACTTTTTGACTATTAATGGTTCTTGTGTAAGTGAATAAAACCGTGCCCAATACTATTTCATAGATAGACAAATAGGGAAGGTATTAGTTTTTCCTTTGCAATTACGAATTTTTGTAAAATGCAACGTCTAAGTAATAGTGATAAATGAAGTTTGAAATTTGAATAGATATGAAGAAGAAACAACGAATTTCTCCCCATTGAATTCATCGTAGAAATTATATATTGTTTTTGGTAGATCTGCAAATCGGAGTTAAATGTGGATCATTCAAACCTTGATTGGAAATGTAAATAGTCACTCATCCAACCAAAAATTACAACACATTGAGTTATAATATGATGTTTTATAATATGTTGCTATTTACTTTTGTTAATTATTTGCATCCCACTTTTCCCTTGTTTGAAAAGTCGAAATTTATTTGGATTTTCCTGTCTGACTTCAAATTTTGTATGTGGGTTGTTTTGTATTTATTAATTAAAATGTAATTTTTTTGAAAAAATTTTAAGTTTTTAGATGAAGTGTCAAAGTGGGCCCTAAATTTTGAATTTTACCATAACTCATTTTCCAAAAAATAAATAAAAATACAAAAATAAAAAAGTGTGATATCGACCAACCACATGGTAATCCATCGGTTTTTTTTTTAAAAAAAAATACAATGGGGAACTTGGGGAGGGACATCGACCGGAGATTGAACTTTGGTCATTCACCCATATATGCTCAACCACTAGCCGGATTCCGGTAATCCATCGGCTTAGGCAGTGAACTTATGAACTAAATTTGTGGCCCAAACTTCTGGCCGCGTTCTATAATTAATAGTATACAATATAGTTATATAGATCAGAAGTGCTATTTAAAATCTTTATATAGAAATTACATAAAAAAGACGAATAAAAAAAATAAAAAAACAAATAAGATCAAGAGAGTTGGGAGTAGAAGTGGCAATTCATGTCAAAACTGACATGAACTTGACTAAGGGAGTGTTTGCAAAAACTTTTTTAAAATGATTTATGTAGAAATAAAGAATCGACGAATTGGTAAAAAAAATTAAAAGTTGAGAATGAAAAAAAAATAAAAATAATTTAAAAAATTTAAATCAAGAGAGTTTAAAAATCTGAGTTGATTAAATGGAAATTAGAAATTGTATAAAACACTAAAAATCTAACTTTTTTTTTAAGCAAAAATTGAAAAATACTTATTTTTAGTGTTTGCAAATACTCCCTAACCCATATCTGACAAGAATTTACCAATTTATCCTAAAATGTAGTAATTGTATTTTGGCATAATTAGAAATCAATACAAAATCAAACACGAACCTGGTAAATAACCCGAATTGCCAGATCTACCTGAATGGGCCAAGTCGCCAAGATGTGCCCATTATTTTTTGTGCTGGGGATATATACAAGGATTAACTTGTCATAATTCTAATGGACGCATTATTATCCTTTAATTCTTGTTAATTGTAATATTTACAGAAAAATCACACGGCAAAAATTGAATCTTATTGAGCAACCAAATGTTTAATATCTACCTAATTAAACGGCTAAACCCATAAATATTAATATATACTCCCCCGTCCCATAAAGATAATCAAGTAGAAGAATTTTATATAATAAATATAACTAGATATTAATTTTTCTATATTAAATTTTAAATGGTAGTCTATCATTCCAAGAAAAATGGTCTATCTTTTTCACAATATAATTTTATTATAATTTTAAGTATCTAATAAAATTATTATATCTAAATACTTAAGAGAGACTGAATGAAATGAATAATGGCCGGAATATTAGGTCTTGATTATAACATCACCATTAATTAATTATATGTTTATTTCTTCCAATAAAATAATGTACTCCTATCCCCTCCAAAAAAAAAAATGTACTCCTACCTTACCTAATTCTTTGAGAGTACATTCCTTCAAGAAAAAAAATAATTCTTTGTGAGTACAAAAATTTGTGGATGTATTCACATATATAAGTACAGGCCAGTCAGTAATATAAGGCAAATTAATTGTACTGAGAAGAGATGAAAAGAGTGTATAGTACGATTACAACTTCACATATAATATATAACACAATTTTCAACAAGACGATTGAAAACTAGTATATAAAATTACCAAACATATATGTTTAAGAATCAACAACCCTCCTACCATATTTCTCCAGAGTTTTTTTTTTAAAAAGAAATCTTTAATTGTCGAGTTTCCTACGTGTAATAGTCGGAAGATAGTAAGTTGCAATCAATAATTAATGGAAAATAAGTTTATGCTAATTTCTAATTAGGACAAAAAAATACAAAACTACTCCATATTCAATTTGAGATTGATCGCCATAATTTCGCTTGACATTGATTCATTATTGTTGTAAAGTAAATTTCAACATAATTTATCATTCAATGATATTTTGAAGTTCGGCTTGGAGTCAAATAATAAATAAAAAAAATTACATGAACTCGATTTATGTTCGAGCTAATTAAAGTTCATCCGGTTGATTAAATTAGAAAAAAAAATTATATTTGGCTCAAACTCGACTCATTTGCAAATTTATTATTAATAATCATTTAATTGATGATTTTTCTCCAAGAAAAGTTAGCTTAGATGATAAATCAAGCACAATTAGTCCTTTTCAATCAAAGGAATTTCACTTGAAGATTTGTGATATTGATTGCCTTCGTAAAAAGAGTGTTTCTATGTTAAAATGCACAATGACGTTAAAAAAATGATTGTTTATTCTAATATTTGTCGTAATAATTTGTATCTTATGATGTTGAAGCATATTATGAAAAAGTTGAATGCACTCACGGACACACATGTCCTTGTACTAAGATAATTGAAAACCAAAATATATCAATTATCAATTTGATGAATTCAACATTGTGGTAGTCACTATAACATACACGACAGGACATCCCAAAAACAAAAATATAAATCAAGTCATTCTCATCATTGTATTATTCGGATTATTTATACATAACATAAATTATCATATAATTATTTTGTTTCCAAGATAATGGATTTTGGAGGTTTGTTAATTTTATTGTTGCAATTGTGGTTTAGTGTAAATCCCACCTAATAACTTTGGATTATGGAACGTGGTAAATTTTAGTGGGTAGAATAGGAATTCCACTAAGGTCATGACATTAGTCAAAGTTAGCTGGTTGGTCACGAAACTACATTCATTCCCGATTTAGTCTAATCCGGCGGGCATCAAATTCCCATCACCATGTCATGCCCATTCACATGCATACATGAACATATATACATGCGATAATTACAAGAACCCCCTTAGGTTTTGGGCTAATTACAAAAATCTCTGCAAGTTTTTGAAACTTACAAAAAGATTTGATTCCGTTTTATATTTTGCCCTTCATAAAAAATTAGGTTAAAATGCACAATGACGTTAAACAAATGATTGTTTATTCTAATACTCGTAAATAATTTGTATCTTATGTTGTTGAAGCATATTTTGAAAAAGTTGAATGCACTCAGGACACACATGGGGTTAGGGTTAAGATAATTGACAAAGAAAATATATCAATTATCAATTTGATGAATTGAACATTGTGGTTCGTATAACATTTATTTTAAAAACAAAAATATAAAAATTTCATTTGTTTAAAATCGATTATTTAAAAAAATTATCATATAATTATTTTAACATTTCAAGATAATTAATTTGTTTGTAAATGTTCATATAATATAAAAAAATAAATAAAAACTTATTATAACACTGGTAAAATATTTTATAATATCAAAAACATATTTTAAAATAAAATAATTTATTTTTCATAATAAAGTAATGAATATTAATTCCCATCACCACTGTGTATAATTAATAATTAAAAATTCCATAATAAAAAACATTCAAAAACCCCTTTAATTTAAAAATAATCAAAAATTTTCTTTTTTTTTTTGTTAATTTTAAACGAAAAATATTTAGCATATTTATAATTAGCCCAAACTTCGGTGTGTTTTTGCAATTATCCCTATATACATTTTAAAAATTAAATATAAAAAATAAAAAATATATTTATCTTATATTTATAGATTTTTTCATCTGATTATTAACAATTTATAAATGTTAGATATACTAAAAAAAATATATTATAATAAATTTTATATATGCAAAATAAATAAACTTTAAATATATTTTAAAAAAAAAATTTTCGTTCCCTATATATCCCGGCAGTTGCCTCTTTTTTCTCTCTTCAAACCATTCTCCATTTTCTATTTCCAGAAATATTATAAATTCTCCCTTTAATTTAAAGGAGAAAAAATCGTCAATGGGTGAGGTAATTTTGAAAAATAACAGTCCTTATAATTAGAATCCAAACTTGAAATTTTTAAAATTATCCTATTATTTTACAAAATCATGTCCCAAATAAAACTTGTTTTTCTTTTTTGATTTTTTTTTTGGTGAGCCTGAAAGAGGGACTTCAAAAAACTCAGCTATTTTTCTCTAATTTTCGGTTTTTCATTCCCTATATATCCCGGCAGTTGCCCATTTTTTTCCTCTTGAAACCATTCTCCATTTTCTATTTCCACGCTTATTATAACTCTAATTCTTGAGGAGAAAAAAATTTCAATGGGTGAGGTAATTGATCTCCTCTAATAGTCCTCTAATTAGAATCCAATTTTGAAATTCATAAATTCTACTATTGTTTTTCTATGATATGCAGAGAAAATTGAATTTGTCCTGTTTTGTGTGTGTTTTCCAGAAAGAGGGAGAAAAGAAGGCGGCGGAAGGCGGAGAGAAGAAGGCCAAACCCGGCGGAGGAAAGAAAGATGAGGGGCCCATCACCGCCGTGTTGAAGCTCGATTTGCATTGCGAAGGTTGTGCGAAAAAAGTTAGACGAGCGATTAGCCATTTTGAAGGTACTGCAATTTTTAATTTTTAGTTTTTTGTTTTGTTTGATTTAAATTCCGTGTTAGGTGACGGCTAGAGTCTAAATCCTGACACAATCACGACTTGAAGTTATGGAGAAAAACATAAATATAAACGACTAACACGAATCTACTAATTTGTCTAAAACGAAGTTGTTTAATTTTTGATGTATTTAGAGCATAATTCGAAACTCGAACCTGACCTGATGACCTAAATTGACACTCATGAGTCGCAAAATTAGTTTTATGCCATTTCCATATTCAAGTATTTCCCCCTAAACAAAATTATCCAAAAATACAGTAGAGTAGGTATTAGTTAGTATTGCCGTGGTTACAAGCAAATTACGTGGAAATGATTCATTTTTCTCTAGTGTATTTTTAAAATAAATAAATAAATAGTATTAATTGTTTGTTTAAATCAATAATATTAAATTGGAAAATAAAAGATTTCCAATAAAAAATTACGAGTAACTTTTGTTGTGGAAGTCTTCTAGTAATAATCACGGTACAGTAATATGTCGATGGTTTCTTGATTTGGTCGCTACCCACATAGGACTTTTCGGAGCTCTCAAGGAATTAAACAATCTTTAGATGATCCACAATCAACGGTCCAAAAAAAATTCCATTATTTTTTACAATTCAATTTAAAATGGGAATTTCAATATCAGCAATTTTCATACTTAAAAAATAATTTTGCGTGTGGTCCAATTTGTGAAGGTGTTGAGAAAGTGAAAGCTGACTGTGATGCCAACAAGTTGACTGTGACCGGCAATGTGGACCCCGCATGGCTCCGTGACAGAGTTGAATCCAAGACCAAGAAGAAGGTGGAGCTCCTCTCCCCTCAGCCCAAAAAGCCCGCCGCCGGAGGCGGCGGCGGCGGCGATAAGAAGGCCGACGAGAAATCGGACAAGAAACCAGATGAGAAAAAGGCTGATGATAAGAAACCCAAAGAGGTAAAACTACAATTTTTTTAGCTGATTAATTAATTTCGATTATTTTAATGCTACTTGCCTTAATTTATTAATTAATCGGAAATATATAATCATTGATTTGATTAAATTTATTTTTGTGGTTATCGTTATTCAGCCTGCGGTTAGTACAGTGGTGATGAAAATAAGCCTGCACTGTGACGGATGCGCACATAAGATAAAGCGGGTCGTGAAGAAAATTGATGGTGAGTTGGCCCGTTTTTTTTTTTTTTCAATTAAATACGCACTAATTAATCAATTTCCAAAGTCGGTAATTTAAATATGATATTTATTTCATTAGTAATTAAGTTAGGTGCGGCATGAAACCATACACTAATTTTTATTTACAAAAATCAATTATTCGCTATCTAAATGGGATACCGTTGACTATACATATTTTAAAATAAATCGCACCCTGTAGAAATATTTAGATTATTAATTTGGCCTGATTTCACGGATTTATTTCTAAAATGACTTATATTAGGTAACACATTTAAGTTTTGATCTAACTTATTTTAATTTATAAAATAGATAGTCGTCATCCGTCTACTTCTTTGAATTTTGACCTAATTTGCTTTAATTTATAAAATAGGTTCGATCTGTCTCAGAATTTAAATCCGTGAAACGGTTTTACACATAGTTACTCTATTATTTTGGTTGGCAGCATTAATAACCCATTTAAACAGGTGTTAACTCGGTAACAACTGATTTCCAAAAGGATTTGGTTACGGTGACGGGGACCATGGACGTGAAGGAACTCACAGCATATCTCAAAGAAAAGCTTAAAAGAGGCGTAGATATAATTCCACCTAAGAAAGACGACGGTGGCGGAGACAAAAAGGAAAAAGAAGGCGGTGGCGGAGGCGGAGGAGATAAAAAGAAGGACGAGAAAAAAGACGACGGCGCCGCCGCCAAGGAATCGAAACCTGCCGGCGAAGGAAGCAAGGCCGCTGCCGAGGGTACAAAGGTTGAGGTTAACAAAATGGCGTATAGTAGCATCAACCCACAAACATACTACGCTGTGCCGATGTACAACCAAAATTACACCAATCAGGACTACGGTGTACAAGTGCATCATCCTAACCACAGTTATCCTATTAACTATGGTTACGCTAATCAAGGTTATGCTCAGACGGGTTACGTGGCACATTATTCACAAGGACCTCCCCCGCCGCCACCCACGTACATGAATTTAAATGATCAAATGTTCAGCGACGAAAACCCTAATGGATGCTCCGTTATGTGACAAAATAATTAATTAGTTCCAAAATTTTAAATGTATATAATATAAAAAAAAATTAGAGAGTGATTTAAAAAAAATTAATGCGAAATAGATGACAACGTGTATATGAGAACAAAAAGAAAAATATAATTTACGAGTGTGGTAGAAATATTCAAACCCGCGGGCCGGTGTTGGTTAGGTTGTTTTTATTGTTTGACTTGTATGTTGTCAGTTGTTAGGTAATAAAATAATTCAATTTTGTTTCAATAGTTATGTTGTTGATCTTTTTTTTTTTTTTTTTTTTATATTGTGTCATCATGTTAAGTATACAATTCATGGTTAAGAGGATCCCACGTGGACTAGAGTTGTATTGTGGTGGTTTATCCTAAACAAAATTATGTCTTATTCATGTAATTAGTTTAATTAAATTTAATAAGGTTGAATTTAATAAATTTGTACGGCCTGGTGGTTAGACACTACCATCCATACTTATGGTAATTAAAAACGAGGCTCGGCGGCCCCTCGAGGAGGATCCTATATTTTTATACCGAAATGAAATGGTCCAACTTTATATTTTTGTTTTTTTGCAACACATTTCATTAATATTGTCCTTCTCATTTTATTTTATTGTAAAACTAAAATTAATGTCTACCACACATATATGTATAATCTTGGCTAGCTAGGAAGCCCTTGGCATTTTGTGAAATGAGTTATTGATCATAATTAAATGTGAGCGTGATATTGTTAACTTTTGATATCGTGAGATTGAGATTTTCTGTTCGATCTCTCTATTCCATTAAATCAGGAACAATATGTATGCAAGATAATGTGACAATTTTAATTATATGTGTTTTTCATCCAATTCAATATGCTTATGAAAAAGAGAATGAAACATGAAAAGTGGAATATGAGATCTAATCATCACATAGTTCAATGGTTCAACAATCTCACGATTTCAATTTTTTTGGTGTACAATTACTTACAATTTTCCTTTTTATCTTTTATATTTATGAGACAATATTCGATATGGTTAGTTGGAGTATTTTTGTATAGTATATCTCTCTCTCGAACTGGCATGCCACACACATCCAATGTATAATGTATTACTCATTCTGCGCATGGAAGATAAACAAATGTTTAATTTTTTTTTTTATTGAAATGAGACACTTATTAGCCATTTAAGTTTTTAACCACTCAATATTGCCAATGAAATACATCTCACAAAATCGAGAATAACAATATTATATATAATGTTCCATGCGCTAGTCCACGTGCATATACACTGATCAATCAACAAAACTCTGCTCCAGTCGAGGCCGGCACCAGAGTCCAGAAAGCTAGGAAAGTCACAAATTTCGTGAAGCACATTCCATTGGTTTTATAACTTCCCGTGCCAATAAGATAGGCTACATTTTTTTTTTGTTCGTACCATATTATAGGCCTATTTTTTTTATTAAGAGTATTTAATGCAAGGATAAAATAGTAAGAATATAAAAAAATATTATAATCACAATTACATTTATTAAGTTTTCTTAATCTGTGTGAATTATCCTCCTTGCCTACCTTATTGGGACGGATGGAGTAATATATTGGAGTATTAAATTCCAACATTTTTAATTTTTTATTATATTTTCTTTGCGTGTTTATAGTTGTTAACGTCCGATATTAGTTATATATCCACGAGCCAAACAAAGAAACGAGTATTGTAGATTACTAATATACATATGGAAGTGATATGGATAAAGAAAACAATAACATATAGAAATTTATTCATCGGGCGACCTAGCTAGTCGGGTAATATATATATATATATATTTGAATTTGGTCAGAGATTAATACTCTCAAATGCTTAAGGTACAAAGTTGGTAAACCTATTTTTAGTATTAAATAAGGGTATTTATAATAGAAGAATTTCTTTAACCTATGTATATATATATATATATATATATATATATATATAGTACATTGACTGCAGACTATGTCTACTGGTATCCGGGAATTAGGGAGATAGAGTGTTAGGTGGAGAAGTGATTATGACTCGATGGGGTGAGTGATCACATCTTACATTCAAACATTCATTGAGCTTTAAGCTTATCTTTTAATGGACAATCCCATCGATCATGGTCAGAATCCACCGCTACCGGCCATCACTTAGATCAGGTCGGTAATTTAGAATATTCAAAATAAAAATTTGGCACGTCGATTGTACAACCAGGACAATCCATGGTCAGGTTGGAGTCTCAAACATTCGTCTTTATCCATTGTTACTGGCTTCGTTTGTTGACCATGTCGGCTTGCAAAGTAAACTTGGTGAGCCCTCACGAACTGGGCCTTTGGTCCATTGTGTGCCTTTGCGAATCAGTACACGTCGGATCGGGTACAATAATTGTATAGTTTATTTTATTCTACAATAATAATATTATAATATTATTATTTGTTGTAACAAATGGAAACAATGTTTTAACCCACCCCTAGAAAGCAATGTCAAGTGTTGAAACACCTGCAAAGTTGTGGTGAGGCTAAGTCATTTGACATTTAATGATTCCTACACCTCATTGAGGAGTATGGCAAGATACTCGAATTGGAGATCACCTATGTAAGTGAGAAGTGAGAACTACTTCAAAGTAACACTTATGAATCCAAAGAGATGTCCATGGCCGAAACGGACACAAAATATGAGAACATGAGGTGTTGAGACCTTATTGTGTTAATGTTATTGTCTCGATATACAACGTGGATGAATAGTTCAAAGGCACTGCATCCACTAGGCCACCAGTGTACCCGATGGTATTAACTAGGAAATGTTCAAAGCCACAAGCTACATTTTCGGATGCATTATTGTCTCTTGAGGGCTGGTTTGCGTGTCTGTATTCATGCATGTATTAATTTACACTCATGTGAGGGGATTGTTGGAAATTTGGTTTTGATAAAGTGAGGGTCGACCTGACTTTGACCAAATTTTCGGTGGCTAAGAATTTAATTCTCGAGGAATTAAATTGTGAATTGTTAATCTACCTTTCGAGTAGATGTTTGTAGTATTTTATATTTCTCAAAATCGAATTTCGGTGATGAGTGAGAAATTCATACACGAAGTTGGCCACGCGAATGAGCATAGTTTATCCTAGTATAAATACTAGAAGGTGTTATTGGTTGGATATACTATAAGACAAGTATATGATCACAAATGGGCTTTGGACCGGACCGACTCTATGGGCTCGGGTTTAGGTTCAGTTAGTTTTGTCACTTGAAAATGGGCTTGACCCAAATTCAAATAACTGTTGGGCCTGATGAATGTAGACATAGGAAGTGTATAGGTTCGTGTGTCTATGAATCTAGACATTGGAGGTGTCTAGGTTCATGTGGCTTTTTGAAGTTTGTAACTCCCCAAGTAGTGGTCATATATAAAGGGTTTGTAACTCATGGGAGTTACTTGTGATTTAATGCCTACTCTCTTATCTTTAATTCCCTACAAGTGTTGGAAATGATGGTCTATATAAGTCTTAGACGTTTTGGTGCATTGAGGGGTTAGAAGGAAAAAATGAAGTCAGTACACACAGAAAAATCGCATACCTATGCATATTCTTCAAGTATCGGTAAAAGTGTTGTAACTTTTCGAAGAACATTTTCAAGAACACTTCCTTCTGCACTCGTGTCTAGCAGCCAGTTCTCGCTCCTTCAAGTTCGAAAGGTGCATTTGTGTCGATTGTCTCTTTACACAAAGGAGGAGGTTAAACCGTTTTATCTTTGGGGACATTACGTCATACCATGTGCACTAGACGGGACTTATTTGTCTTGCGAATAGAGGTCTTCCACGACTCGGCATGTAAAGTTCACGATTAAATGCTTCGAGTTGGAATCTTTTCAAGACTTATAATAGTTAGGTTTTACATTTCTTGTAATTTTATGTTTTTTTACATTTTGTAAGCAATCTTGAAGACTTTTCCATTGTAACCACTGTAATATTTCCAACATTATTTTATATACATGATCACACGTACAATTAATTAAAATATCAAATGAAATATAGAATAGAAGAAATATATCGTGTGCTCCAATATTGTAGGGAACTTCTTTAATCACCTCGTGGTTCATGTAATGCCAACCAATACTTTGCATGGCGTGGAAGACAAGTGTTTCAACTCATAAGAGGCTTCCAGCAGCTTCGCCTACTTATTGAAAAATTTCCGCCCCTAATTAATTACGTCATCAGTTAATTAATTAAGTTAAAAAAAACAGTTTAACGTCCCAACCGCACACTGAAATCTGGTTTAATTTATAGTTATCTTTTTGTTTTATTGAAAAATGGTTAAAAATTATGACCTTTAAGAACCTTTAATAGCTGGCGTGACTTAAATAAAGCCCTTGATTTCTATGAAAAGATTGTTTAAATGGTGACTTTTCACCGGCGATAAAGGCTAAGCCAATTTAATTGGGCAATTTAATTGATATCTTTTGAAATTTTCAGTTTTTGAGATAGAGATGTTTTCATAATTAGTTCGTCTAATTAACTGATTGTTCGTGACCAACAACAAATGAAATTGTGGGATTCAAATGTAGAAAAAAAAATATATCATGTTTTCTTGTGGAGTGAAGCATAAGTAATAATTTTCTGTAGTCCTATCACTTTCAAATATTTATCATATTTGTTGAAATGGGTTATATATTACTCTATTGACTTTCAAGGTACTATATATTTATGTTCGTTACCTTTCGGGTTGCACGAAGAACCAATAGAAATTTTCAAATAAGTTTCAATTTTTTCAAATACAGGAAATTATATTTAATTACGGAAGGCATATCGACAACCTTTTGTTATTTAGAAAAATAATTAACTAATTAATCTGTAATTAAGATCTGTAACACGTCATAGGTCAATAAATCTTTGAATATATAACATTTCCAGGCCAGTTTTGAGAAATCCACCAACCCACCCTGCCTTGGGCAATAATATTGGGCGGTCAGGATTGATCAGTATGCCAATTTTTTTTTTTAAAAATAAGTTTAATTTATTTCTTATTTGATGCCACGTTTACAGTGTTTCCCATCCGCCAGAGTAATGGTCTATCGACCTGTTTGGGAATTTTGGAAGATTGACGTGTGGCCCTTTTTTTCTCATTCCCTTCAAGCATTATTCATTTGCCCAAGATAGAGGCAGTTTAAAAATGCCATTCATTTACTAAATAATTGAAGCTTAGAATAATATTAATGAATACTTTTATTTATTAGTCCTTAATTGCCGCATTACAATTTTGATTTTCATCATTGCACCACCTTTTAAATTGTTCTTTTTTGTTTATTTATTATTTTGGTAGATTTACAATCACATGATATTAGATTTAATATGCAACTTAAGATTTTTCAAATTCAAATCATCAACATTTGTTAGAAAGCTGTCTTTGTATTATGATCCGCAATTTGGACGACAAAACACGTACGCAAGTGTATATTCAGTAATCAAAGACATGGACCTCGGCTTTATTGATCGAATATTTTTCATTTTCGTATTTAAAAAAATAGTAATTAGTAAATAAGCACAAGCCCGCGGGCTGGCCCGCCCCGTTGCGGGCTAACCCATCTCAACCCATGGCCCGCAGTGGGCCAGCCCATTTAGACCAGCCTCCTAGTGGGCCTATAAACTCTCAACACAAACTCTACCTTTTTTAAAATTCCAAATAATTCCATCGCTAAAACATATCATTGGAAAATTCAATCAAAAATTCAATAAATTTAGAATATATAACAACACCAGGAAACAGTTTTGAGGATAAGATCCACTAGTATAAGTAATTCTTTATCTGAATCAATATATTAAGACAATGATCGGATTGATCAGTATGCTATTTTAAGTGTTTTAGAGAATGACACCAAGCACTATTAATTGTTTCATATCTATAAAATTGATTTTTCTACAATATCAATGATCAAAACTAATAGGATGTGACTAGAGCAATTATGTCAACTCATCGTCATTTCAATGATCGAATATTATTTTACATGAAAGTGGAAAACCATTGGATTGATGATGGTTTTGGAATTTCATCTCATCTCTCCTTCCATGAAGGTCATATTCGAATGGAATATCCATCATAAAAACTTTGTCACTTTGCTTTTTGTGTGAATTTTGTAGTGTTTCTCAGTTTTCCACTAATTTTAGATAAATTAATTGACTTTTTATAACCTTCACACCACCGACATTCCACATAATTTGGGATAAGGTGCATTGATGATGATGATGATGATGATGATGATGTCTTGTACATGCTACTCCTGGAGAAATATACCAGGTGTAGTATTTACCGTAGACATGCATATAATATACACCAGACTGTACATGTGTGATTATGTGAGTTTTACACATTTATAATAAATCAACGATTATTACGCATTCAGGTGTAGGATGAAATAAATCGTCCAAGAGATACATTTATAAAGGCTTGTAATTATATTATTTCAAATAAATAATAATATATTATATTACTAATTAATTAATAATCAAATTTTACAACAAGACATGACAGTAGAAAATGTTTTCTCAGAAATATAGAACCAAATATACATTTTCTCACAGTACTATATTTACCAAAATAATTTCCTTGGAACACTCAAAATAAAATGAAACAAAAATATAACTTTTCCTTTTTTTCATTTTCATATATACATTTTTTCCTTTTCAATGTTTGAAACCCCAAAATGCACTATAATTTATTTTCTTTTCAACTCCATTTTCAAATCTATTTATATTTCAATATATAATAAACATGAAAATAAAACTAATTCACTTGTAAAAAGAAAAACTAATCCAAACATTATAAATTTTAAACTTTTTCGCCAAAGTGCATATTCCCCCTAATTGGATAAGCTATCTCCTTTTCAATCATTACTCTTTCATTCCCATCAATAGACACTAATCATCTATTTTGATTGATTGCAAAGCTGTACGTATTCAGAAAATACCAATAACAAGTCCAATTTTCAGGCTTTATTTATGACATGTTGCACATTTTATTATAATAATTAGATTTCCCAAGGCTAATAAAAATTCAACAAAAGACTGGATTGATCAGTTGTTGCTTGAAAGAATTAACTAATTTGCTTGAAGACCTTAAATTCCTACAACTTGCGGAACTCTAAACTATATAGAGTCAGCACTTTTATTCGCTTCACATTGGAAACCACCATTATAACTATTTAAAGGAGGATTAGGCTCATTAGTAACGTTTATCCTAAAAGCTTATCCATTATTATGTTAATTAGTGTATCACAAGTTTATTATTATATGAGAGTGTTTTCAAAAATTTTTGCTTTTAAAAGAATTATATTAATATAGCAGAAATAAAAGTAGTTGATAATCAAAATTTGGTTCTATTTGCAAATAGAATCAGAAATTGAAAGTATTTGGTGAAAAGTTGTAAACGTGCTTGTTTGCTTGTAAAAGTCAAATGAGAGGTGGAATATTACAGGAGATTTGTAATGGATAAACATTGAAATTAAATCATTAAGGAGTGAAATATTATTCAATTTTAATTTATAGCTGAAAATATATTACTAGAAGTTTAGTCAAGATTCAAGGGGCTAAAAACATATTACTAGAAGTTTAGTCAAGATTCAAGGGGCTAAAAACATATTACTAGAAGTTTAGTCAAGATTCAAGGGGCTACTGGCCAGGCATCACAATGTAAGTCCAAGCGGCTACGATAATCTAGAGGGGGGGGTAATAGATTATCTCCATCTTTTTGATTTCGTCCTCTTTTTACAACCGAATGCTCAAATACAATAATAAAGGTGCGGAATATAAACAACACACGTCGATTTAAAGAGGTTCAACCCACCTGGGCCTAATCCTCTACCACCCCAAGATATCCTGGGATGGATTTCGAAAAGAAAAGAATTTTATTAATTACCAAAATTAATACAAATTCAACTTACAACACCTTGAAGAGCACCACACTCTTCTTCAACACCACCTTTGGAGATTACCACAATCTCCTTTGATGATTACCACAATCTTCCTTCAACGACACACCTTGTGAAGATTACCACAATCTTCAACCTCAAGAATACCAAATTCTTCAACACCTCAATAAGAAGATTACCACAATCTTCTTCACCTATCACCTAGATCATTCAAGTGTGTTCTTACCACAAGAACACTCACAAGGATATCTTGTGTTTGAATGATAACCAAAAATCAAGATTACAACTCAATAATGAATAATACAATTTGAGTGCGAAGTGTAATCAAGAAAAGCCTAGACCTCAAAGATGTGAAAGTGATAAGCTTTAGACAATTTTACAACAAGAATAATAACAATGAAAGACCAAGTGTTTGCTTGAAGTGTATCTTGTTGTCTTTGTATCTCAATTGTTCTATTGGTTGCTCCAAAACTTCCTCTATTTATAGGAGATGATTGATCAAGCATAGGCTCCTCTTGGGGACCGAAATCTACAGAAAATTGCAATTAAAATCAAGAATATAGCTGTTAGAAATCAATCCCACATTTTAAGGAAATGTGTCTGTGTCAAACTCGTCAAATTTGTCATTGTCAAAAGATAGAGCGGCCGATTAAGCACAGAAATAGACGTTAGAAGAATACACATCAAAATAACACAGGCGGCCGGCCGACGATACCTCGGCCGTCGACCATCACCCCCCCGATCCCCATGGATTTTGCAAAGATCAAGTGTTACGCTTTTGAAACACACTTGCAGCACCGTCCGCACCCTGGGCGGCCGGCGTCTCCGACGGCCGACGCCTTGGCGGCCGGCCGACCGCCCTTTTACACTCCAGGCTCAACTTTTGGGTTCAACGTACTCTTGGTGCGGGTTGCCCAATAGGGCGACCGGTTGGCCTCAAAACCAAAGTGTTATCCAATATTTAATCGAAGATAAACAACAAGAAATACTCCGAAAAATAGTAAAAACATTTTAGACCATCGGAGTATTAGGACAACATTTAGAAACATCGTTTGAGAGTGAAAACCCAATAACGTAAAATCATTAAAAGCGTTGTCCAATTTAGACGAAAATAAACTTGAAGAAATACTCCGGAAAATATTAAAACCATTTTAAATCATTTAGGAGTATTTAGACAACAATAAAAAAAACATTGTTTTGGTGCAAAACAAAATCATCAAAATTAAGATAAAAACATGTATCAAACACACAATTCACATCTTAAACAATTCAATAGCTTTTCAGCTAAAAGCCAGTTATTCTAATTTTACCCCTTTAACCATTGAAAAGTTCGAGTTGCATCCTAAGTCCTAACTACTTATTTTGGTTTTCAATAATAATAATAATAATAATAATAATAATAATAATAATAATAATAATAATAATAATAATAATAATAAAAGTATAACGTAGTAATTGCATAATGCTGACGTCCATTATTTCTAAAAACTAATCTTCTTTGCCAAATCTTATTATTAATAAACTGATAAATCAAAACAATTTATTAATTAATAAGCACCTTATATGCTTAACGCACCGGCCTAGATTTTAATTAATTGACAAAAAATCATGTAATAATTTCACACACACAAAAAAAGATTATAGTACTAATAAATTAAGAATATTGCAAGCTCAAAATTGGATGAAAAATTCATTTATGATGAAAAAATTTATTTCCATTAACATTTTAGCGTGTGTGTCGGCACTGCTTTCATCAAGATTTGAAGAACTAAAGAACGAGCTTGGCAAAATTCCACGAAAAATAATGTTCATGCGATTAAAATGATATTATTCATGAACTAAACTGTAACTTTTGGGGAAAAAATATTTTCACAAATAATTTGGTATGTTTTCTCGCGATTTAAATGGAATTCTTCACGCGTAGTCTGTAATTTTCGGGAAACAAATTATTTCCGGCATATATCCATTTATTTATTGGCCATAAATTAAATTTATCAATAAACCAGGTTTAAAAAGTCCAAGTCCAAGAAATGGAGACACACCTATATATGTTACGTCACATATAACAAAAGGGCCAAATGCTAAGGCATGATGAAGGCCTTTAGAAGGGAGTTTTTTATTAGTCTCCCGGCTTGCAAATTGCAATATTAATTTTTTCAACTCACCATTATAAACTTTTTAAATTAATCTCATGGCCGCATTCCCCCTGAATAAATTTCAATTTTCCATTAATTAATAAATGAATGTATATCCAATAGCAAACAAGTAAAGAGAACGTTAATTTGCATACTTCATGCGACTTTATTTGGAAAAAAAGATGAATTACTATTAAAGAGTGATGATGCATGTGTTTACGTTTTATCTTAGAATTCTTGGGTGACAAGAAGACAAAATAAAGCAGCCAATTATATAGGGGCATTATAAATTATAACTTACTACGTATTTGCTCACATCATTTTCCATGTTTAATAGCGACTCCTATTTATTCTCCATTAAAGTGTTTGATCGTGATGTTATTTGTTTTAGGGATAATTAAAAAAGCACTATTGAGATTTGACCTAATTATAAAAAGTACCCTTGAGGTTTGAATCAATGTTAAAATTAAGGGGCTAACTGTAATATTTATAAATGTGAAGGAGAATTTTGAAATATTTTTTTTTGCATGTTTATCAATGAGGTAAATGTTAGATAAAATAAAACCTCAGGGGTAACTTTTGTATTTTTATAAGTTAGCTGATTTTTTTTATAATAAGGTCAAACCTAGTCAAGGGTACTTTTTGTAATTAATTCTTTGTTTTATTGGCAATTAAGCCCCTAACCTTTATGTATTGTATTTTTTCTACCAAAGTAACATGGTAGTAATTGCGTCAAAGTCCATAATTGAAAGAGGTAGTCTTTTTTTTTTTTTTTGAGGAAAGAAAGAGCTAGGTAATCTTAATATATGGGTAATATACTAAAAATTTATTTTTCCTGCAGCTTAATGTATGTGAACAATTGTACCATAATAAAAGCCATTTTTTCCTAACACAAATTAATTGAAGTGATAAATTTTTTGATAATCAAATTAAACAATCATTAATTTGTCTATATGAAAGAATTAGACAAGAATTGAAGTTGAGCCAAGTTTTAAATAAATATATAGGCAAGTGCTGATGGTGGTAATTTATTTTGAACAGATGTCTTATAAGATGGTCGCACAGTGCCACATATTGAATTTTTAGTATAAAAGTGATATTTTTAGTTTTCAAAATGATACTTTTAGTGTAAAATGATATCTTGTCTGAAAGTATCACTTTTACACAAAAATATCACCCGCACCGTGCAACCATCTTACACAAATTTTTACCTTTAATTTTTATCCGCGTTCAAACCAAATAAAAAAAAAATTGAATTACTCATTCCATAATTTGGAATGAGATTTAAACCAATATTTGGAATGAGATTTAAACCAGTCAAATATTGACGTGGTCGAAAAAGAAATTATAAATAAAGGAGACACGTTCAGTTGAATCCAATTCTGATAATTTTGGTTGTATCTGTGACCTACCCCATTACGTTGAAGACCTATTCTGATTTATTTAAAATATTCTTTTTCTTTTTTCTTTAGTTTATCATTAACATTTGTTACAATTTCATCAAGTGGAGGATTACTAAACTCAACTAAGAAAATACATCTGGACCAAAACAAAGTGCAATTGGACAAGTTTTCTCACTTATATGCCAACATCTTTCAGACCAAATTACGTAATAACGACAACCGTAAATATTTTTCCTAATCTTATCTAAGAATAAATCAACATATTCAGAGATTTTGTGGGATCACTTTCACAGTAATTCCTTTTCTTACACCAATCATTCGCAAGAACAGAGATCACCATAATTTACCGATCAAAAAAAAAAAAAAGAGATGACCATAATTTGGGTGGCGCTATATATTGACACCCCAAAATTGATAAATACATCAACTTTCATATAATTTCAAAAATATCATTCACTTAAAAGACTATATTACTCTTATTTCAAGATGTTCTAAATACACTCACATTCTTCTTCTTCTCGAAAAAAGTTGAATTTTCCCTTTGTATAAATCCTAGATTTTTCCAATACCCAAATTGTTAAAGATTCGGACAATAAAGTATTCATATCCCTAATAATGAATGTATATATATTCTTAGTTTATAACATAAAATGTGTTATTTCTCAAATTTATAGGTTGAAAAATACTGTCGCATAGTAGCAATACGACATTTAGCATGATCACGTACTATGACAAAATATTTATTGTGCCATCGTGCCACATGACACGATGACAAAAAATCCATCATGCTATCTTATCATGTGGCATGATGGAAAAAATACCATCATCCATCGTACCATCGTGACATGTGTCATGATGGCGAAAATATCATTGTGCCATGTGGCATGATGACAGAAAACCCATCATGCTATCGTGCCACCAAGGGTTTTTTATGAAAGGGTAAAATTAGAAAAAAGGCAGGGTGTATTGAACAATTTGGTCATATTTTAAAAAATTGGGGGTGATGTATTTAGAATGTGGGTGTCTTTAAAGGAAAACTAAGTGTCAATAGCGTCACCCCCATAATTTAAGGGTAGTGTATTACAGTCTTGGTGAATTCTGCTTCACAATGATCAGAAGTGCCGACGACATCGAAGGATCAAGAAGCAACACCGCTGTGAACGTTTGGCTGCCACAAACTTGTAGCGCAAGTATTATCGTTCACCCTTTAATTTGTAAGGGTGTTGACCGGGGATTATAGAGAAGTGGAGAATCCCCATCCCCGCTCACATCCCCAAATTAATCAGGGATTCCCCATCTCATTCTATTCGTATCAACTGAGTTGGTTCCCCGCGGGGATATTGCATGTCATCCCTAAATACACGAGAGAAAGTTCATAAAACTATTAGAAAAATATATATATGTAATAGTACAAAATATAGGCCTAACAGACATACACCACACGTGCATTGCATGAGTAAAAAGATTAGTTTGCACTAAAAATAATTGTAACGGTCTACATATGGTGGATTCCATATGTTACTCACACTACATATAAATAATTGTGATTGTTATGAAATTTGAAATCGCAAAGTTTTCTGAAAATATTCCATAAATAGAATCTAAAATTACTATTTGTGTGACTTTTAAATTTTTTATAAACATAATTATACAGCCTGCTAATTGATCAGTAGATGTACGTGTGAACAACACTTGATTGCATCACACCTATAAAATAGCAATATCATTTTTGAGAGAGCATATAGTTGAAAATCTTAGATTTGGTCGATAATAAATGGGAAGTAGAAAAAAATAAGTAGTCTAAGATCGTCTTCATAAATATTATAGCTCACAATTCAATAAAGTAATTAAAAAGAAATAAATATTGTAGCTGATCTCTTTAATTGATGTTAGATACATGTATATATTTCTCTCATAACATGTGTACTTCTTCTCCAAAAAAAAAACATGTGTACTTAAAACCAGAATATATAGGAGTGATTGCTTGACCTTTCGTTCCGCTCATTTTTACTTTTAAAGTGAATAGTGTGAAAAAATTATTTTAAAAAATAAGAATGAATTTTGAGAATGTGATTGAATATAAGATGAAAATTTGATGATAATAGTTGATGTGATAGTTTTTTTAGTATAATAGTGATTAGATGTGACTGGTGATTCGAAAAATAAGAGAGAGTGAATAGTTTATTTGTGATATGATTGTATAATAATGATAGTTGATGCGATATTTTTTTATTTAAATTATATTTAGATGTAATTGATGATTTGAAAAATGAGTAAAGTAAATAGTATATTTTAAAAAAAAAAAAACTCACAAGCAATCACATGTTCCTTCAAATTTTGTCCAAAAAGTGGAAGGGGTGAAATTTTTTTCATAGGCAAGCACTCCCTATATTTCCAAGTCCCAACTAGCTAGCTAGCTAGTAGCATGGCCCGGTGGAGAGTGGAGAGGGAAGAATAAGATACATCTGTCACAGGTAATCAGTGTTCTAAAAAGCGCTAGGCGCTACTGATAGGTGTGAGTTTTGCATGTATTTTAGGGCATATTTATGGCTATAATTGTTTATAAACATGCAATAACGTGTATGAAATGGTATATATTCGCTCTTTGTGGGAAAGATATTACGCTTTGCTCGTTTTGTAGGAATTTAACAATATTTGGAGTGATTTTGTGACAAATACGAGCATTGCAACCTAAAATCATCAAGAATCGAGCGATTACACCCAATTGGAAGCCAACTATATGGATTCTAGAGTCATAGTGATGAGTCGTGTGTCAAAAGAAGCATGGATGATCAAACAACAAGAAGATTTATCTCAGGAACATCCAAACGCGTATGGAATTTCCAAAGACTGGCAGGTTTAGTATTTTAGCCATAACTCTCTCTACAAAATTGATATTAAGGTGATTCAAGTGGCTATGGAAAGCTAAAAGAGAGGGCTACAACTCTTATGAAGACCCCGCAAACAAATTTGGACGTTTGGGTGGCGCACGGGTAACCCGTGCGTGGATGCACGACCCGTGCGCCCTACAGAGACTGGATGTTTTCTACGGGATGGCGCACGGGTAGCCCGTGCGTGGATGCACGACCCGTGCGCCCTACAGAGACTGGATGTTTTCCTACGGCTCGAGCACGGGTAACTCCGTGCGTGGGCGCACGACCGTGCGTGCTTAAAAACTCCAAAAATGATAGCAAATTGACTTCAGACTTCAAAAAGGGTATAAATACCACTTCTTGGGGCGCACACCAGGGGAGGAAAGGTCTGGAAAAGACCCAAGAACACAAGAAATAGCTCAACTTCATCAAGGAAGAATCAAGAGAAGAATCGGGTCGAATCGGAGCTTGAGGATTGAAGATAAATCGAGAGATTATCCATTTCCCTAAGTTTTCTCATTCTTTGTGCTTTAATCTTTCATTTTAGCTTGTCATGAATATGAACAATTTGTCTATGAGTTGTTTATTTTTAATGAGTAGCTAAACTTCTTGTGATTTCCGGTTTTGGAAGTAGATTAATTGAACTCTTGTTGAATGTTTTAATCTTAGTTGAAGTTATTGTCTTGAAAGCTTGTTTGAGTACTTTGAGCTTATTCTTGTTTTATCACTTGGCCAATGATTTAACATGTTTGATATATTGATTCATAATTCGAGAGATGAGTTTCAATATTAGATCTTGAGTACTTGACACGAATATTTGCATGAATCGAGAGGTTTGTAGATTTTTCCGAGGACATTTGATCTTTTGTGCATTTGGGAGTTGTGTATCTTATGTTGAGTAGAGATGCTAGCATAGATATTTCAATCTACACTTTATATACATCTCGAGAGGAGGATAAAATACCGTTGTGATCGTCATAGGTGTATTGATAATAACTTTGGCTTTGATTAAATCGGACAACAAGAGGAATATTAATTGAAACCATAATCCCGGAATCCATTTCATTATCTTGATAATTCCATTATTCTTAGTATCTTGTATTTTTGTGGTTATTCTTGTCTTTACCTCCACAACAATCATCCAATTCTTTATCGCCTAAATAAAAATAAGACTATCTTAGTTCAATACTTAGCACATTAATTTATTAGTCTCTCGTGGATACGACCTTGCTTACCCTATTCTATAAACTACACCGTACACTTGCGGTGAAGCTAAAAATAAGGCGAACAAGTTTTTGGCGCCGTTGCCGGGGACTAATACAATTTTTGATGCTAATATTGCGATAGATAGAATTATTTTTAATTTAGATTTTTTTTTATTTTATTTCATTTTTCTTTTGTAAATTCTACCTCTACAATGTTTGATTTGTTTCTTTGAATTGTTATAGGTGCACGCTCGGATGGAGGGAGTCAATTATTTCAATAATCGTAATTTCTACAGTTATGGGAATAATCCTACTCCTACGCACTATTGTTCAAATTGGGGGATTTACGAAGATTTTTCATATGCTAGCACGGAGAATGTAATTCCACCACCATCAAGCTTCAATATAATGAATGGGTTTACTAATGCAGAGGCAAAGCCATCTTTGGAAGACGCCCTCATTGCATTCATGAATCAAATGACTTCATTTGTAAGTGAGACAAGGAACCGGTTCGATGCACAAGAGGCTAGGATGGACATGATGGAGTTGCAAATGGCCAGTTCGATAAAAAATCTTGAGACTCAATTGGGCCTATTAGCTACGATTATTGGTGAACAACAACAAAAGAGCCATTTTTCGAGCACCACCAAGCCAACTCAAAGGAACAATGTAGTGCCATTCATCAAAAGAGTGGTATCGCATACGAGGAGCCGAAGATCCCGAAAAGCAAGAAAGTTCGAACCAAATACGGATTGTTCTGTACATGCACTTTCACCCCATGTATGGTACCGAAATTGAGCAAAAACAGACAAGGAACACACGAACCATGTGTGTACGCCCGTGCGGCAGCGTGCACGATGTCATAAGAAAACTATTCCGAATGAGACGGGCACGGAATATGTGTACACGCACGGACAACATGGGCATAGCCCGGATCAAAATGTTCCAATATCGGACTCCAATACTTGCTTGGAAATCCCAATTATGCATTACTAGATGCAAATAATGGAAAAACGATTGCTTGACCATGATCCAAAGCAACTAATATATGCATTCAAAGGTGGTACAAATCGAAATTAACAGCGCCAAGCTAAAGACGTTAAATATAGCGCTTGTTGGGAGGCAACCCAACGGTTTGTGGTGTGATTTTTGTTTTTGTTTGTTTTCTTTTGTAAAAAAAAAAAAAAAACCCGAGTGTTCTTTGCGGCATCACGCACGGGTGACCCGTGTGCAAGGCGCCGCGACCGTGCGTCCCTGCTAAGACAATATTAAGGTACAAAACTCGAAGTGATGGTTGAAGGAAGAAGTCCTAGCGATATGAGGAGATGCGAGAGGGCCACCACCCGCACAATGAATCGTAAATCCACACGATTTTATATTGAAATTCTATCTTCTCTACGTGCGATATAATTTCATTTAAGTTTGGGGGAGAGATAGTTATTTTGATATGAAATGTGTGGATTAAAAACAAAATTGCATTTTTGTGTGTTTTCATATAGTTGCATGTAGAGCATTTTAGGTTGCATTGCATTAGAAGACGTTTATTGCTTTAATAGAGTTTAGAGAGTGAGTTGACCAATATTGAGATTCTCGTGCTTTATGTTGAAAATTTTGTATTGTTAGGATTGGGTGTTGAGTATGAGTTGATTGAGCCATGAATAGATGATATTGAGCATGTGGATATTGAGAACATGGTTTGATGCTTTGAATTACGTATTTGCAAGCCTGTGAGCTTTTGAGCCTTTAACGCTTTCATCATATGCGCTTGTTGATTGATTTGAGTGTATCATTCATGTTGTTAGAATTCTAGAACTTGCTCGGTATCTCTATCAAAGTCACATGTTGTATGCGACCAGAAAATGATCAAAGGCCATTTTTGTTAGCCCTTCAAGCCTTTTTGCTTACCTAATGATGATATTGAAATCCCTAGTTAGCCAACTTGAGCCTATTGCCTAATTTCTTGATAGCAACAATTCAAGCCTTTAACTTGATATATTTGTTACCCTACACTTGAGCGTATAACATTGAGTAAAGGAAATGAATGAGGTTGAATGAGTTGGAATTGAAAAATTGGATAATTGTGCAAAATTGGTTGATGGGAACAAAAGAGGAAGAAAAGGAGGAGAAAAGAAATGTTGAAAATTCATAAAAGAGTCGAAAAAAAAAATCGATTTTATGATGTGAGTTTTCATTGAATGAACTTGGAGGCTAGGAATTGTAATGTAAGGTGATAATGTTTACAAAAGAAATGGGATGGAGATAAGAAGAGTTGATGAAAATGAGAGAAGGATTTAGTAGCATATTGAGCTTTAATGTAGATGATTTATATGCTCATCGGTCTATACGCTCGAGTTTGAGTCACTCTATCCATATTTTCCTACCCTAACCAAAGAACCTTCATTATAACCAAAAGAAAAAGTCCTTTTTGATTCACAAATTGCATACATTCTAGTGGCAGAGATATGAGATGATTTGCAAGCTTATGGTAATTCTTCAACATTGAATTGAATTGAGCGTAAACACGTCCTATACTCATGTGAGATGAGAGTATACACTTGATCTTGAGAGAAGTGATTCAAAGCATTTACCATGATTTATTTGATGTGTGCTCTATGTTAGATGTTTGAGGCTTGGTCGATTCGTTGCTTGACACCTACGATAAACAATGCGAATTTTATGGAGTTGTTGTGCGTTCTACTTTTCATTACTCCCAATCATGTTTTGTCTAGTTTTTAAAAGCGTTGACCGGGACGGCCAACAGTTTAAGTTTGGGGGATTTTGATAGGTGTGAGTTTTGCATGTATTTTAGGGCATATTTATGGCTATAATTGTTTATAAACATGCAATAACGTGTATGAAATGGTATATATTAAACTCTTTGTGGGAAAGATATTACGCTTTGCTTTTGTAGGAATTTAACAATATTTGGAGTGATTTTGTGACAAATACGAGCATTGCAACCTAAAATCATCAAGAATCGAGCGATTACACCCAATTGGAAGCCAACTATATGGATTCTAGAGTCATAGTGATGAGTCGTGTGTCAAAAGAAGCATGGATGATCAAACAACAAGAAGATTTATCTCAAGGAACATCCAAACGCGTATGGAATTTCCAGCACTGGCAGGGTTTAGTATTTTGGACATAACTCTCTCTACAAAATTGATATTAAGGTGATTCAAGTGGCTATGGAAAGCTAAAAGAGAGGGCTACAACTATTATGAAGACCCCGCAAACAAATTTGGACGTTTGGGTGGCGCACGGGTAACCCGTGCGTGGATGCACGACCCGTGCGCCCTCTGAGACCGGATGTTTTCTCGGGGATGGCGCACGGGTAGCCCGTGCGTGGATGCACGACCCGTGCGCCCTACGAGACTGGATGTTTTCCTACGGCTCTGAGCACGGGTAACCCGTGCGTGGGCGCCGACCGTGCGTCTTGCTTGAAAACTCCAAAAATGACAAAGAAATTGACCTAGACTTCAAAAAAGCGGTATAAATACCACTTCTTGGGGCACACCGGGAGGAAAGGTCCGGAAAAGACCCAAGAACACAAGAAATAGCTCAACTTCATCAAGGAAGAATCAAGAGAAGAATCGGGTCGAATCGGAGCTTGAGGATTGAAGATAAATCGAGAGATTATCCATTTCCCTAAGTTTTCTCATTCTTTGTGCTTTAATCTTTCATTTTAGCTTGTCATGAATATGAACAATTTGTCTATGAGTTGTTTATTTTTAATGAGTAGCTAAACTTCTTGTGATTTCCGGTTTTGGAAGTAGATTAATTGAACTCTTGTTGAATGTTTTAATCTTAGTTGAAGTTATTGTCTTGAAGTCTGTTTGAGTACTTTGAGCTTATTCTTGTTTTATCACTTGGCCAATGATTTAACATGTTTGATATATTGATTCATAATTCGAGAGATGAGTTTCAATATTAGATCTTGAGTACTTGACACGAATATTTGCATGAATCGAGAGGTTTGTAGATTTTGTGAGGACATTTGATCTTTTGTGCATTTGGGAGTTGTGTATCTTATGTTGAGTAGAGATGCTAGCATAGATATTTCAATCTACACTTTATATACATCTCGAGAGGAGGATAAAATACCGTTGTGATCGTCATAGGTGTATTGATAATAACTTTGGCTTTGATTAAATCGGACAACAAGAGGAATATTAATTGAAACCATAATCCGGGAATCCATTTCATTCTCTTGATAATTCCATTATTCTTAGTATCTTGTATTTTTGTGGTTATTCTTGTCTTTACCTCCACAACAATCATCCAATTACGATCGTCTAAATAAAAATAAGACTATCTTAATTCAATACTTAGCACATTAATTTATTAGTCTCTGTGGATACGACCTTGCTTACCCTATTCTATAAACTACACCGTACACTTGCGGTGAAGCTAAAAATAAGGCGAACAGCTACTCAGACAGTAGACTAGGGCCTAGTGCCTAGGCGGAGCCATTGGAGGTATTAGGCGGGACATGGGCGGAGTTAGGTGGGCCTAATCGGAAGAATAACCAAGGCGGATAAGGGGTGTAGCGCCTAGGCGGGGACTAATCGGAGCTAGGCGGGGATTTTTAAAACATTGCAGGTAATCAATCCTGTTAAGTATTAACCTAATTTAAAAAGAGTGGTAATCAATGTTAAATTTTGGGTCGGATCGGTATACTCGGTCGGTCCAATTAACTGCAAAATCAACAATAGGTCAGTTTTGCACCTGATACGGGCCATATGGCATTGGCTATGCTGGGCCAGCTCATTCGACACATCCGTCATGGTCAACTCTACCAGAGCCGATATCTTGGGCTTTTGGAGCAGTCAAACTTGTGATTTTGGGCCAACTACGACTCTGATAGACTTGAATGATACTTGTGGTTCGCAAGATTAGAGATTATGTGAAGTGACCCTAGATTTGCCGAATTGCAATATATCATCTTAATATCTTCTATATATCTGGGAGATTGGGATCCAAGCTTTGTAGGGTTGGCGGAGAAGTTCCATTGCTATTAAGAAGATTTTTGGTGGTTGATCCGTTCAAGCACATCGGCACCTAAATTGAAACTTGGGTGAACCTTTTATTTATTTATTTTTTCATTTTTTCTAAAACTAATCTATGATTATATGTGTACGAATATTTTGAATTTTGAATTTTTAAAATATTTTTTAAATTGATTATTATATTTATCCATTTTAATTGTACATAATAATCTATTCTATCACTATGTTATGTAATATAATAAAAAAATAATAATAAATGTGAATTAACCGATAGTAACCAACGATTGACCTTTAATTGACATCAAGATTGATTTAAGAATTAAGACTGTTAAATTACAACCGATTAAATTACAATAACATTGATCAATATATACATAGGGATAATCTAAAATAATAATTATGGAATCGTGTACGTGAGCATCATCACAAATCGCCAACCATCCACCATAAATTCATATATAGACAAGCACAAGGGTTCTGAGATTGACCTTGGAGTGTCTCTGACTCAGCTCTGAGTCGCCTCTGACTATGATCAGCCTAACATCTTGGCTTCTTCTTAAAATAAAAATAACATGAGTACATGACATGACATGCATTTTACCCATGGCATGTATGATTGTATCATTGTATGGTGACTCATGGCTCCATAAAGGGTACCCCATACATGACTTTCTTTTTCTTCCAATTTTTATAGATTTATTATTAAACTAGGGGTGGGCGTGGGCGTATGAAATGGGTTAGGGTTCGAGAATCTCCTGGAATATTTATTAGAATAATTAAAAAATAAAAATTTAAAAAATATTTCTTTGGTGGGGGCAGAAAAAGATGTGATGTGATGGTGGGGCTATTCCACGTCATTCAGACTTGGAACAACGTTGGATTATTGAATCCCACAGCTCTGTGCTGACATCTAAATTTCTACAAATTAAGATTGAGGAGTTGCTAGCTCGCATAAAATACATTGATTTATGATTTTATGTGTTATCAAAAAAGACAAAAAGAAAAAAGAAAATGATGACAAGATTTATGTAAGGTGGTCCAGAAATTCAACTTAATTATTCCCCATTCGTTCCATAAACATTTGGATTGATATTTAATCCAAGAACTTTGGGTTGTATGGTTGTATTTCCAAGTTCAATTTTCAGTTCTAGTGTTGGAAAATGAATTTTCTAATTTTATTGATTTTCGTGTGAGAAATGAGAATATGTTTGGTTTGTTGTCTGAATTTCTGTTTGAAAATGAGAATATGGTTGGTTATTGTTTTTCAAATGTATTTTTACCTTGATTTGTGTAATTGAGATGAAAATTTGTTTGGTTGTGTTTTCAAAAGAATATTTTCCATAAAAAAGTGAAAACTGAAAATTTTCATTTCTACTGAAATTTTTTTAAACAAACATAAATCCATTTTTTCGAAATAGTTGGAAAGTGGAAAAATGATCTTGGAAACACAACCATACAAGGCCTTTTTTTTCTGTTTTTAAAAAGCAGCCCACTTTTTCTAAGTTAGCATTGAAAAAAATCAGGATTATAACTCAAAGGGTAATTACAAAAAAAAAAAAAACTAAGGTTCGGGCTAATTAGAAAAAAAACAGAGATATTTTAAAAAAATCAGGATTATAACTCAACAGTTGATTACAAAAAAAAAACTAAGGTTCGGGGTAATTAGATTTTGTCTTAAATTTAAGAGGGTAATTGTAAATTTCAAAAACTTTTTGAAATTTTTTGTGATTAGGTTGAACCTCAGGGGTTATTTGTAATTATCCCTAACTTAAAATGTGAATACAGCCTTGAAAATTTTTCCTACACATATATAAGTCAAAAAAAAAGTCAAGATAATATATTCGATGTCTCCTAAAGACTGCCAAGAAATTTCATATTTTTGTCCGAAAACTATAGTTAGCAGCACGCCCTCCGTACTCAACATATATAAGTCGAATTGTTTGAAGGTTCAACTTAAAACATGGGAAAACGAGAGTGCTTGTTAATGAAGATTATTGGTCCTTTTTTGACTTTGCCTTCAATTTTGGATAAGACCAAGCGTAGTCTAACACTCGTGTATTCAAGTATTGGGGCACCAAAACCAAAACTCCATGTATATTCAAAGTCAAAGTAAAACTATTTAATCATAAAAAAAAAAAGTAAAACTATTTATACTTGCATATAAATAATATATACATTTTGTGTACTAGTTTGAAAGTTTGAATATTTCGTCGGTGGGTGGAAAACATAATTGTGATTTCATATTTGGACACAGCCCAAAACTAAAAATTTAGTGGTAAATTTTGGGCTGGACATATGAGATCCTAATTAGAAGAATTAAAATTGAAGTTGATTCATGATCAAACTTATGAACATGTAATAATAAGTCAGTCATTAAGCCCATATTATATTATAAGAAAATTAAGATGTTAAAAATGGCACGAGAGCAACACATTAATTGAAAAGGGCAGCCCAAAAGAGTTAATTATTCTATTAACATCGTAACTTGTGGCTGATGTGGGAAACTTAAAATTTAAGTACGGCGGGCTGAACCAGGGAAAAATCTCCACTTCTAGAAATAATAGTTGGACTTAGCCTTGGCTATCAGAGTAAATAAAAAACAAAAGAAAAAAAATGAGGGCTCAATATAGGTTATGTAATTGTAAATCTTTTCGGTTGCATTTAATGGAATGATTTGGATTTGAAGATTGAATTTTGGGAAAAGAATACAAATGACTTCATCCAATGTGGAGCGGGGACATGATAATGGGGTGGGCCGAATAGAAAACTCAAGAAAAATCAGCTAAAAATATTTTTTCTAAAAAAATTTCTCACTAATTTTTTTAAAAAAAAGATGGGGGGCCAGGGCCCCGCCAATAACTCCATCAATGAATTTGAAATCTACCACAATAACTCGAAAAACAACTCAAAGCAGGAGTTTTAGGAGTTTTAGGATTTGAATTGTTGTACATTGAGATTACCTAAACAAGCTGATTAAACCCTAAAATGCGCTTAAAAGGCATGGGTTTCTTATTTTGAGAATGAGCCAAAATTATAAATTTGAGTTTATATCCACATTTTTATGAATTCTATACCCAAACCTGGGCTTTCGAAATGAATATTCCCTACAACAGTTGCGCTCTAAGGGAAAAACGAAACTCCATCAAAGTCATATCTGGGCTGGATATTTTTCGTCTAAACTAAAATTAAATATAACTTCATTAAGTCGGGGCCTGAATCCAAAACTTTTGGGCCTGATAACACAAGCTGGACTGGTTGTACACTTGTACGGTTGTACCCTTAAACACAAAAACACTGTTGGCACAGAGGATTCTAGGATACAGTGATACACCATCGAACGGCCCACAGTTGCAGGAAAACTCTCCAGTTTTCCCACCAAATCCACATCAATCGATTTCGTGTAGAAAAAATTTCAACTGAAAAAGATCGAAACAAACAAAAAATGGAGATTTTCAATCTTCAAATGCCACAAGTTTCTACAAAACAGAACTCTCCAGAGCTTCCATGGCCAAAACCCCGAAAAAATGCTCGTCTTCGTGGTAGATGATTCCCCTACTTTCTTCTTCCTCTACTGCCTCATCTTCATCATTTTCTTTCTCATTCTCTTCCGTTTCGTCGTTGTTTTCTTCTTCCTCATCCTCCTTTTTGTCCTCTGCTCCGACGTCGTTCACCTCCTCTTTTCTCTCCTATGTCCTCCTTGAATGCGTCTCAGGATACTCACACCCCCCGCCGCTAAAACTGTATGCACTCTTGACTCTTCTCCCACTTCTCTGCTTTTGCCTATGTAACGATTTTGCAATTAGACCATGAGTATTTTGGTTATTATGCATTTATTTACATCATATTTCGAAAAAGGTACATTTTGGTTTGGTTTGGTGCAGGTTTGGGTTGTGATAAAGGGGTGCAGGGGATATATTCTATAGGAACTGGATAGTTGACAATGCCGAAGAATTGGGCTTGAGCACACCAACTGTTTGATACAATTGATTCGAATGAGACATGAACTGAAGCAGTACTATTGCTATAGTATTGGTTGCCTTTCTTATATGGCCTTATCCTTATCGTGTCGTGAAGATGATCTTATATATGTGTATATATGTATAGTTTGTAGAGTCTATTGTTGTAGTTGAATTGTGTTATGTTGAATTGTGTTATAACCATAAATGCTTTTGTGTACATTTTGTAATATATGGATTATGGATGATTGATGTTATATAGTAAACGGATGTCTTAGTCTCTTAGAAATGGCACAAGTGAATGGAATTGGATCGGTTGAGTTTGCGCAGTTTTGCTATTTCAGCTCTGATATTAAAACAGTTCATCCTAAATCTGTTGGCTATCTGATATGGCATATTGTTTTGAAAACCAAACGTGATTTAATACCAGTTGGTTCTATTTGCTACTTGCAATGCTATCTGCCAGAATCTAAATCTTAAGGGTTAATTTTCAATTTTCAAGTTTCCCAATTGTTGATCGGCCATTTTTTAAGTAAGTTTCAGTATTGAGTTTATGAAGTAAGTAAATTATTTGCAGTTTCTAAATCGATGCTTCTTTAACACCGGGACTCATTACCTTTCTGTTGCTGCATTGTTTTCGGATAATCACTATAATGATGATTTAATTTTGAGGATGCTAGAAGATATAAAACCACAGTAGGGACATGATGCGGGCGGAAGCGTGAACAAAGATAAAACTCACCTCGTACATTGATTCTAGACTAATACCATAAGAGAGACAAGAATTGAGAGAAACCCTCGATTTTTATTTCAATAATCAACCTCCCTAAAAATCATAAAAAAAAGTATTTGTAGGATTAAACTCCTACTAAAATAAAAACTCATAACTATTGAAAACTCTTAAAAGATAATAACATAATCTATTAAATCTAATCCTAATAGATCTTATATCCGTCAGGACATATTAAGCATCAAGCAGTCAGGTGATGTGTGTGATAGATGTTAAGAATATTATGGTTTTGTGGCCTGATAGAGTTTTCCAGACGTTGCCCTAAACTCCCTCTATTGAATCTCTCCATTACAAAAGAAGAATTAAGGGGATATATCGGAATTCTCATATTTATGCTGAGTTACACCTCTGTAACACATTTCGGTTTTACTTCTTTGGAAGGTTGTGTTTGTTCGTGAGAATACTGTATATTCCTCTTTATCAAATTGGAATCACCCTAGGATACATAGAACAACAGAGATATTATAAAGAAGGTGATTCTTTGTTCATCAGTAAGGTAGAACTTCTTTCTTTCTTATCAGAACCTGAAGACATGGTTTGTTTGTAACTCTACTGTTGTATCTCATTGATTGTGGTCGAAACCAGAGTAGAGAAGGCAGGAAGGTTTCATAGAATTTTAACATGTTTGGAGTTGTCATCACAAATCACTTGGCACCATATACGTGCTTAATTAGTTCTTGGAGATTTCTTTCTTCTGATGTCAAATATGCGAAACAGTGTAGTTGTCGTGTTAGGGCTTTTGATTTTTCAGTAATTGCACAATGAGTTAGCTCTGTGCTATAATAGAAATACCTTTCTATAAGAAATAAGGCTAATTACAAAAACTACTACTGAAGTTTAGCATAATTACAAAAAACCTAGTTATCTTTTAAAATTGTTAATACTCCATTTGAGATTTGTTTTTGTCTTACTAATTGCATCCTCAAGAGGGGGTTTTTGTTAGGTAAATATTAACCTCAAGAGGGTATTTGTAATTTTGGAAGATAACTAGAGATTTTTGTAATTAAGATAAACCTCTGGGAAGTTTTTGAATTTATCACTAAGAAATAATTGAGCCTATCCATGTTATATACTTTTGTTATTTTTTGCATGTTGACTATTATCTAGCAAATCTCGTTAAAGTTTAGTGCTTGTCCTCCTTTCTTTTAATCCTTTCCAGGTACGCCCAATTTTAGTTATCAACAACCTTTTTTTATTTCATTACAAACTAGCCGGCTGTAGCATTATGTTTCATTCCTCATTAATAATCTTTTCTATTTAGATTGAAGGCCAAAAAAATTGTTCTTTCAAAGAGACGTGCCTGTTATTAGTATGGTGTCGCCCAATGCTACAAGTATTGGTTCTTAATTTTGAATATTCTTCAATCGTACAACTTCAGTGACTATGTTCGCAGGAGGCAACAAGCTGTCAGCCCCTTGCCGACTGAAAAAACCTTTTCTCAATAATGAATTTCCTGACCTTCAATCTAAAAGAGGCCCCTACGTTTTGGTTTGGGAAAAGTTGAAAGATTTGGTATTGGTAACCTCCATGGAGTACTTGATTGTACAGAAAGGATAAACATCATTAACCAGGGTCCCCTACATATTCAAGCTTTTCATATGTTGTATTCTTATCTTACCTTGTCTAGTAGTAAACATGGCTTGCCTCTATAATATCCTTGATGTTTGTACAGATGAATTAGAGAGCTGAAAGTGATATATCAGATATTTTTGTCGCACCGCACATGAATTTTCGCATGCATGCATCTTTCAGAACCAGATCTTTTGTTCCCTCCATAACTGCTCTATAAATTTCATCGGTTGCAGCTAAGGTTTTCGTCATCAGCATCATTCATTTCTTTTGATCAATTCTTTTTTTTTTTGTTTGTTTGAGGATGAAAGGTGGTTTAGAGATCCTTGAGCTTGTGAAGAAAATGCTCGGAAAGTTTCTCACAAAATCCATTCAGTATGATTCTGATCACGCCATTAACGGTCGTGATGAGAATGCTTTGCGCGATCGCCTGCCAGAGGATGTAAAGGAAGGGCAGTTTGCTGTGCATACAGTTGATGACGGTGAGTTGAGGAGATATGTGTTACAACTGAGTTACTTAGCCGACCCGGGCTTCCTGAAGCTTTTAGAGCAAGCAGAAGAAGAGTTTGGTTTCGGACAAACGGGTATTCTTGCTATTCCATGCACATATAGTGACCTTCAAACTGTTATTGGGAATAATGGTAAAAGCTAAAGAATGGTTCTGGTGTCACTTCTAGGAATCTTGTATCTGCATGTTTATTCCATTTCATAAGATATTATTGTAGTTATACATATATCTGTATGTATTTTGATCTCATGAATTTTTTTTTTTTTATCTAGGCTTCTGTGATTGAGTTTTTCTTTTTTTGGTTAAAATGCAACTCTTGATACTTGAATTACATGATGTGGTTCCAGGCCAAAAACAACTTCAGCTGCTTCAAAATCAGCATCATCCTCTAACTAATATATGTCCATTTAGTCTTTGCTATATATTTTAGAAATCATCAAGTGACGATAAGTTTATCATTCGATTTAGTTTAATGGCTCTATAGTTTATCTTTCAATTTTCATTGCTACTTGATCGGCTTGTGATCAAGACTTTTTCCTTTCTTTTTATATATTTTTATTTATTTAAAAAAAAGTTTTATCTTTCAATTTGGTTTAATGGCTCTTAAAAGTTGCATATCTATATCTATATATATATATAAAAAAAGCAAAATGGTTTCTAAAATTGTTTTCCCGCCTAAATGACACTTTCTAAAAAAAAATTCTGATTTTTTTTTTTGGATTTTGGAATCCAAATTAATATGGTTGACTTTTAAATTTTGGTATGTATATAAGGAGAAAACATATAGGGAAGATTAATTTTGGTATCCAATTCAATAATATATTATTTTCAATTTAGTTAAATATGGTTTAAATTGACTAAATGACTATAAAAAAATACCGAAATTAAGGCTAAATCTTGATTGCAATCACAAATAAATGTTGAATCTTTTTCTATATAGCATGATTTAAAATCGGAAATGCTTAAACATCTATATCTATATCTATATAATAACAAATCACTTTCTAAAACTGTTTTCCCGCCTAAAAGACGCTTTCTAAAAAATTTATCTGACTTTTTTTTCCATGATACACCTATATTTTATCAATTTAAACGTAATTATTGTGAGATAACCATGTTTTTTTAACCTAAATTAACAAATTTGACTGTTTTTGTAACCTAAATTAACAAATTTGACTTTTTAATTTTGGTATGCATACTGAAATCAAGGAGAAAACATAAACAAAAGTTGACCAAATCTAATTTTTTTATACAACTTTGTTTAGTTTTGGTATATAATTCAATGAAATATTCAATTTAATTCATAAATATGATTTAAATTCAGTATATGACCGCACTTATGGATACTGAATCTTGATTACAATGAAGAATAAATGCAACGATTTTCCCAAAGAGGTTTATTTAAATCTTGACATCATATAAGATTCTAAACAATTTTGGTACATATCGTTTAAAGATTCTAAACAATTAAGATAAAAATGATTAATTTAAAGATTCTAAACAATTCTATAAAAATGGCTTAAATTTACAACGTGACTATAAAACATTCTTCAAAATACATAATCACAATTTATTATACAATGTTATCAAATATTTAGATTGCAATGTATTTATTTATAGTAATCACAAATAAATGCTAGAAAAATATTAAAAATGGTAAGTAAGCAATCAACATTGATATGCATATTTAACAAAATCATTTAAATTGTGTACTTTTTTTTGGCAACAATAAGAAATATTCCAAAATAATTAGAATATGTTGCTGGAATATCTAACCGGTACAAAATAATTCATTAACCATCTCTAATTATTTCCATATATAAATATATTCATTTATTTTAGACGTGTCTATCATAATATATTGATTTGTAATTTCCTTATATAGTTGTTCTTACACCCCTATAAATAGTGGACAATTGAAAAAGTTCATTACAACATTACAATCTCTCAAAGCTGCAATCTCTGATTGCAAATTCTCTCTTGCATCACATCAAAATCAATATAGGAAAAAATACATAGCTCCATTTATTACACTCATACAAGTAAATTCATTAACCTAAAGACATCTCCAGATTCAAACAAGACGAATTCATCAGCGAAAATTGTAACGTCTCCTACCCAATACCATGAGAAAGTTTTATGGATACAATATTCTGGTAAATAAACGGAATAGGGACTGCAAATTTGACAAGGGTATCATGCTTATTACTTTTTTATCAAACCGTGTCTCTTTTTCATTGTAATATTATACTTTACTTTCGAAGTATCCAAAAAGCTTTTTGTAGATTAAAAATGTACTTTTCTGTAAGATAGCTTTCACCATTTTTTGATTGTCTTCACCTAATATAATTTCACATGCATCATATAAGTTACATATATTATACACGTAGTTATGAATGAATATATATTTATCTTTGTATAATCTATATAACAACTTCTCATTGAATCTAAATGTTTTATATTTCAATTGAAAGCTTTGTTGATCTCTTGATATCACCCTATTTATGCACAAGAATACAAGTGAAATGAGTGTAACTGGTCAATAAAATATTATCACTAAAAGGTATCAAAAAACAAATTCTTATATATACCTGACACATGACTTGCCCCTCCATTGCATTCACTGTAAAATATTCACCAAACACATGACTTGTATTTTTTGTGACTCAAAACAAAACCAATATGGTTATCCATTTACCAAAGTCATATTTACATTTTCAGTTACTCGGAGACTCAGATGACATCTATTCATATGTATATCTATACATATGATGAACACACGTTAACAGTCCTTTCATAATAAAATTAAGTCTAAAAACCAAACTAAAAAAATCAATCTAATAAGTTCATATCGTTATTAGGATATATGTACATATACAAGTTGATTCTTAGCAAGTACAAAGGCATATAGCAGAAACTGAATAATTAAACTAATCATTTCATCAAAGTAATGCAAATTCAATAAATTGATTATTTTATATTAATATTATACCACTAGAAAAAAAAATCCATCATTTGCACAATATAGTTCGATAACTTATAGGTTTTGTTCATCGGTCATTAATCAGTTAAGTATAGTTAATATCCGAAAATATTTTTTCATCATATATGACGGATATCGAACTTGAAATTAGTATAATACTGATTAATTGTTCATGACAAAAAAAAATATGCGAATTTTTTTCTAACTACTTTATTTATCAGGAAAAATAAAAAAATTTCTCACATAAACATTATGGTCAAGAAATCAGTTTTCATTTTTGGATTAAATTATCATTGTTAAACTAACAACAAACTAAAACTTAAGATAAAGTAAAATGCCTACAATTACAGTAAGAGAAAATATAAACGAAAAATTAAAAAAAAAAATCCTTCTCTTTGTTATAAGGACGTCCAAACTGATTCAAACAAATGAACCACAACTTGCCTCTGAAAAGAAAATGATAAAAAAACATTAATTTTCTGAAACTCAAAATAATTTCAAAAGTAGGTCATCAAATTAGGGGGAAAAAACACTTATCTTTTTAAAAAAAACGTTCAATTAGATCACGTATAATCCGATAATATAGCCAATATATTAGTAAATTGTAAAATATAGAAGTATTTTATAAATCTTAAAAACTGTCATTTTTAATTAATGGGTTTAAATCTCAAATTAAGTGGTTAGTGATTATTATATATAATGTAAAATTCTTATTTTGAAGATAAAATAAAAACTTTCTAATATAAGTTTTAAATATAATTTAGAAATTTGTAAATAAAATGTTATTTGTAAATGATAGTTAAAGTTAATTTTAATTATTTTTGTATGTTTTGTTAGTTATTTACTATATTATATGCCTATCCAAAGCACACACTATATAGTTGTAAGGTATTAAACTAACATTCAATATTATTGTATGCAACTTATTTATTTTTTGATCTTACTTTGTTCACATATTTGCAGAAATTTTGAAAAACTCATATATGACATGTCTGAAACTGTATGCAAACATAGATTTGCAAGGCCCACTAAAAAGAAAATTTTCAAACCATTCACCATCACAAATACATCTCCGACAATAACGCCAAGAATTGAGTTGCAAGGATCCTCAAGAATTAATATTTATAAAGTGCAAACACCTTGTAAAAAGACCTACCAAATGGTAATGTTCAATTACGTGAACAATGATTTTTATGTTTTTAAAATAAAATCATAAAAAAAATTAATACTATTTTTTCAAATGGACTAAAATTTAATTTCTGTTATGAGATCAATTCTTAATTTGTTAGCTTACTAAATCAATATTTTTGCAGCTGATCAAATGATATCTGAAAGGACATCTTCAAGATTATCTACAATAAATGATTTACAAGGTCTCTCAAGTATAAATACTAATACATATTCAAATACATCGATAGTGTCATTACAGATGGTAATATCTTTTTCTTATATGAAGATTATTACTAATTTAGTATTAATAAAAATAATATATTTTATATTTATTTTAATAAGTTTACTTTTAAATTATTTTATTTACTGTTGCATAGTTTTTGCAGAAAATCGGACAAAATAAAAAAGATAGCTATGAAACTATTTGGAAGATTTGATTTGCAAGACTCTTTAAGCAAAATTGTTAATCCATTGTCGAACACTCCACTTAGTAACATAACAAAAGGTACATTCAAAATTATATTTATTTATTTTCTCAAAAACATATATAATTCATGCTACATATATTTATATTCAGTGCATATAATTTATTATTTATTATTTTTATTTACAATCACAAGACCAATATGGAAATATAATCCGAAATTATAAGAGAACAAATCGTTGAACATTCGAGTCCTCTAACATAAGTTTGAACTCGAAAACAATAATTGATATCATGGGTTGATGATTATACTCATATGTTCAGAAATTAGGCACATTTAAGTATTCCTTTTAGTTGGTTAACTGTATATTCATCGAATCGTATTCCTTTGAGTCTGATATAATTCATCCCATATAATTTGACGTAGATTTGATTCCGCGAATGACATTGACACCTTCGGATTTTAGAATCCCCTTCAAGTTCCAACGTAGACAGTTTCCTCTCATTGTATCTTATGTGATGACTATAAACAAGATCCAAGGACAGTCTCTCTCTAGTGTCGGACTGTACTTGAAGAATCCAGTATTCAATCATGACCAGCTATACGTTGTTGTTTCCCGAGTTACAAATCGTAAGAGTTTGAAAATATTAGTCTGTGGTGAAGACGAATCAAACAATAAACAATCGATAAATGTTGTGTATAAAGAAGTATTCCAAAATTTGTAATATGTACAAGTAGTGTTTTAATTTGAAAATTTTGTTTCAAATCGTTTTTATTTTTTTTGGGTTGTATACAATTATTTTGCACACCCGTTCAAATTATATAATTCAACAAACAGACAACATATGATTCACATATCATATGGTTTAACTTAATATCTTTCGTGCATCATCGCACGTCAAAGACACTAGTAAAAATTAATAGAAGAGGAGTACTGAATGTGTAGAGAAAAAGAACTATAATGAAATATGTCTCTGGTAAGGGTGTCAATTTAGATTGAGTCCGGGTTCGTGGTGCAGGTTCGCATGTCGAAACAAATGAGGCCGGACCCGACCTATTTAATTATTCATGTCAGAATCTTGAATCCGGACCCGACCTACTTATTTCACAAGTAATCCAAACTCGACCCGCATAACCCGTATAATAAAATTATTTATTTATATATATATATATATATAATAGTTTTAATTGAATAAAATTATTTTTTTAAAATCAATTGCTATCATACACTATTCAATCAATAAAAAGTATCACAGTTCACAACAAACAAAAAGAATCACATAATTGCATAAATAACATAAGATACTAATCATATATTAAAGACAATATTCAAAAAGACATGCATAATAATAACAAATACAGAATTAAGAAGGTTTTATCATTTAAATTTCAAGGATATGTCTTGTTTGTTGTTTTTTCTTACAATTAATTATTTACTTAATTTTTTTTAAATTCATAAACGGGTTAGACGGGTCATAGTAGGTTGACCCGAACCTGACCTGTTTAATTGACAGGTTATTCGGGTTCGACCCATTTTTTACCCGGATCTGGACCCATTAATTTCGTGTCGGGTTTGCGTGTCGGGTCCGAAATTGACACCCCTAGGCTCTGGTTGACAGCCTCATTCCAGCCCTTAAGTTTGGGCAAATTACAAAAAGACCTAAACATGTTTCATAATTTAAAAAAATCCTCAGGTTTGATAGTGTGTTAATTTTAGGGGGTAACTGTAATTTTTTTATAAATGTGGGGGGATTTTAAAATATTTTTGGCTTATGAAAGGATGTATTCAAACTTCAAGGGTTGTTTTGCAATTTTAAAAATTTTGGATTTTTTTTTGTAATTAGGCCGAACCTCATGTGGTTTTTTTTTTGTAATAATATATAATAATGAAAGATAATTATTTATAGGTCATATTCCCTTAAATTTTTATTCAAGTATATAACAAGAAAAACATGGTCCCTAATAATGGTGAGCAGATGTTATTTTATATTTGTCACCCAAATATGAAATAAGTACTTTCAGCTTTCAGCTTTCAGCTTTCAGCTTTCAGGCCCCCCTGAGAGTGAGTATTAGCCGTGTCGGTGTCTGCAATCTGAACGAGTGAAGATGTAAAGAGAAGATTCATATAAGTCGGTAGTTTGGATTGTCAATTAACTCTTGTCGTTCAATTGTACTTAACTTTTGGGATTACGTTTATGGTAGGACGGAGTCACGGAGGCAGAAAATGAAGATGAGTGGGGTGAGATCAAGGGCGGAGCCAGTACGATTTAGTAGGATGGGCCGATACGCGAAAATGAGGTGGACCGAATAGAAAATCCAAGAAAAAACAATACAAATTATAACTATTTTTTTTTTTTGAAAATTCTCACTAATTTTTTTTTTTTAAAAGAGGGTTGGGCCAGGGCCCAGGTTGGCCCAGCCCTGTCTCCGCCTCTGGGTGAGATGTAATTTTTTTAAGCTAATAGATATTGAGACATTTTTAATTATCGAGGAGGGCAAAATTATAAAATTTAATAATTTCATATACAAAATATATAATAATTATAGGCATCCCCGCCAGCCCCCTTGCTCCATTCATGGGTTAGGGTATTTTGTATAACTGTCAATCGGGTTGGCCCGGCCCGGTGCTGACCCGACGGGCCAAGAGGAAAAATGGGACTTGACCGAGCCAAAGTCCTCAGCCCGGTCCATGAAAACAAACTAGAAAATCCGGGCCTATCGGCCCGCCCGGTTTTTCGGGCCTGAAAAATTGGTGTCCAATCCGATAAAATACCTGGGCCGTCCGGCCAATCAACCCGCCGGGCCGGGCTGAAATTGACCCCTCTAGTATTTTGTATGTCTTGATTAATTAAGTATAATATGATAACACATTAGATTTATGTACATAGAGATGCTTACTTTCATCTCAAGATTCCACCTACACCGCTAGGCCACCTTTTAAAGTATTTTTTTCCTTCTTTTTCTTGGGGGGTGGTTATATATAGTGGCGGATTTCCCCCCCCCCCAAAAAAAAAAAATTTCAAAATTTCATTTTCCCCCCTAAATTTTTCAAAAAAAATTTTTTTTAGTTAAAATAGATGGTTTTGCCCCCCCAAAATTTTGATAAAAAATTCAAATAATTGTCTTTTACAATATAAAAGTATATTAATTATGGTTAACATATGAGTATTTTTTTTCATTGTTTAAATTTATATACTCGATCCGTTTTTCGCCCCCCAAAGTTAAAATCCTGCGTTCGCCGCTAGTTATATATATAGATATAAGTGTGTGCGTGTGTGTTCACATGAGAAAATGTCCTTTTCTCTTTCTCAATTAAAGTATATTTTGAGAACTCATCTTGAATAAGCATCCGTGTGGGTTGATTCGGGAAAGATCGTTATTAGTAGATTGGGGGTCGAACATAATTGTTTCTTTACTTTACAGGAGGATCTGGTTGTACGTCGCCAGACCACTGTCGTCGACACCGGTCGATCGTCATTCACATCCAGTTTACCTTTTACTCTTTGGCGATAATGAGGAGGCGTTTGTCGCCGATTAGTCGATGCGCGGAAGGCTGAGTTATCAAAAAAAAAATAAAAAAAGTCCAACTGATAAGAAGAGGTCCCAATGATTACATACTAGACAATGTCAAACTAATGAAATTCCAAATATCATTGACCTCTATTCTTTTTCTTGACTGTTTCCTGCAATACAAAGTCTAAAACAAGTGCAAAATTCAACAAAACCATGCAACTACAAGAATAGATGTTGAGAGATTAAATTCGAACCATGCCACAAACCAAACTGTCACATATATGAGTATAAGATGTTTGTTTTTTCCTTTATTACAAAGGGGATTGTAGGGGTGGGGAATCGAACCCTTGAGTCCTTGACCAAGGGCTGGACTAAAGAACTTGACTTGATGCCATTAGACTACATTGGTATTGGCACAAGTAGCTTAGTTTATGTTCTACAAACTTGGAGTTTGTGAAAACTATGAGAAAACCATTGTACGGATCCGGCCACAATTAAAAGAAAAATTTATTAATTAAGGTTAATTAGAAAAACTACCGTAGAAGTTTAGCTTAATTACCAAGAGAAACTCAATTATGTTTTAAACTTACAAATACCTCATTGGCTTTTTGTTTCTATTCTTACAAATTACTCATCTTAATTATTAGGCAAAGGGATGATTACAAAACGTACGCCTGAGGTTCGACCTAATTACAAAAAAATCCAGTTAACTTTCAAAATTACAAAAAGTACCAATTGGAGATTTGATTTTGTATTTACACTTCACCCTCTTCATAAACAAAAATATTTCAAACATCCCCTTTATATTTATAAAAATAATACACTTACCCTTTATTATATAAAAATATATATAGTTTGAATACATATCGTGAGATAAGAGAGATTTGGTGGGAATCGAACCTAGACAAAACGCGTCATGACTTAAGAATCTTAACCACTCGACCACTATCTGATTCTCTTATTCCCTTACGGTTAACTTTAAGTTAAGACTAAAAATAAACCTAAAAAAAGATTTTTTTTTTGTAATTAACTTCTATGGATTATTATGTAATTACCCCAAACATTAGTGTTAGTTATCGTAATTATCCCTAATTTTTATATTCTACCACAACCAAAAACACATGAAATATTTATTAATTACGATGACTATACATAACAACCAAAACCAGGAAATAAAAAAAAAAACCAATTATCTAAGATATGTAGTTCCGCGTTCAACTATGGCAGCAGACCAAGAAACACTTAGGAAAATACCACATTAAATGCTCCAATCAAAAACTGATAAACATTAAATTACCCAATTGCCTCATTTGCTGACCATCTACGAAGCTTCACCCCCCCATATCTCTCCCACCCCAGAAATCCACTATAAAATCAAACAATTCCCTCCATATCCATAACTCTCTAAATTAGTTTGCAATAAACCATTTCCTATATTTACTAAAATACCCCTAAACTGATCCAAGAATGGCAGTAGAGCAGAAAAAAGGCTTGATTGCACTAAAACTTTTCATCAGGAAACTTCAAACTCACATGTTGAGAGGATGTGAATCGTGCGAAGAAATCGAAGCAAACGAAACGGTGCCGGATGACGTTAAGGAGGGCCATTTTGCAATTGTAGCAAAGAATGAGGATGGCAAGCCAATAAGGTTTGTTGTGGATTTATGTGTTCTTAAACATCCTAAGTTCTTGAGGTTGCTGAAGATGGCTGAAGAGGAATATGGTTTTCAACAGAGTGGTGCCCTGGCCGTGCCGTGCCGGCCTGAGGAGCTGCGAAGGATTCTGCAAGACAGGATTTGGAGGACAATATGCTAATTTAAAGCAAATATATAGATTTGAGTTTGACACAATCTTTGATTCTTTTTGAGAAGTTTTGGTTCTCTGTTTGTTTTTAGATTGATTTGTTCTGTGTAAAATTAAGAAACTATGGGGTGAGAACAGAGAGAAAGATGAAAACATATTTTACTTTCATTGCTTATGATTTTATTATCTTCATTTCAGGAACATCCGATGTTTTAAATGTCTCGAATGAAAACATATTATGGGAGTGTTTGCAAAAACTTCTGCTTTTAGAAGAAATGGTTTATTACAGTATAGGTAAAAATAGTTGAGAATAAGAAATGAGTAGTGTTTACAAATAGAATCAGAAGATGAGAATCAAAAGTTGTGAGTATTTAGTGAAAAAACTGAAAAGTGCTTATTTGTTTATAAAATCAAACTAAAAGCAGAATAAAAAATCTAAAAGCACACATCTCCCTGCTTTAGCATCTGATTAAATGAAACAGAATCAGAAACAGAAGTTGGCATTTGTAAACACTAAAAAGTGATTTTTTCAGCCAAAAGAAGAGAATCATTTCTTTTTAGTGATCACAAACATTCCCATAATATCTCACCAAGCAACATCAGTCATCTTTTTGACATTTTCTTTTCCCATTCTTTCGTGTCAATGCAACATCAATCGTCTCCCAATACATAAAATATATAAAATGGAGCTAATGTTCATGGCTCACTTGATTTCAACACACAATTTATGGAATTCATAGCGGACAGTAAATAAGAAATTTTTCAACAGTCACAAATCACAAGATAAATGTAAAGGTCTACTAGTTTGAGAAGTCCATGACAGAAAAACCCAAGCTGCTGGAGAAAGAAGACTTAAGGAAAGTAGACAGGCCAGTTGAAGTAGTACGAGTCTCGTACTTCTCTGGACATTTGATTCCACTGTCACAAAACGAAAACGTTACATGAGAAAGAAAAAAAATCTCAAACTGCTGAAGCCATGGTAAATGCATCACAACATGAAACAGTATGAGTTGCATGTCTTCTGTTGTTTATGTTTGAAACTCAATTTCAGTGAAGTACCTTAAATTTATACGGTTGGTTCTTCTCACGTGCTTTCTTCCAGTGATATTGTTCAAACAACATTGCTTTGTCATGCCAACTGCATGGAAAAATCAAAAGTGCATTGGAACCGGAAAAAAAAGAGGTCTTATGTGAGATTGTCTCATGGATCTAAGTTCATGAGACGGATCCTAAACACATACATAGATATGGATTCTTTCATTGGTATGGACCAGGGTCGAAATTATATTTAAATATAAGACCCGTCTCATGGATTATATCCATGAGACCGTCTTACACAAGTTTTTTTGGGACGAAAAAAAAAACAAAGCCAAGATTTACAGATTTGAATACAGCAGCAACAAAGTCAATACATCTGAGATATAACAGGGCTCTAAGCTGTAATACTACAAAGTTCACACTGCTGGAATACAACAGTAATCATGGTTGATTAAAAGCGATGAACGAGTTGAAACAAAATATACATTTGTGTTATGGATACGCTAGATCCCTTCTTCCGTTACATTTTCCCATCCTATATAATTTATGCAACTAAACGGACCATCAAAGCATAAACGAGTTACCCCATATCGTGTGCTTTTGTGAGTGAAGAAATGTATACATATCTCAGTTCAAAGCAAACAGGATCCAGATCAGCTGTCATACTAAAGTTCACTGACAAGAGCACTTCTCCAGTAAGGTTACATATTTAAAGAGATATATCAGAAAATGTTCTTCCTCAACTCCATATGAGTCAATATCACTATGCAAATATCAAACAAGAAGGAGATATCTTAGCCAGGGACTTTTCATTTATAATCAACTATTGAAGGACGTAACTGACTTATTTTTATAGATCAAACACAGAACACTCCATAAACATGCGCTTACGTGTGCATATAATTCACACAATGCGCGTTTGGCTCCGGCAATTCTCCCATCAAAACCAAACACTCAGGGCACGATTGGGTACCAAAAGTTTTTCATTTTCGGTGCACTAGAGAATTGTTTTTTAGATGATGTACAATTAGTTATACAATAATGATTGTAGGGCGACATTATGGGAAAGTGGTTACACTATTTTGTCTTTATAGTTCTTTTAGATGATATACGATTAGTTACACAATGATGCACCGATAGATATAAAATGGTGTACAATCAGTTATTAAATGGTGCACAGTTCAACTATTAAAATGGTGCATAATTCAGTTATGGAGATGTGATCACATCCATGATTGTAGGGCGTCATTATGGGAAGATGATTACACTATTTTGTCTTTTATAGTTCATTTAGATGATGTACAATTAGTTATACAATAATTCATCATTAGATATAAAATGGTGTACAATTCAGTTATTAAATGTGAAGATAATTACACCATTTTGTCTTTATAGTTCTTTTTAGATGATGTACAATTAGTTATACAATGATGTATTGTTGAATATAAAATGGTGCACAATCAGTTATTAAATGGGAAGATGGTTACACCATTTTGTCTTTATAGTTCTTTTTAGATAATGTACAATTAGTTATACAATGATGCACTTTATTAAATATAAAATGGTGCACATTCGATTATTAAATGGGAAGATGGTTACACCATTTTGTCTTTATAGTTCCTTTAGATTATACAATGATGCACTGTTAGATATAATGGTGTTTAGTCAGTTATTAAATGGTGTACAATTCAACTATTAAAATGGTGCACAATTAAGTTATGGAAATATGATATTAATCAATCCCTTGATTGTAGGGGCGTGATTTATGGCATTTTGCTAATTATTATTATGCCCCTTCCGCCTATTAATTAATTGATAAATCAGTTATTTTTAATAGCAATCTAGACCATTAAATAAAAAGGTGTGGATGGATGAGATCAATCCACATTGCCACACGGTAAGAGGTTGTCACACGAGATCTCATCTCTCTCTCTCTCTCTCTCTCTATATATATATATATATATATATATCACCAATCATTATTACACACATTTTCTCATATTTCCAATCACTAATCATATCTAATCATTATTTTACTATTCTATATCAAATCAACTATTATCATCACATATCCAATCACGCTCCCAAAATTCATCATTTTTCTTTAATTTTTTTTCTTTCTATAACTATGCTATAACTTAAAAAAAAATCAAAATAAAAGGATATACAATCACATCCTCAGCACTCCAACGCATTTCTACTAAGCATTTTCAAATACATAACATCAAGTTTCTTTCCTCCCAAAATACTTCCTAAAACCACCAATCACTGGCCAAACATAAAAAGAGCAATTCACCCAGTAGAAATCTCTATTAGTCTATAACAAGTTTGAGTATTGGAGCCAATGAATAGTCGTCCATCAATATTCGGATGTAAACGCTTCTATTTACAATTACAAGATTTCAATTCACTAATACCGAATTTTGCATAAATTCCCAACTTCTCCAAGTGTAAATGACCATTCAATAATTGAATAATCAGAAAACACAAATAACACATCCATAGAACACGGGAAAAAAACATCAACTCAACGGATAAAAAAAATGTATCTCGAAATCAACGAAAACGCTTGAAAATTAAGAAAATACAAAACATATACATATATAGAAACAAGACTCTGTATGTATACGAAAGATAGATAGTGGATAAGGATTGGGGAATACTTGAATTGGTTGGAGAGTTGCCACATGTAAGGGTTTATCCAGGTGAGGGCGGAGAAGGCAGCCGACCCGATCCAAATGTTCACGAAACGGTCCGGGTCCGCGTGAGGGACACCCGGGTCGCCCCGATATGCGTTTCCAAAGTACTTCTCCATGTCTGGAAGAAGCTCTCTTTCTTCACCCTTCAGTACAGCCTCAAGCAGTATGCCTATCTATTCTGTGACTGCGCCTATCCGATTATCTTTTTGTCATTTCCTTTCTCCCTTTTTTGATGTTGTCAAAATAATAATAATATCAATAATAATAATAATAATAATAATAATAATAAAAGAAGGCAATGTGATGACTTTTCCCTGACTTTATTTTTATTATATTTGTAAACCAAGACCTGTGGAATCTAATAAGTATCACATATCACATTTTTGCCTCTGATTTTTGTATTAAATTAAATATGTTAACTAAATATTTATCATGAATACTTTATACAATTTAAAATTTTTAAAAAATTATTTACTATTTCCATTGAAATTTATTTTTAATTTAAAATTATGACTTACTATTCCTTTTTGAAATACGGCTTTTTACTCAAAAAAGTAAAGTATCAATTTGTATTTAAATTTTTTTACTTTTTTAGTGGACAAGTATTACTTACTATACTCTTTAAAATTATATCTTATTTCTTTTAAAATTATTATTTTTTATTTAAAAAGTAATACTTTCTATTTAAAAATTAATACTTATTAATCCCTTTAGAAGTATCGATGTTACTTGAAAAATATCATTTTTTTACTCAAAAAGTGTTAACTTTTTATTGTAAAAGTATTATTTGTTATGTCTTTTAAAATTGTCTACTATTTCCTTATGCTACTTTTTTTCTTAAAAATTATTACTTATTAATCCCTTTAGAAGTATAGAAGTATTGGTGTTTGCTTGAAAAATATCATTTTTACCTCGTTTAAAATTATGTATTATTTTCTTTATAATTGTTACTTTTTACTTGAAAGTATTAATGTTTACTTATTAATCCCTTTAAAAGTATTAATGTTTACTGAAAAAGTATCATTTGTTAATCAAAAAGTATTAATTTTTATAGTAAAAGTATATTACTTGCTACATCTTTTTCAAATTATTCTCTATTTCCTTTAAAACTATTATTTTTAATTTGAAAAGTAATATATTTTATTTTAAAAGTATTACTTACTATGTTTATTGAAATGATGTATTATTTTCATTAAAAGTGGGGTCCAAAGTCTACATGTAGCCATCTATGTGCTATTACTTTTCCTTTTGCAAAGAATGGTGCCGAATGATGTTAACGAAGGGCATTTTGCAATTGTAGCAAAGAATGAGGATGAAAAGCCAATAAGGTTTGTTGTGGATTTATGTGTTCTTAAACATCCTAAGTTCTTGAGGTTACTGAAGATGGCAGAAGAGGAATATGGTTTTCAACAGAGAGGTGCTCTTGCCGTGCCGTGCCGAGCCGTGCCGTGCCGGCCTGAGGAGTTGCGAAGGATTCTGCAAGACAGGATTTGAAGGACAGTATGCTAATCAGAAATTGTGAGTGTTTAGTGAAAAAGTTGAAAAGTGCTTATTTATTTATAAAATCAAACCAAAAGCAGAATAAGTAAAAGCACACGTCTCCCTGCTTTAGCATTTGATTAAATGAAACAGAATTAGAAACAGAATTTGGCATTTGTAAACACTAAAAAATGATTTTTTTCAGCCAAAAGAATAGAATCATTTCTTTTTAGTGATTGCTAACGTTCCCATAATATCTCACCAAGCAACATCAGTCATCTTTTTGACATTTTCTTTTCCCATTCGTTCGGGTCAATGCAACATCAATCAGCTCGCTTGATTTCAACACAATTTATGGAATTCATAGCGGGCAGTAAATAAGAATTTTTTCAACATAGTCACAAATCACAAGATGATGCAAGGTGGATAATCATAGCTCTACTAGTTTGAGAAGTCCATGACAGAAAAACCCATGCCGCTGGAGAAAGAAGACTAAGGAAAGTAGACAGGCCAGTTGAAGTAGTACGAGTCTCGTACTTCTCTGGGCATTTGATTCCACTGTCACAAAACGAAAATGATACGTGAGAAAAAAAAATCTCAAACTGCCGAAGCCATGGTAAATGTATCACAACATGAAACAGTATGAGTTGCCTGTTTTCTGTTGTTTATGTTTGAAACTCAATTTCAGTTAAGTACCTTAAATTTATATGGTTGGTTCTTCTCACGTGCTTTCTTCCAGTGATATTGTTCAAACAACATTGCTTTGTCATGCCAACTGCATGGCAAAATCAAACAGGCATTGGAATTTAAAAGAAAGCCAAAAAGATTTACAGATTTACGAAGACAACAAGCAACACAAAGGGTAAGTCTTACTAAAAGCAAGCACCTTCTCCAAGTATAAAGTAAATAAGTAAAATGTGCTAACTTTGGCAGCTCTGTGGGAGTGTTTAAGAACACTAAAAAAAAGTGATTTTCACTTTTTAGCTGAAAAAAAAAACTTTTTAGTGTTTGCAAATACCAACTTTTGCTTTTGCTTCTTCTTTGACCCAGATTTGGATGCTCAAGTGGAGTTCATTTAATTAAAATCTACAAGTTGGGGGGTGGGATGATTCTAAATTTGGAATATTGCTTTTGGTATTTTTGTAAATAAGAAGAAGTTTGTTTTTGACATTCTTATCATCAAATTTTCATCACAATCCAGCATTGTCATTTCTCTTCCTAAATACCCATGTCATTCATAATATGTATATTTGCCTTTATATCCAAAAGCTAATTTGAAAGTGTTTTTTATTTTTTTCATTTTTTCAAACACTCCAACTTTTATTTATTCAGATTTTAGATTAATTTGCAAACACTACCAGCTTTGGATTCTCAACTTAGTTTTGCAAAAGCAGAAGTGTTGCAAACACTCGTTGCAGCATCTACATAAAAAAAAAAAAGCATAGACCAATCGAACTAAGGTGTCCATTTTTCCATTAATAAGCATGTAAAGGAAGAGATTGAACATCATCCTAAGTGGGTTAACCAGGGATATATGATCCCGTTGAACCAACCTGATATAACTTTCAAAAACTCAGAGTCACCTTATAACCTTAAACATATTGTTATGGATAACAAGTAGTGACCTACAAGTCACGCTTCCAGTTCTTGGGATGGCTCCTTGCCGTTCATGGGAGGCATTTTGCAGCAACATTTTATGGCCTTAGGCTCAATCACAACAATAGGTATCTAGGTGTTGGAATGGGTCGTGTAGCCCGAGCCAAACACTCACCGAAATATGGCTAAAAATAGTCTAGGATGTCTTATATAGGATGAACAATTGCGGGGAAAAATAAGATGTCAATACATCAGAACTATAACAGGGCTCTAAACTGCAATACTGCAAATTCACACTGCTGGAATACAACAGAAATAAAAGAAACAGGAGCAAGTGAATCTTTCAGTGAAAAACATAGTGTTTCGAATATAGCTTCCTCAATTATAATTTTCTTCCACGTTTTTAGTGCTACAATAATGGAAAATTTTAATTTTGGGAGATGCTTTTTGCCTTAATTTTTCTCATTTACTCAGTAATCATGGTTCATCGAAAGAGCTGAACGAGTTGAAAAACAACACATATTTGTGTTCTGGATGCACCAGATCCCTTCTTCTGTTACATTTTCCAATCCTATAGAATCTATGTAACTAAAGGAACCATAGCAGCATAAATGAGTTACCTCATACAATCCATTTTATATGCATATGAAAAAAGGTTTGTATCTCCTAAAAACGATCCACCTTTCTGGGATCACGTGGTTGTGAATGAAGAAATGTACACTTATCTCAATTGCAAGCAAAAAGGATCGAGATCAGCTGCCATACTAAAGTTCAATCACAAGAGCACATCAACAGCAAGGTTGCATATTAAAAGACATCCAACATATGAGTCAACGTTACTATGCAAATATCCAGCAAGGAGGGACATTTCTTTAGAGTTATATAATCAACTATCAATGGCAAAAAAACATAACACTACATGTTTAACATCTAAAAGCTTGCACATAATACACAAATGTCCACTAACACGGTTCCACGCATGCATATGTGAACAACCTAGCAAATCACCCAGTAGAAACCTCTATTAGTCCCATCAATATTCGGATGGAAAGATTTCTATTTACAATTACAATATTTTAATTCACTAATGCCGAATTTTTCATAAATTTCCAGCTTCTCCAAATGTTATAATCATTCAGCAATTGAAGAAACAGAAAACACAAATAACACATCCATCTGAACTCTGCATAAATCCCCAAATTCTTCAAATGTATATAACCATTCAATAATTGAATAATCAGAAAACACAAATAACACATCCATAGATGATAGAACACGAAAAAAACATCAACTCAACGGATAAAAAGAACGTATCTCGAAACCAACGAAAACGCTTGAAAATTAAGAAAATACAAACAGATAGATATATAGACACACGACTCTGTTTGTACGCGAAAGATAGATTTTAGAGAAGGATTGAGGAATACTTGAATTGGTTGGAGAGTTGCCACATGTAAGGGTTTATCCAGGTGAGTGCGGAGAAGGCAGCCGACCCGATCCAAATGTTCACGAAGCGGTCCGGGTCCGCGTGAGGGACACCCGGGTCGCCCCGATATGCGTTTCCAAGGTACTTATCCATGGCTGGACGAAGCTCTCTTTCTTCACTCTTCAGTTCAGCCTCCGCAGCATGCCTATTCTGTGACTTTGCCTATCCGATTAATTAATAATTCAATTAAAGAAATAATCACATCATTTTGTTAAAGAAAAAGAAATAATCACATAATTTTTATTATTTTTATAAAATGTATTTTAACCATAATACCCATTATTTTAACTCTATATTACAATTTAAACCTAGAATAATTATGAAAACCTTTAATTAAGGGTAAATTAGTAATGTAAATTCCACATAATTATCAAATAAAATACACATTTGATAATAATTTCAACAAATATATCATTTAAATAATCATATAAAGTATACATCAATTTATTGAAAAATTAATAGTAATCTCACATCTCATCACATTTGTAATTAGTCATTCTTCATCTAAAGATGTAAATGACTCCTTCTGGACCTTCTGGTTCCTTTATATCCTACATAAAGAAAACAGCAGTCCCTTTATTTATTTATTTTTTTGACAAGGGAGGAAAGGGAAATGAATGTCAGGAAAGGGGATAGAATTTGAACCCAACTCTGTTCGTCCGGTAACACTCCTTTTAACCGCACAGGCTACTTGAGGGGAGGGAGACGAGATTCAAACCCGGTTATATCTGAAGAAACATTCGTTTTCATTTTACGCAAATTGAATCCTTTTCATTTGATTTTAAATGAGATTTTCATTTGGTTGGACAACTCTCTTCATTTCTCAAATCATAAAATTGTACATTTAAGCAAGAATTTGTTTGATGCTGTCTGAATATAGACAGCAGGTTAATAAAGTTTAAAAATAAACATTGCCATAATAAAAATCCTTCTCGTGACCATATGACACAAATGAATAATCTGGCAACAAAATGCAATATTTGATCAAATTTCACTGTACAGCAACAAATCTTTGTTGTTGATCAATTTCATGCCACCAAAGATATCCACAGATTTGCCTAACAAATTTCAAAATTATACAAAACGATGAATCAACTTCTTACAACATTTTTTCTTCATGCCAAACACTAAAATAAAAGAACTTAATAAAAGAGGTAATATCGCAATTTAGTTGATAGGACTAGTGCAATATGCTTGATATTATTCAAGGATTGGAGGTTTTGGGGCCATAAGATTAAACTACTGTATAGAGTGGTGGAATATCTGACTCATACCTCTAAATAGGATCAAAATCAATACACTCGAAAAAGTACAACAAAATAAACAAGAGAAAAATGCCAATACAACATTTGTCTCTGCAGTCCCCTAAATCCAATAGATTCAGTGCAATTCGTTTGTGCCTCATGCAACAATTTACATTGTTAAAACACTCATTCATTTCTAGTTTTCCAGTCAAATAAGCATTCTAGTACAAACTCTATTGATCTTACATCTCATTGGTTAACCAATATTGCTATGCCGCTATGAATCACTTGAGCTTCACATCCATGTCCAATGGAAATGCTTTTCCGCGATGGTTAAAGATCATGAAATCCAGATTGGCGGGTAAGCTTACCACCCTGCTTTGCCAAAAAGGAAAAGGAAGAAAATTTGAAATTAGTATTCAGAAGCACAAATAAAGAAAAGAAAAAAAAAAAAGAAAATCTGGTAGGTTTGGCTTCATAAAGTTTTTAAAACTAAAACAAATATAAACTAGCAAGGCTCAACTCAATCAGATTCAGGATGACAGATGCTCACAAGTCTCCCATCTTTTCACTTTAACGAAATGCAGAAATAGGATTGGAAGGAAAATAGATATCCTCAAGCTACTTTTCATTCATTATTTTCCTTATGTTCTCATTTAGCCTTTTTTCCTTATTGTTTTACTTTTCCTTTTAAGTAGGAACATTTCTCCTATATCATCTTTTAGTTAATTTCATAGTTCTAATTCTTCCCTTTGCCGGTACTTGATTACCAGAGCCCAGAGGGAGGATTAATAGTTCTTGCAAAAACTTCAGTGATGTGCTTTTACAGAAAACAGCAACTTCAATAAGAACAAAGCATAACACATCAATGGAAAAACAATATATCAAGGAAAATGCTGAAAACAGTCAATATACATTTATGGCTCTTTGACCCGAATGCCAAAAAGCATAGTAGCAATTATGTTGGGGTCGGTGGCATGAAGTTTATAGTATCAATTAATTGTCTAAAATTAGTTAACACTATAAATTTATGCAAAAAGCATAGTAGCAAAGTTTTACATCAGACGCCCTTCATGTCGCGACCTTCATATGGAGGCCAAAAAGAGATGAACGAAATAATGTGAATCAGGGTAAGTTACATAACATGGGAAATGAAGAAATTTTGTGCTTATCAAAAAGATATAGAGTTTTGAAAACTTATGAGGTGGTGATCATATAGCTACATCTAATAACTTAGAGGCTTCAAACATGTTTCTTTAGCTGGTCTCACCGGAAAGTATCGACCTCTTAAATAAAGCAGCCCAATTTATGATAAACGAAATATAATCAAAGAACACTAGAACCTTTTGATCACTAGATCATCAAACGTTGTTAGATTCACATTACAGTGCCAAGTGGTTGTATATTTCCACTCCCAGCAGAAACAATATAAACCCTCGAAAAAATCCTAATTCTTCACACGACATATGCAGTCAATCTTCTTGAGAACTAACATATTTGCTACGCTCTAACTAAAATTCACTGGAAGGCTGTCCCACTAAAATATTCACAATCTTCCAATTTTGCATTATAATATTACTAGAAAGAACTTGATTGATTTCTGAATGAGCACACGGAAAAGGAAATAACAGGTAATAATTACCTGTTCTCATCTGAATGGGGGAGTATCGATAAAAACTTTCCAGGCACGGTTACAGCAGCCCACATGCACAACACTAGTCCTGCTATCAACTCCATCACCACCTGTAAACACACAAACACACACAAATTAATCTATACACATCTACTAAAAAATTATGCAGAATACATCATATTTTGGGTTTAACGAAATTACGTTAATAGGGGGTCCAGAAAACTCCTCATCCGTGATCTTGAGCAGAGACCTATCTGCAAATACAAAATCAACAATATACGAGTATTTCATGATCTGAATAAACAGGTACAATCTGAAGAGATTTGAAAAGGAAACGCAATCAATGATGTGAAGGTACACTGAATGGTGGAGTAGGCAGCGTGTGAGAGGATTAAAACTCCAACGACGCCGATGACGAAACCTGCGCCCATGTTTTTGAGTATTTTGCAGTCGCTGGAGAAGGAAAAATCGCCGGCCGACGACTACGAATTATGGAGCGGATTATTGGTTGATCCCAGATGGGTCTGTGCAAGTGGTTTATATCCAATGGGCTCTGGGCCTGGTATGCCAATAGTTATAAGTGGGCTTGGACTGATTTTGACACCAATGTTATGAGCTAATTTTTGGTTACATATTATTTTAACCCATTTAATTGATATATTATTTTAATATTTTGTGATGTATTTATTGGTTATATTATAATGAAAATATTAAATGTATTTTTAATTAATTTAATGTAGTGTTTTTGTAATTTTTTTTTTGTATCGACTTTAAATTATATATATTTTTCATGTCGTGTTGGGTTATCTGTGTCATAAAGGGGTCGTGTTCATGTCGTGTATCTTGACATGAATAATTAAATGGGTCATGTTTGTGTTCATGTCAGATCTATAGTATACGTGTCAAAATGCAACCTGCAAATACAAAACACGATACGATTGACACTACTAGACTATGGGTAAGGAAAAAAACAATATTCCAAGCTCCATAACTGAAAACTGGGGGAGGGAAAATACATATCCGTAATAGGGGTAAGTAGATGCTACCCACTTGGGTAGCTACCCAACTGGGTTTTATACCGTTAAATCAACACATAAACACACATATCCATATGGGTGTGTGTTAATCCAATGGTATATAACTCGGTTGGGTAAACCTGCCAGTGAAAAGATCGACTAACTCCGTAATAGCATGAGGACGTGCCTGCAATAAATAACAATTTGCTATCTGTTAAAAGACGTTCCATTTGAGGGGAGGACAGAGGAGCATAAGAAAGAGAGGAGAAACCCAGCTGCTATATAGAGTGAGCAAGATGATGATTCAAGTTCTTGATTTTCTCCAAGGAAATCTCTTCTTCAACAATTCCAATCGTCAATGTCTCGCCTTCAGTTCACTCAAAACCCCATCGCATAAATCATGTTTTCATCCCAGATATCGCACTCCATATAAGAAAAAGAGATGCAGCGCCCTTCTGTTTTCAACTCCAGGTTATTTTTTTTTTGGCGATATACATGTAGTTTTATCTTATCCTCACAATTTTATTTTTTTTGCTGTAATCAACGGGTGATTCTTTAATTAATTATTTCTTACAGTCAGTAAGCTTGTTGGTCAAGCTCAAGCTGAGCGTTCACTTGTAGAAAAGGTACTGGTTTATGTTTTTTCTTTCCTAATTTTTCGTCTCATATTCGGTTTTTCTGTGCGTATTTCGTGTTAATTTCTTGTTATATGCGTTTGGGTTCCTTTTTGAAAGAATTGAAGGGTCCAATTCTAATGAAAATGCAGTGTGCAGTCAAAAGTGATGCCAACACTTTGCAAAACACAGCGAAAGACTTTACTTAAAATTATAATTTCACAAAGTATGAAATAAAGACAGAATCAAATACAAGACACAAGAGATTTAAAATTTTGTACAAGTATAAAATACTTGTACGGTGTTCATTAGAACAAAAATTATTCAAAGGATGATGTTGTTTACAAAATACAAAAATACAAAGAAAATAAGGAAACTAGAAGAACAACTCCCCTTATGTCTCCGAAAGCAACAACACTCTTTTACAAAATGTGAGAATACATCTAGTGCACTCCAATCAGTCAATATACACTGAATCTATATCACATAAACACTCAAAACTCGAGTTCTAAAAATGATACCAACAATGTTGCCAACATTCCCCTGTATCACCGAGCTTCTACAATTTTCTCGTGTGAAAAAGGTTTGGAAGATGAACTCTCAAATCTCCTAAAATCAGTACACGAAATTTGTTGGTTTCTGATCCTTAAATAGCTATCTCTCGAATAACTTCCTGCAAGAAAATAGAAGAAAAACTTCCTTCAAGACTTAAGGAAAAAACCACCCACTACCATAAACTTCTAAGGAGTTAGTAAAGTTAGAAAACTCAATTTAAACTTCTAACATAACTCCCGTAAAAAAAAGCAAAGCTATTAATCTGTTAAGAAGAAACCAGAAATCTGAAAGAAAAATTCGAAAGAAAGAAAAGATAATGTTTGAGGAAATTCAAACATTAACAATCTCCCCCTTTCTTATAGATTTCTGGACAAAACCTTTTGCACAAAAACACAGTTAAATCTCCCCCTTAATACCAGAAGTCAAATCTCCCCCTGAATATAAGCCAGAAACAAGAAGTACCAAAAACATCAAATACTCTTCTAACAAGCAAGTTCAGCTGTCAAAAAATGATGCCTCAGATGTTGGCATCATTCTCAGAATCACCATCTCCACTGCCTTTGCTTCCAGCTTGTTTTTGTGCCACTTTATCCCCTTTTTGGATTGAAATCACCTCAAGTAATTTAAAGAGAAAAATAACAACATACAAGCTCACTGAGAGCATTTTGATACCCCATTATCTCCATTTAGAAGAAGTTAGGACCAGTTATCCAACATAGGAGAAAAGAGGTAAAAAGTAACAATTCATTACTACTAAACATCAGGTTTTGCAGATTTTTTCACAAATATTTTTTGTTTTTTGTTTTTTGTTTTTTAAAATATATATAAGAAATAGTAATAAAACAAAAACGAAAAATATATATAAAACAAACACACAACAGTATCATGAGGTGATATGTACAATGATGCCATCATTTGCAAGATCATTCTGTAACAGCAAACTCAATTTAAATGATAGAAACAGAGTTTTTTTTGAACTTGCATAACGGATCCACAGCATAAGAATAGTACAAAAAGACTTAAGAAAGTCACAAAATATAAATTTCAATCCATTTACACGATCAATGAGCCAAAATATACAAATATGCCCAAAAAGCAAGTTTAAAAAAATTGTTTGATGACTTCTTTTAAGAATTTGAGTTGCACGAAAATGCCTACAAAAGATGATGCATCATAAGAAAAAACTCAAGAATACAAGCTAACAACAAAACAAAAAATATATATACAAACAGGATGTGTCACACAAACATGCAACACACGTGAAGCATCACACTTTTAAAGAACACACAAAACCAAGAGATTTCCTTAGACAAGAAAACCTCTCAAAATCCAAAGATTTAGAGAAAATATCTCTAACTGGATGTTTAGTGGCAATGTGTTGAGTACAACAACGATCATTATCATCACCCCAAATCAATTTAGGATCGGTTTTGAAGAATTCTCAAAGAAAATTGAAAGTGTCCTCAACGATGTCATGTATCATTTCTCGCATCATCTTACCTAAAGCCTTATCTTTCTTCAGTTTAAAACAAAAAGGTTTGATATGCCCAGGTTTAAAACAATGACACACATATTTTCGTCTCAAAACACTTCTAGACTTCTTGAAATCGTTTTTGAAAAATGATTTACCATTTTTCCTAGCATTCCCTTGTTTCATAGAATGACATGTCTTCTTACAAGAATCTGTTTTGTTTGCTTGAACATATCCTAATCCGGTTCTATCAAATCTAGCTTTCAAAAATATATCATCAATAACAGCAGAGCTAGAATCAAACTTACAGTCTTTTTAAGACTAATAAGTTTAGATTTTACCAGATCAAGATCTTTGTCTCTCTTTGTTAAAAGAACTTCCAATCTCCCAACAGATTCTCTTAAAATCTCTTTGACAAGATCTTCACATTTAAGTTGCAAATCATTATGACATTTATCTTCTAGATCAACAGACTTTGACCCTGAATTCAGACATAAAAATGATGCAAAATGATTAACAAAATCATATTCGAATCAAGAAACTATCTTGTGATGTCTCAAAGTGTTGGCATCATTTGTTGTATCATTTCTGAATCCATCAGATTTGTGCTTCTCTTCCTCAAGAATCGTTACAAGTCCCTTGCAATTTTCGTCACCATCTTGATTCTTCATCACTTAAAGATACAAGAAAAATCCATACCTCTTTCCCCAAGAGTGTTTACACATTGTTTTGCATAATGACCAAATCCTTGCAAGCCGCACGACATTGAATCAAATCAAGGTTTTTGATTTTAAAAATTTGTTCTCTTGATTTGTTCAAACTTTTTAGAGCAATTTGAAGAATTTCGAAAACCAAGCTTAGGCGTGAAATCTTTGCCATTCAAAGAAGATTTTTGAGTAAACTATTAAACCGTAAGGTCAATAATGCAATAGATTCTTCATTTAAATCACATTCATGAATGTTTTTCATAAAATGTTCCATTGCATTATTTTGAACATCAAAAAAATCAAAACATGTTTGGGTTTTAAAAGCAATACTTTTGTCTTCAAAATAATGTTCTTTTTGTTGCCCCAAGTTTAACTCAAAAGTTTGTAAAATACCAATAAGTTCATCATCAAGAGTATCGGTATCCTTGGTTTCTTCAATAGTATAGATCTTAACATTGTATCTTTCGGAAGAGATCTCATTACCTTGCTTACCAATCTTTCATTGCTAATAGGCTCTCCAAGTGATTGTGCCTCATTAGCAATATCACGCATTTTGCATTATACGAAGCAATGGTCTCTTCTTCTTCCATTCTCGTTTCTCGAATCCGCTTACTAGAGTCTTAACTTTGTTTTTCTAACACTTTGTGTTAATTGTAATGCATCCCAAGATCTTTTCTTTGAAAAACACAATTAGAAATTATTTTGAACAAAAACATATCAACAACATAAATATGGCATTTAAAGCTTTAGAATTAAAGCTTGCAATTTGATTTCATCATTTTGCCATTCAATCTCTGGTTTTGTCTTTGTAACTCCTCGTGTCAACAATTCTTGGTGGTGTCCATCCCATAAGAACATATCTCCACGCTCTTTCATCAACGGACTTGATATAAGCCCTCATTTTCACCTTCCAATAGGAATAGTTCGTTCCATCCAAAACAGAGGTCGAAAAATGGAACTACTCAATTTCCATAATAAAAACACCGCAAAAAAAAAAAAAAAAAAAAAACAGGATCACACGAGTATCGTCTAGTGAAGGCTCGATACAATTGAAAGAATTGAAGGGTCCAATTAATGAAAATGCGAAATGGGCAATCAAAAGTGATGCCAACACTTTGCAAAACACAAATGAAGACTTTACTTAAAATTATAATTTCACAAAGTATGAAATAAAGACAGAATCAAATACAAGACACAAGAGATTTAAAATTTTGTACAAGTATAAAATACTTGTACGGTGTTCATTAGAACAAAAATTATTCAAAGGATGATGTTGTTTACAAAATACAAAAATACAAAGAAAATAAGGAAACTAGAAGAACAACTCCCCTTATGTCTCCGAAAGCAACAACACTCCTTTACAAAATGTGAGAATACATCTAGTGCACTCCAATCAGTCAATATACACTGAATCTATATCACATAAACACTCAAAACTCGAGTTCTAAAAATGATACCAACAATGTTGCCAACATTCCTGGTATCACCGAGCTTCGCACTTTACGTGTGAAAAAGGTCGAAGATGAACTCTCAAATCTCCTAAAATCTGTACACGAAATTTGTTGGTTTCTGATCCTTAAATAGCTATCTCTTGAATAACTTCCTGCAAGAAAATAGAAGAAAAACTTCCTGCAAGACTTAAGGAAAAAACCACCCACTACCATAAACTTCTAAGGAGTTAGTAAAGTTAGAAAACTGAATTTAAACTTCTAACATAACTCCTGTAAAAAAACTGAAGCTATTAACTGTTAAGAAGAAACCAGAAATCTGAAAGAAAAATTCGAAAGAAAGAAAAGATAATGTTTGAGGAAATTCAAACATTAACACTTTTCATTTTATTTTATATTCTATTTGTTTTTGTATGAGGATCTATATTACGTTATGATGTTGAACATACTAAGTGAATTGTGTGGCATACACTCTAGAAACACTGAACTGCGTGGAATAAAATAAACACAATGTAGAAATTATTAGTATGACAATCATGCTTTCATTTGTGAACTTGCTTTATACGAAATTGACCATTGCTATTATGAACTGTCTCCTTCATGAGTAATAGGAGGAAACTAAAAGAAGTTTAGTTAACATGTTAATGTTATGGTAGTTTTTATTATTAGTGTAGTTACATTCAATTAGTATTGCTAATTTTCTTATTGATTGTTCTGTGAAGGTTCTAAAATTTGAAGATTTAAGCTGATTGTCAGACAAAAGTAAAATTATTTCTTTTTTTTCTTTATAGCAGAGAGCACAAGATCAAAATCAAAAGCACCCATATTAGAGAAAGTAATAAAAAGCAAAGAATCTATTCTTTCATGTATACAATGCTTGATATGGTGCTGGTTATGCAGAGTCGTTACTTTGGACTTTATATATTTTTCTCTAGGATGCCGTTTGTGATGTTGGACAATTTACTGCTTTACCGCACATACAATCTCTTAGGAACTTTCCCAAGGAGGAGCTATTCAGAAAAGTTGTCATGGTCAGATTCGATGCGATGATTTTACTTCAAGGAATGAAGGAACAACATTCGTCACCAGGAAATGCTTGTTCCACCATTAAGTATTTATATGAAGCAGGTGCAAAAGTAGTTCTGGTGGGTAGCTGGAATGAGAATACCAAGTCTAGGTTTGATTCAGAAGTGTGTCGCTCTACAGAATCTGTTGCAGGTGCGACATTTTTTTCTTTTGGTGTGGGGATCAAGCTAGTTTCTTGATACAACTTTTCGTGGTTTCATTTTAATTGTCTCTACGGCTATTTTTTCCTTTTTCCAGATTTTCTATCGTCAATGCTTGAAATCAAAGTTGTTCCAATGAAATTTGTTGTGGGATATATGCAATCCGATGCGCAAGAAAGTAAAAGCATTCTTCTGCTTGAGAATCTTTCCTCCTTTAAGGGGGAACGGGCCAACTGTTCAAAGTTTTCCAAAGAACTCACGTCTGGGGTGGATATAATTGTTAATGATGCCTTTTCTGAATCTCATAAAGTTCTTGCTTCAACAGTTGGTGTTGCTAGCTATTGCTATGCCTGCATGGCCGGATTTTACTTTGAGGAGAGCCTATATAAGCTGAAGAAAATCATCAAGACTATTGAAAGGCCTTATGTGGCTATTGTACTCATATACTCTCTACATAAAAAAATTTATTTGAGGTCAGTATATCTTTCTCAACTCCTGGTGTTTATTTTTGATAGGACCTCAATTTTACCTGCAGATAGGTGGAGGAAACCTTGCAGACAAAGCTGCTGCCTTGCGTTTTTTAGTGTCCACATGTGATGGTTTAATCTTTGTCGGAAGTATGGCCTTTCAAATAATGCACGCCCTAGGAGTACCTGTTCCCACGAAATTGGTGGAACTTGGAGCATTAAAAGAAGCTGTCAGTATAGTGGAGTCTGCAAAGTCTAGAAACATTCCACTTGTTTTTCCAAAAGATGTTTGGTGCATCAAAGATCATATTCCAGAGCAGATGGATTTATTTGCTGTTTATTCTATTCTTGAAGGTAAATCCATGACTTACCATACCAATCTTCATGTATACCAGGTTCTTTTTTTTTTTTTTCGTTTGAGATATTTATGATCCACATGTTACAGTTAAATCTGAAAAGTCTGACCAGACTGTTATATTGGTATCAGATTATCACAATTTTTTTTTTCAAATTTTCTTTGTTTTTCCAAATTTTATTGTTTAGGTTGGCAACCTGTTGATATTGGACCAAGATCGCTGGAAGAAATGATCAATTTGCTTTCAAAATGCAAGGTGATTATCAATGTTAAATTATAGATTAATCTGTTCCTGTAAATGCACTTTTTATGCACCAACCATGGAAGAATAACACGTTTGGCTGATAGTCTTAACTGTACCAAAGGGAGCGGAGAAGAAGATATACTTGCAATGGATCCCCACTCCTAGGTAGTCCTTAAGAATAGCTAACCCGATTCATCCGTGTTTCCTCTTGCATGCGATGAATTTTCCTGGACTTTTTGCCTGACAGTTGGTATATAACATTGTAACCACAGAACTGAAAAGTGCCTTAAATCTTCCAATCTCTTTTGAACAGAAATTGGCAATCTGTTTATAACGAAGATCTGCTTCATGATCCGCCTCTGTGTAGGGGGACAACTCAGGACTTAATAGTTATGGCTTTATGGATAATATTTTCTGAAGGAAGCTGTTTCATTCATTTTTGAGTTCTTTTTTGTAAATTGTCTGACTTCCATTGTGAAATTGTTTTATGTGGACTTTACAGCTTCTATCTGTTTGTCTTGACTTAAGTTTTTTCAAGTTATCCAGAAAATAATGTGGATTGGCCCATTGAGATTCAGCTCTTCAAAACAGGATGAAGGTGGAACGTATAAACTGGCAGAAACACTTGGCACACTAAGCGGTTGCGACATAACTTTTGTTGGAAAGATGGAATGCGAATTATTGGGGAAATCAAAGTCTTTTTCGAATGATAATTTTCTCAAAAGTGCTGCGGTTGTCTGGGAGGTTCTTAAAGGAAGAAAGCTTCCGGGGCTCATGGCATTAGACAGAGTATGTCTTCAAAATTCCTCTCTGAGTATATCTGTAATTATTTATGGTGTTCTGGTGGAATTTTAATCTAGACAACATAATTTTCTCAAAACTCCTTTTTTTTTTTTTTTCCATTTCACGATCTTGCAATATGAATTACCTTGGATGATAGCTAGGTTTACTCTTTAGTGCATATCCCTTTTAAGAGGTGTATCTTATCCTATGCCCTTGTGCGAGGACTCTGAAAAAGAGATAGTGGTCTTATCAAAAGTTGGAACTGTTTTTCATGTAAAGCTGTTCTGAAGGAACATGTATCCGATCAACTTTCTCTTCTCCACAAAAGTGCGAGTACCTTACAATTGCTTTAACTTTGCAGGCATATCCGTTTCTGGTAGACTGGAGTGTCGCCTATGGTGATCCAATGAGACCTCTGGTTGTTGATGTTGGAAGCGGTAAGTTTCACACGACTATGTCTACCCCCAAACATGTTATTATGTCTTGTGGGTTAATGTTAACGTAATACCAACATGGCTGTTTGCTCTTTCCGGCTTTAACATCTCCTTATACGAAATGCCCCCAAAATAGACAAGAAAATCACAGTTATACATGTATGCATATGTATGGACAAGAAATTGTTTAATGGGAATTCATGTGCGTTTCTCAATCTGTACAGCATTTTTGAAGTTCTTATTCACACTTTCTTGGTTTCATAGAATTAAAAGGTTGAAGGTTGTTTCCATCAAAACATGGACATTTCCCATTCGACTTTTTTTCCACGCGATTTCACATATAACCCACTACTCAAACAACTTTTAGCTCTCAAATTCATGGTGTGTCTCTGCAGTCCAAACATTATACTAAAATCTTGATGGCCGTCCTTTTAGTCTGAAGCTCGTAGACTTGTCTTGAATTATATCAGCCAAAAAGTGCAATATGGATCTGTTTCAATTCTCTATTTATGTGGTCCTGTATGTTACTCTAAGTCTAGTTTCTCTTTTAGATCATGCATTCAGAAGATGCCAAAGAAAGAATATTAACATGTCTACAGCACATACCTGTATTTTTGTTCATTCTTGTTCTTACATAATCTCCTTTACTGTTTAATCTCAATTTGGTTTCTCAAGGAAAAATCCGAATTCTTTGTCTTAAAATTTGTCTTTATGATCCTAGAACATAAAGTAAAGGAAGTCTTGATGGACCTTTCAAATCAGAATTGCCCTAAACATGTTAAAGTTTAGATCCTCAATCGACCTGATATGGAGGAAATAGTATCATAATCTGCTGAAACTTCCTCGTTAAATAGTTACTCTTTTGGATTTATTTTGGATCAATTAGCCATCTATAAATTATTTGCCATGAATTATGTGCTTGTCAAATGTAAAGTAATATTTGGTTGAAAATGACAGGTAATGGCTTGTTTCTGTTTGGAATGGCAAGTAAGAGAAAAGATATGAATTTTCTTGGGCTCGAAATAAATGCAAAGGTCTTCAATTCTAGAATAAAATTTGTTGTTTGAATTTGAAGTTCTGAACTTAACTATGGTGCTTTGCTCTGGCTACATTTTTCAGCTGGTGGATCGTTGTCTAGATGATATTCATCGACTTGGTATCCACAATGTGTAAGTAGTTTCATCTCTATCCACTGTTTACCTTGGGTGTGTAATTTTACCAATCTATTATTACAACTTGCTGGCCCTATAAGAAAATGTAGACACATACTTTTAAATGGTTACTCAGTTACAATCACTGTCTGTAATAAGAAGGAAAAGAACCATATCTATTAAAGGATAAGGCGAGAGTTGTCTGAAGATCAAAACCAAGATTAATTTGCAATGACAAGGAAGAAGGTTACTCTGGCTCCTATGGTTCTAGGAGGTTCAAATTTATTGATTGCACAAGTTCCGATTTCCTCTGGATTGCAACCTGTACTTGCACAAGTTTATATGACTCAAACATTGACCTTTATGGTGCAATTAAGAACCTAATGTAAGCAACTAATACTTCACATATAAGATAATACTCTCCTGTGTAGGTCTTGTATAATTTTATCATTTTATCAGTGAAATGAAATTATTTCTTTCCAATTTATGCTAAAAAAGGCTGAATGCTGAAGAATGAAGCTATGTAAGTGCTGCTACCATTTCCCCCCGGTGCAGTGTGAGAGTGGTGGTGGGATGGGGGTAGAGGGGAGGATGAATGCTGCTATTTTTTATCTCTTCTAATTTTAGCAATTCTGAATTAGTTATTTAGCAAGAAAGAAGTTTTTTTACATTTATGCTTATCTGGTTTATCTTCTCTGTAGGCACTCTATTACAACAAATGCAACATCAACTTTTCGGTCAATAGTTTCCAGTTACCCAGGGGAGTTGGTCCTTGTGTCAATACAGGTAATATAACTGGCACTGTACTTTGCACCTGTCGCATGTTAACCAGTGAACTGCTTATTTGTTTTCTCGTTCATCAATATGGTGTTGCTATTGAAGATGGCTACCAAAAGTTAGCCATTGCAGTTCATTTTGCAGTTTATACTCTTTGCAACTAATTGAAAAGAGGACCTTTTCTTTTCGTACTGCAAGTTATATGGAAAAACTAAGTAACTTACACTGCAGCACTTGTCTCTCGAACTTTCTGCCATGAGTTTGAACAAGGAATCTGTTATAATTTGTTGCCCCAAATTATTAAATAATTCCAGTAACCTGAACAACTGATGTTGTAACTGATGTTACAACCCCGTTTTTGACACCGATATTTCTGCACAGCGGAAAAATAAAAACACAACGATATTAACGTGGTTCGGATTAACCAATCCTACTCCACGAGGCCACGCCCAGAGAAAAATAATTTCACTAATAATAAAGGTTACAAAGTACAATAATTGAACTTAAACAATTTAAAGACTCCCTCTTTGAATCGTCGCCGTTCTTGAACTCCTTTTATTTTCGCCGAAACTATTCTTCCAAAAATCCGCTTCGATGAACTCCCTTCACCGTTGGACGCCTCCAAATCGCGGACCGTCTTCCTCCCGAAGACTCACCTTCTTCCTCCCGAAGAATGTATTGCGTCACTTGAACATAAGAATGATTATTTGATCCAACTCGAACAACTCTCCAGCACCACTTTGAAGAACACACGTATGACTATGTTAGAGCACACAAAAGTCGATGCCTTTCAATTTTAATAATTCCTCTCGTCTGTATTGTTTCTCTCTTCAAGGCATAAACAAAATCTGGTTATTTCTCTCTTATTATATAGACTCAATTCAATCCAAGTCCTATCATCACTAGGAGTCAACCTCTTTACAAATCCTAATAGAATATAAATTCCTATATTAAAGAAACGTGAACAGACCCCCACATGAATACCAAGATTACAACATATAATCTAACTCTGACTTGTACCAAGTTTCTTCTTTGACTTGTACCAAGTTTCCACTTTGAAGAAGAATTCTAATGCAACTAGGAGTTTTAGCCGCAATATATTTCCTGCACAAAACAAACACTAAACAACCAATAATAATTTAATTTGACAAAATATGACAATTAAATAAATAAGTCTAAAAATAGACTTAACAGAATCCAAGAATCATATTTTGTGGCTATGACTAATTGATCTGACTGATAAACCTAAGTCATTCAAATGACCAACAAGTTGTGGTGCAATTATCAACAGCAACAAATTCACTCCACAAAACAGATAGGGAAATAAAACAGAGACAGAAAGGAGCATATTTTTGTCACTGAAGTAGCTCGCGCGCAGCTGAAAAAACAAAATCACCTGATTCTTTTGATGTAAGCATGCTAACATAAACTTATCTAGCTTCAAGGCTATGCACGCCGCAAACTGTGCTCTATCTTGTTTAGGTTGCACTTGTACATCCTTCGCTTACCCCTTGGCAGATGATTTTCCTTTATATGTGTAGACAGCTTTAAGGAATTTGTGAGTAAAATTATTTTTTTCCAGTTCTGTGTCCTTCCGATGTTCTTTCCAGATGATGTACATCACTTGTAGCAGCTATTTATGCTTACTTAAATGAGATCCTTTCTGATATCAGTGCCCGAACCCTGACTTCAATAGACCAGAATATCGGTGGAGAATGTTGCAGAGGTCATTAGTTGAAGCAATAGCTGATATGCTAATGTTTGGTGGAAAGGTACTAAATCATTGCCCTACCCTACTCCCATTTTTGGTACGTATTAGAGTTGAATGTAATCGTCATATTTGGTGATAACCTTAACTGATAGGATATAAATGTGTGGACAAACTATTTTTTCTGAGGCTGAATTATGTTATTGGGATAATTGCAAAAGCTACCCCTGAGGTTTAGCCTTATTAAAAAAAAAACTCCAGTTATCTTTCAAAATTACAGACAACCCCTTGAGGCTTGTATTTACCTAACATTTACCGCCTCTTGAGGATGATCGAGGGTACAATTTGTAAGACAAAAACAAATGGGTAATTGTAATTTTAAAAGATAATTGTTTTTTTTTGTTATTACCCCAAACCTCAGGGGTAATTTTTGTAAGTAACCCTTAAGTATTGACATCTTGCCATATGATTTACCTACAACAGTCAGCTGGGTAAATAGACATATCTATATATTTGTCCTCTCTTGACGTGCAGGTATTTCTCCAGTCTGATATAGAAGCTGTTGCTGTGAGAATGAAAAATGAATTCCTAGAATATGGTAAAGGAAAGCTTGCAGTTGTCGAATATTCAGAAGATGCAGCAACTAATAAATTTGGATGGCTGAAGGAAAATCCCTTTGGAGTTCCATCAGATTGGGAAAAACATGTGTTAGATCGCGGTGACCCTATGTACAGACTTTTACTTTCTAAAGTGGAAAGCACAGGCCAAATCAAATGAAATCTCTATTCAATCATATCTTGGAGTTTTCCTTGGTTAAAAGTTGTATGTGGAGAAATAAGCTCGTGGGGTGGTGGCTATTCATCTTTCTAAGACGTGATTTATTTCTCCTCGCCCACTATGGGTGTTTTGTGAAAATATACTTTTGCCAGTGGATTCTCCTTAAGAAGAGGTAAGCAGTTAGCAAACTGATAAAAATAACAAAAGCTTTAAATATATGAGCATAAGAGAGAGAGAGAGAGAGTTTATGACTAGTCGTTTAATGATAAGTCTTAAACTGTCTCCGCATTACCTTTTGTAGTTGCACATGAAATGCAGTGTCAATTCCATCCTGTTCTGCTGGAGAGTTTATGACTAGTCGTTTAATGATAAGTCTTAAACTGTCTCCGCATTACCTTTTGTAGTTGCATATGAAATGCAGTGTCAATTCCATCCTGTTCTGCTGGTGAAAGTTTGCTCGCTAGCTACTAAACGCATCAGACATATTTTTGCCAAGGCCAAAACCAAGGGGTTGTGCAATGGAGAACTGTCTGCAGTAATGGTGTTTCCTACTCAGATATTATAGTAAGTCATGCAGCCTTGAGAGGGCTAAAATTAATCTTAGGATTAATTACAAAAAATACTCTTGAGGTTCTGTTTAATTACAAAAAATGTCAACTATTTTTTAAAACTACAAATGCCCCCTTGATATTTGTTCTATTTTACAAAATGCACCTTTGAGGGGGTATTTTGTTAAGAAAATACAAACCTCAAGGGTGTATTTTGTAATTCTTAAAGAAAACTGGATTTTTGTAATCAGGCTAAACCTCATGGGTAGTTTTTGTAATTTATCCTAAATTCTATCTATCAACCGAACTTTATATTTCATTCAACAGATGGATGAAAACTTCTGTACGGGGGCATTATCGTAGCTTGCCATTTTGGTCATCGGAACGGAGATGGTGGCACAGCAAGCCAGAAGAGAACGATAGCAGAAAAAACACTCATGCTGGCATGCATTTGAACTTTTAATGAGGTCCATAATTTATATCATAGCATGTTTTAAAGCATTTGTTGCTATTTTTGCCCGTCCAGGCTTGTCAATTTAAAATATGACTGTTTATCACACGTTTTATAAAATATGATTGTTTCTTCTCTGTAGTGAACTTTACAAGAAGCAAACCAAGAAACAATAATTTAATATCCTAAACCTTAAAACTCTATTTAAGCTTCATTATAGTATGAATATTAAATTTAAATGAAATGCAAATTTTAACCAGCATCACTGCATGATGGGTGTTTTCTCATCATTAGCAGTTAACTTATTTTTCAAATCCCTGATAAATTGATCAAAATTATCATCTGATGATCCATCAGCATCGATTGCATTCTGCAATATTGCATTTACATTCTTCATCTCTTGCTTCAACACCTCTGAAGTAGGTCCACTCATAAAGCTCTTAATCATTTCCGCAACTTCTTTTCTATCAACTGACATTCCATGATCACTAAGATTAATCCCAATCTTCCAATCGTCAACCACTAATTTCCTATTAGTGGGTTGATCGTACGCTAATGGATAACAAATCATCGGAACTCCACACCACATGCTCTCCAATATCGAATTCCACCCACAGTGTGTCAAAAACCCTCCAACCGCTCGATCCGAAAGTACCATAATTTGATTACACCAAGGAATTATCAGTCCCCTGTCTTTAACTTCATCCTTAAATCCTCTCATCATTGCATCAGTATCACCTGAGCTAACAGTATCTTCTCGAACAACCCAAATGAAATTTACTTCACTAAGGAGAAGCCCATAAGCTATTTCTTCTATCACCTGTTTGCTAATCTGAACAAGGCTACCAAACGAGACGTACAATACTGAGCCAGGGGACTTAGATTCGAGCCAGTGGGTGCAGTCCGATTCTGACCATAAACTCTTGCTGACAGAATTTGTGGCAAGAGTTTTGGAGAAATTAATAGGGCCAATTGCGTAATTTGGCTGGTATTTGTTCAGAGCTGATAGTGTCCTAGATTCTAATTCTTGAATTGTGTTGTGTAAGATAAAATCTGCCTTCTTCACTTTTTGAAATGTCTCTTGCACCATCCTGTGGACTATGCTTGCTTTACCCTCTTCCTTGAGATATGGCATTAAATCCATTGTACTTATGGACTCAACTCCAGGTATGTAATTTATTTCCTCCTCAATATGGTCTGGTGATAAGTAATGAAAAACAAAAGTTAGTGTCTATAAAAATGTGATAGTGCTAGGACTAATTGCAATTTTAGTAATGCAGCTACAAGGGCTAGCATTAATGGTCATACAAATATTACGATATGCAAAAAGGGCCAGTGATTTTCTGAAAATTCTTGGTTTAAGTCATTTGGCCATTGAAAGTTGAAAAATTTGCTAGAAAAACCCACTTATGCACATTTATGACCAAACCCATTAATATGGAAATCAGTTTTACCTATAAGGACACCCTCCAAGTGAGTTTGCATGTTAATTGTGACAAAAACTCAGAAAAGAAAAGTTCACTTGGAAGTGAAATTAGTTTTCATATCAGTATGTTTTGCCGGAATCTTCCAATTTTCGGCGATTAAAGTACTGGAATCGAGTGTTTGTTTTTTTAAAAAAAAATTATAGCTTACATGTATCCAGATGTAGCTAAGGGGCACCCCAAAATTTTTTTGGCCCCGTTTTTCTATGATAAAAAATTATATATATCTTTTTAAGGGGAAAAAATAGTTGAGCTAAGGGAAAAACAATTTGGGCTAGGGGTACTCATGCGGGCTGGCTATGCCCCTACATGTATCTTGCTAGGTGTTACTACCTTTTCAGTCTGGGAGACAACACAGAGAGCGGATAATTACAAGAGGTTTGGGCTAATTACAAAAAAACCCAGTGATATTTCAAATTTACAAATAGCCCCATCGGATTTGATTATGTCTTAAATTTAAGGGTGTAACTATATATATCAGGTGGGGTATTTGAAACATTTTTTGGCTTTTGAAGAGGGGATATATAAGATGGGATCAAACCTAAAGATTTTTTGTGCAATTTTAAAAAACCTCTAGTTTTTATTTTAAAAAAAAAAATTAGCCCGAACCTAAGGGCTTTTTTTTTAATTATCCCGAGAAAGAATCAAGAAAGACATATACCTTTGCATGGAAAATGTCCATTTTCTTTTAGCAGGCCTATGTGGTAAGCTAAAGAAAAAACCAAAGCTGGTTCAGTCCAGAAAGACACATTCAAGAGTCTGTACTTCTTAGCAATGGTTACTGGCCATGTATACAAAGTGTCAGCAATCAGAAAAGGGACCAAACCAGGACCAGCCTGGAATATTGTTTTTGCTACAAATTCATCGACGCGACCAGGAAAATCTCGCAACATGAAATCCCAATACTCCTCTGCGTGGAGTACTCGGTCGAATTCCAGAGGAAAACCGTCTTCTATTGTCGTGTAACGTATATCGAGACCTGATTCTCGTACTTCGGAAAACAAATCAGTTTTGCTACCGGTTTGGGATAGCATGTGGTGAATAAATTCGAGGTGGGCAAAAGTTATGACAAAGCCTTTTGAAGCAAGTTTGATGGCTAGATTTAGAAATGGAGTTATGTGACCTTGGAATGGAAATGCCAGCATGATTGCATGAGGCTTTGGACAAATTTCGGCCATTTTTTTAAACTGTGATTATCTTTTGGTTCTTGGGTTTTAATTATTGCTCTTAAAGATCTCTATATGTAAGTGATTATGTACTTGCTTGGAGCCTTCGATGGAGGTTGCCGAGTACAAATGAAGTTTGGCGAACGCTGGCGAAGAGTCAAACAAATAAGGGATAATTACAAAAAAAATCCTCAGGTTTGGGCTAATTACAAAAAAAATTCAAAGATGTTTCAAAATTATAAAAAGTCTCATCAAGTTTGATTATATCTTAAATTGTAGAAGGTAATTGTACTATTTTTATATATATCAGGGGGATTTTTGAAATATTCTTTTTGCTTGTGAGGGGGAAAATGTAAGATTAAATCAAACCTGAATTTTTTTTTGTAATTTTAAAAAATTTCTGGAGTTTTTTGTAATTAGTCCAAATATCAGGCTTTTTTTGTAATTATCCCAACAAATTATGTCACTTTATTTTTTCATTCTTGAATTAATATTTGTTAGTCGGAATAATTACTCGAGTATAATTGTGTTTTGATCCTTGAGTTTTTAAATGTCTACAAATGTTATAATGTTGAGGATAATGTTGAGAAATAGATTCTGAAAGATGAACCAACATTCTACTTTGTTTAAGTGTTTGAAAGATAACGATAATAATCTATGTTAATTTCTCATTATTATAACGGCTGGCGACCGCTCGAGTGGAAAATTTGGGGAGAGTTTTTGTTATGTTTCAATTTGGAAAGATTTGGCCGATTTTTGACCGAAAGATCCAATTAAATTTGAATTGGGATTAAATCGCTTTCAAAACTATATAATAGGAATTTTGGGTCCCCCTATGGTTGACCTAGTGGTATAGGGTGGATTCTTGAAATAAATGTGTTGAGTTTTTTTTTTTTTTGACGACCCAGAGTATTTCCACATCAGCCGGGGGCACAGACCTTACACTTCCTTCAGACTATGGGACATCCGTTCTTCCCAGGGATGATCCTAATCTCTGGGAGATGAGGGACAACAAGAGTGAAGAAGGTGGCTCCATACCGGAAAGAGACGTAGCGTATATGATGCTCTCATGTTATCGAAAGAGCTCAGAAACGCCTCTTACGAGCGGGTAACCTACCTTCTAAACCATGCCCCACTAGACTGTCTTCTGAGACCAAACCCTCACTCCGCGGTAGTCAAGGTCTGAACCCAGGACCTTGAGGTGCAATTGCAACCTCAAGGCCACTAGGCCAACCCTTGAGGGTCACTAAACGTGTTGAGTTCAAACTTCAAAATCTTACATATGCACCACTTGGCCGAGTCTGTCGCATAAGGTTTGCACTATGTATTTTACCTAGTTCGCCTGGTTTGCATAGTAGTTGTGGATCCACTCATCATAAAAAAAACATTTTTGGCCAATCAAACATAGGAGTTAGACTATGCGTGTTTTATGGCCATATTTTAGAAATTGGACCGATGAGCAAATCGGTCAAGCTAACGGTTCATGGTCCAACCAGTAATCCAACCGGTTTAATAAAAGCCATTTATTAAGGATAAATTTTCTTTAGATTAAATGCAACGAAAATTACTTCCTCCATCTTTCATAGGAGGATGAGGGAAGAAAATTAGGAAGGAGGAGAGAAAATAACAATTGGGATTTTGAAAGAAGAAAAAGAAATCAACTAAAATCAGTTAACATTTTGTGTGGTGCAAAAAAATGGAGCTTAATTGCACGGCAGGGCATTTACTACTGGACAATGTATGTCACTTCAAAACAATGAAAAAGGACACGAAAAACAAACGTGAGTTTGACAAGAGGCCAACTCGATTTGGACCAAAAAGAAAAATAAGATTCTATCTGGAACTTTGCAGAGATTTTCTTTTAATTTTTCCAATAGATTTCAATAGACTAAAGACTAACTAGCTGAATCACTAATTTTTCATTAAAGCAGATTGTATATATTTCTTATGCAGAATGATTGAGCGTAAACTAAAGTAGACAACATAACTAATTTCAAAATTTGAGTCCTAAAACATATAAATTATGGCAAACTACAAAACTACTCCTCAGTTTTAGTCTAATTAAAAAATCAACCATCTTTCAAAATTACAAATATTCTCTTAAGGTAGGGGTGAACACGGTTCCGAAACTGACGGTTCCGGTTCTAAAACCCTCGGTTTCGGTTCCTCATTTTGGAGGAACCAAAATCGGAACTGTTGCCTCATGGTTCCAGTTCCAAAACCAGAACCGACGATTCCTATTTCGGTTTGGATCCCGGTTCCTCTCTGGTTCTGGTTTTGGAATCGTTGACGGTCAACGGTTCCCGTAACCATTGACTACGGTTCCAGTTTGGAACCTGGTTTCAGTTTCATTTGGCCACCCATATCTTAAGGTATTAAAAACACCTATTGAGGTTTGTACCTTTCTCCTAAGGGGATAATTTGTAAAAAATAGAACAATATATCAATGTGGTATTCAGGGGCGTAGCCAGGATTTCCGGCCAGTGCAGTCGGAAATTTCATCCCTTCAGTATACTGCTTCTCGATAGAAATTTTAATAGATAAAAAATAAAAAATATTATAATAAAAATTTGAGATTTTAATAGATAAAAAATAAAAAATATTATAATAAAAATAAGTAAGTCTTACTTTACAATAAATATATAAAATATTCAGACTTGATCTCCCAAACCATTAAAATTATTACTTATTAATTTCTTGTTATGAAAAATAAAAATTTAAGACTTGATTTTTTTTCTTTTTTTGAGGTACTTTAAAATGCTTTGATGCTAAAAACATTCTTCTAATGCTAAAAAGGAAGAGAGAGACAAGAAGAAAGGGATAAAAAGATGTTCCCTTTTTTGATCGGTTTAAAAAGATGTTTCATTGATTATGGTGGTTGGGATTTTCAAGAGAGTCCATGAGTCTTGATATATTTAATTAAGTGCAATTACTTTTTGTCCCATGCAAAACAATAAAAATTGTTAAAATAGATTTTCTTGTGGATCGTGAATGTGGGCTTTTTTTATTGAGTGTGGGCACTTTTAGTCTTGAACATAGGGAAAATATTTTTTTTATTTGTTTAATATAATAAATAACTATGGCCATTCTAATTGAGTGCGGTCCATGGACCGCACTAGGCCTATGCTGGCTCCGCCAATGATTGTATTTGTAACCAAAAAAAATAACTGAGTTTTTTTTTCTTGTAATTAGACTGAAATCTTTAGCATATTTTTTTACAATTATCCATATAAATTATCATTACAATATGATCATTGATCAATACTTGCATCCCTAGCTGGTTGATCAAATTTCTTCACATTCGTGGTTGTGGATGCAATTTTCGCCTCGGTTTCGGTTCCTCATTTTGGAGGAACCAAAATCGGAACTGTTGCCTCATGGTTCCAGTTCCAAAACCCAGTTCCAAAACCAGAACCGACAATTCCTGTTTCGGTTTGGATCGATTCCTCTCCTTACGGTTTTGGAATCGTTGACGGTCAATGTTCCGTAACCATTGACTACGGTTCCGATTCCGTTGGAACCCTGGTTTCGATTCCATTTGGCCACCCATATCTTAAGGTATTAAAAACACCTATTGAGGTTTGTACCTTTCTCCTAAGGGGATAATTTGTAAAAAATAGAACAAAATATCAATGTGGTATTTGTAACCAAAAAAATAACTGAGTTTTTTTTTTTTTTTCTTGTAATTAGACTGAAATCTTAAGGATATTTTTTACAATTATCCATATAAATTATCACTACAATATGATCATTGATCAATACTTGCATCCCTAGCTGGTTGATCAAATTTCTTCACATTCGTGGTTGTGGATGCAATTTTCGCCTCCAAATCCTCAACAAATTGATCAAAATTTCTCTTCGACGACCCATCAGTCTCCAACGCATCTCTCATTACCGTCTTTACTTTATCCGCCTCTTGCCTTAGCCTCTTTGAAATAGAACCTCCACACATAACACTCTTTATTTTCTCCGCAACGATTTTCCTATCAACTGACATTCCATGATCACAAAGTCTGATCCCAATCTTCCAATCATCAACCACAAGTTTCATGTTAGTAACTTGCTCGAACGCTATCGGATAACTAATCATCGGAACACCACACCACATGCTCTCCACAGTAGAATTCCACCCATTATGCGTCAAAAATCCTCCAACGGCTGGATTTGAAAGAACTGTAATTTGATCACACCATGGAACTATCAACCCTTTATCTTTAATCTCATCCTCAAATCCAACCGGCAAAACATGATTAGTATCGCCAGAGTTAAGTATACCTTCTCGAATCACCCATATAAAGTTTACTTCACTAAGTAGAAGCCCATAAGCTATCTCTTCTATAATCTGCTTACTAGTATGAACAAAACTGCCAAACGAGACGTACAATACCGAGCCAGGGGACTTGGATTCGAGCCATTGGGTGCAATCTGATTCGGACCATAAACTCTTGCTGATAGAATTTGTGGTAAGATTTTTGGAGAAATTAATAGGGCCAATTGCATAATTTGGCTGGTATTTGTTGAGAGCTGATAGTATATCAGATTCTTCATCAACTGTGTTATGTACGATAAAATCTGATTTCTTAACTCCCTCAAAAGTCAGGGGCAAAGTTTTGTACAAAATAATTGGGAATCCATCTTCCTTAAAATATGACATCAAGTCCCTTGTATTTATTGACTCAACTCCGGGAACATAATTTATTTCATCCTCAACGTTATCTGTTGGACAAGAAATTAAAATACATATGATTACATATGATACTTATAGTAAATCTATAATTAAGGCCTTAAATCTATAAGGCCTTGTTTGCTTCAATTGATATGATTACATGTGATAGATTATAGTAAAATATGGTTGAAATATTAATTAGGGAAAATAGTGTTTTTGTCTGGTAACTTGGACTATTTGGAGATTTCGGCCGATTTCGATTGTCATTGTGTAATTGTATTGTAATTGCTAACTATGACCGATTGGTGCTAGTGTGTAAAAGAAATTTAGGGATTTTGGTGATTTGGCGCAAAAATTGTCATGTCAAATCACCAAAAATTGTCACACAAATTTTGGAAATTTAGGTGGCAATTTGTGTCAAATCACCAAAATCTCTGAGCTTTTTGACATGTTTGCACATGATCGGTTATAATCGGCAATTTCCGATCAAATTACATAATTTTGGTCTACATATGTCTAAATGTCCAAACTTTTATAAGATATGTAAAATTTAAAAGTTCTAACTTAGAGGACCAAATCTCAAAATAGCCTACCAAAAAAATTATTTTCCCTATTAATTATCAATCAGAATCAAACTATATGTATGTAAATCAATAGATTATAATATCCAAATATATATGTAAATTGGATATAAAGAGAAGTTATATATAAATTTACTAGATATTTTTCCCTTCAATTTTCGTAATAAAAAAAGATAAATTTATTTACTAAAAAAACATAAAATAATAATAATAATTGAACCGGATTAATTCGGTCACTAGTTTCTGGGTTTTTAGCCGGGTTTAATAGGGTGACAATGGGTTTTTTAGTCATCTAGTTTTAATACATAATTAAATCGGGCATGTGACTGGTTCCCATTTAAACTGGCCGAACCGGCTGATCTAGGTTTCAAAACATCGCATTCTCCTAATTAATCTTGTTATTACAGATATGCTCAAGGCGCTTTGATCTCCTATCAGCCGGAATTGGGATTCAGCCATTAATATATCATGGACTTGTTAATATCGAAGCAATTAAATTGAGTTAATTGCCTATATATTAGCCTTTATTAGGTATCTATAATCTATCGACTATCATGCCCATTGCCCATTTAAAATAAGCAACAGAACTAAAAAATAACTTAATATTGTCACCATAGATTTAAAATACTTCTATATAAAATTTTAGCAAGTTAGAGAAAAAAAAAGAAGGGGGATTAAGGGACAATTACAAAAACACCCCTAAAGTTTGGGCTAATTAAAAAAAAACCCAGAGTTCTTTGAAAATTACAAAAAACCCCTTGAAGTTTGATTCCGTCTTATATTTTTTTCGGTGATTTTCGAAAATATTTCAAAACCCCCTGACATTTGGAAAAATATTACAGTTACCCCCGTTAAATTTAAGACAAAACGAAACCTGAAGATGTTTTTTGTAATTTTGGAACATGTTCGGATTTTTTTGTAATTAACCCAAACCTTAGGGGTGTTTTTGTAATTATCCCTAAAAGTAATGCAGTTATGACTTATGCATACCTTTGCAAGGAAAATGGCCCTTTTCTCTTAGAAGGTCCAAATGGTAAGATAAAGAAAACACCAAGGCTGGCTGTGTCCAAAACGCAACATTCACAATATCGTACTTGTCGGCAATGGTTGCAGGCCATGGATAAAAAACAGCGTCAGTAACCAAAAAGGGTACAATAAATGGCTCAGATTGAATTGTTTTCCCAACAAATTCATCCACAAGACTTGCAAAATCACGCAATATAATCCCCCAATACTCGTCAAAGTTGAGAACTCTATCGAATTCCAGAGGAAAACCATCATTAATCGTTGCGTAACGTATGTCAAGACCTGATTCTCGAGCTTCGGTAAACAAATCGACTTCAGTACCGTTACCACTATGGTGGGCCTTGGACAATTTTTGATGAACAAATTCAAGATGAGCAAAAGTGATAGTAAAGCCCTTAGAAGCAAGTTTGAGAGCTAGATTTATAAATGGGTTAATGTGTCCTTGGTATGGGACTGAAATCATGATGGCATGGCCCTTGCTTTGCTTGCCCATTTTCTCTTTGGATGTTAGATTGATTGTGTTTTACGAAACTTATGTTGAGAACCCAGATGTTGGATAACTTTGTTTTGAAAATTTGTGCTGCCAATATTGACTAAAAAGTTTGCAGCACTCAAGATGTTGAAAAATGGAAAGAAAATGTCTTCAATTTCGGCCAAGCATCATAAATGCCAAAATTGGTTTTCTTTTCGTTTGTTAAAAAAAAGGGATAATTACATAAAACCCCCTGAGGTTTGGGCTAATTACAAAAAAACCCGGAGATTTGTGAAAAATACAAAAAAACCCTTAAGGTTTGATTCCACTTAGATCTTCCCCCTTCATAAGCAAAATACATTTCCAAAACCACCTTGATATTTGTAGAAATATTACAATTAACCCCTTAAATTTAAGACAAAATCAAACATGAGGGGCTTTTTGTAATTTTAAAACATCTCTGGATTTTTTTGTAATTAGGCCAAACCTTGGGGGTGTTTTTGTAATTATCCCAAAAAAAATATGAACCTTATCATGAGAGGGCCCCCACTGTCTCGCCCTTAGATTTTTGTAGAGGAGGTGAATCGAGGGATATGTATCAACGAGTCAGGGTTCTAAGGTACTTTAGACTGAGTCACCACACAAGAAATCTTCCTCCACCCTGTTACACGGGGATTCGAATCTCCATGCTACGGGTGCCAGCGAAGCAGACATAACATCACCCATGTCCTTTACTTGTTGTCTATAAATAGGCTTGTGCTAGAATGAGAAAAAGGAGAAAAATTACTAGATTATTATTCTCATCCAAAATAACATTTCTATTTTCTCGGGTATTTTAATTGAGAAACTTGAGATTCTTTTGTGTATTCCCTACCTTTGGGGAGGAATTTTGTAAGTCTAATATGTATATAGTGGAAGATTTATGTGGACTACGGTCTTGTGGTTTTTTCCAATTTAGATTTTCCACGTAAAATTCTCGTATCCTATTTTTATCCTCTTCAATAATTATTTGATTCTTGGTTTAATTTGGTTCTTATTTTTAATTCAAATAAGTGGGAATATAAATTTCTTATTTCCACTGCACCTATGCCACTTAGTTTGGCACTCCTTCCCAACAACTTATATAGTTAGGTAGCTTAATTGTTAGGCCATCTCCAGTGAAAAAATCTTTGATGGATTTTTCCACACTTTTATGTATGTCATGTCACGTGCCACGTCGAAAGCAAAAAACACACAATTTTACAAATATTTTTCCATAATGGTTAGACCTATTCTACAACTTTTTAATAGTCCCAACATTCAATTTACAAAATAGTTATAAAGTGAACAAAATCAATTTCAACCCGCTCTCTTCGTTGTGGGCCCCACTTTAACATCTTTTTGTAGGGATGACAATGGGTCCGGGTCCGAACCAAGCCTGCCTCATTTGAGGCGGGTATGTGTCTAATAAATGGGTATGGGGTGGGTAACAAGTATTGATTTTTAGATCCAGACGGGTATGGGTCAGGTAACGGGTATGGTAGGACCCAATCCATACCCAACCCATATGTATTTTTTATTTTATTTTTATTTTTATTTATTTTTTTACTTTATATATAGAGTGAATATATTGTTGTTCAAGAACTCTTGATTTATATATGTTGATGTTTATATCATAATTAACATAATATCTACAAATATCATAAGTTTTGAGTGCACTATTTTGAGTACAATCTTACAATTTTGGCCAAATATATAAAGTTGGCTGGTCTAATGGGTCTTACCCGCTAGAAATGGGTATGGGTCGGGGCAGGTATGAGTCTAAGATAAGACGGGTCGGGGCGGGTATGGTTATTGCGTTTTCTTAACGGGTCGGGTCTCGGGTCCAGGCGGACCCGGACCATACTCGACCCATTGACATCCTACCTTTTTGCATTATTTTCACCTCCATGAACTGGAATGTGGCCACAATCCAATGCTTCTAAAAAAACCCAAAATCTTCTCTCACAATGGTAAGGATTTTGCATAACAAGGTTTTTTTTTAAAAAAAACCCTCCAAAATCCTTACCATTGGAGTTGTTCTTAGTTAAATCTGCAGATTATGTTTGTGTGGTGTTGAATGTTATAAGGGCATCTCCAGTGGTGTGTCATGTCACATGCCGCATCAAAAGAAAAAAACCTATCATTTTACAAATTTTTCTCCACAATAGTTAAACCCATTCAACCATTCTACAAGGAGGGAGCCAATGACAGCAAAATCGATCAGGTGTTTCTAAATCCTCTTCTCATTGTACTTGTTAATTATGTCGATTAAATTCTTAACGTGGAATGTGAGGGGTATTGCTAATCCGGGTAGCCAACGTCATTTGCATACTCTAATTAATCGTCACAAATTGCCTTTTGTTGCGCTTTTAGAACCTATGACTTTGCTGGGGTTTAGTTTCTATTGTCGTAGATTTGGCTTTCATGATGGCTTTTCTAATTGTTCTAATCATATCTAGATTATGTCTGCGCTCATTTACATTTTGACATTCTTGTTGATCATGCACAACTTTTACATTGTAGGTTGACATCCGCTTTGTTGCCTCACCATTTATTTATTTGACTTTTGTGTATGTTAAATGTGATAGAATAGCTAGATATGTTTTGTGGGATACCTTGCGTGAGATTGCGATTAGTATGGAGGGGTTACCTGGCTTGTTAGTGGTGACTTTAACATTTTTTTTGCATGATCACGAGAGGTTTGGTAGTATCACTAATAGGTCGGATGAGATGCTTGATTTTGCCTATATGATTGCGACGTGTGAATTAGTTGATGCGGTGTGAGGACCTATCTTTACGTGGGCTAGAGGTGGGCTTCAGGAGAGACTTGATAGGGCTTTGTATAATGAACGCTGGGCTGATGTGTTTACTTCTTCTATTGTTACGCATTTATCTCGTGTTCGCTCTGATCATGCTCCTTTACTCATATCTTGTCAGTTTGAACCGCATGTGTCTCGCTCTTTCTTCCGATTTCAAAGATATGTGGATACGTCACCATACTTTTTTGCAGTTGTCAAGGAAGCATGGGGCATCCCAACGTTGTTTTTTTGGAATGAGAAGCTTGCAAAGACAAGTTGAACAGGTCAAGCGCAGACTAAGATTTGGAATCACCGTGACGTTTGATAATGTTTTTGATCGAGTTAAGTGATGGCCGATTTGAGGCGCTTTCAGCTCAGTATATGATAGTGATCCGCTCCGACTCATCGGTGAGCTACATCGTTGTGTGGTGGAGCACGAGCTACGTTTGAAAATAGAGGAGGATTTTTGCGCCTGAAAGTCAGTAGTTAAGTGGGCAATCGGCGCAACACTAAGTTTTTCCACTGATTTGTTAAGTAGGCGGTGTCGCGCTAGAATTCACTCGATTGACGATGATGGAGTGGTGATCACACAGATTCGAGATCGGAAGTCGGTAGTTCGATTCTTTCACCTTATCGACTTGACTTGGAGTATCCGACTCCTGTAGATGAGTTCTTTCCCGCTTCCCGATTCTGTGATCTTGATAGACTTTGTGTGTTATGCCGACGGCTCGGGAGGTTCACGATGCGGTGTTTGGGATTGATCCGTCTAGCGTTTCGGGGCCCGATGGATTCTCATCTTTGTTCTTTCAAAGATTTGTTGGGATTTTATCGGATCGGATGTTGAGGATGCAGCGTGGTTGACTTTTTTCTCGGGTAATCTTATGCCATCCACGCTCACGCTACATCTATAGTTCTCATCCCGAAGGTTCCTCACCCTCAGAAGTGGACTAAGTTTCGGCCGATTAGCCTGTGCAACGTGACGAATAAGATTATCTCTAAGATTATGAATGCGTGGTTGGTATCGATTCTACCTTTGATTGTGTCGCCGAATCAGAGTGGTTTCACACCCGGTCGTGTCATCTCGGATAACATTTTGCTCGCGCAGGAGCTTATCCATGATATCAGCTTAGCCACAGAGATTCCTAATATGGTGATGAAGCTGGATATGGCTAAAACTTATGATAGGGTGCAATGGGATTTCTTGTATACAGCTATGATTCACATGGGCTTCCCCGTTCGGTGGATTGATATGGTTGGCAGTTGTATTGAGCACTGCGACTTCTCTGTTCTGGTTAATGGTATCCCTTCTGGATATTTTCCTTCGACTCGGGGACTGCGGGAGGGGGATCCTCTATCTCCTGCCTTGTTTGTTCTGACAGCGGAGTATTTATCCCGGGGATTGGATTCCATTATTAGACGACACTGGGATATGATTTATCGGACGCGACGGGGTTTTCCGGTGACTCATTTGGCCTATTCTCGATGATGTTGTTATCTTCACTAGGCGTCGACGATGGCCTCGTCACATTGAGGCACTTTCTGAGCACTATTCTCATTCTTCTGGCCAGGTTGGTCGTGTCCGAAGAGTAGATTCTTTCCGCCCCACGTTACATTGACGGCCGGGAGCACATGGTTCATGAGTGACTGTTTTGTTCGTGATGACTTGCCGATGACTTATTTGGGTGTCCCTTTGTTCAAGGGGGCGAATGACGAAAGAGCTCTTCCTCCCAATGATTCGAGGATGTTGGATAGAGTTCTTTGGGTGGTCGACGGGCATCTCTCCTTTGGTGGTAGGCTCGCTCTTATTCGAGCACGCTAATGGCCACCCCGTTGCATATTCTTCAGTCATGCGACCACCAAAGACAGCTTCTGCAGCAGTTGGAGCAGATCATAGCTAGATTCTTCTAGGGATCCTATGCGGGACAGGAGAAGACTCATTGGATCGGTTGGGATATTATCTACCATCCTATTTCGAGGTGGGCTGGGGATGCGCCGACTTTCGATATTGCTTGACGCCTTCGCTTCTGAAGTTGTGGTGGAGGTTACGCGAGGTCATTCATTGTGGGCTCAATTCTTGATCGCAAAAATCTTTATTCTGAATGGGCTTTGGTCTCCGTAGAGCCTCTCAGAACACATAATCATAGTCATCGGTGGAGGCACTTGAGGCGGATCGGTATTCGAGCCCGGAGCGGATTTTTGGTCTATCGCGGTGGTAGTCGTGTCGGTTTAAGGGATGATATTTGGTTTGGGCATAGGCCGCTGCGATCATTGTTTGGATCGGCGTTGGGTCATATGACGGTTGATTGTTCATTCGCGATGGTATATGTGATAGAGATAGATTGTATCGTCTTGGTCTCCGGATGTGGGCTTCCCGAGAGTCTCATCGAGGATATATCCGGTTCCGATTCTTCGGGTCGGAGGATATCATGAGGTGGATGTTTACCTCTCATGTTGGGTTCTCTATGCCTTCGCAGGGATTCTCTCCGGGTAGAAATGCTCGGAACCTTCAGATGGTGCCATTTGGAACAATGCTCTTATTCCTACCGTCTCTATTTTCCTTTGGGCCCTCCTTCGTAATCGCTTCTTCCCGGATATCAAGCTTCGTGCACGTGGCACTTCCCTTGCCTCACGTTGATGGTGTTGCTTGAATAATCCACATTCATCTCCTCAGTCGAATCTATCCCTCACCTCTTTTTGATGAATGATACTTGTTCACCATGTGGAATCACTTTCTTCCTTGGTTTGACACTACACTTCCAAAACCACCGATATGATATTGTTACTTTCATTTTGGAGGAATCGCACACACGGATCACACACGAGACACTTGAGTTTCTTGGTTCCGCTTGATTTTATGGTTTGTCGGACGGAAAGGAATAGTGTCAAGATCGACACATTCCTTTCTTGGCTTCTCACATTATTTGGCGGTGGAGCGGTATCTCGGATTCTTATTTCGGTCGGCGTTTGAGCCGCTTCGGATTGGTCCGGATGCCTCCCTCCGTGAGTTTTTTTGCGGGGAATGCTCCACTACGGGTTTCACGCAGCTGGTTAGTGATTTGGCGAGCTCCTCGGTCTCCTCGGATCAAGTTGAACACGGATGGTTCGTTTGATCGAGACACCTTGATTCTTTGGCGGAGGGGATTGATTCGAGATCATTCGGGCGGACTTATGTTGGCTTTTTCATTGTTCTCTCCAGCGCGGTGTCTAGCTTTCATCTTTGAGCTACTAGCGCCGAGATGGGATCGCGATGCCCGTCGTTTTCTCTTCGATTTGGATCGAGTTGACGCCCAATGGCGGTGGTCACCACGATCACTTTTGGTGGTCTTGGCTCTTGGCGGGTTCATCACACCCTGATTCGCATTCGAACATCTTGAGAGACCTTGATTTGATTTCCCACATACACAGAGAGGAATCGACCAGGATCACCTAAATAGAGTTGGGAGTCACCGCCTGGCATCACATTGTTCATGAGGGCACGACTTCTCACCACCTTCGCTCATTCGGATGGACCACCGGTGGGATATCCGAGCTTCGATTTTCATAGATCATTGGTTCTCCTTTTATTCTTTACATTTCTCTCTATGATAGTCTTTCTAGATATCGTAGTGATAGGTTATTTGTTCTTTGATTTTCTCCCGCCTTGACGAGCATGACATTGTATGACATTTTGATTATTTGATATACAGGTAGGGGATCACGCCTCAATCCCCCACCCCCCGGGGTGTTATTTTGCTAAAAAAAAAACCATTATACAACTTTTTAATAGGCCCCACTATCTAATTCACATATTATTTATCTTTATTTCACTTCTTCTGACATCTTATATAAATATATATTTGTGATAATTATTTTAATTAATATGTTTAATTTATATATTCAAAAATAATAATTTTAATTAATAATTTAATATTTGATAAATATTTAATTAATATTTGTTTTCGAATATAATAATTTGAAAAAAATCTTACTGAATATTCATAAATTTAAAATTCATCAATTACTTTAGTTTTTTAATATGTAGTGGTTAACACAAAATTGAACAAATAAACGGCTAGTTTCAAAAGAAGTTTTTTAATATGTTTTTTAATGAGAAACACAAAATTCACCAATTCAACACAATCTCTCTTCACGTGATGACAAATAGCCCCCAAACCTTTACCCTTTTGCAGTTCATAACTCTGTTAGTTAAATACGGGACGGGAAAAGTTCGTTATTCAGTACGTACGAATTTATTATGAATATTTTTTGAAAGTTACGGCGAAAAAAATCGGCAAAAAATACGGAAATATTTAAAATACGGAACAATAGACGTACGAGATTAATACGAATATAAAATAATTATTCGGGAGTAATAATACGACTTATTTTAACAGTATATTTACATAGATTGTGATTCATACTTATGTCTAGATTATATTAAAATTAATTTTAGGTACTTTATTAATTTACTTTAAATTATTAATACACTTATTTATTATTAATATTATTATTTATTATTTTCTAATATTGTAATTATACTTATAAATAATTTTTTAATGATTTTTTGATTTATTTAAATATTATAAAAATATTAAAATGAAGTTTTATTCGCCAAGTATTATACGGATAACAATAATACGAGTATTAAATGTTTTATTTGAAAAATACGGAGTATTTAACGCCGTTTCAGAATCTGTACGGGAGACAGAAGTATTTTTCAATTATTCGTACGTATGAATACTATACGAGTATAATACGCGAATTAACTAACAGAGGTTCATAAACCAAATCATGCCAACCCCAAATCCTCTCTCACAATAATAAGGTTTTTGTATGATATGATTTTTCACCAAAAATTCTTCCAAAAACCTAACCATTGAAGTTGCCCTAACGGAGCTGAATTGCAATCAATGTAACAATACAACTAGTCAAATGAATTATTACAACTGATGTAAGGACTAAAGTTAACAGTAGCCGAAATGAATTTGACAAGAGTTTTATCTTTAATTTTTTTATATCACTATTGCCATGAGTTTGTTTTTTTATCCCTAATTTCCTAACCTTGGGATTATGTTGCCAACAAGTTCATCCACTCAGAGCTGGAAAAAAAAAAAAAAAGCTGGAAAATCTATCCCTAATCCCCCAAAAGTATGGCTTGCGATTCTGGGCCATTTTGTGTTTGTCGTTAAATCGTGAAGAGCTGCATATCTATATATATATATAAAAGCAAGAACTTCTTCCAAATATAGCAAAATCCCGCCAAAACTTAGTATGCTATATTTGGTAAGTCGTTCACTAAATACTATGACGTTTCTGCATTATAAAAATAGTAAATCACTTTGTGAAGTGTTGGCATCTGATTGATATTAAAATTTATTTTGTTTCATTAACTCTAGCAACTGTTTGTGGGACCAAAGTAATGACATTCAAAATTTGAAATTTATCATAATTACTTGAGTTTGTGAAGGTTATAAAAAAAATTAATTTCTGGCAGCTGTCTTTCTTGGGGACCAAAAAAGTCAGCCATTTATCTTTTTTGGGCACCGAAAATTGCATTAAAATGTAAAGATGGTCTGCTGTCTTTCTTGGGCACAAAAAAAGTTACATTCATTGGTCTGTCCAATTAAGTAACTATAATTGAATATACATTTTTTTGGGAAGCTGAAATTGTTTTCAAATTTTTCCTACCTACAAACTCTCTTATAAATAGGCTCCATCCCATTCAAAAACATATTATTCCGGTGCAACTACTCAAACAAAATTTTCTGCAGAATAGCTACAAAATAACATTGGTGAACGACAATAATCCGATGGAAATGTACTCAACACTGAGAATGCAACTGGTTCGTGTTTGCAGTGTACCTGCATATGGAAATAACTCAAATGCTTTTAGTCAATAATACAATATTTTTTCAAAGTTGAAGGGAAAAAAACTTGAACACATTCATGACTCATGAGGTACATTTTTTTGAATTTTCATTTAATAAGTGGCCATACTTTTTGATTTTAATTTTTATCGTTTTTCTGCAGTTTCATTCGTCTGAAAATAGGGCACCACTCATTCAATATGTAAGTTGTAAGCATATTTGGTATAAATGGCCAGTTCACATCCACTAGAAAGGACAAGTGAAGATTGAGGTGAGGAAAGAAAAGGCACGGATTTTTTTGTTAGTGTGATTGTCTAATTGTTTTATTCTAGAACAAGACAGTAAATAGAAATGAAAATTTTCAGCCCCAAGTGTGTGTCAATGAATGTATAATTACCTCTACAGCCACATATGAGGAACGTTTCTAGATCATTGTAATAGAGTTGTCACATCTTGGTGGATGTTGTTCATAAAACTGACAACTTTGTACATTCAAAAGTAATACTATAAAAGAATATTGTTCTTGCATCACAATTTTACTGTTTCCAAAAATCTGTTGTTGCAGGCAAGTCCAAGAACTCTTAAGCTTGGCCCATTGCAATATATGTGACCAAGTTGAATCAACTATGCATTATCATGGTGTGTCAAGACAAGAAGTTGAACAAAAATCAATGTAATTAGCAAGAAAAATAATAAATTTCTTATATCACAATTTTACCATTTCCAACAGCTGAAGCAACTACAAAATTTGTTGATGCAGGCAAGTACCCGAACTCTTAAGTTTGGCCCATTGCAATATATATGTGATCAAGTAGAATCAACAATCCAATATCGTCTTTGCTTCTGAGTTCTGATCATTACCGAATGATTAAGGTGGAACTCGAATAACCTCATCATTATGTAGCATCCAGAAATCACCTAACATGTAAATCACAAGTTGTGAATAATTGAATTTTAACAAGCTATGCAAAAACATAATTTAATACCTACTACCACCATACAAACCTTACACCACAATGTACACATGACAATCAATTGAAACATAATATGAAAAGCACGAGGCTTGGGCCCAGTTTCCCATCAGAACCTCCGTTCGTGAACTCTGACTGAAAAAAAATATAAAACATTTTCTTATCTGTAACATTCTAAATTTCAAACCTTAATATAAGAAATAGATCCATTGTGAAGTACGAATGTGATCAGTTATGAATGTCGCTTCAATATGCAAGCATATTTCTTTAAGATGCATGAAATGTAGATGAAGTGACAAAATAAACCATCTGCATAGCTATCCTGGCCCTTTTTTTAGATTTCTTTTTTTGAAAAAAAAAAGATCGACTCAAGGCTGAGAAAATCAAAATAAATACCATAATGAAATCCGAAGTACATTAAAAAAAATAGAAATAAGAACGAAAAAAAAGAATAATTTCATTCGAACAAAAAATTTCAAATGCTATAAACAAATATAGATCTGGATTTTTTTGTATTGTTCATTACAGAACCGAAAATATTCTAAAAATATGTAAAACTAAACACTTCAAAAAATAATATATCATATCACTCGACCAAAAATTTCCAGATCCGTAATAAAAAATATATACATCTGGAGATTTTACCGTTTCTATAAGGAACCGAAGAAAAATAATATGTGGAAATCCAAACCCATAAATCATGATCCCTGAAGAGCTTTTTCGGTGGAAACGTAAGATCTCCATGTGATTCTTGGTACAAACATAAGATTTGGCTTCGTAACCCATCAGAAAATTGGTGAAGAAGCAAAAACACAAAATATATTTCTTTTTTTTATGAATTTTTTTAGAGAGAGGTTTCTTTGAGAGAGAACAAATATTAGAGAGAGAAGTAAACTGTTGAAAATGGGGGAAGGCCATGAGGACTTCAGAGATCGGAGACATATATTTTTATTTAATTATTGCTATATTTTTTGTTTAATTATTAATTTTTTTTTTTTTTTTTTTTTTTCGATAAGCTCGAACCTGCGCCACGCCTGACTATGAACTCAGATATGTCAGAAAAAAATAAAAAACATGTCGATCTAAAGATTTTTTTGTGAGAAAAAATCCATTAAAATATAACTATTATTATAACTATTAACTGAAGCGGAAAGGACGAGGTAAAAGAATGAAAATAGTTTATAGGATTTTTTTTTCCATTTAACACAGAAAATAAAAATGGCTTTGGTTAGAGAAAATCGTAAATGGCAGTATAGTTTGGATTTGCTTTTGGCATCTTTTGGGCTAAAAGCCTGCAAAACATCCGATAGTTTTATTCTCTCCCAAATTTTTTGATCTTTTTGTGCATGAAAGTATGAGTTGCAAGCCAATTTGTGTTTTATTTAGCTTTTCGGCCATTGACGTTAAGCCCAAACAAAACATGAGTTTTAGTATATTTCTTATTAAACAATAAAATATAGAATTGTGCCACATGTCACTTATAATTTTTTTGAAATCATATTATAATTTTGATAATTATAAATGATTTTGATCCATAAATCTTTTATAACTTGGCAAAACTATTGAGTGATAAAATTATTATAGAATTGTTTAGTTTTATTTTTTTCTTAATGTATATTGTATTATTAAACTCACTTTTTATTTTTTTAAAAATAAAAGTTTTTTCTCTAATATATTTTCAGGCATGCCCTTATAATTTATTGTTATATTATTCGATCTATATTTATTTGTCTTTATATCTAATTTCTTATCAAAATTCAGATGTTGTAATCTTTAAAAATTTAAAGCTTTTTTTTAATATATACACCGTGCATCGCACGGGTGGAATACTAGTAGCTAATAAATAAATAAAACGGTATGGAAATTTGAAGCGCTACAAAAAATTTATTTTTAACATTTTTGTGGTGCCCAAAGATGGAGCTTAATTGCACGACAGGGCATATGCTACTAGCCACATTATGTCACTTCAAGATAGGAAGAATACCATTTTTTTTTTCCATTTCTTCAATAGGAGTGATGGATTTTAATATTTATTAGGTTTAATTACAAAAAGTACCCTTGAGGTTTGACTTAATTACAAAAAAATTCAGTTAACTTTTAAAATTACAAAAAGTATCCCTGAGATTTTATTGTGTCTAACATTTACCCCTTCATAAAAAAATATTTCAAAATACCGCCTCACATTTATAAAAACATTACAGCTTAACCCCTTAATTTTAACACTAAATCAAACCTCAGGGTACTTTTTGTAATTTTAAAATTTAGTTGGATTTTTTTGTAATTAGATCAAACCTCAAGGGTACTTTTTGTAATTATCCATATTTATTATGTCGACATTAAAGACTAGTTCAAGCATGATTTTTGACAAAAACTTCCGTAAGACGATCTAACAGGCCAAAATTTATTAGATGTATCCTAAAAATCGATACAATGATATTTTAATTTTATTAGCAGAGACCAAGATAGCGCTTTCTCTAAAAAATATTTGCGATCTTTTGAAAAATATTAGCGATCCATCCGAAAAGTATTAGTATGTAGTTCACTTGAAAATAACAATTTTTGTAATATTGGGCAAAGTGATATAATATCACGAGAAATAAAAAAGTATTAATAGTCCCATGTCCCTCCGAAAAGTGTTATGACGTAGTTCACTTGAAGATATTTAATAACCCTCTAAAAAGTATTAGATTTTTTGGACAAAAGTATTAGTTTTCCCTGAAAGTTTTTCAGTAATTCCCTGAAAATTATTAGTTTTTTCTAATAAAAAGTATTAATAGTCGTACTAAAAAGTATTAGTAGGTATTTTAAAAAGTATTAATATTTTGTTGGGTCACAAGGTCGCTGGGTCCATCAATTGGGTAGATCCGTCTAACCATTAGACCGTCTAACATGAAACTATCTTTTGATTTTTTAAGAAAGCATATTGTGTCTGTATTATGTAAATTTGGTGGGACGGGCACAACATAAAACCTTGGGAGTTTTACAGTATCAAACTTACATAGTATATTTTCTCAACTAGAATGAAAGCCATATTTAAATATACATATAAATCATCACTACAAATCTACAACATGAATACATGATCATTGATCACTACTTGCATCACCAGCCGGTTGACATTTGTTCACTTTTGTAGTTTTGGCATGAATTTTTGCCTCCAAATCCTTGATAAACTGATCAAAATTTCTCTCCGACGACCCATCACTCTCCAACGCATCTCGCATTGTCGCCTTTACACTATCCGCCTCCACCCTTAAACTCTTCGAAATAGAACCTCCACTCATAAAACTCTTAATCTTCTCCGCAACTACTTTCCTATCAACCGACATTCCACGATCACAGAGTCTAATCCCAATCTTCCAATCATCAACCACAAGTTTCGCGTTCGTAATTTGATCGTATGCAATCGGGTAACAAATCATCGGAACGCCACACCACATGCTCTCCACAGTAGAATTCCACCCATTATGCGTCAAAAATCCTCCAACCGTTGGATCTGAAAGAACCATAATTTGATCGCACCAAGGAACTATCAACCCTTTATCTTTAATCTCATCCTCAAATCCAATCGGCAAAACATTAGTGTCACCCGAGCCAAGTATACCATCTCGAATCACCCATATAAAGTTTACTTCACTAAGTAGAAGCCCATAAGCTATCTCTTCTATAATCTGCTTACTAGTATGAACAAAGCTGCCAAACGAGACGTACAATACCGAGCCAGGGGACTTAGATTCGAGCCATTGGGTGCAATCTGATTCGGACCGTAAACTCTTGCTAATAGTATATGTAGCAAGATTTTTGGAGAAATTAATAGGGCCAATTGCGTAATTTGGCTGGTATTTGTTAAGGGCTGATATTATGTCAGATTCTAATTCATCAACTGTGTTATGTAAGATAAAATCTGCTTTCTTAATTCCCTCAGTCGCCATGGGCAAGCATTTAAACACTACACTTGCTGATCCGGCTTCCATAAGATATGACATTATGTCCCGAGTATTTATTGATTTAACTCCAGGAATATAATTTATTTCCTCTTCAATGTCATCTGTTGGACAAGAAAAATAGCCTTGTAGTACATGTGAAACTAAATGCACTTGTTGAGTTTGTATGCATTAAAAGATATTAAATCAAGAAAGGTTTCAAATAACGAGTGAATTTTAAATACGTCATAATAAATATAAGGGATAACTACAAAAACCTCATGAGGTTCGAGCTAATTACAAAAGACTCAAGGTTTTTGAAAATTGATGTCTTTGAGGTTTGATCCCGTGCTACATTTATTTTTTCATAAGCAATTAATAATTCAAAACCTTCCTTAACATTTCTTGGAAATATTATAATTACCCTATAAATTCAAAACATATTTTTTTCTAATTTTGAAACATCTCTAAGTTTTTTTAATAATTAACCCAAACCTCAATGGGGCATCTTATAATTATCCCTAAATAAAAAGATAACTTAATATTGCTATTTCAAATTAAAAATTAGAGGTGTCAATTGAGTCGGCTTAGGACGTGCTAGTCGGCCCAAGCCAAATTACATCGGGCCACCATATTTAGAACCCAACCCAACACATGCTTTAAAAATAGATGTAAAATCCACCGAGTCGTTCAACCAACCCTGTATTTAGGGCCTAATGGGCCAGACCAATTTGGCCCGGGGTAGACTGGTTATAACATCTCTATTAAAAATAGGGATAATTACAAAACAAGTTCAAAATTACACAAAAAAAAAACTATTTTTCAAAATTACAAATATCCCTATATTCATTTATATTTTACAAATTACACCTTCAACAGAAAAGTAGTTACTAAGAGCATCTCCATTGGATGTTCTTAAATGTGTTATTAACATATAAATTTTGTTCCAACTAATGGGGAGTGTTCTTAGAAGAACGTTCTTCAAATTTGTTATAAATTTGTAACAAGTAAGAACAAAGTTGATAAAATAAAAAAATCTCCCATCAAAACATACGTGAGTTACACCAAAGGCCTTGATTCGCGCGTCCACTACACATGCAAGATAATTGTGTGAAGAGGCCAAATTGGTGGGCCTTTTGGCTGCCAGCAATGTCATCCTCTTTTATTTTGTTTTTTTTCCCTTCATTTTTCTTTTTCTTTTTTCCTTTATTTAATTGCACATTTTACTTTTCTTTCTTTCTTTTTTTTAATAATTACAAAAAAAAATTTGGTTGAATGATTTGTTAATAACTTAATATGCAGTATTGAACTTCATTATCTTATTTTTTCTTATCTTTGTACGAAGTACTTTTAATATGCAATATTGAACTTCAACATCCGTTAGCTTTATAATAAATTTCAATTTTTAGGTTGAAATATATATAGAATTATAAAATAATTAATATAAGTTAAAATGTATTAATAAATACAATTAAATTAAAAATATTAAGATAATTATGGAAATTAAAATGTAATTAAAACTATAAGTTTATTTGATGAAAAATATAAGTAAGGGAGTAAAAGTACAGTGGGCCCAATAAATAATGGGTGTAGTGTTATTTGAATGGGAAAATGTGTTATTAGGGCAACCACAACAGGGGGCATTTGGACAGGATATTTCTCCAAATATCCCAATGAAATATTCAATTACCATTGTGGGGGGAGTATTTTGATGAGTTGGCAAATGTCCGGAGCAAAACTTATGCTCGGACATTTCTCTATCAAAAAAAAAGAAAACAAATTGCACTTATCTTTAATGAGAAACACGAATGAAAATATGCAGAAAGTGTGGTGCACCCATGCGTGGGAAAACACCAAAGCCATTTTCAACTTTATGAATGCTTTCAACTTTAACTTTTGAATTCTTTTGTTTTTTTATGTTTGCCAGCTTTTGCAAGTTTTTCTTTTAAAATGATTGTTTGTTTTTAAAAAACAACTTGTACCAAATGGAAATGTAAAACAACCGTTTGATCTCATTTTTAAAATCAACTTGTACCAAATGTAAATGTAAAAACAGCTTTTTCTAACGTCTATTTTCACTCATTTTTAAAATGCAAATGTAAAACAACCGTTGAGTGCAACGGCTATTCTACTGTCATATATTTTTTTTATGGAAAATTTACCTATAAATATTTGGAAAATTGTTACATTCATTCCAACATTCTTCCAATTTTATAGCTTGTGATATTTTTTTTTCTTATTACATTTGTATTATATATTTTGATTTTTTTTTTATCCAAAATGGATAAAAATTACAGTGGGTCTTTTAGGGATTTGTTGAATTCTCCAAATGTCGAAGAAAATGCAAGTGATGAAAATTTTCGGGTTCGTCCTAATCTTCAATATTCTCAATTTTATCCTCAAGCACAATACCCACACAATTTCCACAATTTTTTACATGCACCACCATATTCTCAAAATTTCCAAAGTTATCAAACTTTTTCGAATAACGTCCCTCGAGCTCCGTTTTATACATGTCCATCGGAATATTGGCAAAGTAGTCAATATTTTGCACAGGCCCTATCTCATGGATTTCCTCATATACAATCGAATGAATCGAGAAGAGCTAGCGTGAATGCAACTAGTAGTGATAAAGGGCCTGAAACACCTTCTTCTATCCCAGATTCTCAGTTTCCTCCATACTCATCACAAATAGGGCTTGAAAATATTGCTATGAATCAAGCAACTGAGACAGGTCACGAGTCAGATGGAGATCAGGGCAAGAGGACAATTTGGACAGTAGCTGATGATAAGCTTCTTGCAGCAGCATATACAATCATTAGTGAAGACCCAACAGTGGGTAATGGCCAGAAAAATGACTCTTTTTGGAAACGGATAGAATACTACAATGCCAATCGAGACAATGGAGCTAAAAAAGAACTTTGGAGAAAGCAAAAACACATTGGGCTTCGATTAAAAAGATCGTGAATAGATATAATGGAATCTACAATAGGTGGTACAATGACCGACCTAGCGGATGGAGTGATGAGGATTTAATGATGCAAGCTCATGAAGAATACAAGAGTACCTATAAAACAACTTTTCAATATGAACATGTGTGGAGGATTGTCAAAGATAGTCCAATGTATGCTCCACAATCATCAGGCCATCGCGTTGGAAAGAAAGCAAGAACATCTGAATCCTCAGGAACACATACTAACTCGACTTCCAACATAAATGTTGATGTTGACGATAGCGGAGCTCAATCTCGTCCAATAGGACAAAAGGCAGCAAAGAAAAAGGCAAAGAAAAAACGACACAAATTGAAGAAGCGAAAGAGACTCTACAACAGTCACTATCACATTTGGAGGAATATAACAAAAATAAAAAAATAGAACAACTCATCAAAGCACATGAACTCCTCGTCATGGACACACGAGGTTGGACAGAAGAACAACGTGCGAACCATCTGGCAGTCTGTGAGCAGTTAAAGAAAAACCTCAACATGTAGTGGATGCGGCGGTAATCCGTGAATGAAAAAATTTATCAACTACTGAAGTATTTAGTTAATTTACATTCTACTTTGTCAAACATTTGTACTACTATATTGTACCATTTACTTTTAAATTTATCAAAATAAAATTTCTATATTAAATTTATTTTGATAGATAATTATAAAATTAGGTAAATTTATATAATTATCATATTATGTAAAATCAATTTAATATAAACTAAAGATATTAATAAAAATAATGTCAAAATATTAATTAAATAATAATGGGACCCATAAATATGTGGTTGATAGGATATTTGATTGTGGATTGTGGGATATTTGGAAGGGTGGGGTATTTGATTGATGACGTGGACTAGTTGACCCACAAATATTTGTAAGAAATGCACCCACTATTGTGGGTGCCCTTAGAGATGTGTGTTATTAAAATGAGGGATGTGACAGTAGGGTCCACAAATAACATGTATTAGGAATATATCCATTGGAGATGTCCTAAGTAATACAAATCTCAAGAGTGTGCTTGCACTTTGCAATACTTTTGATATTTGAAATTTTGAAAGATAAATGAACTTTTTTGTAATTAAACTAAACATTAGGGGTATTGTATGATGCATACCTTTGCACGGAAAATGACCGTTTTCTCTTAGAAGTTCCCAGTGGCAAGCTAAAGAAAATACCAAGGCTGGTTGTGTCCAAAACGCAACATTCACAATATCATACTTATCGGCAATGGTTGCAGGCCATGGATAAAAAACTATGTCAGTAACCAAAAAAGGTACAATAAACGGCTCAGATTGAATTATCTTCCGAATAAATTCATCCACAAGACCTGCAAAATCACGCAATATAATCTCCCAATACTCATCAAAATTGAGATCTCTATCGAATTCCAGAGGAAAACCATCACTAATCGCTGCGTAACGTATGTCAAGACCAGATTCTCGAGCTTCAGAAAATAAATCAACTTCACTACTATGGTGGGCCTTGGACAATTTTTGATGAACAAATTCAAGATGAGCAAAAGTTATGGTAAAGCCCTTAGAAGCAAGCTTGAGAGCTAGATTTATAAATGGGTTTATATGTCCTTGATATGGGACTGATATCATGATGGCATGGCCTTTGCTTTGCTTCCCCATTTTCTCTTTTGCTGCTGTTAGATTGTGTTTTATGATACTTATGTTGAGAAGTTCACCCATATATGTGGGTGGTTAAGTAAAGGTGCGATTGTATATGCTTTCATTTTGAAAATTTTCATGTTGTTAGAAAATAGTTGTAAAAAACATTTGGAAGAAAAAAGATGAATTTTGATAGTGTGATTGGATGTGAGATAAAAAATAATGATGAAAGTTTATCTGATTTAAAAATAGTAAAATAATGATTGGTAGTTAGAAATGTGTGAGTGTGTGAATAGTAAAATTACTGGAGAATATATAATGATTAGTTTTTTTGTGAAAAAATGTGTAGATGTGATTTTTTTAAATAAATAAAAATATATATAAAAAAAGAAAAAGGTCCTGATCACAAACCGATTAGGTAGCAAAGGAAAAACAATGCAAAATTTCATGAAAAAACAATAAAATAACTTAATGGCGTAATTTAAATGAAGAGCGTTTATGTCTCAAGGATTTTCGAGTGATATTGTCATTTGTATTTTTTGTACGTGCTCGAGTATCATCTTGATGTGATTGGAAAGTGAAAAAGTGAGAAAAAGTAAAAGTGAGATAACAGTAAATTTTCTGAAAATTTTCATAAACCATAGCATATTTGGTAAAAAAAATCTACAGTGCAACGAAAATGAAATCTCTTTCATATCGAATCGCAACCTATTTTTTTTTGAAAAATTGGGCTGCCAGTATTGACTAAAAAGTTTGCGGTACTCAATTTTTTTAAAATGGAAGGAAGATGACAAAATGTCCTCAATTTTGGCCGACCATCATAAATTATTAAATTCCAAAATTGGTTTTATCTTCATCTGCTGACTATCAATAGGCTTTGTGCTAGAATGACGAAAAAAGGGGAAAATTTACTATGGTTGCGATTGGATACATATACTTAGAAAATGGGGTGAAAATTTGAGGTATAAATGGATATGAAATGAAAATATAATGATAAAAAATAATATAATATAAAAGAAGTAGAATAATGATTGATAGTATAAAATATGTGAGCAATTGACAACATCATTTTGGCATTGTTTGTGGGAACAACCAAGACACAAAAATACAGACGAAATCACACGCACACAAAATTAACTCTCAAGCTGACAATTCCAGGATTGAGAACACTAGACGGGAGGAGAGCCCTCCCCAAAGACCTGAAAATGGCCCCCATCCGCCTGGAGGGGTTCCACAAGCAAAATAAATATGCATGATTCGAGAAAGCCTTCAAGCTCTACTTGAAAAGGCCGCTCAGAACGCCCTGTGATAGCAAGTCACAATAGCAATTGCAGGACAACCCCTTAGACTGGGACGAGGCCATATTAGGGCCAAGGGGGGCACTGGGCCCCCCTGGAATTTTGAAAATTTGTAAAGGTATTTTAGTAATTTTGGTCTATAATCTTGAAAAAAAATACAAAAAATAAGAAAAAGGGGACAAAGTTTCCAATTCCTCCATTCTTCATTTCCCCTTCCCATTTATGAATTTTGAAAAAACTTTGAGTCTTGATCATTTTTTCACATTTCACAAAATTTGTACATTTTTTTGCTCCGTTATAAATTTGAACTCGAATTTTGACATTATTTTCTTGTGTCTCTATGTCTCTTTTGAGATGATTTATGGTTTATTATCAAATTCCCATTAAAGATTCAACATTCGAGATGAGTATGAATCGATATACGATAAATGTTATGATATATTGATGTTATTTATTGTTGAATATTAAGATGTAATTGAATTAACACGACTTTATCTTAATTGGTTCTTATTTATAGTTTTATTTTAGAGTTGATGTATTGTATTTTATTTTTATATTAATGTTAGTTGGGCCTAGGACTGAAAAATGAACCAAATTACTTGATATTCGATTCGAGAGCAATCGTTAAAAGCTCGTTTGTGCTCGGTTCGTTAACATAATGAACCAAATTTGAACACGATTTTTTGTTCGATAAGACGTAAAGCTCGGCTCGAGCTCGAGCTCAAGCTCGATTAGTAAAAAATAATAAAATATGTGTAAAAATACCAAACTACTCGAACTTGATTTTTGCTCGACTCGATTAAAGCTTGTTGGAGCTCGATTCGATTAATAATAAAAAGAAACTCAAAAATATTTTTTAAATCTCGATAAAATTTCAAACAAGCTTGAACAGTTCTATATTCGGCTTGACTCGACCTTTACACCTCTAGTTGGGCTCCCCTACACATAATTTCTGGCTTCGTCACTGCCCTTAGAGGTCTCCTGTTGCGAATGACCCTAACTTGACTAGAATGGAGGAAAGGAATGAAGAAAATGAGAAACATTCATTACAGTCTAGGTTGGACACTCATAAGCTTACCTCTACGCACTAGCTGATAAGTCAAGAGTTGTCCAGGTTAGTCAAGCCAACTCTGTAGTAAACAACTACTTACAGGAGAATAGAACTCCCGAAAAATCATGCTAATGACATTCCTTCAATAATAAAAATATCTGGGGGGTTTTAACAATTTTGAAATTTTTATGGGTCTTTTTGTACATATCCCAAATCTTAAGGGTAGATTTTGTAATTATCTCTTAAATAATTATGTGTTATTGAAATATTTGGAACATATTTCAAGACCCGATTTACACGCTTTGGAAAGTAAATCTACTTCTCATTTGTCTTTCCATGATCGGAATGGAATTTGGACAACATATGGTAGAGCTGACAATGAATTTGGTTGGGTCAGCCCAAAATTAATCTGGCCACCATTTCTCTTGACCCAACCTGTCCAAATTACATGTTCATGACTAAATCAACTTGGGATTTGGGCCTCGGGTCGGGGGCTGGCCCAAAGTAGGACCGCCCATTTCGGGCCTATATAAATGTAGTCCAGTTAGGCCTTATCCTCGAGCTAATCAAGCTAACCCACGGGCTGGGCTGAAAATGTCAGCTCTAATTTATGGTGATCAAATTCAATAGATGAACAAAAAGTAATGATAAAACCCTTTGAAGCAACTTGAGAGCTAGATTGATAAATGTGTTAATATGGCTTTGGAAGGAGAATTCAATCCTGATAGCATATTATCCGCGATACACCAAATATTGTCTATTTGGTGTATAGATGAATGACTAGTATCCAATTTTTTATATGAATAAATGATATGTGTTTTGAATTGTATAAAATTGGACACTTATATTGTAAATCAACACCGAATATCTTTACAGCTACAAGACCATCTAAGTCATTTTTATTTTGTTGAAAGGATAATAATATTAAAATAAACTCATCAAAGAAATTACAAGTTACAACTGGGGTCAACTGACCCAACGTCCCAGAGAAGCAAGGTAAAAGTATACAATCACCAACTAATGGGGACATTTACTACTAGACAAAGTATGTCACTTCAAAACAAGGAAATAGGACATGAAAAATAAACGTGAGTTCGACAAGACCAAGTCGGTTTGGACCAAAAAAAAGATTCTATCTGGAACTTTGCGAAGATTTTCTTTTAGTTTTTCAATAGATTTATATATATTACAGACTAGCTAGCTAGCTGAATGACTAATTTTGCAACAAAGCATATTAGTGTAATATTTTTTTTTTTGAGTTATGCATACACACTTCATCGGGGATTGAACTTCTGACCTCCTATATATTTAAGGAAGTGATACCACTAGGCCAAATGACTGGTGGTTAATGTAATATTTCTTAAGCAGAAGGATTGAGCGTAAACTAAAGTAGGCAACCGGACTAATTTCAAGATTTTAGTCCTAAAATACATATAAATTAGGGTAAATTACTACTCAGAACTAGTCTAATTGCAAAAAAAAAAAGTTAGTTTTCAAAATTGCAATTATCATCTTAAGGTGTTACAAATATCCCTTGAAGTTTTTATTACAACGAAATTAATTCTTTCTCTTGAGGTGATAATTTGTAAAATATAAATTATTTTGTAATTTGAAAAATAGTTGATTTTTTCCTTCATCTATATTGTAATTATCACTAAAATATGATCATTGACAAGGGTGGACCTAGGATTTATAATAGAGGGAGTCCAACTACAGATAATATAGGATGGGTACGTAGCCACATGTAACTACACATGTTCCGTTCCTGATGGGACAATATGGATAATTTTTTCCGTGTTTGGGACGATTACGAAAAACATGTATAATATTTTAATCGGGTCTGTGATGAGTATGAGTATGAGTAGAGGCAGATCCAGGAATTAGTAGTAGGGTTGGCCAAAAAGTAAAAATTTCAATAAGAAAATTATATATATACAGGAATGACAATTGGGTGGGGGGGGGGTTAAAATAACATGAAGCCAATAAATAAATATAAAAAAGCTAACAAAAATATTTTTTTTTCATGCTTGATGATGTCACTTAGGGGTGAAAAATCGTTCGTGTCGGCCCGATAAATAACAACTCGACACGATAAGCTCAAGCCAAACACAACACAATGTCCTTATTGGGCCTAAAATTATTTAAACTCAAACACGCTGCAATAAAAATACGAAAAAAATATGGTACGATACGATAAACACAATAAGTAAAATTGATAAGTTGATTTAGTTAGGATCGTTAGACCATTACCTAATAAAATATATATCTTCCTTAATATATTTGATACTTAGATAGATATTCTAACAAATTACCAATACAAATAGTTAGGTACATTTTAAAAGTAATGATATGATAAATGTACAAATGATAAATAAGAATCACAAAAATAGTCAAAAATCACAAATATATTAAATATAACATCAATCTCATGATAACACAAAAAGTTTTACATTCTTCATTCTTGATTTTTAAATTGAATTTATACTTTAGGGTGGATTTGAATTTTACATTAAATTTTGGGTAGACTAATTTTGAATATTATTAAAATTATAATACTAAAAATAGAATTTTTGAAAACTTTGCACTGGGCTTGAGCCCAGTGCTGGGAGCACATGGCTCCACCCATGAGTATGAGTAATATTAATATCATAATATTCTACTAGAGATACCTTTGTGCAACAGTTAAAGAACAAATTATATATATGTATATAGATTATATTTAAATATGTTATATTTGCATAAAAAATTTACACCAAGATTTATGGCTAAATATTTCAAAATACATCAACAAATTAAATCCTAAAGATGAATATTCCACAATTTTAAATATTATGATATATACATAATAATTTATTCAAACTTAAAAGTAATAGTAATGGGCTTGTGTGGATCAAAACAAATTTTATTGATCAATAATTTAGGTTGGGACAGAAAAATTTGGGGGAGAGGGAGGCAAGGCCCCCTGGCTTATATAATGATTCCACCATGATCATTGATAAGTGCTCGCATCGTTAGCTAGTTGATCACATTTCTTCACATTCGTAGTTGTGGAAACAATTTTTGCCTCCAAATCCTTGATAAATTGATCAAAATTTCTCTCTGACGACCCATCAGTTTCCAACGCATTTCGCATTGTCGCCTTTACTTTATCTGCCTCCACCCTTAAACTCTTTGAAATAGGACCTCCACTCATAAAAATCTTAATCTTCTCCGCAACTTCTTTCCTATCAACCGACATTCCATGATCACAAAGTCTAATCCCAACCTTCCAATCATCAACCACAAGTTTCGCGTTAGTGATTTGATCGAACGCAACCGGATAACAAATCATCGGAACGCCATACCACATGCTCTCCACAGTAGAATTCCACCCATTATGCGTCAAAAATCCTCCAACCGCCGGATTTGAAAGAACCATAATTTGATCACACCAAGGAACTATCAACCCTTTATCTTTAATCTCATCCTCAAATCCAACCGGCAAAACATTAGTGTCACCCGAGCCAAGGATACCTTCTCGAATCACCCATATAAAGTTTACTTCACTAAGGAGAAGCCCATAAGCTATTTCTTCTATAATCTGCTTACTAGTATGAACAAAGCTGCCAAACGAGACGTACAATACTGAGCCAGGGGACTTGGATTCGAGCCATTTGGTGCAGTCTGATTCGGACCATAAACTCTTGCCGACATTATTTGTGGTAATGTTTTTGGAGAAATTAATAGGGCCAATTGCATAATTTGGCTGGTATTTGTTTAGAGCTGATAGTATATCGGATTCTAATTCATCAACTGTGTTATGTAAGATAAAATCTGCTTTCTTAACTCGTTGAAACGCCAAGAACAGAGTTTTATACACTGCACCTGCTGCGGGTTCCTTGAGAAATGACATCAAGTCCCTTGTATTTATTGACTCAACTCCAGGAACATAATTTATTTCTTCATCAACGTTATCTGTTATATAAGAAATTTACCATTCTGTGAAAACTAAATGAATTTATTGAGTTTGTATTGAAAGATTTTTAAATTTAATGGAAGGAAAGGTTTCAAATATTAAGGGAATTTAAAGCCGTCATAGACTCATAATAACTCAAAAGATAAATTAATATTGTCCGATTTAAAACGCCTATATAGACACAACACGAGCTTATAACTCAAGTGGTATCATTCACCCTTTGTAAGGGTGTTGACCAGGGTTCGAACCCCGTATCTTTTAGTTTTTTGGAAATTTATCACCTTCTCTCCAACCACTACTCCCAACTTATTAAAAAAAACGCCTATATACACACACACACGCTATCTTGCAATTTTAGTTTTGCAGACATAGGACAATAAATATGTTCGTACAACAATCACTCCATAACTTCCAAAGAAACTTTTAATTTCAGTTTTGACGGGCGAAAACTGAAAGTTTTGACGGAAAAATCAATCTGTTTATATTTCTGACCAATCTTGCTGATGTGGATTGTGTAAACTAATTTCACTTATGTGGACATTTTTCGAGCAATTTTTCCTTTCACGATTTTTTTATCTCAATCAACGTGTCAACTCATTTAAAAGATATCACCACATAAGCGAAATTAGTTTTCACGTCCACGTGTTTTGAAAGAAATATGGACATGTGAATGTCTACGGTAAATTTTCCAATTCCTCGTGACCAAATGATTGAAATCTAGAGTTTTTTGAAAATCACGAGATTTTTTAACAAATCGTGATTTTTACAGGAACATCAGAAAGCCAGAGAACAATATTTGTAAGTATGTATTTCAATATGTACTTCAGTAAGGGTTTAATTGCGATTTTGGTCCTACAAATATAAGGAGGTGACATATTTAGCCATGTAATTATTATGTGTGGCATTTTTGGCCCCATATATATAAAAAAAATGGCATATTTGGTCCTCTAAGCGTGCTCTGTAGCAATTCTGGTCTCGTAAATTTTGATTTTTATGCAATTTCGGTCACGTAAGTTCTAACTTCGTGCAATTTTGGTACTGGAATGATGAAATATGACTTACCCATCCAGCTCCAGGACCAAAATTGCACAAAAGTAGGACTTATTAGACCATAATTGCACATAAATTAAAATTTACGGGACTAAAATTGCTATGTAGTATACTTACATGACTAAATATGCCACTCATTTGGAGTTACAAGACCAATATTGTTACATAAGATACTTACGTAACTAAATATGCCACCCTTTTATATTTACAAGACCAAAATTGCAATTAAGCGTATTTATGCAAGTGTATGCATACCTTTGCATGGAAAATGACCCTTTTCACTCAGAAGGTCCCAGTGGTAAGCTAAAGCAAACACCAAGGCTGGTTCCGTCCACAAGGAAACATTCACAAACTTGTATTTTTCGGCAATGGTTCCAGGCCAAGCATACACGGTGTCAGTAACCAAAAAAGGGACAATAAACGGCTCAGATTGAATTGTCTTCCCAATAAATTCATCCACAAGACCTGCAAAATCACGCAATATAATCTCCCAATACTCTTCAAAGTTGAGATCTCTATCGTATTCCAGAGGAAAACCATCACTAATCGTCGTGTAACGTATGTCAAGACCAGATTCTCGAGCCTCGGAAAATAAATCAACTTCAGTACCATTGCTACTATGGTGGGCCTTGGACAATTTTTGATGAACAAATTCAAGATGAGCAAAAGTTATGGTAAAGCCCTTAGAAGCAAGTTTTAGAGCTAGATTGGTAAATGGGTTTATGTGTCCTTGGTATGGGACTGATATCATGATGGCATGGCCTTTGGTTTGCTTGCCCATTTTCTCTTTTCTGTTAGATTGATTGTGTTTTATGAAATATTACTACTTATATAGTTACTAGTTAGCTAGCTTTTTTCATTTAATTTGAATCTGATATGTTTGTGTGGTGCTGAATTGCAATATATCGATGTAACAATATTACAGCTAGATGAATTAATTGGTACAATTTCAAGATAAGGACTGAAGTTAACAGGGGCCGAAATGAATTTGACAAGACTGTAGTACATATTTGGACCATCAAAAAGGTTATTTTATTAAAAGTATATATGGCAAAATTGTTGTAATGGGTCATCAACTTGAATTATTGGCCTGGTTTAATAATGTTTCGGTATAATAAGAAAAGGGACTTGATTTCAAAATAAAGGTATTTTATTAAATGAAATGTTTACTTATATCATTTCATAATTAAAATAGTAATCACTTCAGTGTTATTTGCAACCTCATCTCCGATCTAGCTAACCATTTTTCTTTCATAGTGAGGAAATCAGCTACCACTATTTTTGGCAAAATTGCAAAATTTGTCATGTAATTATAAGACGATAAAGAAAAAAGGTCAAAGAAAAATCACAAAAAAAAATCATGTAACTATAGCAACTCTCGGTTTTGGTCCTACAAAATGCACGGTTTGCAAAATAGTCTTGTAACTATATGGAAATCTTAATTTTGGTACTAATTTCACCGAATTTCAGTCATGTGAGCTACAACTATTTTGCAAATTTTGCATTTTACAGGACCAAAATTGAGACGTTTATATAGTTACAGGACCTTTTTGCAAAACATGATTTTTACATGGCTTTTTTGATATCGCCCTATAATTACAGGACTAATATTGCAATTTTGCCACCATTTTTTTTGGTGCACACTCGGTACGTAAATCTCGGGTTCGACATAGATTAATTTGCAAATCAAACCAGACCAACATGCTGACGGGCAAGTCTTGTGTCATAGGCGACCAAGTGGTACGTACGGTGTAGATATTGGAGATTCCAACTTAAGATTTTAAGTCCTCTAAAATTCATCCTAAAATAGTAGAAAGATCTCATTCATCCAAAATTTCCGATTAATAGCCAGAATTATTTTTCATGATCTTACCCCAAAAAATTTGTCTCATTTGAGCCAATTCATATACATATATAGGATTGGTTCAAATGAGACCATCCTCCTTAGGCGAGACAGTGTGGACTCATCTTACCCATTGATCTTAAAAAATGAAAGAATGCGATTAATTCAACTTTTTTTAATTATTTCCTAGTTTTTGCTGATTTTAAGGGTAGGGTTGTAATTTCGTAATTCAAATTAGTGGTCCCCAAAGTAGTTTTATCTATTTGAGATTGGGCTACCTGGATTTTGTGGCATAATATATTTAAAGAAGCAATTTTCTTCCAAATATTTTTATTTTACAGTATAGTTAGTGTTCTTCTAATGTTTAATTAGCTATCAAATAATGCATATTTAGTTGTTTTGTTGGCACTGTTTTACGACAATAATACATAATTGAATATAATATACTACATATTTAGTTATTATACATTGCATAAATAGGTTCAATATAATGCATATTTAGTTATGAAAATGGGATGTTGGTTTTTGGAAATTATGAAAATGGGATGTTACATAATGTACTGCATATTTAGTTATTTCACACTGCATAGTTAGTTGATTTTGTTGCATAGTTTATGATGTCTTGCATAGTTGGGTATATTGTACTACATATTAGTTTTTTACGTTGCATATATAGTTTTTAGATAATGCATATTAAGTTGATTTTTGTTGCATATTTTCAAATATGTAATATTCTACAGATATATGCATCGTTTCATAAGTATTTGTGCATCATTCCATAAGTATTTATGCATCGTCTGATTCGTGAAAATTACAGTTTTTGAAAAGTTTATGTTAATGGTCAGTTTCGAGTTCTCCATCGATGTCTACACCATACACCATTGATGTTGTTGGATAGAGTTTTTCCACGACTGATGATTCATCATGCATCATGATTCGAACTCACATGTCCGTTATTTTTTCATTTGGAACATAAATCGCATGTTCTTCACTATTTTATTTTTACAGTTCAAATTCTTCAAATTTGCGTTAATGGTGGAATTGTGTGTGTGTGAGAGAGAGAGAGAGAGAAAGAGAGAGAGAAGGAGGGAGAGAGACACATGAGATTAAGAGATCAGTGAGAGATAAAAAGATTTGATTCCATTTTTGTAACTATCACTACGCCAAAAAAGCACTCAGATAACGCTTTTTTTTCCCTTTAGATAGCTTACAAAAATCTATTCTTCGGAACCACCGTTATCTCGAAGCCCATCCTGCGAGATAGCGCTTATGAAGCGCTATCTCGAGATGCATATTTGATAACGCTTTTTGGAGAATGCGTTATCCCATATTTGTATTCATAAGATAGCACTCCATAAAAAAGAAGCGTTATCGACATTAAATTGATAACTTGATTTGGGAAGAAGCGTTATCTCATATTTGTATTCAATAGATAGCACTTCAAAAAGAAGCGTTATCTTACTATGACTTTCCGTCTCTCAATATTCAACCAAACTTATGTTTCCCACCATTTAATCATGTGACCAACAAGAGCAAACAAAATGCAATGGAGAGCGACAACAAAATTCATAAATCATAAAATTAAAAAACAAAGAGACAAAATTTATCCTACAATATTATTTTAACAGTATAAAATATTGAACACTACATCATTCACTTGAATCTAAAACAAAAGTATCTCAATATAAAGTGATAAGAGTAGCTCGCGTCTCTAAAATAAAGATAATAAGTCTTAGAATTCAAGCAACTATCTGGTAGTTTTAGAACAAGAGTTACGCTAAGGCGTAGCTTCTATTGAAGAACATTATGTGTGCCATTTACTTGGAAGCCATTTTCTCGACCTTCACCGGATCAAGAACCACATGCCTGTGTATTTGAAAAAATTAAAATAAATAAGACAAGTAACAACTACTATTTAAAATATCATTATACATATATAGCCTGCAAAATTAGCATGGTGAAAAATAAATGTCCTGATCATAGTGTTAATGTTATATCTTTTTCGTCATGGTGAATACAAATATGGCTGAAAGGAGCGAAATCTAAAGGCAAGCAATAACTTGGCCAATAGAGGACAATCAAAAAAAGGAGCTTAATTTATCACCTATATCACTTGTTTGAGGAAGAAAATCACCGAGAGGTTCCAATTCCGATGAATACATCAGCATTCTGAAAAACAAATACAAAAAAAAAAAAAAAACATTAATACTATGATCAACACATTTATTTTTCACCTATTGTTATTTTTTCAAAATACAATTTTGTTTTCAATTTCCTAGCAATTTAAGGTGACATATATTGTGCACCTGAAATTATAAAATTTCCAAATAGGTAGGTACAGTTTGCAAATGGTTCCCTCACCAATTTCAGCAAACTAAATTTCGTTCCCAGAAGGGAATAATTTTCATACAGTCTATAATTCATATACATATTGAATTAAAGCACCAAAAAGGAAATAGTAAAATAAATGGATCTTCCCATTTCCAGCAAACCAGGAAAACAGATGATCATCTGTTACATCTTCAAATGATTTAAGAGTTCATTCATCAACTTCATAGAGAGTACGCCATTATCCACATGTTCAACAAGTATCCCTAAACAGAGAAATATTTACAATTCCGCAACTGGACTTGTAAATTTTAAACAATGTGTAGTTGAAGGCAGCAAAAATAACCTACCCACAAAAGTGCTGATAAATCCTTCACCATGATGTCCAGTTGTCTAAATGCCTTATAAAAGCTTCCAGGCTGCAATGCAATGTGAAAATATATATCACTAGCTCCTCAAGAAATACACACAAATCGAATAAACTAAGAGATAAACTGCAAGGAAATACATTACACACAATAGGTTTGCAAGGAACCCATAAAATACAGTACAGCTCCATAAGAAATCAATTAAAGAAATTTAAAGAAAAAAAAATGCACAATTTAAATAGTGAATATATCCAAATTCTACTTGACATTTCTGTTTGCTTATGAGAATTGTCCAAACTCCAAAGCTAAAAATCTATTGAAAATAAACACTCGCCAGTCCTTGTCTAAATCGACAACAAAAGAAGCAAAGCAAAATCTTACAAATGTTCACATTCTTGCTCACTCACTACACAAAGTTGAAAATATATACTGGCCCAATTCTTGTCAAATGAACAACAAAAAAAATGCAGTACTGCAAAAACCTCACAATCTTCTTCTTCTTACTTTCTTTTTTTTTTTTTTTCCATTTTTGCTCACTCATTACACATTAACACTATACATAAGCCCCCAAAAAAAAGGAAAAGACACTAATTAGAACTTACAATACCAATGAACCTCTGTACACAACTTATAGTTGAATGTGACTAGTCGAATTATTTTCAAACACTTGAACAAAAATGATTCTCCTGTTAACTCATAGCTAGCACATTTCCAGGAAACAAGTATTGAAAACGAATGTTAAGCAAAATTAGTCGGTGATAGTGTCTAAATTATATTAAAATACATGTGTAAGATTGAACTGAGGGTTAGAAGTGTGAAAAATAGAAAATGTGGTATTTTTTGTTGTTATATTGAAAATATATCCAAAGAAACATGATTTGCTTTAGGAATAAGTGTAAAACTGAAAATGGGAAATTTTGGAAGAAAACCCAATGTAGCATGAAATTATCTAGAAATTTAACACCCTAAAAGTTTTTAAAGTTCAGTTTCATCCATTATAAAGAGGCACAATTCAATTTCTAACGTCAACCAAGTATAAAGAAACTAAAGTTCACATATTAAGGGCTCAGATTGAATAAGAAGGAAAAAGTGTAAACATAATATTCCTAGCTTCAGTGTCAGGTCACCTATATTTGTTTTATTTTTTTTGTTACCAGTAGCTTAAAAATACACACTCTATATGCAATGCTCTGTTTAAGTCTGTACACATAACAATACAAGTGGCATCACCATTACCTTGTACCATATCAAACTGTGATTGATTGGTATGTCACTCCCCTGAGTCCATATTCAACTATTTGCAAGAGATACATTCTCAAGTCCAAATTAACAATTTAGATATACCTACAGCACATCAGTAACAGTCTCGAATCCCGTAAGACGATGCAAACTTAAATCACTATCAAATAACCTGTAAACACAAAATCCTTAACACTTTAGCAGATCACAATATGTACAAAACAAATATTTGGAGATCAAACCTCTGCGGCTAATCAGAAAATCCAGCAGGACCAGAGACTATAAATCCATAAAATTGGAAAAGCATTCATTAATGGGAAAGCAAGAAACTTGCAAACTTAATCTTATGCTAAAGATTTAAGAAATTAAAAAGCACCAATAAAAGAGACAACCCACCTAAGAATTCATCCAGAACAAGAAAAATGTCAAAACATATTAGCTCCAACCTGGAAGGGAATAACAAAAATCATATTTTTAGGTGATTAGAAAAAACAACAGAAATTTCTTCTATAATTAACCTCAAAATAAACCAAGTCTTGAAGCACCCAGCGTCCAATGCTACTTCTAACAGTAGCACTAACACCTTCATTTTAAGGCGTAGCCATGAATACGTATTACATCTATGCAGTTCCATTTGTTTAAAGATACAACTAAGAAATACCTTCAGAAGACAAGGTCGGGTCATTGAGGAGGAAAGGGTAGATTTCTTCTAAAATCCATCTTCAAAATTTACAATAGCAAGCAACAGATGATGGCATCAGATGCAGGAGAATATCGGTAACACTTTGTACAATCCAACAATTACAAAGAACAAAATTATAAACTCCTAGTAAAACAATTTTCTCTCCTTAAATTTTAGCAGCAACTCCCCGTCAAATCCTAAAATAAACTGCTGACTAACTGAAAAAATTAAATTGAAGTTCCAACATACTATATATGAGCTCTCATATCACAATCACTAGGGACATCATGACATGCGAAATCGAACTGGCAAAACTGAATACCCTAACACAATAGAACAAAAACAATTAATACAGATTCTCAACTTACGTGAAGGCCTGAAAGGTGTCAGAGTAGAATGAACAGTGGCCGGAGGGGAAAGCAGAGATGGCGGCGCAGACGTGGCGGTCGCGCCTCGGCGGTGGAGTTGCAGGGGCAATCGTCGTGGCAGGTGTTTTTTTTTGCGAAATTTTGAAACAGAGAGAATTTTGAGAAGATTTTGGTGAGAAGTGTGAGACTTTTGCGGATTGAAGGGGCAGAAATTTTAGTAGAGGTTTTTTTGAGAAATAGTTTTTTGAAACTTAGAGAAATTTATGAAAATACTGGTGAGAAGTTTTTTCGTGAAAGTATATTTTTGCGGATCGAATTGAAGGGGCAAAAATAAAATAGACTGGAACAAATTATTTTTTAAAATAACACTTTAGGATGACAACGCTTGTTGTACGAAGCGTTATTCCAAGAACATATATAACATTTATTTAGTTAAGCGTTATCTTCAATTTTTTAGATAACGCTTTAGGATAACGCTTGTTGTACGGAGCGTTATTCCAAAACATATATAACACTTATTTAATTAAGCGCTATCTTCAGTTTTTTAGATAACGCTTTAGGATAACGCTTGTTTTACGAAGCGTTATTCCAAGAACATATATAACACTTATTTAATTAAGCGCTATCTTCAGCTTTCTTTATATAACACTTCGTTAATAAAACGCTATTATATGGTTTATTGTGATAACGCTTTTCTACAAAAGTGTTGTCTAATATTTATGTGAATTCTGCAATAACACTTATATCTAAAAGCGCTATCTAAAATCTGTTATCTGAACTATTTTTTGGCGTAGTGTATCTTGTTATGTTATTTTACCCTATTACCCTTATATTGGTTAAATTAATATTTTAATATAATTTTTATCCATTAAATCTCACACATTGATTAATAGTGGTCGATAGTTGAGATTAGTCCATTGTATCTCGCCTAGAGACATGGTCTCACTTGATCTCCTACATATATATATATATATATATATAACCTTCTTTCACTTGAATCAGACAAAAAAATGAGAATACTATTTTTATACTTTACGTTAACTAATCACAAATACGTTAATTAATCACAAACATTAGAGTGTGTGTTGATATGTTTACATATATATTAATTATATATTTACTGTGTGTTTGTTTGTAAAATATTATATATATTTATATTATAAGTAGTGTACATGTGTATACTATTATAAATATGTGTGCGCCATGTGAATGGCCACTGGCCAGTAATATATGTATGTATAGTGTGTGTGTGTATATATTCAATGTGTATTTGTTTGTAAAATATTATATATATTTATATTATAAGTAGTGTGTGTATATTATTGTAAATGTATGTGTGCCGTATGAGTGGCCAGTAAGATATGTGTATGCGTGGTGTGTGTTATATAATTATATTAATAAATACGTATATATTATATTGTGAATTATAATGGTGTGAAGTGTGACAATGATATGTGATATATCATATATATATGCGCATGTAAATGGTTTTATTTATTGATTTGTATTTTTAAATTATATTAAATATTTTTATTTTCGCAAATTTCTTTTAGGGGGTGATGTCCCAAGTTCATTAGTTCACTTACAACATTTGGTTTAAAACTGCTCTCTCATGTAGCTTCGAATATAAAACATTATAATAAACATTAGCATTTCTTCTAGCATTTGTTTACAAAAAAAAAAAAATCGTTGGTTTTATTTGCGCCCAAAGACGGTTCTAACCAACGATTAAAACCATCGATCAAAGTTTTTGAGACAAATCGGAACCAAAATGAATCGGCCTACGGTTCCTCTTTTGATTTTGGAACCGTTTATTGACCGATCAACGATTTAAAACCATTTACCACGGTTCGATCCGATTTGGAACTTCGGTTTTGATTCTATTTGGTCACCCCTAATATGACCTTGGAAGAAAAATGCAATCATGATAGCGTGGGACTTGCACCTTTAGGCCATGCCATTTTGAGTTTATTGTTGTAATGTTAGAGGCACTGTTTTAAAGACCGGACCGTACTTGGCGATTGAGCAGGTTATACTAGATACCAGTGGTCAAACCGGTACGATTAAAATTCAAATCAATTATTTATATTTTAACTAATTCAAACAAGAATTCTAATCAATTAAAATATTCTAAATTTGAACAAACCTCTGCAATATAGGCTTAGACAATCAATCAAATAATTAAATAATCAAAATAAGAAATGAATATATATATATATATATATATATATATATAACATTTCTTTTTTATATCAATATATTACATTAATATTTTAAAACAACGGAAAAAAAACACATGAAAACAAATGTGAATTTGACATGAACACTCGATTTGGACCAATAAAAAGATTTTTTTCTGGAACTTTGCAAAGATTTTCTTTCCTTCTTTCAATAGATGAGGGACGGACGCAGAAATTGTACATGGGGCAAAATTGAAAATATTTAGGAGAGGTGTGGCGAGAACATTGGAAATATTTAGGAAGACAAATAACTTTTATATGTAAACATATATAATATATAATATGTAGATATATATATACTACATAATATAAAAATTTGAGCGAGGACGACGACAAGACACCCTCCAGCCCCCTCTCAGTCCGTCCCCTCTCAACCAAGAAAGTTTTACCCGCAAGGGTAGCCAAGTTAAGTGGAGTAGGTGGCGCGGGGGCGAAAGGTCACGAGTTCGATTCCCCTACCAACACTTTCTTGGTTGAGTCATCACATGCGAGCTTGCCTAGTGTGGTTTACCAGTTGGCGTAGTTTGCGGTGGCTAAGACGCGTCCGGCCGAGGGTTTATCCGGTCTTGCACTCGAAGAGTAGCGGCTGCGGGTTCCCCCGTCATCAAAAAAAAAAAAAAAAAAAAAACTAGCTGAAGAATGATCAATTTTTCAACAAAGGATAAAGTGCAATATTTCTTAATTAGGATGAAAGATTGAGCATAAACTAAAGTAGACATCATAACTAATTTCAAGATAGAAGTCCTAAAATAATTGTCCTTGGTATGGGACTGAGATCATGATGGCATGGTCCTTGCTCTGTTTGCCCATTTTCTCTTTTTGGTTTTAGATTGTGTTTTATTAAATACTTATTATAGTCGTTAGCTTACTTAATTTGTTAACTTACTGAGTAAATTAAATCTGTATAGATTGTGTTTGTGTGGTGCCAGCTGAATGCTGTAGATGGAGCTGAATTATGCAATCGATGTAACAATACAACTAGACAAATCAATTACTCCATCCGTCCAAATTATATAGTTCAGTAGTATTTCTTGTTGGGATGTCTCAAATATATAGTTCATTTTCCCAATTTAATAGTACTTTTTCCATTCTTTTACTATTATATCCCTATTTAATATACATTTTGTAATTTATACTAATCATTAAATGATGGCAAATCAAGTAAATTTTTTACACATTTGTAATTTCCAATATTTTTTTTTAATCTGTGTGAAAAGTCCAATTAAACTATATGATTGGGACGTTGGGAGTATTACAATACAAGAATTTGACAATACTTTGTAGTACGTACACATTATGGCCAGCAAAATTGGTACTTTTTCATAATTCAAGTAGTATGGATATGACCTTCCTTGTGATGGATGGCTAACTTATACTCTCTCTCCATTGCTAGAACCACTGTTTTAAAAAAGTGTTAGGTGTTAGGTAGGCGATATATCGGGGTCTAATATTTAGGCGGGGCTTAGGCGGAGTATAGGATTAGGCAGTAAAGAGAAGCCTAACAGTTGGCGGGAATTTTTAGAATAATTGCTAGAACACGACTTTGAAATATAATCTATTTGTAGAAAAATAAAGTCTTAGTTGATATCGTTCAGACTGAAAACTAATACTCACAATTTCTTCAAAATAGAGAAAGTAGTTTAGATTCGGAACTGAAGTGATGAGCTATATAGACTCAATGGCGGAGGGAAGGAAGAGAGGGGGGGGGGAGCAATCCGGGCCCCAACCCCCTTCCATTTTTTAAAAAAATTACACTATATAATTTGAAGAAAAAAATTTAAATTATTTTAAGTATATATTTTATATGATTTTCTTATTCGGCCCACCCCACTTTCGCGTATCGGCCCACTCCGAAAAATTTCCTGGCTTCGCCCTTGTATATAGTATATGATTGTGGACGTTGATTTGCTTCCAAGATATTCCTCACAAAATTAATAAACTAATCATTCATACAAAGTCATGTCTTTTGGGTTTATTGAATCCACTCCCTAAATCATTAGATTCAATGGCGTAGCCAAAACACCATAACGGGGGCGTATCGATACACGAAAGTGAGTTGTGCACGATAGTAAAACCAAGAAAATTAATATATATATAAGTCCTAACTAAATTTATTTTTTCTTCTAAATTTGCTTAATAATTTTCTTTTTAAAGAGGAGGGCCCCGGCACAAGTTTTCCTATGCCAATGATTAGCTCACATATTGTTGCAATTGAATAGTTACCATTAATAAATATTCACGACCTCTAAATCCACCTCTTAAAACCAAATGAATATGATCATTCAAGGCTTAACGAAAAATCAAAACTCTAATTCATATGAAGCATCACAACTATTCATATCCAATAGAAACATTTTAACCAATCAAATAGATCTTCACTAAATTGAACACACCTTAACACACCTTTCCAAGTATAGAATACACTCATTCAAGCTTCCAAGCTTTTCCTGGAAATTTTTCCAGTTCACCCAATTTATTCCAACAATAAATTCAAACTACCAACCGAATTAAATTATTGTGTACGTCCTAATAGAACAACAAATACATATATTGCTAGCAATTTGACATATCATCAATGCTCGTGGATATTTGTTCAATTATCGATGTGACATGCAAGTTTTTTCTTTCAAATCATTGATAAATTGATCAAAATTTCTCTCCGACGATCCATCACTCTTTAATGCATTCTGAAATGTTTCTTTCACCTTTTCTGCTTCTTCCCTGAACCTCTTTTCACTCATAAAGCTCTTAATCTTCTCCGCAACTACTTTCCTATCAACCGACACTCCATGATCACAGAGCCTAATCCCAATCTTCCAATCATCCACCACCAATTTTGCGTTAGTAGGTTGATCGTACGTTATCGGATAACAAATCATCGGAACGCCACACCACATGCTCTCCAGAGTAGAATTCCACCCATTATGCGTCAGAAACCCACCAACGGCCGGATTTGAAAGAACCATAATTTGATCGCACCAAGGAACTATCAACCCTTTATCTTTAATCTCATCCTCAAATCCAACCGGTAAAACATGATTAGTATCACCAGAGTCAAGAATACCTTCTCGAACCACCCAAATAAAATTCACTTCACTAAGGAGAAGCCCATTAGCCATTTCCTCGATTACTTGCTTACTGGTCTGAACAAGACTGCCAAACGAGACGTAAAGAACTGAGCCGGGGGGTTTGGATTCGAGCCACTTGGCGCAATCTGATTGGGGCCATAAACTTTTGCTGACGGTATTCGTGGCATTATCTTTGAATAAATTGGTGGGCCCAATGGCGTAGTTTGGTTGGTGTTTGTTTAGAGCAGATAGTGCCTCGGATTCCAATTCACGAACTGTGTTATGTAGGATAAAATCTGCTTTTTTGTTATCCAAATATAATCCCGCGTACAAAGCTTCGGTCACTATACTCTCCGGGTCTGCCAAATATGTCATCAAGTCCTTTGTATTTATTGATTTAACTCCAGGAACGTAATCTATTTCCACATGATCTATGTTACCTGATATAGTCAAGAAAAGTAACATTAATACGATTAAGTATTAATGTTTTAACTTAAATCGAGATTTATTTTGAAAATTAAAATAATTCTCTGCAAATCATGATCTTTGCAAGACATAATTGTCAACCGCTCACCCACCCACTATAACTACACCCCTGTAGCACTGAAATTGAAATTGTCTTTTTTTTCGCTAATGAGTAAACAATGTATATTTTCTGTTAGTTTTAACAACTTTGGTTGAACGGAATAGGTCATTCATTGCCAAAAAAAAAAGTATACAATTTACCAATAGAATCTAGGACAGAAACAATTTTGTCACTACAATATTACAATTGCCTATAAAATACCTTTTATAATCAAAAATATTATTTTTTCCCAAATTATATTGATCAATTATCGACAAATCAACAACAATCTTTAAATTTACTGATAGATTTACCAATAATTTTAGGTTTTATCGGTAAATATTCACCTACAACAGTTGATTTGCCAAAATTTTGTCACATCTTTAGTTCCGACGGAAACTTTTAGTACTTACCTACAGAATTTTCATAGATAAATTGATTGTGTGTGTAGGCACATCATGTATACCTTTGATTGGAGCATGACCATTTTCACTTAAAAGATCCCAATGGTAAACTAAACAAAACACCTGAGCTGCTTCCGTCGAGAACACAACATTGACAAGATTGTACTTAGCGGCAATTGTTCCAGGCCATGCATAACAAGCGTCAGCAATCAAAAAATAATCCGAATTCAAATCAGATTGTACAATCTTCCCGATAAATTCATCGACATAGGCCGGAAAATCACGGAACAAGAAGTCCCAGTATTGCGGAAAGTTGGCATCCCGATCGAATTCCAGCGGAAAAGCATCGCTAATCGTCGCGTAACGTATGTCAAGACCCGATTCTCGGGCTTCGGAAAAGAAATCGACATCGGTTGTTTTGTTGTGGTGGGCTTTAGATAGCTTGCGATGAACAAATTCGAGATGGACAAAAGTGACGGCAAAACCCTTTGAAGCAATCTTGAGAGCAAGATTGACTAATGGGTTAATGTGGCCTTGGTATGGGAGTGGGAAAATTATGGCATGGAGCTTTCTTTGTTTCTCATTAGCCATTTTATGTTGTGTTGTGAGATTGTGTTTATTGAAGTATGTTATATATAGAGCTTGTTGGCTTTGTTTACTTCAATTTGCACATCAAGTTTGTGCGACAAAATTACATTTAAGCAGTATTGTTCTAAAAAGCGCTAGACGTTAGTTGGGTGGCAGATTGAGGCTACTTAGCGGTAGGCGGAGTTTGGACGTGGCTTAATCGGAAGAATAACAAAACGACGACAAGGGGAGCATAACACCTAAACAGGGACTAATCGGGACTAGGTTTTAAGTTGACCTAAATACATTTTTAGTTCTCTATGTTTTAAGGGTAGCATTTGACAACCATTATCTTTTTAAAAATTACACATTTGGTCTGATTTTTCATTTTTGCGGGTATCGTCTTTGAATCTTTTTGAAAAGTTTATAATTTTTAAAGGTGTTAATTACAAAAAGTACCTGTAAGGTTTGATCTAATTATAAATAAGTCCGACTTTCAAAATTACGCAAACTACCCCTTAGGTTTGATTGAGTGTTAAAATTAAGGAGATAAATGTAAATTTTTCAGAAATGTAGGGGAATTTTTAAAAAAAATTGCTTATGAAGGAAGTAAATGTTAGACAAAATAAAATATTAGTGGTACATTTTTTAATTTTGAAAGTTATATGATTTTTATTAATTAAGTCAAACTTCAATAATACTTTTTGTAATTAATCTTTTTTAAAAAAATAGTGGCGGTCAAATGCCATCATTAAAACATCGAAGACTATATAAAAGATCGTTTAGGCCATGTGTGGAGCTGAATTGCACATGCCAAAGCACGTACAACTAGCCAAATTATGTGGCTTCATGTCAAGAAATCTCGATTTGAATTTTGTCATCCGGAAAAAAAACTAGAAAATATAAATTCAACTAGACCATATATATTATAGGCCAAATGAAAAAAAGCACATAAATTCAACTAGACCATATATATTATAGGCCAAATGAAAAAAAGCACATAAATTCAACTAGACCATATATATTATAGGCCAAATGAAAAAAAGCACACAGGATACAAGTGATATATATTGATGACATATTAATGTATATATACTTGGTGTATAATCAGGGGGCGGATGTAGGGGGCTCCCTTAGCCCCCCTCCTCCCCATTTTTTTTTTTTGCATTTTTTATAAGGTAAAAAAAATTAAAAAAATATATGTTTTTTTAATAGGAAAAAAATAGTTGGTAGGGAAAATTTTTTTGGGACTAAGTACTAAAAGCGGTTTAGTATTACTACCCCCTGTGTATATTGATGGAACTTAGAATGAGGGGGAAATCCAGAATTAGTCCTACATTCATAGTTTTTTTGTAATATTAATTCTGTAACTTTTAAAATAAATTTATATTTTAGTATTGTATTTTTTTTTTTTGCAATTTTTATCCCGTAAATTTTGAATTTGTGCATTTTTGGTTCTATAAATTTTTCATGTCAATTTAAATTTGGTCCTACCGAGCTGCCAAAAGAGTTTTCCTTAGAAAGAGGGCATTTGGCCTACCATAATTTTCTTCCCCATTTATGTGCCATTCGAAAATAGATTTCCTTTTAAATAGGTAATTTGCCCTACCGTTAATGTCCATTTTTGTGCTGCCCAATTTATGCTGTCGCATATTCCACGAATTTATTGAAATTTATGAGATGGGTCATGGGAGATTGATCATATATCGCTGCCCAATGCATTCTTCAGTTTCTCTTCCGTACTTAATTCAATATTCTTCCATAGTTAATGAAACGTCTCTCCACTCATTAACAACTCAATCATATCCTTTAGGATTCAACATTAAAAAGTAGGGGTGATCATAAATTTAAAATAACCCCCCGCACCGCCCGCACCGCACTGCACCGCACCGTTAATATTAATTTACCAGAAAAACCGCGATTAAAAATTTTAAGCAAAAACCGCACCGCCTTAGCGGTGCAATTTTCGATTTATAAGCTAAACCGACCGCCAAAACCGACCGCCCATGTATTGAGTAGTAAGGATAATTATGTACTTAGCATATCACAACCATACAACCATAGTATTCTAATTCTACTCTTCAACTCAAAAATATCAAAAATGTGCACACTCTGTTTCTGTTTTCCTATAGCATTAGTTGAACATTTTTCTTCAAAAAAAAAATGTATTGAGTATATTGTATTGTTGTTTTTTTAAGAGAATATTGTATTGTTGTTTGAGTGCACATTTGTTTTCCTAAAAAACTACTTTTGTTTGAATGCACTATATTGCAAGATTTTCTTCCAAAAAGTGTGTATTTTGAAACTTGAAAGTTGATGTTTTGTAGTGTGTAATTAAATGCAGGTACTGAATTCATTTTGTAATTTTGTATTTGTCTTATCATTGGAGAGTTCCAGGGATGCAACATTTAAGTTTCATTTATTTAAAATATTTTTATTTCTTACAATTAATATTATTTATTTAATGTTTGGTTTTGATATTAAAAAATGACTAAACATTCTAAGCTAGTGCCCAAGAGAAAACATAGAACTAAAATATTTATGATTTTAACCGCTAAACCGCCCGCCACCGCCTAAAACCGCACTTATGGTTTTATTTAGCAAAACCGACCGCCACCGCCTAAAACCGCATATGGCAATTCGATTTGAAAATTATTGAAAAAACCGCAAAACCGCACCGTGATCACCCCTATTAAAAAGAACGACAAAAGAATATAAAAGTAACCCAACAATAGAAAACATAAGAGAACGAAAAGAGCGTTTTTAACTCATCTAGTATATATTTTCTTCAATATAATAGGGTTTTGTTTTATAGAGATAAAACCAAACTCTCAACCTAAAAAGGAGGGAACATATTGGCACTAACCCATATATTAGGAACACAGTCTTCTTTAGATATCAGATAAGTGGAAGACTTGGTCTTTTTGGACAATATCAAAGGTTCCCCGTTCTTTGTTGTAAAAAAAATGTAACGTCGGAATGTGAGTTGATAAATCCTTAAGATTCTTGTGAAAATTGATGAAGTTCGAAAATAGAAGTAGAACAAAAAAGATTAAATCTTGAGGCGTGCGAAAATTAGCACTGTTCTTAAGGATTTATTTCGATTATCCCCCAACATTCAACAAGAAAAAGAACGACAAAAGAATATAAAAGTAACCCAACAGTAGAAAAGAGATGAGAATGAGCAGAGCGTTTTTTAAATTGTCTAATATATATTTTCTTCAAAATAATAGGGTTTTGCTTTTTATAGATAAAACCAATCTCTCAACCTAAAAAAGGGAGCATGCAGGTTGGCACTAACACAAATATTTGGAATGGAGTTTTCTTTATGTATTAGATAAGTGGAAGATTTGGTCTTTTTTGAAACATACAAAATTTATACAACACAAAAATTTGTACAAAACAAAGTGAATAATAACTTCAAAATAAATTAATGTTGTCGTCGTATACAATCTTTAAATGCACCTCTAAAAACCAAATGAATATGATCAATATATCTCTTCGAGTTTAACGAACAATCATAACTCTAATTCATATGTAGCATAAACTATTCATATCCAACAGAAACCTTTTAATTTAACCAATCAAATAGATCTTCGCTAAATTGAACACACCTTTTCAAGTATAGAGTACAGTATACCCATTCAAGCTTTGCAAGCTTCTCCTAGAAAATTTTCCAGTTCACCAATTTATTCAAACAATAAACTCAAAATACCAACCGATTTAAGTTATTCTGTCCTAATAAAACATCGAATACATATTATTGCTAGCAATTTGATTGCATGCTAAAAATACAAGCAAATCATTAATTAATGCTCGTGAAAATATTCACTTATCAATGTGACATGCGAGTTTTTTCTTCAAGTCATTAATAAACTGATCAAAATTTCTCTCCGACGACCCATCACTTTTTAATGCATTATGATATGTTTCTTTCACCTTTTCGGCTTCTTCCCTTAACCTCTTTTCACTCATAAAGCTCTTAATCTTCTCTGCGACTACTTTTCTATCAACCGACGTTCCATGATCACAGAGCCTAATCCCAATCTTCCAATCATCAACCACAAGTTTCGTGTTAGTGATTTGATCGTACGCTATCGGATAACAAATCATCGGAACGCCACACCACATGCTCTCCACCGTAGAATTCCAGCCATTATGCGTCAGAAACCCACCAACGGCCGGATTTGAAAGAACCATAATTTGATCGCACCACGGAATTATCAACCCTCTATCTTTAGTTTCATCCTCAAATCCAATCGGCAAAACATTAGTGTCGCCACAGCTAAGAATACCTTCTCGAACCACCCCTATAAAATTTACTTCACTAAGGAGAAGCCCATAAGCTATTTCCTCGATTACCTGCTTACTGAACTGAACAAGACTCCCAAACGAGACGTAAAGAACTGAGCCGGGGGACTTGGAGTCGAGCCACTTGGCGTAATCTGATTGGGGCCAGAAACTTTTGCTGACGGTATTCGTGGCATTATCTTTGTAAAAATTGGCGGGCCCTATTGCGTAGTTTGGTTGGTGTTTGTTTAGAGCGGATAGTGCCTCGGATTCCAATTCATGAACTGTGTTATGTAGGATAAAATCTGCTTTTTTGTTATCCAAAAATAATCCCACGTACAAACCTTCGCGCACAACACATTCCGGGTCTACCAAATATGACATCAAGTCCTTTGTGCTTATTGATTGAACTCCAGGAATGTAATCTATTTCCACGTGATCTACGTTACCTGATATAATCAAAGCAAAGTAACATTAATAGTATTTGCGTGGGCTAATTGCAATTTTATTCGTGTAGCTATAGAAAGTGATATTAATGGTTTGTTTTAAAAACTCTCAATTTAAGTACTCTGGCCGCTAGAAATTGAGAAATTGTACCCAAAAAAATCAAGTAGCAATATTTCCGGGTGGACCGCCTAATGTGGAAACCAATTTCTCATACATGGAAATCCTCTAAGTGGATTGACATGTCGATGGGATAAAAACTCATAATCAAATAACATGATTATATAAACAAAATTGGTTTCCACATCAAAGATTTTTCTCGGAAATGCGGATACGTGGGTTTAATTTTTCTGGAAAATTTTCAAATTCCACCAACCAAATAATTTAACTTAAATCGAGAGTTTATGAAAATTAAATTAATTCTTTGCAAATCATGATTTTTGCAAGACATTATTGTCAACCAACTCATCCATCCCCTATAGCCACACCTAGAGCTAGCTGGCAAAATCAAGCACGGCCCGCGGGCCAGTCCAACCAACCCGAGGTTTGGATCGGGTTGTGCTGAATTTTTTTAAGCCAAAAAAAAAGTCGGGCCTATTTGGCCCGGCTATTTCGTGCCAGCCTGAATTTTTTCTACATAAAGTGTGTATGGGTTGGGTTGGGCCAGATAATTTTTTGGCCCGACCAAAATGGGTCCGGTCTGACCCGATCCTAAATATTGCAAAAGCCCAACCCAACCCATTGCCACTTCCACACACCGTAAGCAAGTCAGTAAGTCCAAGCGGCTACGATAATCTAGAGGGGGGGTGAATAGATTATCTCCATCTTTTCGATTATGTCCTCTTTTGCGAACCGAATGCTCAAAGACAAATATAAAGATGCGGAATGTAAACAACACGCGTCGATTTATAGTAGTTCAACTCACCTAGGGCCTAATCTACTACCACCCCAAAGATATCCTGGGATGGATTTCAAAAAGAAAAAGAATTTTATTAATTACCAAAATTAATACAAATTCAACTTACAACACCTTGAAGAGCACCACACTCTTCTTCAACAACACCTTTGGAGATTACCACAATCTCCCTTTGAAGATTGCCACAATCTTCATTCAACGCACACTTGTGAAGATTACCACAATCTTCAACCTTGAAGAATACCAAATTCTTCAACACCGATAAGAAGATCACCACAATCTTCTTGCACCTATCACCTAGATCATCCAAGTGTGTTCTTACCACAAGAACACTCACAATGATATCTTGTGTTGAATGATAACCAAAAATCAAGATTACAACTCAATAATGAATAATACAATTTGAGTGCAAAGTGTAATCAAGAATAGCTTAGACCTCAAGGAGGATGTGAAAGTGATAAGCTAGGCAAATTTACAACAAGAATAATGACAATGAAAGACCAAGTATTTGCTTGAAGTGTATCTTGTTGTGTTGTATCTCAATTGTTCTATTGGTTGCTCCAAAACTTCCTCTATTTATAGGAGATGATTGATCAAGCATAGGCTCCTCTTGGGGATTGAAAATCTACGAAAAAATACAATTAAAATCAAGAATATAGTCATTAGAAATCAATCCCACAATTTAAGGAAATGTGTTTGATGTCAAACGGTCATATTTTTCTTTGTCAATATACACGCAGGCGGCCGGTCGCACGAAAATAAGAGAATTAAGAACACTTTGAAATTTTCAACAGCTGGGCGGTCGGTCGACATAGGCTACGGCCGGTCGACCCTGTTTCAACCGGTCCCCCTCAAGCAAAAACAAGACGGAAGTTACGAACACAAATGAACTCCCGTGCGGTCGGCCGACGGCACCTGGCCGACCCGATGCACGGCGGCCGACCACCAATATTACATCCGTCTCATTTTCTTTTCTAAAAACATCTTCGGTGCGGGTTGCCCTATAGGGCGACCGGTCGACCACTTCGACGGAAAATGTTGTCCAATATTTGTCGAAAATAAAACTCAAGAAATACTCCAAAATTTAGTAAAAACATTTTAAACTAATCGGGAGTATTTAGACAACATTTAGAAATCTTGTTTTAGGAGTAAAAACCCATTGACATAAAATCATTAAAAGTGTTGTCCATTATTATCAAAAATAAACTGAGGAAATACTCCGGAAAAATATTAAAACCATTTTAAATCATTTAGGAGTATTTGGATAACCTTTAAAAACATTGTTTTGGTGACAAAATAAAATCATCAAAATTAAGATAAAAACATGTATCAAACAACCCCTATAGTACTAATATTAAAATTTTGTCCTATTTTTGCAAATGAGTAAGCAATGTATTTTTTCTGTTAGTTTTAGTTGAAATTGGTTTTAGAAATTGGGTTTTGACCCAATTTTGAACAATTAATTAAGTGGGTTCATTTTTTTGTTGTATGAAATAAATGAGATAAACGTAATATACACCGTGGGTAGATGAGTTTAGCATTTTGAATTTCTCAAAACTAATATCGGGTTAATAAAAAATAAATGCATAAAGTTAGCTACTTAAATGCCTTTTATATATGGAATATAAAAGGATGGGAATATGGAAAGTCATATCCTACATAGAAAATATATTAAATGTTCGACGAGTTTATATAGAGCTCAACCATTAATAGGGAGTAATCATGTGGAGCTCCTTACACCCAGTGTACCAAGTCAATTTTGACTAACATTTGGCTAGCTTAAATAGCACCGAGAATGGTGCGGAGCACCATTGGAGCCGGAGTTAGGCTTGCGTATGTCGCACATAGTCGCATTGGCGCCTTAAAAGTGCATTTTGCACTTCGCACGCATGCATCGTCGTGAAGAACTTTGAACCTGTTGGCGACACGTGACGCGTGTGGTGCTGATTAGACGTGTTTGTGACTTGACATGGCACCATGACTATCCAGTGTGCAGGGGTGAATGCCAAGAGATGTATACCTTCAAGTGGATACAATCTGGACCATCAGATCGCGACTCTTGATCACAATACGTGATCTAACAGTCATGATCGATCCAAACCTAAGGTTGCACCCAATCTCAAGAGGCACGATAAGCTCTATAAAGAGTCTAACTTTTGCCTTGATATTTTGTTTTCATACCGATACTCTGCTTAAATTTATGCAGCCGTTTGATATACACCAACACAATATTTCCAATAGTTTTCACAACCTTAATTTGGTTGAATAGAAGATCATGTCATTCTTTGCAAAAAGAAATTCAATTTATCAACAAAATTTATGAAAGAAATGAGTTTGTCACTGAAATTTTACAGGTACCTATAGATATCGACGAAATCAAAAATATTATTTTCTCTCAAACAATATTGATCAATATAAATCACCAATAGTCTTTAAATTTACTGATACATTTATCAATAATTTTAGGGTATGTTTGTTTTACATCCCCCAATCACCCACTTCTCCCAATCACTTCCCCCAATCACCAATCAAACATACATTACGTTCTCCCAATCACTTCCCCCGATTTTGAGGGGCCCCGATTTTACGTAGGCCTTTATATATGTACACATATTTTATTAAAATATATATATAAGGGCCTCCAAAAAATAAAAAATTTCAAACGGCAAAAATTAAAAAATTCAAGGGCATTATATATGCCATGTGCTTGTCATTCTCTTAATTTAACAATTTGTGACATGACAAATTCATATGTTAAAGTTATGTCATTTTTGGAGTTGTGCAATGTATACTTTATTTGCTAGTTCTACGAAAAGATGGAAAGTTTTACAAGATCATGTGTATCACCTGGTTTTAAAGCCATTGTCAACAATAAGATGGGAAAGTCATGTTAATAGTATTATCACAACTATAATAACTCAACATAATGATATAAGAGAAGCTTTATTTGAATTATCAAAAATTAGTGAAGACACTACAAAAAAAAGGATCTGTAGCAACACAAATTTAGTGTCTCATATAAAAAGTGTCATTAAAACTAAAGCTATAACGACGCTTTTTAAAAAGCGTTCTTAGATAATGACTCTTTCACAAAAGTGTCTTTTTATTTACCAATATGACGACGCTTTTTAAAAAGCGTTTTTAAGTAACGATACTTTTTCATAAGTGTCAGCTTTTTTACCAATATGACGACGCATTTTAAAAAGCATATTTAAGTAATGACATTTTCACGAACGCGTCACCTTTTTTACAAAAGTGGCAACACATATTTAGCGACTCTTCTAAAAAGTGTAATTAAAACTAAGGTTCTAATGACACTTTGAAAAAAATGTATTTAAATAATGACACTTTCACAAAAGTGTCAGTTTTCTTTACCAATATAACGACGCTTTTTAAAAAGCGTATTAAGTAATGACATTTTCACAAAAGTGTCATATATTTTAACGAAAATGGCAACACATATTTAGTGACTCTTTTAAAAAGTGTAATTAAAACTGAGATTGTAATGACACTTTTTATAAAGCGTATTTAATTAACAACACTTTAAAAAAAATGTCAGCTTTTTTTTTACCAATATGACGACGTTTTTTTAAAAAGCGTATTTGAAATAATTATATTTTCACAAAAGTGGCAACATATATTTAGTGATTCCTCTAAAAAGTATAGTTAAAACTGAGGTTGTAGTGACGCTTTTAAAAAGCATAGTTAAGTAATGTCACTTTCATAAAAGTGTCAATTTTTTACCTATATGACGATGCATTTTAAAAAACAAATTTAAGTAATGACATTTTCTCAAAATTGTTTTTGTTAGTTTAGTGATTATTGATATTTTTAGTGTCTCTTGTCTTTTTTTATTTTTTTGTTGGTTAAGTGATTATTGATATTTTTATTACTATTGTTTTCTTGAAGGATTGGTACTTTTTAGTTTATGTCTGCTCTTTTTTATTTTTGGTTTATTTTTATGTGTGTATAATTATTGGCCAATGAAATTACACCATCTCTAGAATACCTTATAGAAGTCGTGGGTGACATTCGTGGAAAGATAAGATCCAGCAACATATAGTTGCAGCGCAATCTGTGGCGGAAAAAGTGGAAGTGCAAAGATCAGTTAAAATTGGACCTTCGAAATTTGACTCGAAATCTGGAGAGAGTTTATTATCCCACAAAATTATTTAAGGTATGTTTGATAAATTAGAATGGAAATTTATAGTGGTTTTATATTAATATAAATTTATTTTTTTAACACATCAGTTTAGAAGTATTTTACTTACTCTAAAAAATGTGACATAAGCTTTCAAAAAAAAAAAAAAAAATCTGACACAAAATCTAAACCTACTCAAAATAAAATTTTGGCGCTGGAAATTCCTCCGTTTCTCATCCCTCTTTTACACGATTTCTATTTACTTATACCACATCTACACGGATCTCTCCATCTTCTCGGTCTCTTTCTCTCTATTTTTCTCTGAGTGTTTCTAACGACTGTTCTCTGAGTAAACTCTAATGGCTGGAGCAAAACGTTTTCGAGGTGTTTTTGAATTCAGGAAGATGATGCACACATATTTGAAAATCGCCATCTTCCTCAAAAAAAAAAAAAAAAGAAAGGAAAAAATCGTCATCAAGAGGATTTTGATGATGAATCCTACCACCGATAGTCTAGAGCAAAACGCGTTTTGGGTTCAAGTTTATGTATCTTCGCTAAGCGGTCTCATATTTCAAAAATATTCTGATAAAAACTCCAAAGTGGATGCAGTTGAGTAAGCTGTGTAGATATTTGTCATTCTCCTATGTTAGCAATACCAGGTCCAGGTATCTAGTTGTGTAGATGTTTGGGCCCATTATTGTGCAAAAAACTAGGAGTATGTTAATAAAACTTTTTTTTTTTTGTCGACCCAGAGTATCCCCACACCAGCCGGGGGCACATGCCCCACACTTCCTTCGGACTATGGGACATCCGTCCTTCCCAGGGATGGTCCTAATCTCTGGGGGAGGAGGGACAAACCCAACCCCAAAACTCTGCGTTAGTCAGGAGTTGAACCTGTGACCTCAGGGTTGCTATTGCAGCCCCTCAACCAACAGGCCAACCCCTGGGGTTGAGTATGTTAATAACTCCAGGTAATGGCTTTTTATGAGTCAATTAAGCATTTGTTATTTTCTTAACTTTTTTTAGTAGACCTTACTAGAGAACTTGTAATTTGTTGAAAACAACCAAGTCGGTAGAGATGTGGGATTCTTCGGAATTCGAGAGTATTTGAATCATGTGAAGCTTTTGTCTAGATAAATTGTTGGTAAGCAATTATACATAAAGTATTTTTCATATTTTTCCTTCAATTGGGTGATATAAAATATAAACTAATCAAGTCTCTTGTTAGTTTGAAACAGGAATTTACCCGTCGATGAAGAGCACTAGAAGCATATCGATTATCATCCTTTGGATTATTCTCCATCTCTAAACAATGTTGAATTTACGTTTTTTGGCAATGATGTAATTTGATTTCAAGTTTGTTAATGACTTTGGTTATTAAATTTGGCTATTTATTTATTATTGTTTTTAGTTGGTTTATTTTTTTGTTATTATTCTCCCGGTTTGGATACTAATAATAATGTTGGATTTATTATAAATTACATCGAGATCTAATGACATTACACGTAGGGACAATCATCAATTTGTAACCTCTAATTAAAAAGCATTACAAATTTTAGGGCACAAAATATGAATAGTGTAACCAATTTAATGACATAAATTATAAAAGTGTTGCGGTTTCATGACTCAAATTCTTAAAGCGTAACCAATTTAGTGGTCGAATTCGAAAACCGTCTCCGATTTTGGGGGCGTTATTTATTGCATGTTGTTAATTTAAAAACACAAATCATAAAAAAAACTAATTTGGCGACACTAATTATCATATGTGTCTCCAATTTAATGACATTATTCCTCAAAAGCGTCATAAATTTAGTGGCGCTCATCCTTAAAAAAAACGTCTCGGTTTGGCAACGCAATTTCATGAAAAAGCGTTGCTAATTAAGTGACACAATAATTGATTAGTGTCGGGAAAATTATATCCGAAAAGTTGTAGGTCTATTGTAATCGTGATGAGAAAATAGCGTCACCAACTTAATATTAACGACACTAAATAAAAGCGTCACGTTTTGAAATTTACCTACGCGTAGATCTTGTGTCACGAATATTTTCGTGACATCAAATTTAACAACACAACTAGTGACACTTTCACAAGCGTAGGTAATGTACTTTGTGACACAAATAAGTGTCTCTAAAAGGAAAAAAAAGCGTCACTAAACACTGTTTTTTTTGTAGTGAGATATCAAAACTATGAGTGAGGTTGCATATTTAGCAACACATAAACTCGAGAATTTTGAATTTCTAATGGGAATGACTATATGGTATAATATTTTGAAAAAGTTTGAATTGGGTAGCAAAAAATTATAATGTAAAGATATGCAAATTAATGTTGCAATAAATAATTTAAAAGGATTGATTTCTTATTTTGAGAAATATATGGAAGAAGGTTTCCAATCTGCTATGGAATCAACAAAAGAGATTGCATCCATTTTTTCCTAAAAAACGTATAACTCATAGGAAGAAACAATTTGATGAAATTAAAATAAAGAGATATCACAATCACCAGAGCAGTCGTTTAGGACTAATTTTTTTCTTGTTAACTATACCAGCTATTGTAGCATCAGCAAAGATAAATTTTTCAAAACTAAAACTGATAAAATCACACTTGCCTTCAACTATGCATAAAGAAAGATCAAATAGCTTAATAATTGTATGTATTGAAAATAAGGTATTAGAAAATCTTGATTTTGATGATTTCATTAATGATTTTACTTCTCAGAATGCTAGAAGATCAAAAAAAATTCAATGACTATTTTTTACTTTTTTTTTGTCTTTGTAGGTGTTGCACTTGTTGAATATTGAAAAAGATGTTCACTGTTGGAACTTGAAGCTTTTTATTGTATTTTTTTATAAGGACACTTTTTTTCTTATCGCCAAGGGCCTCCGAAAAGTCAGGATCGTCGCTGTATTTACCTACAATGTTGTACCTACAATTCTGGTTTGTCGAAATTTTTCCGATGGAATTTTTTAATACTTACTTACAGATTTTCCATAGGTAATTTGTTTTTATATTAGTAATTTGTGTGTACATGTGTGATCGAGTGAGTGTACGCATATATATACCTTTGATTGGAGCATGGCCATTTTCACTTAAAAGATCCCAATGGTAAGCTAAACAAAACACCAGAGCTGCTTCCGTCGAGAACGCAACATTCACAAGATTGTACTTAGCCGCAATCGTTCCAGGCCATGCAAAAACAGCGTCAGCAATCAGAAAATAAATCGAATTCGGATCGGATTGTACCATTTTCCCAATAAATTCATCGACATAGGCCGGAAAATACCGGAACAAGAAGTTCCAGTATTCCGGTAAGTTGGCATCATGATCGAATTCCAGCGGAAAACCATCGCTGATCGTCGCGTAACGTATGTCAAGACCCGATTCTCGGGCTTCAGTAAAGAAATCGACTTCGGTTGTAGTTTTGCTATGGTGGGCTTTAGTTAGCTTGTGATGAATAAATTCGAGATGGACAAAAGTGACGGCAAAACCTTTTGAAGCAATCTTGAGAGCAAGATTGACGAATGGGTTAATGTGGCCTTGGTATGGGAGTGGGAAGACTATGGCGTGGAGCTTGCTTTGTTTATCATTAGCCATTTTTTTGTTGTGCTGTGTGAGATTGTGTTTCGTGCGATATATTATATATAGAGCTGGTTAGTGGTTACCTTTGTTTATAATTCTACTTCTACATCAAGTTTACAGGGGAAAAAACATTTTTCGTCTAAATAATTACTTGATCTAAGGTCCCAAAGAGCGAGGTAAGGTACTTTGCTCGAGAATACCTGAAACAGAGCATACATTAGTAGAAATAGCAATGGGACGTGTTTAGTAGAAATAGCAATGGGACGTGTTTAAACCCGACTCCCACTGGCGGATGTATGTCGTAATTGTACCCCCAAAATAAAAAAATCAACAATAATTTTTATTAAAAATAATAATACTAATAAATTTGTACCAATATTTTTTTATAAAAAGAATTAAAAAATCCAAAATAAATAAATCATGGCAAAAGTCAAAACCTACAAAAATAAAAATATTGAAAAAAATTCTAATAAATATTACCAAAATTATGTTTTGTTATCTCTTGTTTTATTAATTACTCTAATTATTTCTTTTATATATGCGTATTAATTTTTCATGTACGGTCACATGATCAATTTTTACAAAATTTTAAACAGTGTTTTTCTTTAAATATTAAACAATATTTATGTGCATCTTTTTTTAATATATATTGTACCCCTATTTTCAAAATTTTGGATCCGCCACTGCCGACTCTATATTGAACCCGCCCTTAACGAAATAGGTCTAAACCCGGTCAAATAGGTCCCGAGGGCGGGTTATGGACCTGCATTTGAAAAAACGGTCGGGTTGGGTAATGGGCCCGCCCCACATATATATATCTATAATATTTATTTTATGTAATTTATCTTAGTTTCGTGTAGGGTATGTGGATTCGACAAAGTAAAAGCCATAGATTTGACTAGTGTAAATTCTATGTTTAATTTATTAATTATTAGTTATTACTGCTTGGGAGGCTACTGATTTCTGTATCGGTATGTGAGGGATTTTTTAATAATTTTTATTAAAATAATGTAAGTGTTCAGTATTGCACTCTAGTCAATCTTAAAAGATAAAAACCCAACTATGTACATTGAACTTCAGCAACAGACGCTGATGAGCAATCAAGAAATCAGAAATGATTGCAATTCCTAGAGACAGTGAGTTTCGTGCAGACATAATTTTTTCTAATTGACGGGTCCTCTGGATTAATTATTTCGTGTCCCAGGTCCAAGGCAGGGCGAGATAGATCCAATGGTCGGGCGAGTTTCGGGTTTAGCCAAACTCGTCCTAGACCCGTTCTATTGTCATCCCTACACGTTAGGCTAGTTGGGTGGCCCTCAACTAAGACCCTCCGAAACTGAAGTCAGAATCAGGTAATTGAAGTACTTAGAAAACTGAAGAGCGAGGTAATTTAAAATAATAACAAGTTACCTCTTACCTTCATTTCCGTGCCATATTTCATAGTATTGTTCATCATAAAACGCGAATCATCATACATATGGTGCTCCATCGATGGTGGAGAGTTCGCGGGTGACCCAACCCAGACCCTCGGGTCGGGTATAAAATGCCGCGGATCTTGAGGCATCTTGGTAATTTCCAACGAGGCGACGACATGATGGTAATTTTGACCTAAGTGAAGTCAATATAGTAATTTCCATATCATCATTCTTTAAGATGATCTAAATAGACTTTTAGTTCTCTAATTTTAAAGGTAATATTTAGCAACCACTATCTTTAAAAATTGCAAGTTTGATTGGATTTTTCAATTTTGCAGATATCTTATTTCAGGATCTTTTTAAAAATCGGACCAAATGTATAGTTTTTAAAAATATATTTGTTATCAAACATTACACCTAAAACATATAAGACTAAAAAAATATTTTACACAATTTTAGTCTATAAATTTTAAATTGATTTAAATTTGGTCCTACCAAGGCTACCAAGCTACCAAAAAAGTTTTTCTAGAAAGAGGGCATTTGGCCTACCATAATTTTCTTGCCCATTTATGTGCCACTCGAAAAAGATTTCCTTTTAAATAGGTACCGTTAAATGTCCATTTATGTGCCGCCCAAGTAGGCTGTCGGACCCGCATATTTAATAAAGGGAAAATAAGATTTTTAGTCCTGTAAGTTGGACCTTTTGGAGAATTGGTCCTCTAAATTGTCACATTTATTTTTTAGTCCTTTAACTTTCACATTTCTAGTTATTCAGTCCTTTAACTTAACAATTTTATTTTTGGTCCTAAAACTTAACATATTTCAGAAATTTGGTCCTACAACTTAATATATTTTAGAAATTTAGTCCTATAACTTAGCAATAGTTAAATTTAACTATTTTATAGGACCAAATATAAAATAATTAAATTTCCATGTTTGGAAACTAATCAAATTATAAAAACAATTAAAATTAAATTAATAGAAATTTCTAAAATAATTAATGAATCCTAGGAAAATTAAAATAATTACATCAAATTAGTAACTTAAGAATAAGTTGTCATATTTATGCAATTAACCTTTGGTGAGGATAATTATCTCCAAGAAATGTAATCAGACTAGTGTACAAGATGCATTTAATTGAAAGGTTTAAAAAATTAATGCTTAAATATTTTTTTAAAAATTAATTAAATTAAAAAAGAATTATTTATTTTTAAAGAAAATTAATTGTTAATTAAAATCATTCGATTTGAAAAATTAAATTAATTTAGAAATAATCTTTTAATAAATTAATTAAATTTAACTATTGTTAAGTTATATTACTAAATTCCCCTAAAAAAAAGGTTACATGACCAAATTTCTAAAATATGTTAAGTTATAGGACCAAATTTACAAATATGTTACGTTATAGGACCAAAAATAAAATTGTTAATTTAAAGGATGAATACCTAGAAATTTGAAAGTTAAAGGACTAAAAAATGAATGTGATGATTTAGACTAATTTAAAACACGTCCAACTTACGAAACTAAAAAAAAATCTTATTTTCCCTTTAATAAATATAGTTGAAACCACTTGTAAATTCTACTAAAGATTAATTTATATTTAGCCATAAAAAATGTTCATTAGATTCTCATCATTTATTTTTACTTTGGAATCGAAATTATACGAACGACTGTTCATTTCTTTCTCAATACCAAGCGTTAGAATAGAAATATTATAATATTTAAATTCTTTTATTATTTTATTCCTAATTTCATTCCAACTCATGTCCAATTTCATTTCATTATACAAATCATAAAACCTTTTAAGAAAATTTCCGAGCAAGAGAGTTGGCGGTGATGTGATTGATATGATCACATGGGAACTGCTGCACGTCCCATCAGCGATAGCAAAACAGAACAAATTTCTCTTTCAATCATTGAAAAGCTCAAAATGCTTTCCAAACTTAGGGTGTGCTATTTTAGAAAAAATTGGACACATACCAACTTTTAATTAATAACTTTCAAATTTCCACTCAAACTTTGGCTTTAAAAAAATGGAAACTTCATGTAGCCTAAATAGGTAACTACCCATTGGAGGGTATGCCCTTGGATCAAATACCCACCCATATGGGTGTATATGTATGTGTATGTAATGATCCAAGGGTCATCACCCCAAGTGAAGGTAACTACCCATTTGAGCGTGGAATCATATTTCTTTAATACATATATTTATTCTCTTATAATTAATTAAATATTTCATTCATTATCTTGTGAAATTCAACACAAGTATATCGTACTTTATTTAAAGAAAATATGGTTCAAATATGATAAGACTGAGAATAATACTCTTATGATTATAAAAAAAGGGACTAAGTCTTTTGTTCCACAATCATGTTTCATTTCATATTTTCATTATACATGATGAATGATACGTGTACAATTGACATTATCATGTACACACGTCATATATCTAATACAATAGAATAGAAAGTTGGACATGATTGTGGAATATGAAATCTCAATCAATAAAAAAAGGCTATCTAATCGCAAATGGGATCTTCTATTCCAGAAGGGTGTTTCATCTTTTATTCCACTGCACGGATGATTGTCATGTGTATATAAATTACCATATTAAAACCTTACATTCTAAGCTTAATTTATGCTTCATATAAATATTGTAATTTGAGAAAGTCTCTTGTGAGACGGTCTCACGGATCTAAATCCGTGAGACAGACCTCCTAAGGGCTCCGTCTTGAGAACATGAACCATGAAAAAAAAATTTAAAAATAATAATGAACCATGAAGAAACAAAAATAAACCTTAAAAATATGAATCATGAAGAATAAACCCGAAAAACAAAAATAAACCCAAAAAATAAAAAATAAACCCTAAAAAAAATTAAAAAACCTAAAAACCCAAATCAATTAAAAATAAACCCAAGAAACAAAATAAACACTAGAAAAACAAATATAAACCCTAAGAAAAATAAAATCTAAAAAAAAAAACTTTAAAACTTTGTGTAAGGGCTCCGTCTCACGGATCTAAATCTGTGAGACCGTCTCACGCAAGTTTTTGCCTTGTAATTTATATACACCTGATAATAATTCATCCGAGTGAATAAGAGTAGAAATACCCTTTTGGAATAGAAAATTACATCCGATCTGATCGTACTAATCCTTCAAACCAAGGTAAACAAACAGCTATGCATTAGTAATAATCATTTCATTATATTTTTATACAATAATAACCACCCACAGCCCACATTCATCTTAGTTGTCCTAATATAATTTAGGTATAATTACAAAAACACCCTCAAGGTTTGGACTAATCATAAAAAAATCCATAGATGTTTCAATACTACAAAAAACCCCCTCTGATTTGATTTTGTCTTAAATTTAAAGGGTTAACTGTAATATTTCTACAAATATCAAGATAGTTTTTAAAATATTTTTTTCTTATGATGGGAGAAAATATAAGCAGAATCAAACCATAAGGAGTTTTTTGTAATTTTCAAAAATCTCTGGATTTTTTTGTAATTACCCCAATCCTCAAGGGGTTTTTATGTAATTATCCCTATATTTTATTCAATAATTTCCATCTACCATGAACTAATGTATATTACGCAAACTGTATTCAATAAACATATATCCAACAAAAATGGAAGAAAATAAAATTCCAAAAAAGCCTCATATCATCATAATCCCACCTCCATTCCAAGGTCACATAAACCCTTCAATCCAATTAACATTAAACCTCGCCTCAAAGGGCTTCATCATCACCTTCATCAACACCCACTCCACTCATCACCAGATCACAAAAGCAAACAATTACAAACAATACGACGACGTATTTGCCGGGTCGGGTCTGGATATCCGTTACAGGACAATCAGCGACGGGTTTCCGTTGTCGTTTGACCGGTCTTTGCACCGTGAGCAGTTCATGGTGGGCCGGGTCCATGTTTTTCCGGCCCACGTGGAGGAAATTGTTGGGCAGCTGATGGATATGGATCCCCGGCCCAGTTGTTTGGTTGCGGACACTTTTTCGACGTGGGGATACGATGTTGCTAGGAAATATGGGCTTGTGTTCGTTTCGTTTTGGACTCAACCTGCGTTGGTTTTGACGTTGTATTTACATCTGGATTTGTTGAAGAAAAATGGTCATTATGATTCTCAAGGTGAGTCAACGCCTCCAAGATCAGTCTTATCTTCTTTTTTTCTTAAAGTATATAAGAGAGGAGACCGTCCATAAGTAATTATTAAAAGGAATAATTAAAAAAAACACCTTGAGGTTAAGAAACAAGACCAACCTCATTTCGGATAGATCTAGGACATATAAATGGATCTGGAGCGGATAATGAGTATGAGTTATTAGACCTAGTCGAGTTTGGGACAGGTAACGGGTTTAGTCGGACCCAACCCATATAATTAGTCATATATAGAGAGATTGTATATATTGTTATTCTATCACTCTTGGTTTAATGCTTTATTGGTATTTATGATATAATTCATACAATATGTAAAAAAATTATATAAATGTGATTTATATAAATATCACATTTGTCACAATTTTTGTTGCAATATTATGAGTGGAGATTATATAAATTTGGCCACTAAACACGGGTATGGGTTGATGTGGGTTTGGATCTAAGGTAAGACGGGACGGAGCGGGATAAGTCTAGGTCTTGAGTATTTCTGATGGGTCGGGTCTCAGGTCTACCCGAGACCCATTCACATCCTACTTGAGGTTTAAGGTATTAACAAAACAAACAAAAAATATTCAAAACTAAATAGATCACTAAGGTTTGATTTCATCATACATTTTACTCAACTGACAAATATTTTAAATACCTTTATATTTGTAGAAAATATTATATCTATTCTTAAATTTAAGACATAATCAAATTATACGGGTTTTCTTAAATTTTAAATTTTTTTAGGTTTTTTTTATCATTACTTAAAACTGGAATAGTATCCTAATAGTTATGTAAGAAGGCCATTCAATCCTGTGATTTTACCCTTCTCAAAAAAAAAAAAAATCCTGCGATTTTACAAGAGTTTGATTTTTTTTCTACAATATTATTGCAATCGTTTGCGCTGATCCTAGATCAATTTCATAGATCCGAATGTAATTTTACTAATTTTTTTCAGGCTGGTTTTGTTTTTTGATTCAGGCTGTGTTTTCCATTTTCCAATTCCGTAAAGTATGACTGCACAATTTTTTTTTATTTTTTTTGGGCACATTTGTAGATACTAGATAGTGCAGGAATAGAATATGAGCACTTTCATTATTTATGTGGTAATCATTTTTTGAATAGATAACAGCAACAAGGACACCATAGATTACATACCAGGTGTAACATCACTCAAACCCAGAGACCTAATGTCATTTCTCCAAGAGACTGATACTTCTAAAATTATGCACTGGATAATCCACAAAGCCTTCACAGATGCAAAAAAGGCCGATTTCATTATCTGCAATACCGTTGAAGAACTTGAGCCCGGGCCCATTTCTGTTCTGAAAGAAATGCAGCCCATTTATGCAATTGGGCCCTTATTTCCATCTCACTTCACTAACCCGGCTGTGGAAATGAACCTATGGTCCGAATCAGATTGCAGCCGCTGGCTCAATAACAAACCTCAGGGCTCAGTTTTGTATGCCTCGTTTGGAAGCTACGCACATAGCAATAAACAAGATATCGAGACGATTGCAAATGGGCTTTTACTAAGTGGGCTCAGTTTTATTTGGGTTCTGAGGCCTGGTATTGTGAATTCTGATGTAACAGAAGTTTTGCCCAATGGGTTCCGAGAAAATGTGGGAAACAGGGGTTTGGTTGTGCCGTGGTGCAAGCAGAATGCGGTTTTGTCGCATTCTGCCGTTGGAAGATTTTTGACGCACTGTGGATGGAATTCGATTTTGGAGAGCATTTGGGTTGGCGTGCCGTTATTGTGTTTTCCTTTGGTTGGGGATCAGATCACGAATCGGAAGATGGTGGTGGAGGATTGGAAGATTGGGATTAATCTTTGCGACGATGGAAAACTTGGTTCGAGTAATGAAGTTGCGGAAAGGATTAAGTTGATGATGAGCGGGGAGACGTGTTATGAGTTGAGGAAGAATATTGAACAAGTTAGGAAGAAATTGGAGAATACGTCGTCGGGTAATGGATCGTCTCAAATGAATTTTGATAAATTCGTGACGGATGTGAAGGCCGAAATTGATAGGCACAATAGTGAGAAGAAATTATGATAGGGCATGTAGCTTCTTTTAATGAGACGGATATTTTGTTCCACGTTCCTATTCTATTTTTGATTCCATTCTATTTTTGATTCCATTGTATTACATGAATGACATTATTACAATTATGACAGCATCTTGTACACGTGGAATTCATCCAATACGATGGAATATGAATGTATCTTCTTTTTCTTTGTACTGGTGAAATGGTTATAATACTTACTTTGAAATCAATTTCCTTGCTTTGTATTGATTTTGAATTTTAATTAATGAGTTAGGAGGAATGGTTAAGGGGGTGGGATAAATCTTAGGTTCGAACCCTGATCAAGATCCTTACTAGGGTGAGCTATGATCGGCTAAATCCAATTATAATCTAATAAAAGCTCAAGTAATAAGGTAAAAATTTGTATGAGACAGTCTCTTTGGCATTGTTCATGAAACGGATCCTACATGTAACTAGAATTCTAACTCAAATCCAAACCCATAAAAAACACCCATATATTTTGTATTTTGTAAGATTTGTCTCATGAATTTATGTCCATGAGACCGCCTCATGTAAGACCACCTCAGATAATAAAGGATCAATTGTCCAAATATAATGGAGTCCAACAAGTGATTTTTCTTACGGGCTCAATGGGTCTATATGGTCCATGCACTTTACACCACAAAATAATGACCCAATTTTCTTGAATCCTATAAATATCTCATCCAATTCTCTTTCCAACGTATGAAATTTATCTTACAATACTTAGCTTTACAAATTCAAGTTATTCTTTGACTCTCTGATCTGACTTGGGCATTAGAGGGTTATCGTCAAAAAATCCTCTCTCAACTATCGATTCCTAGCTCGGAGACTTGAAGAATAAAGTGATGCCACATTAGTGATCGATACAACTTGAGCTACAAGCTCGTGATTATCGACATTGAGTTGTTGATTGAACTTTTTTAGTAATTGGTATTTTTTTAAAAACTAAATATAATAATTAATCATTTTTGAAAAAATTGAGAATTTTACTACTATAATTATAGCATTATCTTGTACATGTTGTATATATCCAATACAATGGAATATGAATGCATCTTCTTCTTTTTTCATACTGTGAAAGTGGTTATAGTACATACTTTGAGATCAATTCCTTTGCTTTTATGATTTTGAGTTTTTCTTTTACTGTGTTAGGAGGAGTGGTTAGAGGAGATGGAATAAATCTTAGGCTCGACCACTGATCAAGATCCTTGTTAGGGTTAGCTATGATGGGCTAAATCTAATTATAATCTAACCCCCCTCCCCCAAAAAAAGACTTATTGTCCAAATATAATGAAGTCCAACAAGAGATTTTTCTTATGGACTCCATTGACTATGGTCCATGCACTTTACACTACCAATTAATGACCCAATTTTCCGAGTCCCGTAAATACTCCATCCAATTTCATTTTCAATGTATGAACTTCATCCTACTATACATAGCTTTGTAAATTCAACTTATTCTCTGGCTCTATGCGCCCTAACGACTTGTTTAGTTGCAGGAAGTAGCCCATCTCAACTATCGACTCCAAGCTCGGAGACTTAAAGAATAAAGTAATACCACATCAGTGAGCGATACTACTTGAGCTACAAGCTCATGGTTATTGATATTGAGTTGTTGATTGAACATTTTTAGTACTTAGTATTTTTTTTAAAACTAATGTAATAATTAATCATTTTTTAAAAAAATTGAGAATTTTACTATACTAACATCTCAATTTTAAATTTGAACTTCCTTCACAAGTCTTTCAACAAAAGAAATTTATGTCAACACAATTCAGATTTGAGACTGGTCTGTCTCCTCTCGTGATGATGAACTTTTTCAGAAAAAAAAGAAAGATTGTGTGGATTGATTATTTTTCATTTCCAAGGTGGCCCATCATGCCCGAGTAACTGTTGGCTGGCCTATTTGTTCTTCCTTCTGATTTCAACCCCATATAACTGTCTCCAAATTTCATTGCTGCATAAAGACGGCGGACTGAAAAGCATTTGGCCAACTAGATTTCATGTGCATTCTGGTATTTCGGTTTCTTTTTTTAATTGTAGGTCCTGTCTTTTTATAATTTCGTGAATATTGGTCTGTGACAAATCATTGTTTTTTCTGATTTGTTGGCATAATTTATGTTGAACAAACCTTTTGTAGTTGATAAGTTTAAAATTTACTAAAAACTAAAAAATGAAGAAATAACATATAATTAAACAAAATTATCGAATCATCTTTGTTGAACTTGAGAGATACAAGTTACACATTGAATGATCATTCGAGTGGATTATAGCTTATAAACAATAGTCAAAACCTTTTCTTCAACCTTTTCCAAGATAAAATAGCGAGTTCAGCCAAAGTTGATAATATCTTTTGAGTGAATTTTAACTAACATGAGGTCCAAAAGTCAATAACGATGATGAACTTCAATGCTAATTAATATAATTTATGGCCCAATATGTTAAACACATGGTATCCACCAATTAACAAAGATAATGGACTGTAATATACGAAGCAATTTAGACCAAGCACATAGTGATGAGAATTTGACCCGTTCACGATGGGGTAGGACAAGGCGGGTATGTATATCAACATATGTATGCATTGATAATGACAATTGTTATAATAATATGCATGAAAAAATTATAATAATAAAATTTTACTCAATATGGGTCGACCTACCCCACTTATGAAGTGAACCCAATTTTGGATGCGTCTAGGTCTTCAAGTAACAGTTCTATTATTATCCCTTCGATAGAAACCAAATGTTCTATGCATTTTGGGTATAAATACCCCACATGACATCAATAAGCCAACAAAGAGCACACCCTACAAAAATTTAATCAAATTTACCACTTTTCTACAAACGGAACAGCCTGCCATTGATACGGACCAATCTCATTTGAGCTTTTTCCCATGCACTTTCTATTAATTTGTAATCATCCATGTGCGATTTTTGAGATGCCAAATCCTAAAAGCTAAGTCGAAGTCAATATCATTAAATGAAATATAGGGGATGATTTTTTTTAAAAAAAAAAGGGAAAAAAGTGAAATACAGGGGAATGCTGACAATTGCTGCATTCAGTTACTGAAAGTCGGAAAATAAAAAAGTAAAAAAAAAAAACTGCTCCAAAAGCATATTAGAGAGAGAGAGAGAGAGAGAGAGAGTAGCCATTCATATCATAGCAAATCTTATTATAAAAGATGTGATTTAAATAAAATAATTACAATGATTAATTTTCAAAAAAAATTACATTGATTTTATCCAATGTAATTTTACACTTTAATATAACAACATGATTACCTTAATTAACTCAAAATAGAACCCTTAGTTGACTAGAAGTGGGGCTGTAAACCAACAGAGCTTTCGACAAGCAGCTCGTGAGACGAGCTCGGTTAGCGTTCGTTTATGTTTGTTTATTAAGCTTAATGAACATAAACAAACAGGAAAATTTGTTCGTTTATGTTAATGAACTGTTCACGAACATGTCGTTTAGTGTTCGTTTGATGTTTGTTTATTATTCATTTTTTAATTATTAATTATACATTTACTGCTTAATATTAATTACTTTATTATGAAAAATAAACTTGTTTTAGTTTAATATTACAACCTATTTACATTTGCAATCATCATAATCATGGGCGTAGCCAGAATTTCTGGCCAGTGCGGTCAAAGAAAAATTTGTTTCGACTGGGCGATTATCGAGCCGAAATTTTAAAAAACAGAACATAAAAAATATTTCAATAAAAAAAAGCAAATTTGAAGGTCATAAGTTTAACAATTATTTGTCGATTTTCATACTCTCCAATTTTGGCTTATCTTGAATGAACTTTTTGATGAAGTGACTTATTCAAAAGTCAATGCTAAATTAACAACCAAACAACTATTTTTATTAGATCCAAAAGTTTATTTGAAAAGTGTTTCCAAAAAGCTGTATATTATCAAGTTTGGAGCATTCAGTGCTGAATTATTTTACCTTTTAAATTTTATCTTAATTTTTTCTATAGGCTGAATTTTCAGTGTGGTCCAACCCCAAATTTAACATGGCCATTCCGAGTTTCGGTGCGGTCCTACCCAAATTTAATAGGGCAATTTCGAAATCCAGTGCGGTCCGTCGACCGCACTGGGCCTCATGTGGCTTCGCCTATGATCATAATATTCATTTATTTTGAGTTGAATATTCCGCACTGGGCCTCATGTGGCTTCGCCCATGATCATAATATTCATTTATTTTGAGTTGAATATTCATGAACAAAGTGTATTTGACTTTCTTATACACATGTTCATATAGTTGTTTATAAACAATTAATGAGCATTTCGTGAACCGTTCGTGAACATGTTCAATTTAATAAACGAACACAAACAACCTTTTAAAATAAACGAACGAACACGAACAACCTTTGTTCGTTCGGGCTCGGTTCGTTTACAACCCTAACTAGGAGTTGCAAAGGATGGTTAGAAAAGACCATTTAATCCGAAACTTGATCCAAAGGATTCAGTTTTAATATTTTATTTTCTTATTCCACTACATATTTCATCATTATCCGAATGAATGACATATAAAGATATATTAAAGCAATCAACAACCCATATTTATCTCACCCAACAAATAAAAAGGAAAGTGAAATAAGAAATCTGACCGTAATAGAATAAGAATGAGATCTGACATTCATTTTAGTGTATTTCCGTATGAAAGAAAATGTAATGATTTGAATTTACAAATCAAAGAAAAAAAAAAGGTATGAATGAAAATGAATTTGCAAAAATAGCGCGCACACCTAATTACCTATATATCCGCCTCATATGTATATATATACCACCACCCCCAATTAATCGCCCATAACCAGACCTTTCCCTCACAATCTCAAATCAGAAAAAAAAAAAAAAATGGCCGGCAATAATCGGAAACCTCACGCGATCATGATCCCATACCCATACCAAGGCCACATCAACCCATTCGTGTACCTCGCCATGAAATTGGCCTCACAGGGCTTCACAATCACCTTCGTCAACACCCAATCCGTCCACCACCGCATTTCCCGCGCCCAATCGGCGACTAACGGCGGCGACATTTTCGCCGGAGCTCGTGATTCCGGCCTCGACATTCGGTACGCCACCGTTTCGGACGGGTTTCCGATCGAGTTCGATCGGTCTCTGAATCACGACCAATTTGTGGACGGTTTGATTAACGTTTTCTCTGCTTACGTGGACGAGCTTGTGGCGCGTTTGGCTGTGTCGGATCCGCCGGGTACGTGTTTGATTTCCGATACGTTTTACGTTTGGGCGTCGGCCATTGCTGGGAAGCATAATTTGGTTAGTGTGTCGTTTTGGACGGAACCTGCTCTGGTTTTGTCTCTGTATTACCACCTGGATCTCCTCAAGAAATATGGCCACTTTGGTTCTAAAGGTAAATTACATTTTTTAGGGTTAATTACAAATTCTTAATTCAGCTCAGTTTTCTTTTAAAATTATGTGTATATTTGATATTTGGTTGTATTTTATAAATGAGAAAATATTTGTTTGCAACTGAAATTTGACAATTTTTACCCTTTACAACATAAATTATTTTTTTGTCAATTAACAACCTAAAATTGGTGAGTTTTTCACTTTGCAACCTCTAACCAACTGGAGTTGGAATATTCCAATTACGGCTGGTCGGATATTGCAAAGTGAAAACCAACAAAATTTAGGTTGTTAATTGCAAAAATAAATAATTTAGATTGCAAAGTTTAGAAATTCTCAAAGTTGAAGTTGCAAACAATTATTTTCTTTATAAATTGTACATTCAATAGGGATTATTTGTTAAACACTAGTTTGTAACTCAAGTGGTATCGTTCACCTTATGTAAGGGTGTTAACCAGGTTCGGATCCTGTATCTTTCAGTTTATTTGGTTTATCACCTCCCTTCCAACCAGTAATCCCAACTTATTAAAAAAAATAGGGATTATTTGTTAAGCAAATATGAGGGAGTATTAGTAATTTTACTAATTTTGCAAGATATTAATTTTTTTGTAATTAGACTAAAACTAATAGATATATTTTGTAAGGAATAACAATTTTTGCAACTTGAACTTTGGTATTTTTCACACTTTAATTTGCGACCTAAACTATTCTTTTTCCATCCAATAACCTAAATTGATGCAGGTTTTTCATTTTGCAACATCTGACCAATAGGAGTTGGAATATTCCAAGTCACATGGGCGAATAGTCATAGCTTCGACTGGCCAATGTTGCAAAGTAAAAAACCCGCACAATTTAAATTGTTAGTTGCAAAAGAATTATTTAGGTTGCAACTATAAAATAGTCAAAGTTTCAGGTTGCAAAAACTTTTTCCCTCTTTATAATTTACTTGTTTTATGTACACCAATTATATCATTTAAAATTTTACATACCTTACAATAACAAATTCATTTGCTATTTCTGTCAGTCAAACGGGAGGACGTCATAGATTACATACCAGGAGTGAGGAAAATTAAACCAACGGACCTCACATCCTACCTCCAGGCTGACGACATATGGACAGTGGTACATCGTGTAATTTACAAGGCTTTTGAGGATATTAAAAAAGCTGATATCATTATTTGCAACACAGTCCAAGAACTCGAATTCGATACACTTTCGGCCCTTCACAGAAAACAGCCCACCTACGCAATTGGGCCTATTGTGTCCGGTTTCACTAACCAGACAGTGTCCACCAGCTTATGGTCCGAATCGGACTGCACTCCATGGCTCGATGGCAAGCCCAATGGGTCCGTTTTGTACGTCTCATTCGGTAGCCATGCTCACACCACTACTAAAGAAGACATTTGGGAGATAGCCCATGGGCTATTAATGAGTGGGGTAAATTTCGTGTGGGTGATCCGGCCCGATATCGTGAACTCGGGCGAGACGAATTTTTTGCCCGTTGGATTTGAAAATAGCATGGAAGGGAGAGGGTTGATCGTGCGATGGTGCAGCCAAATTAAGGTGATCTCACATCCTGCGATCGGAGGTTTTATGTCACACTGTGGGTGGAATTCGGTGCTGGAGAGTATATCGTGCAGAGTTCCTTTAATATGTTTTCCTCTGTTCACGGATCAATTTACGAATCGTAAATTAGTGGTTAATGACTGGAAGATTGGAATTAATCTCTGCGATAGGGCATCAATCACACGGAAGGAAGTCGAAGAAAAGATTAGATATTTGACAAGTGAGAAGACTTCTAAAGAGTTGAGGAATGCTATCAAGGAGGTGAGTAAGACCATGGAAAATGCATTGACAATTGATGGATCATCTGAGAAAAACTTTAAGCTACTTATTGAGGATATAAAGGCCCAAATGAATAAAAAAACAGGGCCGGCCTTTGGAGTAGTAGATCGATCAAGGGAGCATGTTTGGGCTCCCACAACAGTAAATATTTGTGAACAAACAATTTAGTGCTTGGTAGTTATATGATTCAATGGGCTAAATTAGGCATTAGCCAGTAGTTTCTACTTTTCGACTTATATGCTTGTAGAAAAAAAAAAAAAAAAGTGGTAATGGGTCAAAGACTCAAAATGACCACTCCTGTAATGAAAAAATGAAAGCTAGCTATCTTTGAAAACAAATGTTTTTTAGTCATTTTCGCACAACAAAAGAAATTCATACATTTCTAGCATATTTGTTTGATATTTGGTTTATTTTCTCTCTTCCACTTATCTCTTTCTATATCCTCTTACTCTCTATTTTAAACTTTTTAAAAAAATTTGAATCTGTATTTTTCGTTTTTGTATATGCAATAGAGGTAGTGAATTATAGGTCTCAGAAAAATGAATAATTTTATATATTATATATGCAAAACGGATTTGAAATGAACAAATTATGTGAATTCAAAGTTTTTTGAAGAAAAACAAAATAACTGATTATAATAAGTGAGTAGTTTGAGCATTAACTCGATATCCAGAGAGTAGTCTGAGCATTAACTCAATATCCAGTTATTTGCAGAAAAACAAAATAACTGGCTATAATAAATGAGAGTAGTCTGAGCATTAACTCGATTTCCAGTTATGTAACTGGATATCGAGTTATCACTTTGGTTTGACGCCTACAATAAAAGCTAAAAACTCAATATTCATTATATGTAACTAGATATCGATTTTTCATAACTCAATATTGAGTTATGTAACTGGATATCCGGTTACATTTAACTCGATATATAACTGAGAACAAAATCTTAAGCAAACTCGACAAAACAACTCATGAAAACAACATTATTCAATATCTAGTTATGTAACTCGATATCGAATAACAGTGAGTTATGCGATGAAAATTCTTGGCATCTTTCTCATTCACCCCAATCACCATTAACGGTGCAATAAGGTTTTCAGTCAAAACTTAAATTGTCTAAACCACAAAAAATCTTCAAATCTAACACTAAATCATAACCCAAACAACTATAAACTAACTAAATCAACAAAAAACATGAAATTAATGGAATACGATTTTTTGCCAAAGTTTTGAATATCGAGTTACAAAGTTGGTGAATGTGCGTGTGTGACTCGAAAAGGGGTTTAATGGGTTAAGGGGCATTCGGGAATTTCACATGTCAAAATACCTAAAAAAACATGTATTTGAAAAAAATGGCTAAAACATATTTTGATTTGATGGGAACGGCCAAAAAACCGAGCCACTGAAAAAAAATCCCAATTATCTTCAAAATTACAAAAATCCACTTGACCACTTGATAATTATTTATATTTTAGGAATTGCACCATCAAGGTTGTTTGTAACACCTTAATCGAATATTTAAAATTTTGAAAAATATTTGTTTAATTAATCTAAAACCTTAGGGTATTATTTATAAGGGAAAATGATTTATTTTTTCATGTAACTTGGACTATTTTTATATTTAGTCCTTTAAGTAGTCATTAGTCTAATGTCTTTTAAAAATTTGGACATTTAGTCTTAATTTTACCAAAATTGTGTAATTTTATCGGAAATTATTGACTATGATCGGTCAGGTGTTAGCATGTCAAATAAATTGGGGATTTTAGTGATTTGGCGCATAAACGCCACTTGAACATTAATATATATATAAATATCAACTGAAAATAGGGATAATTACAAAAGGCCCCCCTACATTTCGAGCTAATTACAAAAAAATCAAGAGATTTTTGAAAATTACAAAACAAACTCAAACCTGAAGGAATTTTTTTTTTTTTGTAATTATCGAAAATCTCTGTGTGTTTTTGTAATTAGCTTAGTTTTTTTTTTTTTTTTTTTTGTGTAATCATCCCTTGAAAATATGCTTACTAGCTGGCTAGTAATACTCTCTTACTCAATTTTCGCATTATGGTTGTCTTACTTTCATTAACTCTCAAATGCAGAAAAAACGTAGCCTATCTATAGCCGTGAACAACCAGCTACCATTACATGCCTTTAGTTACTAGCAATAATTTTTTTTGGCCAAATATTGCATCAAAGTCAATTTGGTCATGCTTTTATAAATTTAATTTAGACGGCTAAAGTGATTTCAAATTAAATTTTGATAATAAAGTGAATAGAGGCTCACTGTTCTCTAAGTTCCCTTAAATTGTCATAGCTTAAGATGTATCCAAAACATCCAAGGACATCGTTTTCTTTAATTATATAGGGTTAGCGGGTTTGATGTACTGGTTGATTTTAATGATTTATTAGGTAGCATATCTGTTTTCTATTAATTTCTCAATTTTGGGGTTTAGGGCCATGCTTTAGAAATCTGAAAGGATCAGCCGACTTGACCGGTTAAACTAGGAATCGATGGTTGGACAAATCTGGTTTGGCCCAAAAAACCACTTATGTGGTTGAACAAGTAAATTTGGTAAAAAGACGGTTGAATTTGTCAAAACAGGCCAAAAAATGGCCAAAACATAGTGTGATTATTTGAATTTTGGATCATATAAGATACTTTTTAATTAAGTTGGTTATTTGATACATTTTTCATCTTTAAAATATAGGTAAAAACATGTATCATGCCGTCTAACTGGTCAAGATTCGTTAGACGGATCCTAATCAAACAGAATGATATTTTTGAATTATCACTCGGTGACATTTTTGTAATATTTTGTTGGCAGTGACATTTGTATAGAATAGGCGGTATCATAGTATCACTAGAGTCCCGAAATGTATTAGCTTCTTTTCAAGTGGTTCCCCTCAAAAGTATTAATAGTTCTCTTAAAAGTATTTTTGTAGTTCTCCTTAAAAGTATTAGTTTTTTCCCTAAAAAATATTAGTATTTCTCCGGAAAGTATTATCTCCCACCCTCCAAAAAAAAAAGGTATATTGCAATTCCCCTGAAAAATATTAATTTTTTCTCTAAAAGTATTAATTTTTTCAAAAAGTAGATAGTGTTAGTAATTCCCTAAAATACATTCATTTTTCCTTTGAAAAATATGGGTAGGGACTTGAAAAATATTTAGTAGTCACCTGAATATGTAACCATCTTTTTAGATTTAACCATTATCAATCTACTCAAATGTTATCTTATTGGAATCCCAACATAAATCCCTTAATTCTCAAACAAGTTAAGGATTCCCAAGAATCAATATATATCAATCATCTTTTGGTGCAGATAGTTAATTAAAAACATTATAATTTTATCTTTTAGCCACAGTAAAGCACACACACTACACTTTAATTGACAAAATGACTTCTAAAAAACATAATATATATAGATATAATTCTTACATTTTTTCCATCAAATCCTTGATAAATTGATCAAAATTTCTCTCTGAAGATCCATCCTTAGCCAATGCATTATGCGTTACGCTCCGAATATTTTTCATCTCATTCCTGATAACATCTGATGTTTCTCCACTCATCAATTTCTTAATCTTTTGTGCTACTTCTTCCCTATTTAATGACACTCCATCACAAAGATTAATCCCAACCTTCCAATCATCAACCACTAATTTCCTATTAGTAGGTTGATCATACTTAACCGGATAACAAATCATCGGAACACCACACCATATACTCTCCAGTATCGAATTCCAGCCACAGTGCGTCAAAAATCCTCCAACTGCCCGATTCAAAAGCACATCAATTTGATCACACCACGGAACTGTTGGAAATTTTGGTTTTAATAAAGTGGGTGTCGACCCGACTTTGACCAATTTTTCGGTGGCTAAATATTTAATTCTGGAGGAATTAAATTATATATTATTAATCTACGTTCGAGTAGATGTTCGTAGTATTTTTATTTCTCAAACCGAATTTCGGTGAGTGAGAAATTAATACACGAAAGGTAGCCACATAAATGGGCATTATGTAAAGATTATTTAAAGGGAGATGAAAGGCATGCCTTATCCCACATGGAATACAAATCATAGTTTATCCTGGTTTATTTACTAGAAGGTGTTATTTGTTGTATAAACTATAACACAAGTGGATGATCACAAGTGGGCCACACGCTACTGCCGCTTGCCCGCTTCCCGCCCGCCTCGGCTGGGCATGGGCTTGGGCTTGGGCTTGGGCATGGGCATGGGCTTGGGCTTGGGCATGGGCATGGGCTTGGGCTTGGGCTTGGGCATGGGCATGGGCCTGGGGCCGGGCTTGGGCATGGGCATGGGCATGGGCATGGGCATGGCCCATTCCCGAGCGATTTGTTGGATTTGTTGAAGCCCATGAATGCGGACATTGTAGGTGTCGGATTCGTGTGATCAGTTGGAGTTAGTAACTCCTACGGTGAGTGATCACCAAAAGAGCCCACTACTTGTCATGCATTATGGAGTAGTGGGGTGTAACATCCGGGATGTTACAATTGGATTAATGCCCACTAACTTTTTATCTCCTGCGGTGTTGGTTGTCTATAAAATCATTCTTTGTGCATTGCAGATTTTACACGAGAAAAATTCATAGCATTTCATACACCTCCAAAAGCTATTTCTACATTCCGCACTAAGTCCAACAACCAGTCTTGAAAGACTTTTCTAGTTCGAAGGTGCTTGTGTTAGTGGTGCTACTACTGAAAGACGTAAGCGTTTCATCTTTGGAAGCAATACGTCAAACCGTGAGCACTAGCTAAATGACGTAATTGCTTTGGGAAGAGATTCGTCTCGACTCGCTTCCAAAGTTCTATCTTTTGTAATAGCTAGTTCGGTTTCTTGTAATCTTACATTTTACGTAATTTGCCATTTGAAGAGATTCCCGATCCTCAGAACTTTGTAATACTCAACAATCGCAAAGCAATTAGTCAACTTCACGATGGCAAGCACAAGCGGACCCCGATCATCTCTCCTGCTCAAGAGAAACCCGAAAAATTCATGGGTTTCGACTTCAAGAGTGGCGAAAAAAATGTTGTTCTACCCGACTACCCTAAGTGCGCAAGATATCCGAGGGGCGCTCACCGTTGTTGCCGAGAACGAAGCGAATCTTTGAAAACGCGCTGCGTTTGATGCATGGGGCCAGTGATTTCTGTCGCGTAACTATGTCCTTAACGGACTTAGTGATGCACTTTACTGATGTGTATTGTCTTTGTGAAATCCTCCAAAGAATTGTGGGATTCTTTGGAGAAGAAGTCAAAATCGAGGATCTTTGGCACAAAGAAATTTGTTGTCGGTAAGTTCTTGGATTTTGTGATGGTTGATTCTAAAACCGTGATGGAACAAGTTCAAGTTCCAGTTGATCCTACATGAAATCTCTGCCCGGGAATGGCTTTGCGGAAGCATTCCAAGTGGCCGCCTTGATTGAGAAATTGCCCCCAAGTTGGAGGGATTTCAAGAATTATCTCAAGCATAAGCGAAAGGAGATGGGACTAGAGGATCGATTGTCAAACTTCGAATTGAGGAAGACAATAGGAGGATTGACTCTAAGTCCAAGCTTGTCCTGTATGGAGTCAAAAGCCACTTGATGGAGCATGGCTCGTCAAGTAACTCGAAGAAAAGGCCTAACGATAAAGGCAAGAAACCGGGCAAATGGAAAATTCCGGGAGCTTGCTACAATCGTGGTAAACCAAACCATATGGCAAAGAATCGCCACGGCGAAAGAAAAAGAAAACCAAACCGATCCAATGCCAATGTGGTTGAAGAAAGGGAGTGACCGAGAAGTTGACATGTCGGCGGTGGTGTTTGAAGCCAATTTGGTGGATAACCCGAAAGAATGGTTTGTGGATACCGGTGCCACTTGCCATGTCCGTTACGATAAGGATGCATTCTCTTCTTACATCCCATCGACGGGGAAGGAAGCTCCATATGGGGAATCACGCCTCTTCGATGTTCTTTGGCGTTGGAACGGTGGTCTTAAAGCCGACTTCGGGGAAAGGAGTTGAAGGTGAAGGATGTCTTTGCATGTCCCGGACATCCGCAAAAATCTAGTTTCGGGTTCGCTCTTTGTCAACCATGGGTTTAGACTAGTTTTTGAGTCTCGAAAAGTTTGTCTTAGCAAATTTGGACAGATTCCTTGGTAGGGGTTATCTGACAAAGGATTTCAAAAAAATGAATGTAATATTTGTCGCCGTTTTGGCGAGAATATGAATAAGAATGAATCTTCTTCATTTATATTGTTGAGTGCTCTAATTTATGGCATATTAGATTAGGACATGTAAATCAATGCTATAAAAAGGTTGGTAAATTTAGAATTGATTAATTTACCTGAAGTAAACTCACAAAGAAAATGTGAAGTTTGTGTTGAAGCTAAAATGGCTAAATTACCGTTTCATTCGGTTGAAAGGAGCACTTCACCTTTAGAGTTGATACACACCGATGTGTGTGATCTAAAATTTGTGCAAACTAAAGGTGGTAAAAATATTTCATCACATTTATTGATGATTGCACAAGGTTTTGCTACTTATACTTGTTAAGAAGCAAAGATGAAGCATTAGAGGCTTTTAAAAATTATAAAAATGAAGTTGAAAATCAACTTGGCGTAGGATTAAAATAATTCGGAGTGATAGAGGTGGCGAATATGTTGCACCATTTGAAGAACTATGTACCCATCGGGCATAATTCATCAAACAACGCACCATATTCACCACGATCTAACGGTGTTCTTTGAACGCAAAAAATCGGACTCTAAAAGAGATGATGAATGCCATGTTGATAAGTTCCGGATTACCCTTAGAATATGTGGGGGAAGGCGCTTTTTAACGACCAACCACATATTGAATAAAATACCACTTAAAGGAAAGATAAGACACCTTACTACGAATTGTGGAAAAATCGTAAGCCTTCTTATAAATACCTTAAAGTGTGGGGGTGTTTGGCTAAGGTAGCAATACGAACCAAAACAAGTTAAAATTGGACCAAAGACAGTTGATTGTGTCTTTGTGTGGGATATGCATACCAAAGTAGTGCATATAGGTTTATGATACATAAGTCGGAAAATCCGGAAATGATCAAGGTACCATAATCGAATCAAGGAATCTTTGTATTCTTTGAGGATGTCTACCCTTGTAGAGAAAAATTAGAAGTGAGTACTAATAAAAGAACTCACGAATCGCAAGTGGTTCAACACCAATTAGTGAAGAACCGGGAGCGATAAGAGGTCTAAGACGACTAAGTCTTTTGGGCCTGATTACATAACATTTATGTTAGATGGTGAGCCAAACTCGATTAAAGAGGCTCTAAGCGAGTCCGGATGCTCCGCTGCAGCGGCAAAAGCTATCAATAGTGAAATCGAGTCCATTCTGAGAACCATACTTGGGAGTTGGTTGATCTCCCCTGCTGGTCATAAACCTTTAGGATGTAAATGGATCCTAAAGAAAGTATAAAGCGAGATGGAACTATTGATAAGTATAAAGCACGACTTGTAGCCAAAGGCTTTAAACAAAAAGAAGGATATGACTTCTTTGACACATATTCTCGATAACGAGGATTGCGTCTATTCGGTGCTTCTTGCGATTCTTTGCTTTGCACAATCTGAGATTCATCGAGATGGACGTCAAGACGGCGTTTACGAATGGAGAGATAGATCTTTGAAATATACATGGAACAACTGAAGGGTTTGTTGCACCCGGCCAAGAAAAGAAGGTGTGCAAGTTAATAAGATCCTTGTACGGATCAAACAAGCTCCAAAACAATGGCATCTTAAGTTTGACAATATGATGTTGTCAAATGGATTTAAAATCAACGAGTGTGATAAATGCGTATATGTCGAGGACATCGAAGCATTGTCATAGTTTGTCTATACGTGACGATTTGTTAATCATGGGCGATGAGTCATGATACTATCATGGAGACTAAAAGAATGTTAAAGAGGAACTTTGACATGAAGGATATGGGGCTGGCGATGTAATCCTTGGGATAAAAATCGCAGAACTCTAATGGAATTATCTTGTCACAATCCCACTATGTGGAGAAAGTGCTCAAGAAATTCAATGCTTTTGACATTCAAAATCAAAGACGCCCATTGATTTAAGTATAAATCGGTTGCTAATAAAAGCAGAACCGATGGCTCAAATGGAATACTCACGTATAATAGGCGATCGATGTACATCACAAATTGTACACGTCCGGACTTGGCCTACCTCAGAAATATGTTGAGTAGGTTCACGAGCAATCCAAGCCATGAGCATTGGAAAGCGTTAACCAGGTGTTAAAATACTTGAAGTATACCTTGGATTATGGGCTATACTACTCAAGATATCCAAATGTACTTGAAGGATATAGTGATGCTTTAGTTGGATCTCGTTCGAAAGATTCTTATTCAACTAGTGGATACATATTCACCATTGGAGGTGGTGCGGTATCGTGGAAGTCCACGAAGCAAACATGTATAGCTCGGTCCACCATGGAATCGAGTTTATAGCTTTGGATAAAGTCAGTGAAGAAGCGAGTGGCTTGAAACTTTCTCGGAAGATATTCCATGTTGGAGGAAGCTTTGTGCCTACGTGATGATTCACCGCGTGATAGCCAAGGCTATAGGAAGGGCACGCGAGCAATATGTATAGCGGTAAGTCTAGACATATTAAATCGGAGACACAATACCGTTAGGCAGTTGATCTCAAATGGTGTGATGTCAATTGACTACGTAAAGTCAAAAGACAATTTGCGATCCTTTGACAAAAGGGTCAATCGAGATCAATTGGGTAAATTGCTAGAGGAATGGGCTTGAAGTCCACAAAGTAAAAATAACTATCATAGTGGTAACTCAACCATGATGATCGGAGATCCCAAGAACTTGGTTCAATGGGAAAACTAAACTATGAAGGTTATGTTGTAACACTTGGAAACAATGTTATAACCCATCCCTGAAAGCAAAACCAAGTGTTGAAACACCTGCAAAGTTGTGGTGAGGCTAAGTCATTTGACTTTTAATGATTCCTCTACACCTCGTTGAGGTTGAGTATGGCGGAGATACTCGGATAGGAGATCACCTATATAAGTGAGAAGTGCGGGCGCTTCAAAGTAACACTTATGAATCCAAAGTGGTGTCCATGGCGAAACGGACACAAAACGTGAGAACGAGAAGGTGTTGAGACATTATTGTGTTATCTTGTTGACTCGGTATACACCGTGGAGGAATAGTTCAAGCGTTGCGTCCACTAAGCGCCAGTGTACCGATGGTATTGACTACGGAAGGTTCAAAGCCATAAGCTACCTTTCCAAATGCAATATTATCTCTTGAGGATCGGTTTGCGTGTTCCGCATTCATGCATACATTAATTTCCACTCATGTGGGGGATTGTTGGAAATTTTGGTTTTAATAAAGTGGGTGTCGACCCGACTTTGACCAATTTTTCGGTGGCTAAATATTTAATTCGGAGGAATTAAATTATATATTATTAATCTACGTTAGAGTAGATGTTCGTAGTATTTTTATTTCTCAAACCCGAATTTGGTGAGTGAGAAATTAATACACGAAAGTAGCCACATAAATGGGCATTATGTAAAGATTATTTAAAGGAGATGAAAGCATACGCCTTATCCCACATGGAATACAAATCATAGTTTATCCTAGTTTATTTACTAGAAGGTGTTATTTGTTGTATAAACTATAACACAAGTGGATGATCACAAGTGGGCCACACGCTGCGCGCGCCGCCGGCCGGCCTCCGGCCGGGGGGCGGGCTTGGGCTTGGGCTTGGGCATGGGCATGGGGCCCAGGGCTTGGGCGGGCGGCCCGGCCTATTGGGCCCGGGTCCAGTTCACTAAAGTTTTGCCACTCGAAAATGGGCTTGGCCTGGTTCGGTGGCGATGGATCTGTTGAAGCCAATGAATCGGACATTGTAGGTGTCCAGATTCGTGTGATCTGTTGGAGTTAGTAACTCCTACAAAGTAGTGATCAAATGAAAAAGAGCCCACTACTTGTGCGTTATGGAGTAGTGGGGTGTAACATCCGGGATGTTACAATTGGATTAATGCCCACTAACTTTTTATCTCCTGCGTGTTGGTTGTCTATAAAATCATTCATTGTGCATTGCGATTTTACGAGAAAAATTCATAGCATTTCATACACCTCCAAAAGCTATTTCTACATTCTCGCACTAAGTCCGAAAGATCTTGACAAAGACTTTTCTAGTTGAAGGTGCTTCGTGTTAGTGGTGCTTTCTACACGAAAGACGTAAGCGTTTCATCTTTGGAAGCAATACGTCAAACCGTGAGCACTAGCCGGGGCGTAATTGCTTTGCGGAAAGAGATTCGTCTCGACTAAACCAAAGTTCTATCTTTTGTAATAGCTAGTTGATTTCTTGTAATCTTACATTTTACGTAATTTGCCATTTGAAGAGATTCCCGATCCAGTAACTTTGTAATACTCAACAGAACGATCAACCCTCTATCCTTAACATCATCCTCAAATCCGACCGGTAAAACACGCGTGTCATCAATGTAGCTCACAATCGCGGTCGGATTGCCCAAATAAAATTTACTTCATCGAGAACAAGTCCTTGAGCTATTTCTTCAATTACCTCCTTGCGATCGAGCAGGCTACCAAACGAGACGTATAAAACCGAGTCGTCGGGCTTGGAATCGAGCCATTTGGTGCAGTCTATTTCGGAAAGCATGCTCTTGGAGATATTGATCTTTGTAGAATTCTTGGAAAAATTAATGGGGCCTATTGCATATGTTGGGTGTTTTTGGTTCAGGGCTGATAGAGTGTGGGATTCTAGTTCTTGCACTGTGTTGTGTAATATGAAATCTGCATTCTTAACATTCTCAAATGCCAAGAAAATAATCTTGTGAACGTTTTTTCTATCATCAGATTCTTGAAAATATGCCATCAAGTCCTTTGTACCGATCGACTCGATTCCGGGGATGTAATTTATGGTGCGCTCATGATTGTCTAATAAACATTGCGAAAAATTAAAACTCATATTTTTTGATGTATACAATTAAAATTCATATTTAAAGCAAGAGTATACTAAATTATAATTTTAGCCACGTAGCAATAGGGCTTCACAATAATTGTCTTGCATAAATCACAATTTGAAAACGAAAAGTCCATGATTATTTAAAACCTCTCGATTTTAGTCATTGGTTGCAAGAAAATTAGAAAACTTACTGAAAAAATCTAGGTGTCCATATTTTCAGCCAAACCTGCACATATGGAAATCAATTTCTCTTTTGTGGACATCCTCCAGGTGAGTTTCTGTCCCAATCAATCAGCTTCTGCCAACTCACTTCGTGGATGTTCACATAAGTATAATTGATTTTCATATTAACGAATTTGATTGGAAATGCGGACAAATAGAATTTTCAGGCTATTTTCCAATTTCTAGTAACTGAATTACTTAAATTGGGAGTTTTTTTAAAATTACGGGACTTTTTTGCCAACTGTAATTTAGCGCGCTACAACTTATAGTTATATGACTAAAATTGCAATTTAGTCCAGAAATAAGAAGATGGGGAGAGTTGGAAACACATACCTGTAAGTGGAAAATGCCCATTTTGTCTTAGAAGATCCGAATAATAACTAATAGCAAACACCATGGCTGGCTCTGTCCAGAATGAGACATTTACTAGGTTGTACTTCTTAGCAATTGCTCCAGTCCATGAATAAACAGTGTCAGTAACCAACAAAGATAGATCAGATGACTTAATTATTTTTCCTACAAATTCATCAACTCGAGATGGGAAATCGTTGAACAAAGACTCCCAGAACTCTCCGACGTTAACATTTCTGTCGAATTCCAGAGGAAAACCATCAGAGATCGTCGTGCATCGTATGTCAAGACCAGAATTACCAGCTTCGGAGAAGATATCGACTTCATCACTACTACTAGTAATTGTGTTGTTATGGGATTTTGATATTTGATGGTGAAAATGTTGAGTAAGAACAAAAGTGATTTTAAAGCCCTTCGAAGCTAGCTTGACTGCTAGATGGACAAATGGGTTGAGATGACCTTGGTAAGGGAGTGCTATCATTATAGCATGTGGCTTCATTACAACCTTATCCTCCATTTTTGTCTGAAAAATCAAACAGAAGATGAAGTTTTATTATAACTTGATGGTTATAAATTATAATCGAGAATCAAAATAAGGATGCAATTTTGGAAATATACTGACACGTTTTGTGAGAGATTTTAATGAGAGAAAAGTCTTCTTGTAGATAGCCTAGCTAGTGATTAAATAAATTTACAGGACTCCATGTTACTTGAACAATATAAAGCATAAGCTGCCAATTAAATTAAGGGGCCTACTTATAACAACTGCACATTTAATAGGCAAATATAAGTTTAGATCTAATTTCATTTCCACACGTCCTGGACTTGGATGAAAATAATTCGGAATACGTCCTATCACTGGGCCCCGACTGACCCACCCCAGTAAAATGTTAGGAAATTACGGATCGGAATAAAACCATGACAATAGTGATGTGAGAAAAATAAAGGTAAAATGACACAAATATTTTTACGTGGAAAACCCCCAAACAAATTTGAGGGAAAAACCACAGGCAAGTGTAGGAGCAATTCACTATAAAATAGGGATTACAACACCTTCTCTCTAAATACAAGAAGAGAACAATATCACACTCTTTCTTGAAATAGGAGAAAAACTATCACTCTTTTAAATGAGGAAATAATTAAAAACAAGACTAAATGAATAATGCTTGAATGCTTGATTTCTGCTTGGTGTAGTTTCATTATCCCAACTCAACCTATTTATAGGCATTTTTGATTAACTGTGCCACCAACCCCAAAGTAATTAGCCGCCTAATTACTATTGCATATTATTGAAGATACTGTTACATTAAGTTGTTAGATGTACAGTTAGTTAGTTAGGAGTTTGTTGAGAAGTTAGATGGTTAGTTGAGGTTTCTAGAAGCAGCAACTTGGTGTATATATGCTGTAGCTCTGTGACCTTCATAAGCTATGCAAGCATTATATTTCAGTTTTATATTTTTCTCTTTTACAATCGTTTTTCAACATGGTATCTGAGTCATCTTGGTCTCACTCTTTTTTTGCTCTCTCTCTCTCTCGGTCATCTTCTAGGTGATTGCTCCGATGGCTCTGCGTCGACGATCATCTCTCATCCGGTTCTTCCTACCTTTGCTGCTTTATCTCGATCCGTCTAGATCGCTCCAACTATTTTTAAGCGTACACAAATTCTGTCAAATGTCGAGCTCATGCTTTTGATGGTGTTCTTCTTGGTTCTGCTCCTTCTCAACCTTCTCCGAGTTCTTCCGATGGTGCTACTTGATTCTCCGATGGACATTCAATCTCAAAATTGGCACGGCGTGATCGGTTTCTTTTCGGTTGGCTACTCTACGATTTACGAGTCGATGTTAGGTCATGTCTCCAGGTGCACTTCTGGCGAGCTATGGTCATTTTGGAATCTCTTTTTTATACTCGGTCAAGGCTCGTGTTATGCATCTCCAAATTTACTACTCAACACGAAGAAAGGTGATTTAACTATTGAAGAATATTTCCTAAAAATGCGTAGTATTGTTGACAATCTTCATCTTTCTTTGGAAAAATTATATCGATGAGGATCTGATTTCATACATATTGGTGGATGTGGTAGTGAGTATGATCTTTGTTATTGTTAATCTTAGTTCTCGATCCGGTGATATTTCTTTACAAGATGCTCAATATGCGCTACTGAGACTCATGAGATGCGTATTCATCGATCATCTCAAAGTATTACTCCTTCTTGATATTCCATTTCAATCTCCTTCGCAAATGTAATGTTCAATGGATTGCCTAAGAGAGCTCTGAAGGTTTTCCTCCTCGAGGTGGTTTTTCTAGAGGGCCGAGGTAGAGGTCGGTTTGGTAGAAATCGCGTGGTTTGTCAAATCGTGGTAAAGAATCACATAGCCTCGAAGTGTTTCAAAAGATTTGATTCCACGTTCCAAGGCTTAAATTTCAACTCTGCTCAGGCTCATCTTGCTGCTTTTCCTGCTCCACATTTTTCTGGTTCCACTTCTCATGGTGCTCTGCCTCGTTTATGTCTCCTATGTCTCCTGCTTGCTCAAGTATATCTTCAGTGCTTCTTATGGTATGGATGGATCTCATGGAGGCTCTCCTTCTATTCTCGGGAAGTCCTCCTTCTCCCTACTGCAATTATTCCCCTGCCGCACCTTTGAATGATGGCAAGCTGGTTTGTTGATAGTGGAGCCTCAACACATGTGACTTCGGATTTTGCAACCTCGGCCTTCATTCACCCTACACGCTCACGAGAAGTTAATCGTTGGTAATGGTTCATCTCTTCCTATTTCCTCTATTGGTTCCTCTTTCATTCCATCTCCCACAATTCATAAGCCTTTTCTATTACACAATATCCTCTATGTTCCTAAAATCACAAAAAATTTGCTTTGAGCATTTCTCAATTTACCAATGACAATAATGTGTATGTTGAATTTCACAAATCTTCTTTTTTGTCAAGGACAAAAACACACATCAAATCCTGGCCGAGGAACCGCTTAAAGGAGGTCTTTATCACATGGATCTCAACCAACTTCTTCCTCGAAACCGAAGCCTTCTTCATCCTTGATAATTCTCCATGCTCTTTTGTTTCCAATCTTTAGTCTTCTAGTGATCGGTTTTGTGGCACAAAAGGTTAGGACATGCATGTCTGCTTTGTTGTTCTATTTGTACTAAAAATTCTGAATAAGCCATTCTCTAAGACATAATTCCTTTTGTGATGATTGTAATATTGGCAAATTACATAGTTTTCCTTTCCATCAACTGTCTCTCATGCTCTAGCTCCTTTTGATTTAATTTTTCGATGTATGGGGGCCTGCTTCCACACCATCTACTCATGGCTTCAGATATTATATTCATTTTGTAGATGCATTCACTAGATACACATGGATCTATCCTATGCACAAAAGTGATGCCCTTTCATGTTTAAAACATTTTCTTCTTCTTGCTGAGAGACAATTTCATACTAAAATAAAAGCCTTTCAATCTGACTTTGGGGGTGAATATAGACCTATTGCCACTTTTCTTCACTCCTTAGGTGTTCAAATATGTCACCCTTGTCCATATACACACCAACAAAATGGTCTCCCTGAGAGAAAACATCAACACATCACTGATATGGGCCTCACACTCCTTGCTGGTGCACATCTTCCTTATAAGTATTGGTGGGATGCTTTTGAATGTGCAGTTTTTCTCATTAACAGGTTACCTACTCCTGTTCTACAAAATCTATCTCATTTTCAGTATCTTTTCAAATATACTCCTGATTATTCTTTCCTTAAAGCCTTTGGTTGTTCTTGTTTTCCTTTTCTAAGGCCTTATGCTCATTCCAAACTTCAATTTAGATCATCTAAATGTGTCTTCCTTGGCTATAGTCCTCTACACAAAGGTTACAAATGTCTACATCCATCTGGCCGCATCTATATATGTAGAACTGTCAATTTTAATGAACTTGAGTTTCTCTATCCCTCGTTGTTTCCCTCAGTCTCTCAGTCTCCATATCCCAGGTCTGTCTCTGCCACACCTATTCCCCCTGAGTTCTTAGCACAGCAAACCATTTATGTTCCCTCTTCTGCTCCAAGTCTTTCTATCATCCTTTCTCCTGTTCCAGCTCCTCATTCTCCACATCTCTCTCCTTTGCCTATTCCCTCCCCATCTCCTGCTCCTATTCATCCCATGATCACTAGAGCTAGAACAGGTATCCATAAACCTAAAATCTTCACTGCTCTCACATCTGTTTCTGAACCAAAATCAATTAGTGAGGCTCTCTCTGATCCCCAGTGGAAAAGTGCTATGCAAGTTGAGTTCAATGCCTTAATCTCTAATCACACTTGGGACTTAGTTCCTCCTTCTCCTCATATGCAGATTGTTGATCATAAATGGGTTTTCAGAGTTAAATATCACTCAGATGGTACAGTTGATAGGTTAAAGGCTCGTTTAGTTGCTAAAGGTTTTCAACAATTGCCTGGTATTGATTATTTTGAAACATTTAGCCCAGTTGTCAAACCTATCACCATCAGGCTTATGTTTTCATTAGGCTGCTTTGCCAGGGTTGGAAAATTGAGCAGTGGATATAAACAATGCGTTTCTTAATGGAGATATTAATGAAACATGTATATGTCTCACTTTGTTGGTTTTGTTGATTCTTTGAGGCCCCAACATGTTTGCAAGTTAACTAAGGCTCTCTATGGGTTGAAACAAGCTCCAAAGGCTTGGAATGACAAGCTAAAAGCCTTTCTCATGTCCATCGGATTCAAAAGTTCTATGTCAGATCCTTCCTTGTTTTTTCTAAAGACTGGGCCTCATCTTGTTTTGGTTCTTGTTTATGTTGATGATATACTTCTCACGAGGGATGATCATAGTTACGTGCTTTCCATTATTCAAGAAATTTGAACAAAACTTTTACCTTTGAAACATTTGGGGGAAGTTCATTATTTTCTGGGAATTGAAACTCACAAGTTGTCTGCTGGTATTTTGCTTAACCAAACTAAGTATGCCACTGATATCCTGAAGAAAACTAATATCTTTGGATTCCAAGCCCTGGATGACACCTTATAATGCACTCAAAAGCTCTCTCTTGCGATAGTGATCCTTTTCCTCCGCTCTCTCTACAGAGCACTATAGGTGCCCTTCAATATCTCACTTTGACCCGGCCTGATCTATCCTTCATCGTGAACAAGTTAAGTCAGTTTTTGCATGCTCCTACAATTCATCATTGGGGTGCCTGCAAAAGGGTTCTTCGTTACATTAAAGGGTCCCTTTCTCAAGGCCTTCTGTTTCAGCCTTTTACCAAGATGCAACTTCATGGTTTCGCGGATGCCGATTGGGCTAGCTCTCTTGATGATCGTCGTTCCACTGGAGGTTTTTGTGTCTACCTTGGTCCAAATCTCATCACTTGGAGTTCCAAGAAGCAAGATGTGGTTGCTCGCAGCAGTACGGAATCCGAGTACCGTGCCTTAGCTACTGCTACTACGGATCTTATTTGGATTAAGTCTCTTTTCTCTGAGCTTGGTCTGTCTCTTGTTGATCCATCTATTCTCTGGTGTGACAATGTCAGTGCTATCTCCTTGGCCTCTAACCCGGTGTTTCATGCTCGTACTAAACATATCGAAGTAGATGTTCACTACATTCGTGAGAAGGTCCACAACAAGGAAGTTGAAGTTCGTTTTGTCCCGTCGGAAGATCAAGTTGCTGATATTCTAACTAAACCTTTGTCTGTAAACCGTTTTAAATTTCTTTGTCGCAAGTTTTCTCTTAGTACTTCCCAGGGCTTGGTTTGAAGGGGGTGTATTGAAGATACTGTTACATTAAGTTGTTAGATGTACAGTTAGTTAGTTAGGAGTTTGTTGAGAAGTTAGTTGGTTAGTTGAGGTTTCTAGAAGCAGCAACTTGGTGTATATATACTGTAGCTCTGTGACCTTCATAAGCTATGCAAGCATTATATTTCAGTTTTATATTTTTCTCTTTTACAATCGTTTTTCAACACATATTCATTTTGTCAACAACAACCAACATCTTTTGACAAACTTTTCCCACTTTTCAAAAGGTGATTTTACCTTTTGACATTCTCCCATTTAAAATCACTTTTGTAATCTTTGCATCACTCTCTACACCTGCCACACATGCTGCTTACGTCTTCGCTAGGCCACATGAGGATCTACACCATTCAAACTTGCCGGTGTTGATTGGTTTAGTCATGCAATCTGCTAGGTTCTCCTCGGTATGTATCTTTTGCATATCCACACTTCCATTTTCCACTACTTCTCGAACGAAGTGATATTGAACTCCTATGTGCTTTGTCCTTGAATGTAAAGGCGATTCTTTGCAATATGCAAAGCACTCATTGTCACAAAAAACAACAATCTTTTCTTGTTTGTACCCGAGCTCCTCCAATAACCTTTGTATCCGGCATCGCTTTACAAGCTTGCATATAGTCGCCATATATTCTCGCTTGATTATAGATAGAGCTACAACGATCTGCGGTTTTGAAACCCAGCTTACAGCTCCTCCTGCAAGTGTAAACGCATAGCCCGTAGTGGATTTTCTTTTATCAAGATCACCTGCAAAATCCGAATCAACATAACCCCTGACAGTAAAATCCGATCCTCCATAACATAATGCAACATCCGAGGTTCCTCTGATGTTTCTCAGAATCCTCTTCACTGTATCCCAATGCTCTCTACCAGGATTCGCCATGTATCGATCGATCGCTTCCTCTATCGCTTTGCGCAATGTCTGGTCTTGTACATATCATAGCGAACATTAAACTCCCCACTGCTGATGCATACGGTACTCGAGACATCTCCTTCCTCTCTGCTTCATTGCTAGGACACATATTTGAGGATAACTTGAAATTAATAGGAAGAGGGGTAGAAACTGGCTTACAATCTTGCATGTTGAAGCGTCGCAAAATTTTCCTGAAGTAGTTCTTCTGAGAAAGCCAGATCTTCCTATTATTTCTGTCTCGGTGAATTTGTATCCCTAGAATCTTGTTTGCTGGTCCCAAGTCCTTCATATCAAACTCTCTAGCCAACTGTGCCTTCATTTCCTGGATCCGATCTTTATTGGGGCTTGCCACCAACATATCATCCACATACAACAGCAAAATAATAAAATCATTATCATCAAACCTTTTGTAGTACGCACAATGGTCTGAACTAAGTCTGTTGTATTCAAGGCTCATTATGAAGGAATCAAATCTCTTATACCAACACCTCGGCGTCTGTTTGAGACCGTACAGAGATTTGTTTAACCTACAAACCAAGTTCTCTTTGCCTGTTTCAGCAAAACCTTCTGGTTGAAGCATATAAATTTCTTCTTCAAGCTCTCCATGAAGAAACGCAGTTTTTACATCTAACTGCTCGAGATGTAAGTCAAAAGTAGCACACATAGCCAGGACTACTCTCACCGTCGTGAGTCGAACCACCGGGGAAAATATCTCGTTGAAATCAATACCCTCTTTCTGAGCATATCCTTTCACCACTAATCTTGCACGATACCGCTCTACTTGATCATTGCTATCCCGCTTGATCTTGTAGACCCATTTATTACCAATGGCTTTTCTACCATGTGGTAACGGTACTAGTTTCCAAGTTTGATTCTTGTGGAGAGCTTCAATTTCTTCATGCATTGATGTCATCCACTGAGACGCATCTGAGCTTTTTGTAGCTTCATGGAAAGTTGATGGCTCTCCATCCTCCGTTAAAAGACAGTATGCAACATTGCTCTCCATAACATACTCTGATTGCCAAGCTGGCGGCTTTCTCTCACGAGTTGACCGACGTACTTCTTGGTCATCAGACTCGACTTGTTCTTGTACCTCGTGCTCCGGTACTGCTTCAGAAGATTTTGAATCTTCATTCTGTAGATTATTTTCCACTATTACTGTAGTAGTCTCCTGGTTCTCTTTTACAGTGTTATTATCTCCCTTCTCTTGCAATTTATCTTCTGCAAATATCACATCTCTGCTGATGACAATCTTGTGGGTAGTGGGATCCCACAAGCGATACCCCTTGACTCCATCAACATACCCCAAGAAGATACACTTTCTGGACTTTGGGTCCAACTTCGTTCTTTCTTGGTCATTGTACATCACATACACAGGACTTCCAAATGTATGTAAGCGAGAATAATCAGCGTGCTTACCAGTCCACATCTCCATGGGCGTTTTTAGATCAATCGCAGTTGATGGTGACCGATTGATCACATAATAGGCGGTTTTGACTGCCTCTGCCCAGAATGTCTTGGGTAGACTTGCAGTTCTCAACATTGCTCTTGTCTTATCTAACAAGGTTCTGTTCATTCGCTCTGCCACTCCATTTTGTTGAGGTGTGTACGCCACCGTGAACTGTCTTTTGATGCCTTCTTGTTGACAGAAAGACTCAAATTCATCACTTGTATATTGTCCTCCATTATCAGTCCTTAGACACTTGATCTTTTTCCCAGATTCAAGTTCTATTTGAGCTTTGTAAACTTTGAAGACTGGAAATACATCGGCCTTCCTTTTGATAGGATACACCCAACATGTCCTGGAGTAATCATCAATGAAAGATACAAAGTATCTCGCCCCTCCTAGGGATGATAGTGGTGCTTGCCAAACATCAGAGTGAATCAACTCTAAGATGCCCTTACTCTTAGATGTTGATCTGCCGAACTTTAATTTGTGTTGCTTACTTGTAACACAATGCTCACAAAATGGTAATGATACCTTTGTAAGACCAGGTAGTAGAGCTTCCTTTGCTCGAGAGAATCTTCAACCCTTGTTCCGACATGTGGCCAAGTTTGTGGTGCCACATTATCGTTGATTCTTCTCAATAACTCCGCAAATCGCAACATAAGTTTCTCCTCCTTGCATTGTCTCACCTTTAAGCATATACAAATTCGCAGCCGAGTTTCTCCGCCTTCATTACTACAATCGCTCCCTTCACGATCTTCATGATCCCATCCTCAATACGAGTTTTACATCCAACATCATCCAATTGTCCTAAGGACAAAAGATTCTTCCGTAGACCCTTCACATGTCGCATTCTCTCACGAATGGTGCGAATCGTACCATCAAACATTTTTATTTTGATAGTACCAATACCAAAGAATATCCAAGGCATGATCATCCCCCATAAATACAGATCCTCCGAGAGATTGGTTCATATGTGTGAAACCATTCTCGCCGGGAGGTCATGTGCCAGGTTGCTCTGATGTCTAAAAGCCGGACATCGAAAAATAATTTTTACGCCTTCGGCGGTTGTTGTTCGTTCGTATAAAACTTCTCCATTTTCGGAGGTACTTGCAACATTCCCTTGAGCATTTGATGACTCGGGGTCGCCACTCTTCTTACTCCAACAATCCTTCTTGAAGTGCCCTCTTTTGCCACAATTGTAGCACTTAATGTTCTTTTTACTCCCGGATTTTGATCTACCATGATTTTGACTCCCACTTTGAGCCACGTTAAAGTGGATCTTCCTCTCACCACCGCCAAAGCTTCCGCTTGCTGCGAACTTGCTTGTCTGTCCTCTTTGTTTTCTCGCGCCTACTCTCCTCTTTCTAGTATAAAGGCCAATTTCATCAAGACTAGATAGTCCGAAAGGATGTTGTTCGTCAAGGTTGATGATGAGTTGATCGTGCGAATCGTAAACTTTTGAGCAAAAGTTCCGACGTTCAACAACTTCTATTTTGTAACCCGTTGAGGTGAGTTGCGAAAATAGAGTATTCAAGGTGTTGATATGGTCAACACCAAGTGGTTTCCGCCATACGAAGAGTATACAATTTTCTTTTTAAGAAAATCTTGTTGTGAAGTGACTTGGCCTCGTACCATTTTGTTAGAGTATCCCATATCTCATTTGCCGTCTTCTTCTCCGCCACACTGGATAACACTCCATCGGCTAATGCTAAGTGCGGACGCAATTGCATTGCCGTCCATCTCGTTCCACTTGGCATCGCTCGGTGATATCTCATGTCTGTCTCAATTGGCCGACAAGCAATTGTCTTTCCTCAAAATTGCCTTAATCTTCATTTTTCACAATGAGAAATTATTCCCATTGAACTTCTCTACATCGAACTTCGTCGTCATTTTGTTCACACCGATTAAATTTCACTTGAATCAATTTCACTATTCACGTGAATAGTGCGTGAATAGTAATTCGTGAACAGTAACCCCTAAACCAATGGCTCGATACCACTTTGTTAGGAAATTACGGACCGGAACAAAGCCATGACAATAGTGATGTGAGAAAAATAAAGATAAAATGACACAAATATTTTTACGTGGAAAACCCCCAAACAAATTTGAGGGAAAAACCACGGGCAAGTGTAGGAGCAATTCACTATAAAATAGGGATTACAACACATTCTCTCTAAATACAAGAAGAGAACAATATCACACTCTTTCTTGAAATATGAGAAAAACTATCACTCTTTTAAACGAGGAAATAATTAAAAACAAGACTAAATGAATAATGCTTGAATGCTTGCTTTCTGCTTGGTGTAGTTTCATTATCCCAACTCAACCTATTTATAGGCATTTTTGATTAACTGTGCCACCAACCCCAAAGTAATTAGCCGCCTAATTACTATTGCATATTCATTTTGTCAACAACAACCAACATCTTTTGACAAACTTTTCCCACTTTTCAAAAGGTGATTTTACCTTTTGACATAAAAGAGGTATCTCAAGTGAATGTTTTTTTTTTTGAGTAGTATCTCAAGTGAATGTTGCTCAAGCGTGCAGTGGTATTTGAACCCCCACTCTGACGCTGTCAGACATTTATTATGAATTGGTTAGACCGTTAAACTATGCCAAGACACTTGGGACTTGGATAAAACAAATTGATTTTGAAAGTTAGGTTAAATGCTAGTTGAATCATATAATTTAACAGTTAGAACCTAGAAATTATTTTTCACATCAAATTCTAACAATTAAAGTTTGGAATAATTACAAAAACCACCCCTGATGTTTAAGCTAATAACCAAAAAAACCCTCAAATTACAAAAATCCTCTTGAGATTTAATTATGTATTACAGTTTACTTCCTTCATAGGCAAAAATATTTAGGGGTATTATTTCAGTTATCATCTTACATTTAAGGCAGAATCAAACCTCGGGGTGTTATTTGTAATTTTGAAACTTCTCTAATGTTTCTTGTAATTACCTCAAACCTTAAGGGTAATATTTGTAATTATCCTCAATTTTTATCCTTAATTTTTTTCTTCGTCGACATACCACAGTGTTATTTTATACATCATTAGACATTGTGAATTGTTATAGTTATGCTTTTAGATTAATTTTTTTAAAATAAATTTACACCATTTTTCTGCAACACCAAGTATTCATACTTGGCTTTTTAAGATTAACACTACTTTTTAAAGGATGAACCACATTCCTCTAGCACTACACAAGAAATCTCCCTCCATCCTGTTATCAGGAGGATTCGAACCTTCACATTGTGGGTGCCAGCAAGCAGACAACACGATATCGATCACACGGAAGGAAGTCGATGAAAAAATTAGATATTTGATGAGTGAGAAGACTTCTAAAGAGTTGAGGAATGCTACCAAGGAGGTGAGTAGGACATGAAAAATGCATTGACAATTGATGGATCATTTGAGAAAAACTTTAAGCTACTTATTGAGGACATAAAGGCCCAAATGAATAAAAAAAAACAGGGCCAACCTTTGAAGTAGTAGATCGATCAAGGGAGCGTGTTTGGGCTCCCACAACAGTAAATATTTGTGAACAAACAATTTAGTGCTTGTAAGTTATGTGATTCAATGGGCTAAATTAGGCATTAGCTAGTAGTTTCTACTTTTCGACTTATATGCTTGTAGTTAAAAAAGAATTAGGTCGTGTAATGGAATTAGTTTACAAACCCAACATTTGTTCCTCTATAATACATAAAAATATTTATTAAACTTGTCAAAAACATTGAATTTATCTATTAGTTATTTCATAAATCACGTGCCTGTATTTATTTTGCATCCCCCCCCCCCCACCAAGCAATTAACGATTTCAGGGTATTCAGTTTCTTTTTTTTATTTCTTTGGAGAAGGCAAAAACTTGCGTGAGACGGTCTCACGGATTCAGATCCGTGAGACGGAGCCCTTACACAAAGTTTTAAAAGTTTTTTTTCTTCAGATTTTATTTTTCTTAGGGTTTATATTTATTTTTTTAGGGTTTATTTTGTTTCTTGGGTTTATTTTTAATTGATTTGGGTTTTTAGGATTTTTAGTTTTTTTTTAGGGTTTATTTTTTTATTTTTTGGGTTTATTTTTGTTATTCCGGTTTATTTTTCATGGTTCATGTTTTTAGGGTTTATTTTTGTTTCTTCATGGTTCATTATTAAATTTAAATTTATTTTCATGGTTCATGTTCTCAAGACGGAGCCCTTAGGAGGTCCGTCTCACGGATTTAGATCCGTGAGACCGTCTCACAAGAGACTTGCTCTTTGGAGAATAGGGTATTCAGTTTCTAATGTGCTTGTTACGTGGAAGGAAGGATGTAAATTGTGTTGAATAGTCGTAAGAAAAGGTGGTTCATAAAAAATAAAAGTGACTTATTACTTGGTTATATTTTCAATTAATGTTGAATTTGACATCATGTGTTACCTCAAGATAGTTTTGGTAGTTTTATGGAGTTAGTTATAAATTCATAATTTAATTTCAATAATAATTATGTGAATAACGATACAAATAGTTTATGTTGTGTTGTAATAGTTTATTCATAATTTGCAAGTTTGCCTCCTGAACTATACATAAGCTTTTCACATGATCACTCATTATGGGTAGGGATGTCAAGGGGCAGGGCGGGGCCGGGCGAGCCATCCCCATCCCCGTCCCCACGACCGCAGGGAAACCCCGTTCCCGTGAGAGAAACGGGGAAAAAATTCCTCCCATCCCTGTCCCCGCGGGGATTCCTCGTCCCCGTTTCAATTTATTTTTTTTTTTCAAAAAAATAATATTTTTTTAAAAAATAACCATTTTTAAATATTTAAAATATAAAAATTATATAAATAACTAATAAAACACTAATTAATAAAATAAATTAAAGATTTTTGTCATTTTATTATATTTATTGTGGATATATTTATAATATATTATATATATTTTAAATTATTATATTATATATAATATTCGGTTCCATGGGGGGGAGTATGATCCCCGTTCCCGCCAACGGGGGGAAAAAATTCCCCCTTCCCGTCCCCATGGGGAAAAATTTCAGGGAATCCCCGCCCCACTGCCATCTCTAATTATGGTCATCGCCGGTGGAATATTAGCCGAAAATTCCCCCACATGCAAAACCATGAGGGTGGAATCATCTTTTACATCAAATCAGTTGGATGTTGTTACAATTAAATTTACTTTTGTGGATAAAAAATTAAAAAAGAAAGATAATATATACATATATACATTAATTTCTTATTTTCAAAAACTGGGGTGACAAAGTTAAAATGCACAAAGTTCAGGTGACAAGATAAACATTAGAGCAGTGAAAAAATCATGTCGGTCCAAATTTTCTTCGAACCGCATTTCTCGTGGCCCAACTTAGCCATCAAGTGTATTTTTGATCGGTCTTTTGGGCTTCGAGCCATTTGAGCAGGGACAAAACAGGCCCGATCCTTTTTCAGCTGCTAAAATGAAACTCAGTCCAACCTTATATACAAGATGGTTGGGTCGGACCAATTTTGTCTGACTCTAGTGAACATCATGTAAAGTTCAGATGAAAATTAATGAAAGGTGATTTTGCCCTGATGCGCCCTACCCATGGGTAGAGTTGTCAATTTATCTGGGTCGGGTCGACCCTGTGCCAGCCCATCGAGCCAAGTGGGGAAATTGGGCCAGCCCGGCCCAAAATTGCTTTGGGCCGCTATTTTGGGGAGCCCAACCTAACCCATATATGAAAAATACACTTAATTTATTTTGGGCTCGACTGGGTCAATCCGGTGTTTCGAGCCTAATGGGTCGGGCTAGTCCAAATAGGCCCGGCACTTTTTGGGCTAGCAAAATCACAGCCCAGTCCTATTGCCAGGCTGGTCGGGCCGAGCTTTTTTGACAGCTCTACCCATGGGGAATCGAATCTTCCGGAAATGGTCGTAGGAGCTGCGTAGCAATTAAACCTTCATTTTATGTTCTACCCAATGCAGCTAAACTTGAAATTAATGTTCCATTAGTTGTTTGTCTCATATAGGAGTCTAGAAACCCAAATTTGTAAACAAGAGGAAAAATAAAGGCGCGCATAAAATTTTCTCTCATTGTTTCAAGGAAATATCTTTGGTCAGAATCATTGGGCTCAATAGAGAAACCAAAAACTAAATTGAACACGAGGTAGAATTCATGAGATCCATCGTATTCTGTGAAAAAGGACACACAAAAATGATCCATAAAAACTGAATTTGGTCAATAAATCCTCTGTATGCACCTTTCCCTAAAACATATGTAGCAGAGGAGAACTATTTTTCCTGTCCAGCTATACTCGCTTTCATCACTCTCATCCACCAATGGGAAGTCCAAAACCAGTTGTAATATTTAAGCCTTGTTTGTTTATGTTTCCAAGCCCCCATTTTCAATTTCCAACTATTCATAAAAATGGAATCATGTTTGTTTATAAATTTTTCCAATAGAAATCATCATTTTCACTTTCCATTTTTTTACATAAAACAACATCTCAAACCTATAATTTCAATTTCCAACCCTATACGCTACCTTACATCACTCATCAATCACTACTCTCATTTTTTTATCCAAATATATATATGGGACAATTCATTATCAACTTTATATACTTAAAATATTACCATATATATTTAATGGGGCCCACTAGCTTACAATCTTACAAATATAATATTATATATTCAATTAAAATATTCAATCACTATCAACTTTTCAAATTATTATATACATAAAATATTAATTCAAAACTACTCAACCAAACATAATCTCATTTCCAAACCTACATAAAACTCATTTTCATTCATTCATCCAAACATAATTCCAATTTTCACACAAAAATCAATAAATTCTTAAAATTCATTTTTCAACACTTAAAACTAGAAATGGTCCATGGAAACATAACCATACAAGCCCTTAATGTTTAGAGAAAGTACAAAATTAGTCATCTATAGGGTATTGCAACAGTAGTCCTGTAACTTTTGAAATGGTGATTTTATGTATTATATGTTTTTTTTTTTTGCAATATTGGTCCTGTAAGTTTAAGATTTGTGCAATTTTGGTTCTATAAGTTTTAAGTTGGTGCAAATTTGGTCTGACTGTTTTAATATTTTAATTATTCCCGAAATGCTCTTGATAGTTAAAATAATCAACATACCTAAGACAAGTATAAAATGGTATCGGAGCCTATATTTTATTTACTTGAGTTAAATTTACTTATCATGTCATGATGGAAGAATTTTAGGGTGTGATTGGTTGTGAGAAATTTTTCATTTTTGAGAGAAAAATTTTTAGAGAGTGTGATTGTTTATGAAATAATTGAGTTTTTTTTTTTTAAAAAAAAAAAGAAAATCTCATTTATTTTTAAAATTAACTCATTTTTCTCTTTCATTTCATACTTCCCAATACCCATCTATACTATTTATTTTTCTCATCCTCCTATTCATATAAATAATTTCGGTAATTTCTTTAATTTATCACAATTTTATTATTTTTCTCTTAATCTTGATAACCAAAGGCATAAAATGAGGTCCATATTGCTTATTTTTTGTTCAATTTTTTATTTTTTATTAAATTTTCTTACATTATGTTTTTACATTATTATTTCCTCAAAAAATTCCACAAACAATCAATATCTCTAAAAGATTTTCCATCACATCAACACAATTATTATTTTTTCTCTATCCATTCTACTTTCACTTTCCAAAAAATTTTCACCACTATTTACTCATAAAATGAAAGTGGACGAAACGAAAGCACAACCAGTCACAGCCTTAGATTCATTAATCGGATTAAAATCCGAGGCATGAGTTCTACGTGTATTATTTCATGATTATGAAAATACATATATAAGTTTGGTAAAACTGGTTTTGAATAATAGGACCACAATTACCACAATAAAAAAATATAAGACTAAAATTATCAAATCCTAAAATTTACATGATTTTTTTTTTTGCCAAAATGAAAGGGCTTGTATGGATGTATTTCCAAGTTCAATTTCCAGTTTCTAGTGTTGGAAAATGAATTTTCAAATTTTATTGATTTTCGTGTGAGAATTGGGATTATATTTGGTTTGGTGTCTGAATTTCTGTTTGGAAATGAGAATATGTTTGGTTATAGTTTTTCAAATGTATTTTTGACATAGGTTTGCGTAATTGCAGTGTATTTTTACCTAGGTTTGCGTAATTGGAATGAAAAATTGTTTGGTTGTGTTTTCAAAAGAATATTTTCTATAAAAAGTGAAAACTGGAATTGACTTCTTCTACTGGATTTTTTTGAAACAAACATAAACCCATTTTTCGGAATAGTTGGAAAGTGGAAAAATGGTGTTGGAAACACAACCATACAAGTCCAAAGTATTTCATTGAAACGCAAACACATATATACAACTTGCCCACTGGCAATAAAGTCACCTTGCATAAACGTTGTCAAGGGGAAAACACACCATGAAGAATGAGCACTCAAAGAAAAACAAAAGAAAAACCAAAGAAAAATACTCTCCCATGAGAGACTACATCAAACCCCAAGACGGTATTAGACACTCCCCAAAAGAGACTATCCAAAAACACACAAAATCACCCCAGGCACGAGTTACCCCCATGTACTGCAAGACAAATATTTCTGACCGTCCTACGAGCTTCATTCTTCAACCGAGATAACATCAACAAAAAAATAAAAAATAACAAAGAAAAAAACAACTAAAAATACAAAATAAAACAAGAACCATGAATCTAGAACTCAACATCTCCCTTTCCCGAGCCATCATCGCGACCCATCACCACCAGAAAAGCACTTCTAGGAAACTAATGTGGCATCACCATCCGAGCCCGCAAAGACGAAGTTGACCGAAAATGAAGTACCATATTGATTGAAGGAGCTAGATCCCACCCTAAAGAACACCTGATTTTCGACCATTATCAGGGGAGTGGTTGAGGTGGGGTGGAGAGGAGACAGGGCGAGAGGGAGGGGAGGGGGCGACCGCTTTTGCTTTTAGGTTTTGGAGAGAGTTTTTAGTGATACAAGTAGCTCATTCTCCACCCCAAAGAACACCTTAACCAAATTATTTTGACACCTTCTGAATTTCTAAAATTTACATGATAAATTGTTATTTTTGCTAATACGTGGGCAAAATTGTAGCATGACTAAAACTGCAACTTCAAAAATTACGTACCGATATTTCAATACTCTATAGATACATGACCAATTTTGCAATTTTCCCCTAATATATAACTCAAAAATCTCCACACCAGTTGAAATATTTAATGTTTTAATATATACACATCTACAACTCCCAAAAAGCCACACCCCACCCAATATTTCCCTCTTAAAAATTAACTCATATTCTTGTAGCTTCACCAGACTCATGGTGGGCTGGTTAAGTGCCTCACAACAACATTTCCTGAACGGATTAATCTTGTAAAATATCACCAAAATGACTCCGATTAATAGAGTTGAGAGCTGAAGTAGCTATTTTTGTTGACTGCTTTTTTGCCAGATTCTTTCTTTAACATAATCTGGATTCTCTGGAATGGTCTGTTTCATGAGTGTAAATAACAGTTTCATTTTGTGAAAATCTGTGTTCCATAAGATGGTGGCTTCGCTTTTAACTTTTTCTTTCGAGCTTCTAGAATGCAATTTAATATTCAATTCTTGTAGCACGATTCGTATAAAAAAACCCAGCCAGTAATACTCAAAACAAAGCAAAGCGAAGCAAAGGAGACAAAAATGGCGGCGACCAGCAAAAACCAGAAGCCCCACGCTATAATGATATCATTCCACCTACAAGGCCACATAATCCCTTTCGTAAACCTAGCCCTAAAACTCGCCTCAAAGGGCTTCACCATAACCTTCGCCCATCTCGATTTCATCCATCACCAGATCTCCAAATCTCACTACAACACCACGGAAATCGACATTTTCGCCCAGGCCCGAAACTCCGGGCTCGACATACGCTACACAACTATCAGCGATGGGTTTCCCGTCGACTTCGATCGGGCCGCCAATTTCAACCAACATTTGGAGTCTTTTCTGTATAAATTTCCAGATAAAGTAGACGAATTCGTAGGAAATTTAATTTCATCTTCAGATTCTAATTATTTCTTGGTTGCTGATACTTTTTCAATTTGGTCAGCAAAAATTGCGAAGAAATACGGTTTGGTGAATGTTTCTTTCTGGACCGAACCGGCTTTGGTTTTCTCACTGTATTATCACTTGGATCTGCTCAGAGAGAACGGGCATGTCCCCGTTAATGGCAGAAAAGAAATCGTGGATTATGTACCTGGAATCCCGTCGATTAATACGAAAGACTTTATGTCGTATTTCCAGGATTCCGATTTACAGTTGTTGCACAAAATAATATTCAGAGCATTTGATGTAGTGAAAAGCGCTGATTTTATTTTGTGCAACACGGTTCATGAACTGGAAATAGCAATCATCTCAGCTCTACAGCAAAAACAACCGTTTTATTCAATCGGGCCTCTTTTTCCGGCGGATTTCTCGAAAACTGCTATTGCCAGGAGCCTATTGCCAGAATCCAACTCCGATGAATGGTTAAATTCAAAATCCCCTGGTTCTGTTTTGTACGTTTCGTTTGGTAGTCTTGCTAAGATTGATAAAAAAGTGATTTTCGAAATTGCGGGCGGGCTTTTGCTTAGTGAGGTTGATTTTATTTGGGTTATTCGGCCCGGGATTGTGGATTTTGAAAATGGTGGGATTTTGCCTGAAGGGTTTGAGGATAGGACGAGGGATAGGGGGCTAATTATCCCCTGGTGCGCGCAAAATCAGGTGCTGTTGAACCCGGCGATCGGAGGGTTTTTGACGCACTGTGGGTGGAATTCGGTGCTAGAAAGTATATGGTGTGGCGTTCCGATGATTTGTTATCCGTTGTTTACTGATCAGTTAACGAATAGGAAATTGGTGGTGGATGATTGGAGAGTTGGATTGAATTTGTGTGATGGAGAGTTTATTACGGGGGATGAAGTTAAGGAGAAGATTGGGATTTTGATGAGTGGGAAAAGGTCGGATGAGTTAAGGAAGGAAATTGGGAAAGTGAGGAAAATATTGGAAAATGCATTGACTAAGGATGGATCTTCGGAGAGAAATTTTGATTGTTTTGTTCAGGATGTGTCGGATGAAATATTTAGAAGATGTAAGGAAATGTAATTGATTTAAGTTTTGTGAAGTTTATTAAGGATGTAGATTTTTTTTCAATAAAAAAAGTTTAATAAGGATAAAGTTCCGTGATAAAAGATAATTGTGGACTTGAATTTTACAAATATAATGAGCTTTTTGGTGAAGAAAATCACATTTTAGTGTTTCTAAATGTTAGCTTTTGTTTATGCTATAATCAATGTTGTAAAAAGTATTAGGCGCTAATCGGGCGGCGGACTAGGGCATGGAAGTAGCTAGGCGGGGCCTATTCGGAAAAAAAAAATATAGGCGGACAAGAGGAGCCCAACGCCTAGACTGGTTGGTACTAATCGAGGTTATGTGCGGATTTTTACAACAGAAGCTATATAATCAGAATCTAAAAGTAAGAAACATGAGTGTTTTAGATTTCTAATTCTGCTTTTGGTTTGAATTTTTCACAAACATGCATGCACTTTAATAACTTTTTCATCAAACACTCTTAATCTCTAATTCAATTAGCAAACACTGACAATTTCTAATTCTGAACGTTAGGTAACTCTAATTCTATTTGCAAACACTGACAATTTCTAATTCCGAACATTTCTCCCAAACGCTCTCCCCATTTCCACAAATCCAAGCAGACAGAAATGCAATGAGAACCTAATATTTGTTTGCTTATGTACTCATGTTTCAATATTCTTTAAATGAAATTAGGTCCTCCTCGTCTCTTCTTTATGTTTTCATTATACTCTTCTCAAAGATGCCGTCTTGGAATTGGTCCTATGATAAACACACCCCTGCATCACTATCATCTATATAGATCATAGACTAGTTCAATCATATAGCATATAAATAAAACATTTTTCCATATTTTAATTTACTCTTATCAAAAATTAACAAAATTGGAAAAAAAAATGGCCGAGAGAAAGCTTCATGCCATCATGGTTGCATTCTCCTTCCAAGGCCATATTACACCATTCATCAATCTAGCTCTCAAGCTTGCTTCAAATGGCTGCACAATCACTTTTGTCCACACTGAATTTGTTCACCACATGTTGTCCAAAGCCCACCACAGTGTCGAAGAGGTCGATTTATTCTCCGGGGCACGAAAATCGGGTCTTGACATACGTTACACGACGATATACGATGGTTTTCCACCGGATTATGACAGGATTCTCAAATTCAACGAGTATTGGGAAACTATTTTACGCGATTTTCCATCTCGTGTGGATGAATTAGTAGGAAACGTAATACTGCAGTCTGATGAATCTTTGGTTCATTTCTTGGTTGCTGACACTTTTTATTCATGGCCTGCAAATGTTGCTAAGAAATATAATATCTTGAATGTTTCTTTCTGGACTGAACCAGCTCTGGTATTTTGGATAGACTATCACTTGGATCTTCTCAGAGAAAAGGGTTATTTCCCATCTAGAGGTATGTGTCCTAAATTCCTCCTGAATTAGTCATTCTTTGGGTAGTTAAAAGAAAATATTCTGAGTAGGTCTCTTGTAAGACAGCCGCACGGTGCGACAGATTGCACTTTTAGTGTAAAAAATGACACTTTTAGTGTGAAAATGATACTTTTAGTGTAAAAAATGATACCTTATCTGAATACACTAGAATACACTAAAATTTAGTGTATTCAGATAAGGTATCATTTTTACACTAAAAATATTATTTTTTACACTAAAAGTATCACCCGTCGCACTGTGCGATGTCTAACACAAGTTTTGCCTTAGTCTTAAGGGTTAATTACAAAAAAAGATACCATTGAGGTTTAGCCTAATTACAAAAAAAAAACCAATTATCTTTTAAAATTACCAATACCCTTGACATTTGTGTTTAGCTTACAAAAGTGTTCCCTCAAGAGTCCTCAAGAATGGGGTGTATTTGTTAGGTAAATACAAACGTCAAGGGGGTATTTGTAATATTGAATAATAATTAGAGTTTTTTATAATTAGGCTAAACCTTAGTGATAGTTTTTGTAATTATCCCTTAGTCTAATTATAAAAAACTCAGTTATCTTTCAAACTTACAAATACTCCCTTAATATTTGTTTCGATTTTCAAATTGCATCCTTAATAGGGTGATATTATTAGGTGGGTAATTTTTTTAATTTTGAAAGATTATTGGGGTATTGTTTTGGTAATTATCCTTGGACTTTTCACACATATAACATTTTTCTTTAAAGCTCCATTTGGATTGATGGATTTGGATCTAAGGATTTCAAATTCATAATAACAAATCCCATTTGGGAAGAGGATTTGGGGAAATGATTTTAATTTTCAATTGACTCCAAATAAGAAGAATTTGAAATCTTCGTCACTCCAATTCTATTGCAAATCATTCATTCCAAATGGAGCCTAAGATTTGTACAATCTGTCTATTGTATTGTATATAACTAATATTTGCTAATTGATAATCAGGTAATCAGGGGAATATCATAGATTTTATACCAGGGGTTCAATCCATTAAATCAAAGGACTTGATGTCCTATCTTCAGGATGTGGACATATCAAAAACGATCCACCAAATTGTGATCAAGGCATTTGAGCAGGTTAAATCTGCAGATTTCATATTAATTAACACGGTACACGAACTCGAACACGAAACAATACAAGCTCTAAACCAAAAGCACCCAACTTATGCAATAGGCCCTATAAACTTTTCCACTAATTTCACCAAAACAGTCGTCCCCAAGAGCCTATGGTCCGAAACAGATTGCACGGAATGGCTAAACTCCAAGCCACCCGGCTCGGTTTTATACGTCTCGTTTGGCAGTCTCGCTCAGAGCAATAAGCAGTTAGCAGAGGAAATAGCTTATGGGCTTCTCCTGAGTGAAATAAACTTTATTTGGGTCCTTCGGGAAAATAGGGATGTGTTGCCTGGCGGGCTCAAGAACGATTTGAGAGATAAAGGGTTGTTTGTTTCGTGGTGTAACCAAAATGTAGTAATTTCAAATCCAGCAGTCGGAGGATTTTTGACGCACTGTGGGTGGAATTCGATACTGGAGAGCATATGGTGTGGCGTACCGATGATATGCTTCCCGTTTTCGGTTGATCAGCCTACTAATAGGAAATTAGTGGTTGATGATTGGAAAATTGGGATTAATCTTTGTGATGGGATATCGGTTACGAGGGAGGAAGTAGCAGAGAAGATTAAGGAGTTGATGAGTGGAGAAATGAAAAATGGTTTGAGGAATGAAATCAAGAAAATAAGGAGTGTAGTGCACAAGGCATTGGGTAGAGATGGATCGAGTCAAAGAAATTTTGATCAGTTTGTTAAGGATTTGAGGGCTAAAATTAATGCCACAAGCCAGGATATATGTATCCGTTAGACATAGGAAACTTCTTCCTTTTTGTTATTTGCACTCATGATGTTTTTAGAAAGTCTACAATTTAGTCCTCCATAATAATGTTTAGGCTATTTGTTTAAATGTGTTATTCGTGAGTTGTCTCACATAGACAGAAAAAGATGAGATCAAATGGTTGTTTTTCGATTATGCATGACATTGCCGGCGAATGAAAGATGAGATTAAATGGGTCGCTATTCAAAGATGCGTGACAACTGCTAGAACAACATTTGAGGTGTATTTGGATTATTCCTTTAGGGTAAATTTCATGTCACCCAACTAGATTCATCATCATTGGATGAGCACACCTATGTACAGGGGCGTAGTCAGCTAACTCTATTACCCCTAGCCCAAACTTTTTCCCCTAGCTACTATTTTTTTCCCATTAAAAAAGACATAATTTTTTTATATTTTTTTACCTTATAAAAATGAAAAAAAAAATGGAGGGGGGGTAGGGGCCCCCCTAAATCCGTCCCTGCCCGTGTGAGTCTGTATGTGTGTGCGCTCATCCAATTGTAATATTCGATGAGAATTCACGTCATGGGGATGCTAAAATGTTCATCCATTGAATTAAAAATAGTGTTAATCTTAAAAAGCCAAGTATACTTGGCATCGGGCAAAGCCTTGAATACCTCTAATCTCAACAAGGCGAGTATATCCAACCCTAGCGTCGCCCAAAACCTTAAATACTTGGTGATGAAAAAAATGGTGTAAATTTATTAAAAAAAAACTTTAATCTAAAAGCATAAATATAACAACTCACATTGTCTAATTATACCGCACATTAACACTGCGCTGTGTCGACGGAGGACAAAATTGAGGATAATTACAAAAATTACCCTTGAGGTTTCAGGTAATTACAAGAAAATTAGAGAAGTTTCGAAATTACAATTAATATCTCGAGGTTTGATTTTTTGTCTTAATTGTAAGAGGATAATTGTAATAGTTTTACAAATATAAATTGGGTGTTTGAAATATTTTTGTCTATGAACGGGGTAAACTGTAATTTAGAATCAAATCTCAAGAGGATTTTTGTAATTTGAGGTTTTCTTTTGTTATTAGCTCAAACCTCGGGGTGGTTTTTGTAATTTGAGGTTAGAATTATTTTCATCCAAGTTCAGGACGTGTGGAAATGAAATTAGATCTAAACTTTTATTTGCCAATCACATGTGTAGTTGTTATAAGTAGGCCCCTTAATTGGCAGGTTCTGCTTTATTTTTGTTCAAGTAACATGGACCATGTAAATTATTTAATCACCAGGGCTATCTACAACAAGACTTTTCTCTCATTAAAACGTGCCAATATATTTCCAAAATCACATTCTTATTTTGACTCTGATGATTATAATTTATAACCATCAAGCTATAAAAGAGCTTTATCCTCTGTTTGATTTCTCAGACAAAAAATGGAGGACAAGCTTGTAATGAAGCCACATGCTATAATGATAGCACTCCCTTACCAAGGCCATCTCAACCCATTTGTCCATCTAGCAATCAAGTTAGCTTCAAAGGGCTTTAAAATCACTTTTGTTCTTACTGAACATTTTCACCATCAAATATCAAAATCCCATAACAACACAATTACTAGTAGTGATGAAGTCGATATTTTCTCCGGAGCTGGTAATTCTGGTCTTGACATACGTTACGCGACGATTTCTGATGGTTTTCCTCTGGAATTCGACAGAAATCTTAACGTCGACGAGTTCTGGGAGTCATTGTTCAACGATTTCCCATCTCGTGTTGACGAATTTGTAGGCGAGATAATTGAGTCGTCTGATTCGTATTCGTCCCCATTGTTGGTTACTGACACTGTTTATTCATGGACTGGAGCAATTGCTAAGAAGTACAACTTAGTAAATGTCTCATTCTGGACAGAGCCAGCTATGGTGTTTGCTATTAGTTATTATTCGGACCTTCTAAGAGAAAATGGGCATTTTCCAACTACAGGTATGTGTTTCCAACTTTGCTTATGCATCTTCTTATATCTTGATTTAATTCCTTTAGTAATAGGGTTATAGTTAAAATTGGTCTTGCAAAAATCTTGATTTGCAAAAATAATAGTGATAATTACAAAAACACCCCTGAGGTTTGGACTAATTAAAAAAAAAAGATGTGTCAAATTTACAAAAAAAAAACATCAGGTTTGATTATGTGTTAAATTTAAGAGGGAAAGTGTAATATTTTTATAAATACCACGAGGCTTTTGATATGTTTTTTTGCTTATGAAAGGGAAAAATGTAAGATGGAATCAAACATCAAGGGTTTTTTTGTAATCTTTGAAAACCTTAGGATTTTTTTGTAATTAGCCAAACCTCAAGGGTGTTTTTGTAATTATCTCAAAATAATATGAAAATTCTCTCAATTTTGTTATTTGGAAAATTTGCTAGAACAATCCACATGCCCTCATTTTCAGTTAAACTTGCTAAGGTGAAAACCAATTTTACTTGCGTAGACGCTCTCTGAGTGAATTGGCGTGTAGATTGTGACAACAACTCAAGAAATAAATATTCGCTTGGAGGATGTCCACATAAGAGAAACTGATTTCCAAATCAGCAGGTTTACCTGAACATGTAGACACATGAATTTTTCCGGCGACCAAAAACCTCAAATCATGAGTTTTTTTGGAATCACGGACTCTTTGCAAATCATGATTTATACATTACTATTACTGCCAACCCCTGTAGTTTAGTCACGGAACTAAAATTGCAACTTAGTCAGTTTCTTGCTTTCAATATGACTATAAATTTATTTGCAATCATGTATCAGACAATCAAGAGCGCACCATAAATTACATCCCCGGGATTGAGTCGATCAGTACAAAGGACTTGATGGCATATTTCCAAGAATCAGATGACAAAACCATCGTCCACAAGATTATTTTCTTGGCATTTGAGAATGTTAAGAATGCAGATTTCATCTTACACAACACAGTGCAAGAACTAGAATCCCACACTCTATCAGCCCTGAATCAAAAACACCCAACATATGCAATAGGTCCCATTAATTTTTCCAAGAATTCTACAAATATCAGTATATCCAAGAGCATGCTCTCCGAAAAAGACTGCACCAAATGGCTCGATTCCAAGCCTCCCGGCACGGTTTTATACGTCTCATTTGGTAGCGTTGTTCAGACCAATAAGGAGGTAATTGAAGAAATAGCTCAAGGACTTGTTCTCAGTGAAGTAAACTTTATTTGGGCAATCCGACCGCAGATTGTGAGCTACATTGATGACACGCGTGTTTTACCGGTCGGATTTGAGGATGATGTTAAGGATAGAGGGTTGATCGTTCCGTGGTGCAATCAAATTGATGTGCTTTCCAATCCGGCTGTTGGAGGATTTTTGACGCATTGTGGCTGGAATTCGATACTGGAGAGTATATGGTGTGGTGTTCCGATGATTTGTTATCCAGTTACGTATGATCAACCTACTAATCGGAAATTAGTTGTCGATGATTGGAAGGTTGGGATTAATCTTTGTGATGGAGTGTCATTAAATCGGGAAGAAGTAGCAGAGAAGGTTAAGAAGTTGATGAGTGGAGAAACATCTGATGGTATCAGGAATGAGATGAAAAATGTTCGGAGCATAACGCATAATGCATTGGCTAAGGATGGATCTTCAGAGAGAAATTTTGATCAATTTCTCAAGGATTTGGTGGAAAAAATGCATGCTAGGAAAGAGGATGTACAAGAAATACAGAGTATTGCTTGTAGGCCTTAAAATGTAAGAATGATATCTATATATATTATGTTTGTTAGAAGTTATTTTGTTCATTAAAGTGTAGTATGTGTGCTTTATTGTTGCTAGAAGACCACATATATTCTCAGTAGATGTTTTACAGGAATCTTTTTGCTACTCAGGGGCAAGAATTGTAAAGTCTAGTCCTTTGAATACATCCGGCTTATAGCTTTGCAAAGAATTGCTGCTTGTTTTGGTAACAGATTCTATTTTCGTAGCATTTTGGATTGTTGGTATCTTCAACTATTTCAGCATTTTCATTATGAAACTAAAAAGATGGTTACATATTTTATATACATGACAATCATCCATGTGGTGGAATAGGCAATGAAACACCATCCTGAAATGAAATAAAAGATCTCATCCGACTTGGGGAAGCATCACCAAATTGACTTCGATAAATATCCTACTCCTGACATAAATCATTCAAGCATAAACTCACCGTTAGCAGTCCTACTCCTGACATAAATCCTGTCAAACTGAAAGGATCATCTAATATTTATAGGTTTATATAATAGTCACTTATAAAATTAGTAATTTAAGCATTAACAAACAGAGTTTGTCTAGAGTACACCAATGGGAGTGTGCCACAGACATTTCAGTGCTAATGCATGTTTTGTAACATTTCATTGCAGCCTACACGTCACTAGAATACATAATATTGGCAATATAAAGTCTTTGCTTTGTAGAGTTTTGAACTTTTCATGGGAAGTGAGAAGCTTATTAATGCATTCGTTGTGATTAAACCATACTATATAGTTAACTGGCCCATTTGTCGACACTACAGGGTATGCCATATGTCCAGTGTATTTGTACATACTTTTGATCAATGAAATTAACTTTTTCTGATCAAAAAAAGATAGAACGCAGTCCTTTATCAAAAGGTAAGAGAGAAACGAGTATTTTGAATGCTGAGATGTTCTGTCTTTTAACATGTTACACAAGTTCTTGATTGGTCTATTAGAAGTTTAATGCCTGTCATAAGTATCTTTAAGAAGCAGCAAAAAGAACAAAATACATTGATTTAGCAAGGTGCTTATCACTAAATCTAATTTTAAAGTAAAAAAATATTAGTATCAACTGTTAATGGCTGGACCTGATAAAAAAATTGTTCTCAGCAAGCACCACTGATTTCATGCAAGTGCTCCAAGATAACTTTTGTTTTGATGACATTGCTTTTATACTTGAGAATTCAGGAGTGGATTTATAGAGAATTATCTTCTTCTCTATCAAAGTCCTCAAATAAGTTTTTTATAGTGGAAATGGGTCAAATTAGCCCTTTCCAAAATGGCCCTTGCTGTAGAAGCTGATACTTTTCAGCAGCTAAATATGGCAATCAGATCGTGTCCTGAAAATGACAAAAGCTAGTTTAACTAATCAAAACCTCAAGAAAGCGACTTTTTAATTACAGCTGAAAATTGCATACTTCTGATTCACAATTACTTTTCGTTTTTCGTTATGATAAATCACTTCCTCTAAAAACATGCATTTCTGCGACACACTTTCTGCATATGAAGTAATTTTTTTTTCCTGTAAATTATCAGACAATCTTAAGTACACCATAAATAACATTCCCAGAGTTGAGTCAATCAGTACAGAGGACATGATGGGCCTTTTTCGAGAAGCAGATATAAGATTATCATTTCACAAGATTGTTCTCAAGGCATTTGAGGAGGTTAAAAAGGCATATTTCATCTTACATAACACAGTGCAAGAACTAGAGGATTGATTGTTCCATGGTGCAATCAAAATGATGTGCTTTTTGAATCCGGCAGTTGGAGGATTTTTGACGCACTGTGGTTGGAATTCAATACTGGAGAGCATATGGTGTGGTATTCCGATGATTTGCTATCCGATTTCAAATGATCTATTGAGATATGTCACTTGTGAGTTGTCCCACATGGATTGATTAAAGGAAGAGGGTCCATTTTATAAGACAAGTGAGCTACTCCTCCTATCACCAATTGGTTTTAGGATGGAATCTCACTTGGTGGGCTTGGGCTCTCTTCCCCATATTGGGTACACTTCATGTATAGGACCGTACCAAGTCCCCCCGAATTTAACATGGTATATTTGAAAGAGAGAATGGAAGAGTTCGCAGTGGGGTCAATCCCGAGGAATTTAGCCACCATAACGAAGCCAGTTATTAGTTGGAAATAATTAGGAGAAAATTGATTCAAAGGAATTTGGTATAATACAGAGAGTTCGATCATGAGAGGATGAAGAGAAAACCGAAGTCCACCATCGATCTGTCCGGAAAAAAAAGGCTAGAAAGCCTGGAGGAGGTCGGTTTGGCCTATCATAATAGCTAGGAAGAGCTAATCTAAAGGATGAAGGGATATTGATATTTTTACAAAGATATTTTAAATTTTTAACAAACATAGCTGAAGCATTGAAAGCACTATTTAAAGGAGAGGTCGGGATAGCAGGCCAGACTTCCATATTAGAATAGTCTAGATTAGAGTTGGAGCTCGAACTTCCTAAATGGTTAGAAGAAGATTCTTCAGAGTTTCGGGAAGCAGTAGGGGCTTCATTTTCAAAAGAAAGCTCTAAGTTATCAACCTAGGTAGCAAAATTAGTTACTTCCAGGTCTGTTGAAGTACCCGTAGAAGAAGGGTGCACGGGAGAAGACATTATTATAGTATATAAACAGAAAATTAAGAAAGAAAATAGAAGTGAAAAAAGGAAGGAGGGTAAGAAGAGTACCTAATCGGAGGAAGTAGACCGTAAAGAGAAAAGGGAAGAAGAGTAATACACCGGAGATCGGAGCTGGAGGTCGTCGGAGAATGGAGGAGGCTGCCGGAAATTGCCTTGGATAAGGAGAGCAAAAGTGTAAAAGAGAAAATGAGGGCTCCATTATATAGAGGTAAAGAGTCTGGCACAAGTACCAAGGACTGTTGATCTTAGCCGTTGATAAGGAGAGAGATCTACGACTGAGAATGCCTTGGGCAGAGCAGCAGACGTCCCATCAATAGGTATAATGATGACGGTTGCGCGGATATCGAAGAGGTGGGAAGTTCAAACGGTTAGGCAGGAAAGATATCAGGATAAGTAATGGAGTGTCTATTGAGCAGCTCGGTATCGATATGGGAAAATACCTGGAGGAAGCTCGGCCTACATAAACGTTGAACACTATAACCTAGCTCCTTTCAATTATAGCTTGGCTATAGTGGGGACTGTTGATTCAAAGATATAATGGGCCGAGCCGGTGGTCGGCCCCAGGATGGTTGAGGTCGGCCAAAAGCCCATAAAGAATTCCTTCGCAAAGCCCAGTTTCTAGAAATCTCTTCAGGTATGCTCGAGATAAAATCATTCTCTGAGTGTTCGAGATTTATAAAGGTGCTCGATATTGCTTATGACGTGGCTTAAATTTGCTAAATTAGATAAGATCTGGTAATTAATTCTGACAGATTCCCTATAACCGTCTCCGGAAATTCTGGAAACCCTAATTAAATTTGTTATAAATATCTATCCCCCAGGTATGGTTAACCTCTAATGCATTTCTGATATTTTACTACACATTTGAATTATTCACTCCATTCTTTGAGCATTATCTGACTTGAGCGTCGGAGTGGGTATGCCGGAGCAACTCTCCGACCTCCATTTTGCAGGTGTTTGGTGTATACGGCGGAGCTCAGCCAGGTGCACGGTGAAGTTCAGCCAGCATTATCATTGGAGATTTTTGAGTAACACCAAAACTTATATTTGCCAATCAAATGTGCAGTTGTTATAAGTAGACCCCTTTTAATTGGCAGGTTATGCATTATTTTGTTCCATTAAAAGACATGCAGTTGTTATCCAATGCGCACCAAGAAAGGCTAACGTGCTTTCAGGTTAAAAAAAAAAAAAGACTTTTCTCTCATTCAAATCTGACTTGTCTTTCATCAACCAGTAATTGGTCAACACTGTAAACTATATAACACGTGACAATATATTTCCAAAATCGCACCTTATTTTGACCCTGATGATTATAATTTATAACCACCAATCATTCACTGGAAATGAAATTAGATCTAAACTTATATTTGCCAATCAAATGTGCAGTTGTTATAGGTAGGCCCTTGATTGGCAGGTTATGCTTTATTTTGTTCCACTAAAAGATATGCAGTTTTTAAAAGAAGACTTTTCTCTTATTCAAATCTGATTTGCCTTTCATCAACCAGTAATAGGTCAACACTGTCAATTAGAGAAAGTAACGTTTATATCCGTCCAATAAAACGTACCAATATATTTCCAAAATCGCATCCTTATTTTGACTCTGATGACTATAACAGGAAAATTACAATTTTGGTCCCATAACTATAGAGCAGTAGCAATTTAGTCCCGTTCAATATTTTTTAGCAAAAACACCCTGTAACTTCTTCACATTCTCAATTCGAGGACTCTTTTTTGCCGGAAAATTAAAATTTTGCCGGAAAATCAAATTAATTGGGTATTTTGGGTTTCCTCCGGCCAAATTTGAACACATTAGATAGATCTAAATGACATGGCGCCTAAGTGGTCATGCCCAATGTGGAAAAATGAATTGTTTTCAATTAATAATATCTTATTTAATTGAAATTAATTACTTAAATTAAATTAAAAAATATATATTTAAATATAAATTAAAATAGGCAATAATATTAAAAAAACTCTTGTTTAATACTTAACAAGTTTAAATTATTTTTGCAAATGAATAAATTTTGTTAATATTATTATTTAATAACTCAATTCTTAATATTCAACTAATCAATTACAAATTAGAGAGTAAAACTGTAACATTAGCTAATTAAAAAAATTTAACCAAATAGAAAAAGATATTTCTTTTTTTTTTTCTTCTCTGTTGTGTTCATCCTAGGAATTGTTCATTGATTAAAAATATTTAATAAATGAAATATGTATATATATATATATATATTTTTAACTTAAGTTGTTAGTATTTAAATAAGATATTAATAATTAAAAATAATTTATTTTTCCACTTTGGCAAGTGCCACTTAAATTGGGCATGGTCAAGTAGGTGTCATGTAAATTAAATATATCCAGCATATACAATTGGCCGGAGAAAACCCAAAATCCCAAATTAATTCAATTTTCTGGCAAAAATGGTCCTCAAATTGAGAAGGTAAAGGAGTTACAGGGTGCTTTTGCCAAGTAAGATCTGAAAGGGACCAATTTGCTACCTCTCTATAGTTACGGGACCAAAATTGCAATTTTCCCTGACTATAACCATCAAGCTATAAAACCTTATCTTCTGTTTTATTTTTCAGACAAACATGGAGGATAAGCTTATAATGAAGCCACATGCTATAATGATAGCACTCCCTTACCAAGGCCATCTCAACCCATTTGTCCATCTAGCAATCAAGTTAGCTTCAAAGGGTTGTAAAATCACTTTTGTTCTTACCGAACATTTTCACCATCAAATATCAAAATCCCATAACAACACAATTACTACTAGTAGTAGTGAAGTCGATATCTTCTCCGAAGCTGGTAATTCTGGTCTTGACATACGTTACACGACGATTTCTGATGGCTTTCCTCTGGAATTCGACAGAAATCTTAACCTCGACGAGTTCTGGGAGTCTTTATTCAATGATTTCCCATCTCGTGTTGATGAATTTGTAGGAAAAATAATTGAGTCATCTGATGTATCTTTGTCTCCAATATTTTTGGTTACTGATACTGCTTATTCATGGACCGCAACAATTGCTAAGAAGTACAATATATTAAATGTCTCGTTTTGGACAGAGCCAGCCATGGTGTTTGCTATTTGTTATTATTCGGACCTTCTAAGACAAAATGGGCATTTTCCACCTACAGGTATGTGTCTTCAAGTTTCAACTTTGCCATCTTCTTACAATCTCTTGGGCTAAAATGGCCTTGCAAAAATATTCATTTGCAAAAGTAACCCATAATTTTGGAAAATATCTCAATTTCTGTCATTTGGCCCTCCGGAAATTGGAAACTTTGCTGGAAAAATCCTCGTGTCCTCATTTTCAGTTAAACCTGCTATGGTCAAAATCAATTTAGCTTTTGTGGACATCGAAGCATGTAATTGAGACAAAAATTCAATAAATAAAACTCGTTTGGAGATGTCCACATAAGAAAAATTAATAGCAGGTTTACTTGAACATGTGGATACATGAATTCTCCCCGCGACACGGAAATACTCAAATCAAGAGTTTCTTAAAAATCATGAGACTATTTGCAAATCATGATTTATGCATTACTATTACTGCCAACCCCTGTAGTTTAGTCACACTACTAAAATTGCAACTTAGTCAATTTCTTGTTTTCAATATTAACTTTAAATTTTCATTTATCAGACAATCATGAGAGCACCATAAATTACATCCCCGGAATAGAGTCGATCAGTACAAAGGACTTGATGGCCTATTTCCAAGAATCTGATGACAAAACCATCGTCCACAAGATTATTTTCTTGGCATTTGAGAATGTTAAGAATGCAGATTTCATCTTACACAACATAGTGCAAGAACTAGAATCTCACACTCTATCAGCCCTGAACCAAAAACATCCAACATATGCAATAGGTCCCATTAATTTTTCCAAGAATTCTACAAAAATCAATATCTCCAAGAGCATGCTTTCCGAAATAGACTGCACCAAATGGCTCGATTCCAAGCCTCCCGGCTCGGTTTTATACGTCTCGTTTGGCAGCGTTGTCCAGACCAATAAGGAGGTAATTGAAGAAATAGCTCAAGGACTTCTTCTCAGTGAAGTAAATTTTATTTGGGCAATCCGACCGCAGATTGTGAGCTACACTGATGACACGCGTGTTTTACCGGCCGGATTTGAGGATGATGTTAAGGATAGAGGGTTGATCGTTCCGTGGTGCAATCAAATTGATGTGCTTTCGAATCGGGCAGTTGGAGGATTTTTGACGCACTGTGGGTGGAATTCGATACTGGAGAGCATATGGTGTGGTGTTCCGATGATTTGTTATCCGGTTACGTATGATCAACCTACGAATCGGAAATTAGTGGTCGATGATTGGAAGGTTGGGATTAATCTTTGTGATGGGGTGTCATTAAATCGGGAAGAAGTAGCAGAGAAGATTAAGAAATTGATGAGTGGGGAAACATCGGATGGCATCAAGACTCAAATGAAAAATATTCGGAACATAACGCATAATGCATTGGCTAAGGACGGATCGTCAGAGAGAAATTTTGATCAATTTCTCAAGGATTTGGTGGAAAAAATGCATGCTAGGAAAGAGGATGTACAAGAAATACAGAGCATTGCTTGTGAGGCTTAAAATGTAAGAATGATATCTATATGTATTATGGTTTTTTAGAAGTCCTTTTATCCATTAAAGTGTAGTATGTGTGCTTTATTGTTGCTAGAAGACCACATATATTCTCAGTAGATGTTTTACAGGAATCCTTTTGCTACTCGGGGGCAAGAATTGTAAAGTCTAGTCCTTTGAATGCATCCGGCTTATAGCTTTGCAAAGAATTGCTGCTAGTTTTGGTAACAGATTCTATTTTCGTAGCATTTTGGATTGTTGGTATCTTCAACTATTTCAGCATTTTCATTATGAAACTAAAAAGATGGTTACATCTTCTATATACATGACAATCATCCATGTGGTGGAATAGGAGATGAAACACCATCCTGAAATAGAAGATCTCATCCGACTTTAAAGGCATTATGTTGTCTGGTTAATCAAGCTTATAAATAGGCTATATATATTGATCCACATTTGCAATATGTATCTGAGAGTCACTCGAAGAAAACCATGTAAAAGGCGAAAATTGAGTGAGAGAGCAAAAGTAATAGGAAGCATACATATTTTCAATTGTAATATATATTAGCCTCTCTTTCACATTTATTTAGTTTTTCTATATTATTAGTAAGAAACACGTGCGTCGCACGTGATCCACATGAATTTACTTAAATAATTGTATTATTTGATAATTTTATCAATTAATATTTAAATATTAAAAGTAATTTATAAATAAATAAATATTAATTAAATTTAAATATTACAACATATTTAATATATATTTCTTTGCTTTAAGTATAGATTGATATGAATTGTTGAATAATTATTTTCAAAAACTCAATCCAACAAAAAATTTAAAATTAGTTAACAACAATATAAGTTCTATATTAGCTTACAATGACATTCATCAATATTTTATTTCAGTTTTATGGCTCTTAACTAATCTTTCAATTCTTTTAGCATTGGATTCATTTTACATAATAAGACAAGCAATTTAGCTTATAATTCATAAGCTAATAATTAATAAATCACAAGTTATCTAATTAATTAAAAAAACTAATCAATTAACTTTTATACCAAATATCTAGTATAATGTCATCATTTTATTTGTTATGTTATTCAATTAAAAAAATTAAAGGTTAACCAAATTCTTATACTTCTTGTGCTTACTTCTTTATTCTCTCTCAGTTCTTTGATTAAAGAAATTAAAAAATAAAATTATAATATAATATATATTTAAAAAAACATTTGTTCCGTATATTATTTTAATTCTAGTAACAAAGTCAATATTTTATCATAACACTTAAACTTAAAGTTTGCAGTCTTCATGTTTCCGTTGTCTTAGAAATATTAAACATTAACCTAACATATAAGTTAATCCATTATTTTCACCGAGAGTCAGGTATTAAATAAAATTATAAAAAATGATAAGTCGAAATCTGAGTTTTGAAACTCTATTCAATTGCACACAGAATAACTTCACTTAATAAATAATAAAACCAAAGATAATTTTATGAAAGAAAAATAAGCTAACAATTTTCATGTATCAGTCTTTAATAATTAAATATAATACTAATTATTTTTTATGTTTGAAAATTATTGCAATCGCTTAAGGTTTTAAAAGTTGTATAATAAACTAAAAACTAATTTAGTTTTTTTAAATTTCATAAAGTTTTAGAAAGATATGTTATGCTATTAGAGTTTGTATTTACAATTGAATTTGGCTATTTTGGTCAATATTAAAATTTACATAGTTAGTGAATTTCGTAAGATGTATAGTCAAGAAAATAGCAATTATTCTTAGTATACTAAAACTAATCTATATTTTTTTGAAGAGAATATACATTTAAAATTGATCTTTTTTAATCTCGTTTACAAAATCATATTACTTATTATAAATATAATTATCAATCCATTTTTAGTCACATTATTGCGAAAAAGGTATATAGTACTTTAGTCATTATTTGAAGTTTTTATTGAATTTTTGATCAAATAAGAAATATAGTTGCTCAAAATTTAGATATCAAGTTGTAGAAAACCCCTTAACTATTCTCTTATGCCTCCTTATGCCCAGGAGAATTCATATTATGTAGCACTAATCATGGTCATTTCACTTTAATTTATTTTTGTATGGTTTAACACAGTAATTTGATACATAAATAGTATTTCAGCTTTGACACACACATTTGTTTTAACTATTTACTTTTATTCTTTCAACTTTTTATAATATGTTTCATTTGGTTTAATCCTGAAATATATATATATATATATATATATATGGAATTAACCCTTAAAATTATTTTGGTCAGTCTCAACTCATTAATGTCAAATATAACCATTTCTTTTAAAATATATTTTATTCTTAGTTTTCACTTTAATATGTTGTAATTATTAAGTTATGAATGTTATATTTGTATTTGAATAACATACAATTTTCTCAGCAAATGTTAACTTTGTATATGCTAAATGAGTTTTTTCTTTTTCGTTTGCATATCACATATGATATTTTAGACTTAATCCGATTTAGCTTATGTTTCACTCTTTCACATCATCTCATTAAAATTTAATTATTTTTGTACATGTTTTTATTATAAATATATATCATATCTTGATATTTTAAACTAATAACTTTTAAGAGTGTAATTTTCAAACGACGTTCAGGTTTGATCATAAATGTCAATTTAATACATATGGATTCTTTCTATTAAGTTTTCCTTTTGATTTCTAATATAAATATATTTATACAAATTTTTTAACATTTTTTTTACAGTTGCTCTTTTATTTCATAGGAAATAAAACAATTAAAATATTGAAATCATAACATATTCAAAAAAATAAATTAGAAACTAAAACTTATAATGTAAGATATAAAAAATTAAATAAAAGTCATATTAACACATATAGTTAGAATTTAAAAGGTAATTTTTTTTGTGCGACAAACTTGTTTTGGTTCTTATTCTCTTTTTTCATGTTAATCTCATTCTTTTTATTTTATAATTTTTATTTTACCGATATGGTTAATTAAACAAAATATGATCGGGATTTAAATAATAATAAAATAATAAAATCTCTTGTTTTTAATATTATTTATTTAACAACCATAATTAAAATTAATTTTAAAATTACACATTACTAATTGAGGGAGTTTTCCGACCATGGAGGAATTATGTATTTTCTCTATTTTTTATTTAATATCAAAACCACTATTATATTTTTTATTTTATTCTTTCTAATCATATCTATTGTATTTTGATATGTTTCTTATAAATATAATAGATATATTTAATAATTGAAAGTATCCAAAAGAATATAAGAAATATACAATTTTTCATCATACTAAACTTTGAACAATTAAAATTCTCTTCTATAACGATTTATGTTTAGAACATATAAGTATTCTTAGTGGTGTGTTTAGAAAAATATATTTTCGGTTTTTTGAAAGAATAAAATTGGTATAAATGAATATTTTAGAAAAGTTTAAACAAATAACGAAACTATAAGAAAACATATAAATTCTTAATTCTACATAGTGCTAAACTCTATAAGGTTGAGAATTTCTCATGTGAAATCTTTATATATGCTTATGACATATGGTTAGAAAGCTCTCGAAATACAGTTTAATATGAAATTAATATTATTTCAATATTATAATATTTTAAGAGTTATAAATGAAAGAATAATACTTTTGATTTGTAGAATATAAAAGGTCACTTCTCTTGTAATTGAACAAATATAAGCCAAATAAATATCCAATTATTTAGTTGCCCCTAAATTTTACCATGTCAAATGGATATTTTTGTCAAATCAAAAATTCCAAGAAACATTTACACTTTTAAACTCATATTTTTGAAGTTTCTTCTTGTTCCTCGTCTTCTTGTTCCTCCTCTTCCGCCATATCTGACCACCGTTTTCGTGCGCTACCGCCGCCGCTTGGAAACTCTCCGACGGAGTAGCAGTGTTAAACTCATAGTCATTAATAGGCATGTTGCGTGAGACTGCGTCCATAGCTCGTTGCAAGCTCTCTTTGCCTCTATCATCTAAACTTGTAGACATAACCATATTGTCCGAAGTTATTACTGAATTTTGCTGCAATGGTTGATAAAGAACCATCCTTCGATTAATATTTATTGCCCCTGCATGATTAGCATCTCCCATACAATCACTATTACCCCTATTATGACTTGACCCCTCCCCACGAATTTGAACTTGCTCCGAATTATAAGTAGGCCCCTTAATTGGCAGGTTATGCCTTATATTGTTCCACTAAAAGATATACAGTTGTTAAAACAAGACTTTTCTCTTATTCAAATATGACTTGCCTTTCATCGACCAGTAATAGGTCAATACTGTAAATTGGTGAAAGTGACATTTATATCCCTCCAATAAAACGCGTCAATATATTTTCGCATCCTTATTTTGACTCTGATGATTATAATTTAGGGTTAATTACAAAACATACCCTTGAGGTTTGACCTAATTACAAAAAAACCCAATTAACTTTCAAAATTACAAAAAGTACCCCTAAGGTTTTATTGTGTCTAATATTTGCCCCTTCATAAGGAAAAAATATTTCAAAATACCCCTCACATTTATAAAAATATTACAATTAGCCCCACAATTTTAACACTAAATCAAACCTCAGGGTACTTTTTGTAATTTTAAAAGTTAGCTGGTTTTTTTTGTAATAACCTCAAGGGTACTTTTTGTAATTATCCCTATAATTTATAACCATCAAGCTATAAAACAGCTTTATCCTCTGTTTGATTTTTCAGGCAAAAATGGAGGATAAGGTTGTAATGAAGCCACATGCTATAATGATAGCACTCCCTTACCAAGGCCATCTCAACCCATTTGTCCATCTAGCAATCAAGCTAGCTTCAAAGGGCTTTAAAATCACTTTTGTTCTTACCCAACATTTTCACCATCAAATATCAAAATCCCATAACAACACAATTACTACTAGTAGTAGTGAAGTCGATATCTTCTCCGAAGCTGGTAATTCTGGTCTTGACATTCGTTACACGACGATTTCTGATGGTTTTCCTCTGGAATTCGACAGAAATCTTAACCTCGACGAGTTCTGGGAGTCTTTGTTCAATGATTTCCCATCTCGTGTTGATGAATTTGTAGGCGAGATAATTGAGTCATCTGATGTATCTTTGTCTCCAATATTTTTGGTTACTGATACTGCTTATTCATGGACCGCAACAATTGCTAAGAAGTACAATATATTAAATGTCTCGTTTTGGACAGAGCCAGCCATGGTGTTTGCTATTTGTTATTATTCGGACCTTCTAAGACAAAATGGGCATTTTCCACCTACAGGTATGTGTCTTCAAGTTTCAACTTTGCCCATCTTCTTACAATCTCTTGGGATAAAATGGTCTTGCAAAAATATTAATTTGCAAAAGTAACCCATAATTTTGGAAAATATCTCAATTTCTGTCATTTGGCCCTCCGGAAATTGGAAACTTTGCTGGAAAAATCCACGTGTCCTCATTTTCAGTTAAACCTGCTATGGTCGAAATCAATTTCACTTATGTAGACATCGAAGCATGTAATTGAGACAAAAATTGAATAAATAAAAACTCGTTTGGAGATGTCCACATAAGAAAAATTAATAGCAGGTTTACTTGAACATGTGGATACATGAATTCTCCCCGCGACACGGAAATACTCAAATCAAGAGTTTCTTAAAAATCATGAGACTTTTTGCAAATCATGATTTATGCATTACTATTATTGCCAACCCCTGTAGTTTAGTCACACGACTAAAATTGCAACTTAGTCAAATTCTTGTTTTCAATATTAACTTTAAATTTTCATTTATCAGACAATCATGAGAGCACCGTAAATTACATCCCCGGAATAGAGTCGATGAGTACAAAGGACTTGATGTCATATTTCCAAGAATCAGATGACAAAACCATCGTCCACAAGATTATTTTCTTGGCATTTGAGAATGTTAAGAATGCAGATTTCATCTTACACAACATAGTGCAAGAACTAGAATCCCACACTCTATCAGCCCTGAACCAAAAACATCCAACATATGCAATAGGTCCCATTAATTTTTCCAAGAATTCTACAAAAATCAATATCTCCAAGAGCATGCTCTCCGAAATAGACTGCACCAAATGGCTCGATTCCAAGCCTCCCGGCTCGGTTTTATACGTCTCGTTTGGTAGCGTTGTTCAGACAAATAAGGAGGTAATCGAAGAAATAGCTCGAGGACTCCTCCTTAGTGAAGTAAACTTTATTTGGGCAATCCGACCGCAGATTGTGAGCTACACTGATGACGCGTGTTTTACCGGTCGGATTTGAGGATGATGTTAAGGATAGAGGGTTGATTGTTCCATGGTGCAATCAAATTGATGTGCTTTCGAATCAGGCAGTTGGAGGATTTTTGACGCACTGTGGCTGGAATTCGATACTGGAGAGCATATGGTGTGGTGTTCCGATGATTTGTTATCCGGTTACGTATGATCAACCTACTAATCGGAAATTAGTAGTCGATGATTGGAAGGTTGGGATTAATCTTTGTGATGGGGTGTCATTAAATAGAGAAGAAGTAGCACAAAAGATTAAGAAGTTGATGAGTGGAGAAACATCAGATGGCATCAAGACTCAGATGAAAAATATTCGGAACATAACGCATAATGCATTGGCTAAGGATGGATCGTCCGAGAGAAATTTTGATCAATTTATCAAGGATTTGATGGAAAAAATGCATGCCAGGAAAGATGATGTACAAGAAATACAGAGTATTGCTTGTGAGCCTTAAGATGTAAGAATGATATCTATATGTAGTATGTTTTTTAGAAGTTATTTTGTTCATTAAAGTGTAATATGTGTGGTTTATTGTGGCTAGAAGACCATATAAGTTATATAATGTTTTTAATTATCTATCTGCACCAAAAGATTATTGGTATATATTGATTCTTGGGGATCCTTAACTTGTTTTAGAATTAAGGGATTTATGTTCGGAGTCCAATAAGATTAATTGCAAAGAATAACAAGAAGACAGGGATAGCAAGCAAAGCCCCGTGAAACATATATTCTTTTTTTTTCTTTTGAATTTTGTAATATGGTGATTAATTAGTTAATATATACTATGTATCTGATTTTTGTTTTTCTCTTCTATTTTCAATAAAATGTTTATGTCAAAGAGGGTTTATTCTTAGGAAAAAAATGCAGAAGAAACAAACTGTATAAAAATCCGCTTAGAATGGCATGAACTAAAACGGTTCGATTATTGTGCTACTAATGTTTAGTTATCTAATTGATCAATTTTTATTTTTTTAACATGGTAAGCATAATAACATAATCTCAAACCAGAGTACCTTCAAATTCTCAAATTTTTTTCCCCCGGCTGCAATCGAACCTAATCGAGTTGGGTTTTTGAGAGTTTGAGCTTAACTTGTTTATTATCAAAATGAACTTGAGTTTGAATTAACAAGTATATTGATGACGCACGAACTTCTTCGAGTTTAATCGAGTCTAAACAAGCTTAGTAATATCAATTATAAATTAAGTTACTATTCAATTTATTACAAAATACAATATATATTTCTAAACTGCAAATATATATTTGTTAAAACTTATGATTTTATTCAAACAAATAAGTTTATTTTAATATTTTAATATTTATCATAAGTAAACTTCTAAAACTTAAAATTAAAATCAACTATTAGTTTAATTTTTACAAACTTATTAACGAGTTTGCTCACGAGAGAACGAGCCGAATATTTCTAAATTTAAGTTTGGTCCATTATTTTAACAAGTCTCATAACTAATTCAAATGAGTTTTTATCGAGTCGAGCTCCGAATAGCTCACGAACGGCTCGCTTCATTTGCAGCCCAAACAATACCGACATAGTTTAACATAATTTATTAAAGAAGAAAGAATGAAAAATTAAAAATTAATAATGGGCATACTATCAAATAGGATATAGTTTCCCACCTCTAATCAAAGAAGGAAAAAAAAAGAACAAGGAAATAAAATGGATTGTGGAAGTAAAATAAATAAAAGGAAACTAAGAATTTGAATTAAAAAATTAAAATCTACTTATTGGAAATCTACTAAGAATTAATTAGTTGTCCAGTAAATAAGGTATGCATCAGTCAAAAAGGCATTAAAATTTCACAAAAACACAAATAAGAGTTTATATTGACCTTTTCTTTCCTAACAAGAAACAGAGCCCCTCTTCCCTATATATTTGATATTTCTCACCCAACAATTCCCAGATCTCTCTCATACACATTGTTCGCTTCATTCATCAACAAATCGCAAAACCCTTAAACCAAAACTATTTCCCTTAATTTGAAACCATGAGTAATCAACCAGAATCCTCCGAATCGTAAGTGTTTCTTCGCAGAGCTCCGTCAGTTTTCAATTTATAATAATATATGTACACGCATAACCATCCATCTTGAATATCGTTGTTTTCTTCTTTTTCATTGGGTTTTGTTGATTTGTTTTGGGTTTTGTTTTGTTATGTGTAGCAAGGGTACGAAGAGGGATTTTAGCACCGCGATTCTGGAGAGGAAAAAGGCTCCGAATCGGCTAGTAGTGGATGAAGCTACCAATGATGATAATTCTGTGGTATCTCTTCACCCCGATACTATGGAAAAGCTTCAGCTTTTTCGCGGCGACACCATCTTAATCAAGGTTTATATATGATTATATTCCCCCTCTTTTTTCACGATTTGTGTTGAATTGATTGGTGTGTTTTGTTCATTTTATTGTATTTAATTAATTGAATGTTTAATTTTAGAGTTGGGTGATCGGGGACTAAATTCTGGGGCTTCAGGATTTATGGGGTTTACAATTTGGATTCAAGATTCAAGAAAACTATTATATAAAACAAGATTACTTCGATTTTTGTTATTTGATTAATAACACAATTGTGTTAATTATATTGGTTTCTTTTTCTTTTTAACATTGATTGCAAGTGAAGAGTTTGTACAAGAATAACATATTTAGATTGGTACAGCCATAGTAATGCTAATATGTAATAATTTGAACTTTTCTTTATAATTGAATGTTAATTTAAAGATGCAACATGTAACATAAGCTCAGGAACTGATAATTGGACATTTTTCTTTTTCTTTTTTTTTTTAAAGGAAGCTTTTAATTGAAGCAGAGATCAGTGTAACACGTTGTTTATTAACCATGATTTTTTCAAACCTTTGCATGCAACAGTGTTGGATAGGAGTATCTTGTAAGTTTGAATTCAATATATTTTTGGAGATACTTTGAATTTGTAGTTAAGTGCTTGTATGCTAGAGAAATTAAGTTGTATCTGGATTTTGATTTGCACTAACCTTTTCATATGCTAGAGAACATGGTTTCTACAATTTTAGTGATTGTTTTTTCTCCTGTGTGATCGTGTGTACTTTTGGAGAGGCCATGGGTTGAATGGTACTTTATGTCTCAGTGTATGAATAATTTTTTTTATCAATTACTGCATTTTTCAAACGCGAGGACCTGGTGCTATATATTAGAGTTTTTTGAAATTTCATATGTTCGATATAAACTTTGGTTATTGTTATACTGGTTACAGGGTAAGAAAAGAAAGGACACAGTATGCATTGCCCTTGCTGATGATACTTGTGATGAACCAAAGATTCGAATGAACAAGGTTGTCAGAAACAACCTCAGGGTTAGGCTCGGAGATGTGGTTTCTGTGCATCAATGTGCTGATGTGAAGTATGGGAAGCGTGTCCACATTCTTCCTGTGGATGACACAATTGAAGGGGTTACTGGAAATCTCTTTGATGTTTACCTGAAGCGTAAGTCCTAGATACATTTAAACATGTCTGACTTCTTATTCCGCTTCACTCAGATTAATATTTCCGAGAGATTCATCATTACCAAAGTACTATATCCTATTTTATGCTTGTCATTTTTCTGGTTCAATCATATTTCATGTGGTCCTAATTGACTGATAGTAGAGTAATTATGTTCTTCTGTTAGAGATTTAGAGTGATTTTGTTTAGTTCATATATAGGCACTACACTCTGTATCTTTTCGATTTCCTTATTCTGTTTTATCACGGGAACTTTTCTGGACTTGATAAAATCCCCCTTGAGCACAGTAATTTAACTTGGAAAAAAGAAAATATTTGGCATGATTGATTTAAAAAAACACTGCACCATTTTGTTTTTCTTTATTGCACTAGTAGTAGGTACAAAATGGATGGTTTGTCATAATGGCCTTTGCCCTTTATTATTTTGGATTCTAAATTTATTCCTTGCTATTCTGTCAGCATATTTCCTTGAGGCATACCGGCCTGTAAGGAAAGGTGACATGTTTCTTGTTAGGGGAGGAATGAGAAGCGTTGAGTTCAAGGTTATCGAGACTGATCCCGGTGAGTACTGTGTAGTTGCCCCTGATACCGAGATTTTCTGTGAAGGGGAGCCTGTTAAAAGGGAGGATGAGGATCGGTTGGATGAGGTAGGCTATGATGATGTTGGTGGTGTTCGCAGACAGATGGCTCAGATTCGTGAGTTAGTAGAGCTGCCACTTAGGCATCCACAGCTTTTCAAATCAATCGGTGTCAAGCCTCCAAAAGGAATACTACTTTACGGGCCTCCAGGATCTGGAAAGACCTTAATTGCCCGAGCTGTGGCCAACGAAACTGGTGCTTTCTTCTTCTGTATTAACGGGCCAGAAATTATGTCAAAATTGGCCGGAGAAAGTGAAAGCAATCTGAGGAAGGCATTTGAAGAAGCTGAGAAGAATGCACCGTCCATCATATTCATTGACGAAATTGATTCGATTGCTCCCAAGAGAGAGAAAACCAACGGGGAAGTTGAGAGGAGAATTGTTTCCCAACTCTTGACATTGATGGATGGACTTAAAGCCCGCGCACATATTATTGTAATTGGCGCTACAAATCGTCCCAATAGCATCGACCCTGCCCTGAGAAGGTTTGGTAGATTTGACAGGGAAATAGACATTGGTGTTCCTGATGAGGTTGGGCGTCTTGAGGTTCTTCGTATCCACACGAAGAACATGAAGCTTGCTGAAGATGTAAGCTAGAAATATCACCAGGCTTAATCCCATCTCTTTTTATAGATTAGGGATAATTACAAAAAAAAAAAAAAAAAAAACCTTGAGGTTTGGGCTAATTACAAAAAAACTCCAGAGGGTTTTGAAAATTACATAAACCCCCTTGAGGTTTGATTCCGTCTTACGTTTTACCCCCTCATAAGCAAAAAATATTTCAAAAACCCCCTCATATTTATAGAAATATTACAGTTACTCCCTTAAATTTAAATCATAATCAAACCTCAGGACCTTTTTTAATATTGAAACATCTCTGGATTTTTTTGTGATTAGCCCAAACCTCAAGGTTTTTTTTTAATTATCCCTATAGATTATTTTGTAATGCCAATATAAATTTGGGATGATTTTGTAGGTTGATTTGGAAAGAATTGCTAAGGACACACACGGCTACGTTGGTGCCGACTTAGCTGCTCTGTGCACTGAGGCTGCCCTTCAATGCATCAGGGAGAAGATGGATGTGATCGACTTGGAAGATGATTCCATTGATGCAGAGATACTGAACTCCATGGCTGTCACCAATGAACACTTCCAGACAGCTCTTGGGACAAGCAATCCCTCTGCCCTGCGTGAAACCGTAAGTTTCCATATTGTATATCTCATTGTTTTCTGATTTTTCTTTCATTCTGATTAATATACGATAATATGCATTGTTGATAGGTTGTTGAAGTGCCCAATGTTAGCTGGGAAGATATCGGAGGCCTTGAGAATGTCAAGCGTGAACTCCAAGAGGTAATATACTTTTGTTTCTTTTTTTTGGCTTTAGGTCTGAATCTTCTCTTTGAACTTATGTTTTTATTGTATTGGTTGTCAATATAGACTGTTCAATATCCAGTGGAGCATCCCGAGAAGTTTGAAAAGTTTGGCATGTCACCTTCCAAGGGAGTTCTTTTCTACGGTCCGCCTGGATGTGGAAAGACTTTACTGGCCAAGGCTATTGCAAATGAATGTCAGGCAAACTTTATCAGTGTCAAGGGTCCTGAATTGTTAACTATGTGGTTTGGAGAGAGTGAGGCCAATGTTCGGGAAATTTTTGACAAGGCTCGCCAATCTGCTCCTTGTGTCCTATTTTTCGATGAATTGGACTCAATTGCAACTCAGGTTTGTTTTACAAGTCTGGATATGTATTTCTAGATGCCATATGAAGGGATAATTACAAAAACTACCCTGTGGTTTGGGGTGATTACAAAAAAACCCAGAGAAGCTTCAAAATTATAAAAAATCCCGTGAGGTTTGATTCCGTCTTACATTTCCCCCTTCAAAAGGAAAAGAATATTAAAAAAAAACCCTTACATTTATAGAAATATTACAGTTAAACCCTTAAAATTAAGGCAGAATCAAACCTCAGGTTATTTTTTTGTAATTTTGAAACTTTGGGTTTTTTGTAATTACCCCAAACATCAGGGGTTGTTTTTGTAATTACCCCCCATTCTTAACTCTTTTTGCTACCTTGCATTACATTGACTATTTAATTCTTGCAGAGAGGAAGCAGTCAAGGAGATGCTGGTGGTGCTGCTGACCGGGTATTGAATCAGCTTCTGACCGAAATGGATGGCATGAATGCTAAGAAAACTGTTTTCATTATCGGTGCTACAAACAGGCCTGATATAATTGATCCCGCGCTTCTCCGTCCTGGTCGTCTTGATCAATTGATTTACATCCCTCTCCCTGACGAGGACTCACGCCACCAGATCTTCAAGGCGTGCCTGAGAAAGTCGCCTCTTGCCAAAGATATCGACCTTAGAGCCCTTGCTAAATACACTCAAGGTTTCAGCGGTGCTGACATTACGGAAATATGCCAGCGTGCATGCAAATATGCAATCAGAGAGAACATTGAAAAAGTAAGTTTTATATATTTAAGGGATATTCCCAAAAAAACAAAAAAACCTTGAGGTTAGGGTTAATTACAAAAAAAATCCAGAGATGTTTCAAAATTACAAAAAAGCCCCTTTAGATTTGATTATGTCCTAAATTTAAGGGGGGAGCCCTAATCTTTTATAAATATCAGGGTTTTTCTTAATGTTTTTGCTTATAAAAGGAGAAAATGCTTCCTTTTTTTTGCAAACCTCGAGGGTTTTTTTGCAATTATAAAAAACTATTGGGTTTTTTTCCTGTAATTAGCTCGAACCTCAAAGGGGGTTTGTAATTATCCCTATAGTTAAGAGTTAATTACAGAAAATACCCGTTTAGTATAATTACGGATAAACTCAGATATCTTTCAAAGTTACAAATATCCCATTGACATTTATTTCTATCTTATGATTAACAAATTGCACCCTCGAGTCAGGGGTTTTGTTAAGCAAATACAAATCTCAAGGGGTGTTTTGTAATATCTTAAGGGGGTATTTGTAATTTCGAAAGATAATTGGAGTATTTTGTAATTAGACTGAACCTCAGGGGTAGTTTTAGTAATTTACCTAATCTTGATGCGATTAGTTATTGCTTCTAAGACATTGTATACTTAGCACAAGCAAAATGCTAAAAATTGAGTTTTGTCCTTTTCAGGATATTGAGAGGGAGAGGAGAAGAAGAGATAACCCAGAGGCCATGGAGGAAGACGTTGAAGACGAGGTGGCTGAAATCAAGGCTGCTCACTTTGAGGAATCAATGAAGTACGCTCGGAGGAGTGTCAGCGATGCTGACATTCGCAAGTACCAGGCATTTGCTCAGACGTTGCAGCAATCGAGAGGATTTGGTTCCGAATTCCGTTTTACTGAGAATAGCAGCGGTGCTACAACTGCAACCGATCCTTTTGCGGCTCCTGCTGGCGCAGCCGACGATGATGACCTGTATAGTTAGGTTGTCACTTGACCTGTGTATGTTATTGCTGCGTCCTAGGTTTATTTCGTGCCGTTGCACCGTAAAAGATGGCAAAAAATGATTTACTGAAATTACCTGTATGTTAATTTCTGGTAAACTTAAAGGTCTTAGAAATGATTATGATGAAATATTTGGATACTTTATTTTTTATTTTTTTGTTGACTTGTTGATGCCTTCTACCTTTCATTTTTTGACTTGTTGGGGCTCTCTACCTTTCATTTTTATTGCATCCTTGTTGAAATTCAAAAGGAAAAAAAACAGGACTATTATTAGTATTATTATTCGATTGTTTACTGTGCCCCCGTTCCAGTAATATTGCAGCAGAAATCTGAAGCCTTGTTTCTAAGAGATTATTCAAAAATTTGTTAGATCGATATTATTTTGGGAAAATGTTCATTTGAGTACAGCTAGAACTTGGTTTTAAAGTTATAAATTGTTTTTACCCGAATTCAACTAATGAAACTTTCTTTACTTTTTTTTTTCTTCCTTTTCTGACTGCTGACATTTTCTTTACTTTTCGCATTTCTCGTGGTTTATATAGATCAGTTTCTGAGAGGGAGTCATTTTTTTCCCGATAATTAGTCATGTGAGAATATAAAACCTCGTTATCAGAAAATAAATATTGAGAATTGGTTTTTGATAATCCAAAACGGAAATGACTTTGTGTGATGATATTTGTGTTGGTGGTGGAAACTGAACTAAAGCTCGTGCACGCACCAACCACTGGAATTGGCAGTTTCTGTCAGTCTATGCCCTAATTTCGTGGCCTACTAAGAACCTTGTCTCTCTTTGATATTGAAAGACCAGTATTGTCGTATAAGGGCACCCACAATAGTGGGTATATTTGTCCCAAATATTTGTGGTCTTATTGATCCATATCATCAATCAAATATCTCACTTTTCTAATATCCTAAATCCCACAATCAAATATTCCACCAACCACATATTTATGAGCCCCGCTGTTACTTTTTTTAATTTTTATTTACACATTTTTACAATCATCTTTTAATTTAATATTTTTAATTTATATTAAATTTATTTACATATTTTGACAAATATCTAGTACAATTATTTAATACTGATTTTTTTAATAAATTTAAAAGGAAATAGTACAACATAGATAAATGCCATATATTACAACTATAGAAATTACAAACGTTAAGTGAAAAAAACACATCAACTAATCTTTTCAAAATGGCAAAAATCATTTTAATAATTTTTAAAACACAATGGCTGAACTATTTTCAAAATAAAATACATTTTAATAAAAAAAGCCAAAGATAACAAACGGATGTACTCTTTTAAAAAAGCCAAAATACATTTAAACTATTAAAAAAAAAGGAATGAACATCTTGCACCAGGTGGCCCCACCCTCTTTTCCTCACCCAAGCGAGCGTGCGTTGAACACGCTGGAAGTAATGCAGTGTGCTTTACACGCTTTTCTCTTGCAACTTTTTTTTGTTTTCTTATGATTCTCTAATGTCCGGTGCTTAGTTTATGCCCGGCATTTACACATCAGCAGTATATTTCTTCTCACAATGGTGTTGGGACATTTTGTGGGGACATTTGGAGAAATATCCCTTCCAAATGTCCTTCATTGTAGATGCTCTAATGATGAGAAGAGTGCTTTAAAACAGGTTCGTTATGACACGGATGGGATCTTGTGTTCCAAAACGATATTTTATCTCTTATTCAACTGCATGTATGATTGATACGTGAATACATACAATTTATGTTTGAAAATAATGTCAATATTTATGCAGTCAATAATCATCCGTATTTTATAATAGGAGATAAATTACTATTTTTGAATAAAATATTTCATTCGGTTAAAACATGCATGTGCATGAGATGGTACGTCTGGGTCTAGTAGATACTACTCCTGGTGGAATACACCAGGCGGTAGTATTTATGTAGATTTGCATATAATACATGTCTACTATGTGTGATTGTGTGTGAGTTTGTTATATTCACATGGAGTATTCCTCCAGGTGTAGCACGGATAAAACTGTTTGTGATTACCCTATTTTGCATTTCAATAGACATTTTTCCTTAATTACTTTGAATAATAATTTCCAAAACTAATGACATATTACGGCCTGTCTCACTTATTTGCAATTTAAAGTAGGGATTTTTTTAATTTTTTTTTTTTTTGAGGGAAGGGTTTAGGGTTGTTAATGAATAATATTTTTTGTACGAAGAAATTTGACCTTATATATTCTGCCAACTTACCTGTCAGTTTCTAGAGAATGCCAGAATGATTTTAAAAGGGCCTTTTCCAAACTCTTCCCAGGCCTTGCAAACTATTTATGCAAGCTGAACTCCACATTAGGTTTGGGTCCACTCAACATGTTGATTAGTTAATGGGCCATCATTGTGTTGCCCATGGGCCATAGTAATAGGCCTCACTAGGCCATGATCGATTATGTTGTGGAATAAGTCTACCTAGAATGTGAAAATTGATAAAACGACGAAAAAAAGGTCAATTTAACTATTATAAGTGTAATATTTTGATGTGAAGTTATCTTTATACTTGGGAGAGGCAGATGAGGACCCAAATGGCATTTGAATGATCATATAGATGCTACTTCTGGAAGAATACATCAGATATATCTAGCGTAGATTTACTAGTAAATCTACGATTATTATCCACCTAAATTACTCCTCCATGAATAAACCAAATATGGATTTTGGTTCAAAGCCTGGTGGGAATTGTAGGTATATAATGTTTATGGTAGTATTTTTTGAATTTATATTCTAATGTTATTGTATAATTGTCGATAAATGTATATAAATATTAAATTTTGAGGGCACTGTTTGTGAAGCTCGCCTCAGAATGTATTTCATATTTTGAAGATGGTAAGGTTGCGATTGCTTATGAGATTTTTTGTTTTTGTTTCGCTAGCGAATTTTTTTTACATCAAAATGTGAGTTTGCGATTGGATATGAAAGATATTTCATTTTCGTTTAGCTGGATAATTTTTTTTGACCAAACAAACGATAATGTTCAGAAAATATACTATTCTCTCACTTTCACTTTTTCTTATATTTTCTCTTACCTATCGCATCTACACATTTTTTCACAAAAACTAATCATTATTACACATTACTCCCACAAATTTCACTATTCACACTCACTCACACATTTCTAACTATCAATCATATTCAGTCATTATTTTACTATTTTTAAATCAAATCAACTTTCATTGTTACTTTTTCTATCTCACATCCAATCACACTCTCAAAATTCATCATTTTTCTTCTAATTTTTTTTACCATTATTCTCTAGCAAAATAAAAAATTTCAAAATAAAAGTATATCCAATCGCGCCATGAATGTTTATGAAATTTTTTAGAAATTTCATTATTCATCCACTATCACTTTTTTCTCCTATCAATCATTTCAACTCATTTTTCAAAAAACACATCAAATCACCAATCATTTTTACTCATTTCCCACAAACTCTACTATTCACCAACTCACATATTCTTAACTACCAATCATATTCAATTATTATTTTACTATTTTTACATCAAATCAACTTTAATCATTACATTTTCATATCATATACAATCACACTATCAAAAATCATTATTTTTCTTTCAAAAAAAATTTCATCAATATTCTCTATCAGAAAGAAAATTTCCAAAATGAAAACATATTCAATCGCACCCTAAGGTATTCAACTCAGTATCATCATTTGCCTGCCATAAATATCTTCTCCCAATTGCAAATTTCCTAGTACTTTTGCTACCTCAGAACTTAACATGGTGACAAAACCTTTTATCAGAATTTGGAGCCTCCGTTTGTTCCAACTCAATATGTATACGATAATAATTGTCCAACATTTCGACATGACAGCTTTTGTTAATTAGATGTACATTTATATTTCATACTTTGGTTTTTATTGTTCGAATAAATAAATAAATAAAAAGTAGTTCTTTGTATGTTGACGCTACATTATGGTGCAGACCCAATAATGAAATTGCAAAACATAAATAATTGAACTGTCCGAATTTGAAAAGAACTTTGCCAAAAATCATGATTTATCAATACGTCGTCCTAAGATTAAACCTGATATATTGAGAGGGGCCCTATTTTAATTGAAAGCCACACAGAGATTGTGGTACACCAAGGAACCCAACTTGGCAACGCAACATGCATTAAGACTTTGCATATTTTGGGAATTCATCACATGCATCCTTTAACTGGAAACAGAGCATATATATTATTCACTATGGACATGAAATGAAAGGACCTTCAAAAGTGGATTTTTTTTTTAATTTTCAAAAACATCATCATCTTATTCGAAATATTAATATAACTGTTAGTATTGTGACTAAAATTGTAAAGATGCTTAATCCTTTTTCTTTGTCTCAATTTTATGGACACTTTTGGAGGGCATTGGTTTTGTTATGTAATCATGTTTTAGGACATTCAAGCTTAAAATGGAGAGTATAATATTGATTAATAACTAGGGCTAGTAGCGTAGCTGAGGACCCGGTGCGGTTGGCGAACCACACCGGATTTCGGAATTGTCATATTAAATTTGGATTGGACGAACTTGGAATCTTTCCAAATTTGGATTGACCACACCGAAAATTCACTTATAAAAAAATTTGAGTTAAAAATTAAAAGATCACAAGAATTGCGAATCGCCTGTCCCAATTAAGGCATTGAATGGACGAATGATTGGCTAATTTGTTACGTAGAGATATATACACTTAAAACATATATAATATACAGATTTTTGGGTAAGTCACTCCTCCAAAAAGTTGATTCAAGATAAGCCGAAATATGATATTATGAAAATTGTCAAATAATTGCTAAAGGTACTATCTTCAAATTTACCTTTTATTTTATTTTCTATTTTAATAATGGCTATGCTCATGATTAGGGCAACCACAGCATTATGATCATTGTTAAAATGCAGTTGCTATTCTATTCTTTTCGGCTATGTCCAATCAAGATGTCATTCCATAAGAAATATCAAATATTCATAATTAATCATCGATCAATGATTGGTTAATCATTAATAACTGTAAACTAACGAACTTATAAATAAATAAATAATGTGTCATTTTTGGTGGAATTTAAATTCAGAATCTCAAAGTCTTGGGGCCTTAGCATCCAAATTTATTCATGGATTGAATATCTTAAAACTTGATTTTTTTTTATAATTAATAGTCAAAACTATATCTTTGGAAGAAGCAAACAAGTATAACCCAAGCAACAAACTTGGATATCAGGATATGACGGTTAACTATTGCTAACAAGGGAAGTCTAGTTTGTGATTCGGATGTAGCCAATGTGATCAAAAGGTACGTAATAACCGAGCAGATCCAAGTTCGAATTTTATCCCCTTAGTCTCCCAGAATACCCAGTTTCCCCTTTCCTCCTTAAAAAAGGAAAAAAGAATCAAGGGAATTCTAGCATATAAGATGAATTAATGTATTTCCTAATTTCCGTCCATTAAAATAAGGTTGATATAGTATTTCCTTTCCTTAGTGAAAAAAGGAAATGTCGACTCTTGAGAGGTAATGTTAAAAAGTCTTTGAATCTTTAGTAGAGGTCAGAATCGGGATAACACCTGAACAGACGGGACTAATCGGGATTAGACAGATTAGGCGGGACTTGGACTGGGGATAGATGAGACCTAATCAAAAAAATAATTTAGACGGGTAAAAAAGATCTAATTCCAATACGAAAACTAAATAAAGATAGACTGAAATTTTTAGAACAATATTCGAAAGTCCAACATGGGATGCCATAAAGATGAAGGGGACGTAGAGGTCACCCAGGCGCCCACCCCACCACAAGTCAGAGTCCATTGGGTGGGCGGTTTTAAAGAGTTTGGCAATAATATATAACCAACAACCCTTTTTCGATTTTTCAAATGGATGAGACACCACTTTTCACTAATATATACCACTCTATTTTTTTCAGACTTGTCAGAATTGCACGTGTTACCCTTTTACCTCTCTTCCTCCAACCCTTTTACTATTTCTCTCTCTTTTTTTCTTTTTCTAATTCAGCTTCGAGACTTACGTCTGACTATATCTCATGACAGTAGCTCCGGCCCCTTATCATTATCACCAAAGTAAACCGCGGTATGTGCATGCACTGACTAGTATTATGGTAGGGTCTACTGACGTACAACCAAATCCTCCCAAGTAAGTCTACCCCCCAAATTTAATAATAGTTGATATCTCCCCGAATCGAACTCACGTAAATATTATTCAGTATAAGTTATCACCAAATATTTATCAGCTCGCACGAATATTCCCCAGAAAGCAATTTAATGGGATAGGAATTTGGACCCCTGATCTCCACAATACAAGAGACTTTAAGTATCGTGTGGTGGATAGGTGTGTTAAGCCCATGGTTTACTATTTCTCATCTTTCACAGTAGCTGGCATGCTCAAAAGTCCACCATGCTGTAATGGAACATTTGATCCTCACTCATAAAAGCTGTAATGAATTTAATTTTTCACATCCTAGGTAAAATATAGAGAGCCCACAAATCTTCATGCGTGTGCTACTTTAATTCCCACTTCATAAAATCCTTTCCTTTGTTAAACTTTTTACCCTGCACGCCTCCATATTTTTCACCTGACCACCTCAATTCATTCAATTAGGAAGCTGACAACGTAAAAAGACACAAAAAGGACAAGCTGAAATAATATATATTTGGAAACAGTTATTAATATCTCTTTTTGTGAATTACACAAAAAAAAAAAAAAAAATCTCTTTTGTGGATGGTAATGGCTGGAGAAAAAATGAGATAGGAAAATTGGGAAATAATTAAAGAATTGGACACCTAAGAATGGAATGTGTGTGTCCATGCCACCCACTTGGGTGCCACCCAAGTGGGTGGATCCACTTGAATCCACACACACCCACGTGTGGTGTGTGTGTGTGTGAAATCGAGGGTGGATCCACCTTAGGTTGCCACCCAGTGGCATGGGACAAGACCGAATGGAATAGCAACTACTGCAGGGGGATTCGTAATCGTACTGCCACAAACGCACGCTTTTTTCGAAAGGATTCTCGATGTCTGCTACCTGTTTCTTTTTTCTCATTCGTGCACCACACACACACTGACACACACACACACATGGACACTTGTTTAAAGAAATTAGTGTTCGTATATTTGCATTTTGAGTGTAAGATTAATTAATTGCGTTATGATCATTACATATTTATAGGTTATTGATGCCACACGATTGTGGAAATTATGATTCGTTTGGTTTTTTTGTTTTCTAGAGGCACTTAAATTAAGAATTGATATCATTTAAATAAATGTGCTTATTGTTATATATATATATATATATATATATATATCGCGCAAACCCACAACTATTATCTTTTGATCAGTGCGAACTCTGTGAACCATTTTCTGCCACTACTATTTGGGTCACTAAGTAAATCATCGGGCATCATAAAGTGACGCAATATCTTGCCACTATAATTTGCGTCACTGATTAAATCCTCTGGCTTCAAGCCATAGTATGCAAACCACATCAAACAGGTAAATTGCACGAGCCAAGCCCTATGCCACATGTTTGACCAAATGGTGTAGATACTGAGATTCGAATTGAGTCATTTGGCCTCAAAAAATCACCCAATAAACACCCAATGGGCAGAGCTACTCCACTCCCTTTTGTTTCCAATAGCTTATATATCATTAAAAAAAAATAAGCTAGATCGACTCTTTCCATTTTCATGTACCGGTTCACCCCATACTGATTATGTCATTGCCTACACCACCAGTCACATCCCATAAGGGCTGGTAATTGATTTTCTTAGTACGATGAAAGTTGCTAATTGATTTTCTTAGTGTACGATGAAAGTTTGTTTTGCATACATTGCATTGGGATTTCAGGCTGGTGAACTTAATGAACTTTGAAAGGGACTCGAGTTGAGATGATGTCTTTCACTTTATGGTCTGGCTGATTTAATTTGCAATATTGTATGCATAATTTAACCCGTTTTAGATAATAAAAATAAATAATATAGTGTGGTTGTTGCTTATTCGATCAACATGCATCATTTAATTATAAGTTATATATATGCTGATTAACCCAACTCAAAAATGATAATGTATAGATGGTTTTTGGTTAAGTTTATAAAAAAAGATGTTAAATAGTTTTCATTTTTGAGACATCATATAGTACTTAAAAAAAATTATAAGCTTACCAAACAAGCTCCTAGTTACACTCCAATCCCCCATAACAAACTGTATACTTTATGTTGTCGTACATCATTTTCACTCCCTAAGCACATTAGGTTTTTATTTTCTTTTAAGATTTCCACAAATGTATATGTTGGGGCAAAAACGATATTTGATAATTAAATATATAATTCGATTTACATATTAATTTAATATTAATTGTCTAATGGATTATTAATAGAAATAATCAAGCTTAAAGGAGTTTGGAATTAGACTATAGGCCGATTTCTCCCATCCAGTTCACTACTCAGGTGTAAAAAAAGTTTCTCCTCTTCATTTATAAGTAATCTAACTTATATTTATTATTGTACACACGATATTAAATAGTATATTAAACATACTATATTAAAGTAAAAAAAGATCCAAAGTCATCACATGATTGAGTCCAAGATTTAGAACCTTTTTCAGTCAATGTACCTAATTAAAGTCATATCGGAGAGATGAGAATCTTTGGTAATTATTATATGGACTTGCTCTATAAGCTCTTTAAGGCATATAAACTCTTTTTAAAGCATCTTATCAAATGATATGATGTGCTTAATATCGTATCTTTGACCTATGTCCCCCTCCTGAATGACTACGAGTCATTTAATTTCTGCACCTCAAAAAATATTTAAAAAAAAAAACAACTGAGATTTTAATAAAGGAATTTGGTTAGCAACATGGATTTTCTATATGTAGATAATTACTCCATCTCCGTCCCATTAAGATATGCTAGAAGGATAAATTACACAAATTAAAAAAATATAGTAAATGTAATTGAGATTATATTTTTTTTTTATTCTTCCATCAAATGTGCCAAATTATATTGAAAAAAAATGGAATTTGTTGGAATTTGTTTTTCCAAATAAGTTGGGAGTACTTGGGGAGATGGGATAAATTTAAAAAAAACTGAAAGATACCGTGTTTGAATCACAATCAAGGGCGAAGCCAGCCCGACTGGTTACCCCTAGCCCAATTTTTTCCCCTTAACTCAACTATTTTTTTCTCTTAAAAAAACACATAAATTTTGTTTTTCATTTTTTTCCATGAAAAAACGAGACAAAAAAAATTTGGGGTGCGCGGGGGGCCGGGGAGGCGCTTCCCTAGCTACGCCCCTGACCCTAATCAACACCCTTACAAAGGATGGCAGTACCACTTGAGCTACAAACTCATGATTATGAAAAAAATGAAATTTGTTAAAAATAAAGTGAATTAAATAGGGGCATTTTACTCTATTGTAGTGCATGTAATTAGTATTCTCAATAAGAAAATAAATCTATAATCTGAGACTGACACAAAAAAAAGGGAAGATGATCTATTTTAGTGGGACAGAGGGAGTATTTACCGGTGAAAACCATGAGGAAAGCAAGAGATATCTCTTATATAACCCCAAATAAGAATCAGAAAATCAATATCCAAATCACATGTCTGAAATTTATAGAAAGACCAGGGCAACAAAAACAGATAGATCATAATTCATAAATGCCAGCTGGCACATAACTATTAAAAGAAAGATTAGTTAATTTAATATGAAACTATATATATCAGCTCATGAGCTAAGTAATTAAACATGAAGTAATTAAACTGTATACAAATATATTACTATACGTACTCTTTACAAATAGTCAATCTTTTTGCAGAAAAACAAAACACAAAAGCCTGATCTTTAATTCAAGGCTCATTTCTCTCGTTCCAGCAAAGAAGCATCGCAATACACCGTCGTAGAATATAAAATTTGGCCCGTTGTTTCTTCGCCAAGTGACTGCATTTCTCACTAATAGATCTGCACGACGTCGTACTCACTCTCTGATGGTGATCATATTCAATTCTCTTATCACTTTCAGCCATGAAGTACCTTTTTTTTACATATATATTTCTCGGAATTAGAGAAGGAAAAATTTGTAGCTAGAGTATATAATTAATAAACAATAATGGAGGGTGGAGATGGGAGTGATTGATGGATATACATTTATTTATATTAAATTGGGGGATCGGAAGAGTTATTTGGGTTTTATTTAAAGGGGTGACTGGAAATGGGAAATCTAGGACAAGTACGAACTTAACGATCACAATCGATGAGCTATAATTGAGAGGGATATGCCATGGAAATAGTGAAAAGTGGGCTACTCTATTTTCTTTTTTTTTTTAATTATGGTTAAAATTTAGAGCTATGGGTTACATGGGGTGGTTTTGTCCCCCTCATATATGCGCTTTGGATAATTGTAACTATCATACTCCGTACATCCCAGGTCCCACTTGCAATGAAATATACAATATATATCTTGCACACGCTAGTAGTGAATATTGACTTCCTTTTTTTTTGTTTATTTATTAAGGGCTTAGTTGCAATTTTGATCTGTTAAGTATAAGGGGTGGAATATATAATCCTGCAAGTATTATATGTAACAATTTTGGTCCGGTAAGTATAAAAGAATGATATTAATAGTTGGTCCGATAAGTATCATATGTAGCAACATGGACGTAGCCAGGATTTCCGGCCAGTGCGGTCAGAAATTTTTTCATTTTGGCAGGATGAATGTCGGACTAATATTTGAAAAAAAATAGAAAACTGAGGCAAATATGAAGGTGGTACCTTACAACAATTCTTTGCGGGTTTTCATAATCTCCAATTATGGTTTCTATAGAATGAACTTTTTGGATAAGTAACTTATTATCCAAAAACATATTTTAAATTAACCACCAAACAACTATTATTATTATGGAATAGACTTATATACAAAAAATCATTCGAAAATGCTTCCAAAAAACTGTTCATTATCAAGTTCGGAACATATATCTATGTACATAACAACAAGACAATCATTTATCCATTAATATACCTTAAGTGAACCAAGTAATTCTTAATATTTTGAGCCAAGAGAATAAGGTTTATTGACTTTTTAAATTTAACTCAATTTTTTTTATGTGAACAAAACCTTCGGTTGAATTTTCAATGCGGTCCAACTTAAATTTAATAGGGTCACTCCGATATCGAGTGCGGTCAGCCGACCACACTCGTCCTAAGGTAGCTTCGCCCATGTGTAGCAATTTTGGTTCTTAGAGTTTTGATTTTTGCAGAATTTGGTCACATAAGTTCTAATTTTGTGCAATTTTGGCCCCGAAAGAGTGGAATTTGAAGTACCCATTCGGGATCAAAATTGCACAAAATTATAACTAATGGGACCAAAATTGCACGTAAATTGAAATTTACATGACTGAAATTACTACATAAAATACTTAATAACCAAATATTTCAGCCCTTCAGATTTATAGGACCAAAATTGCTATGTATGATTACTTATATGACCGAATATGTCACCTTCTGAGACTTACGAGACTAAAATTACAATTAAGCCTTGACAAGCTAGGGAGATGGCGATAATCGAAAGCGAATTTAAAATCATTAATTTTATAACAATAATTACTAATATCCATAGTAGGAACAATTTAGAAAGAACATAACTAGCTAGGATGAAAAGCGGAGCATGCCGACGACGCCAAATTAAAATCGTGTGTCGAAGTGTTATACGCGTATGCGATGTACTTTGTGTGGAGGTGTGAATCAGACAGCCCTCATGAGTCATGAGTCACGATTTACAGAAATCATATCTCATAACATTGACAGTGTTTACGTGGAGAATTTGATCATTTCATCTGGAGTTTTTAATATTGACAATATTGTTCTTTTGAGTTTTGAGTGCATTCGGAGACGATATTCGTGGATAGAAGGGTATTTTGGCATTTGCTCCATAACATTGTTAAATGATTAAATAAAAGAAGAGGTGATTTCGAGACCGTCTCATAGGCTTAAAGTTCAGAAGACGGATCTTACAAAGCGTAAAAATGATGAGTGCAGGTTTATCTTTTATTTGATATTACAAAAACTTTAGTAGAGATGGCAACGGGGCGGGTTTGGAACGTGTTTGGCTAAAACTTGGGATCCGCCACGCTTAGGAAAATCAGGCCCCGCCCCGCGCTGGACCTGGGACCCGATGGGTCTAATCCGCCAGACCCGCCAAAATTATTTTCTTGACTGTTTTCAGCGGCATCTGCTTACTTTTGCAATGGAATGTCATAAAGTAAATAAATAAACTTATTAGAGTTTAGTGAATTAGGAGACAACAATTCAGTAATATTACCATACTTCATTTGGATCATTCAAAAACAGTGGTTGCATGATTGTGAAAGTAAAATTTGTTTAACAAGAATGTGCAATTGATAGGTATATATGGGGCGGGTCCAGGACTGGTTTAGGAGAATCCGTAATCCGTCTCGGGACCCATTTGACCGGGTATAGACTCGGTCCTGGCGGAGCGGGTTTAATATATAGGGATAATTACAAGAACACCCCTGAGGTTTGGTCTAATTACAAAAAAAACCAAAGATTTTTGGGAATTACAGAAAAATCCTTTAAGTTTGATCTGTCTTACATTTTCCCCCATCATATGCAAAAGCATTTCAAAAGTTCCCCTTGTATGTATAAAAATATTACAATAATCCCCTCAAATTTAAGACACAATCAAATCTCAAGGTTTTTTTTTGTAATTTTCAAAAAACTCTTGGTTTTTTTGTAATTAACCCAAACCCTAGGGGACTATTTGTAATTATCCCTAATATATATGGAGTTGGGTTTCAGCCCACCTCATTGTCATCCCTAAACTTTTGGTAGGAGTGGCAATTTGAGGCATGACACAATTGATCGACACAAACGCGACACGAAATTATAGGGTTTGGGTTGAGCCTTATCGGGTTTGCCCGTTATCGGGCTGGCATGATAATTTTTTAAATTATTGGTAATTAATTATTTATATGGGTAATTTAATAATAATTAACTATTTGAACTTGACTATTTTTATTAATAATTTATTAGAATATATGTTTTAAGTATAAAATATAAAAAATATTAAGTTCTATTTATAAACGGGCCAAACAGGTTTGCCTAAATAAAGTTGACAATTCTGCTTATCGTGCTTATTATGTCGTGCCGTATTTTTCGTGTTTTTACAGTGTCGTGTTTGAGCTTAAATTTCAGGCCCGTTAAACTTATCATGTCGTGTTCGTATTAGGGTTTATCGTGTCATGCCGTTATTGTGTCGGCCTGATAATGGCCCGAAACAAACGATTTGCCAGCACGATAACGGTCCGGCACAAACGATTTGTCAGCCCTAACTTTTGGGATATGGACACTCTAGTTTAATTCTAAAAGATCTTCAATGGAAGGTAAAAAAAAACAAAATGAACTAAAAGGGGCTGGGTTGCTGATAGACGATCCAGCAATTACATTTGCTATTGACCCAAACAATCATTGATCCTGAGCTTGGAATAAGCCCAATTAAATCAACTAAAGAGATATAAGCGACCTTGCTCCGCGCCGAATGACAATTGTGTCCGACTCAATTTTTCTTTGAGAATCAAATATATCAATTGAAAATTATAGTTAGCATATTAATTAGATGAAAAATACTCCACATTGATAAATATCTTTGTTTACTTTTTACTGTTATCGGAATACTTTGTAATTTTATTTTAAAAGCAATTATCTCTACATTGCATCATAATTGTTAGTTAACTTATTCAATAGAATATTCAAATATTTATTAGCAAACATAAAATTAATAAAATAAGTATAAATTTATTCACATTTATACATATATTTTGAGCCAGTTTTTCAACTTTTTTGTAAATGAAAATTTTGCAATATAATCGCACCTAATTAACACAGTTATATTATAATTTTCATGGTCACATGAACACAATATTATTCACCCCTAAACAACCGGATGTGATCTTCTATTCCAAAAGCATTTTTCATTTCCTATTTCACCGCATATATGTTTGACAATTGTATATATAATATGTACCACATTAAAATCTCACAATGTATATATGCATGATATATGCTTGCAAATTAATATAGTAAGTGTTATACACGTGTCAACCATCAATAAAGCGAAATATAAAATGAAATACGATTTTGGAATAGAAGATCTCGTACGTCAAACCAATCCATATTTTCACACACCGGCCGCCGGTGTCGAATTAGGCGGCGTCGGCACCGAAACAACCCGCCGCCCCCTCTCCGACCGGCTATTCTCCGCAAACTTCAGGCTCCCCTGATGCAACCCCTTACCCTTCTCCTCCTCATCCCACTCCTTCCCATAGTAATTCTCCTCGCTCCACCTCTCACTCGGCGCCAAAAACATGCTCCCCCACTGCGGGAAATGCACAAGCGTCACCGGCGGCGTGCACGCCACGATCATAATCCCCATCAGGCTCAGCCCCGTTGCCGTCGAGTACTTCGAGCTCGTGAAAAATAAAAGTTGAGTCAGACCCGACCCGAAATTACCCCCGGCGCCGGTGAGCCCAGAGATGACGCCGAGGGATCTCCGGGAGATGAACGGGATTATCCCGAAGGTGGCGCCGCAAGCGGCCTGCGCGCCGATGGAGAAGAGGATCATGGACGTGATGGAGAGGGGTAATGTGGTGGCTCGGCCGAGGCAGATGCAGAAAACGCCGCCGAGGGTTTGGAGGATCCAGAGGTTCCAGAGGCGGCCACGCATGCCGAACCGCCGGGCGGCCACGTCGGACATGAGGCCGCCGAAGGGGCGGGAGACTATGTTGGCCATGCCGAATGTGGCGGCTATTGTGCCGGCGGTATGGAGATTGAGATCAAATCTGGAGATTATAACAATGAGTTTGATTTAGTTATTTTCTATTTTAAAATTAAGGGATAATTTGGGCTAATTATTATTTAAAAAAAATTATAGCTCCATTTGGATTGATAGATTTGGAGTTAAGAGTTTCAAATTCATAATAACAAATGCATTGAGGTTGTTTGGAAAGTTATTCTATAATGGATTTCAAATTCTTCGAAGATAAATTTGGAGTCATTTGGAGTATTTCAAATTCATTTGAATCTTAGATGGAGTCATTTGAAATCCTCTACCAAAATTCAAATTCTCCCATCCAAATGCGACCTAGATTGTTTTTTTAAATTACAATAACAACTTTGAAATTTGATTTGTCTTAAATTTAAGGTAATTGTACTATTATATAAAATTATGTGGGTATTTGATAGATGTGGCAATTCGGGTCATTGTGTTGCATGATAATGTTATCTATCTTCTTTGATTTTTATTATAACAATCAAAGTGATTTTAATTTAATTTACACTTTCAGGCTTTCGTTTCAGTCCTCTATAATTCGTGTTTGTAATTGTGTCGTGTCATTCATTTTTAGCGACTCAGCTCTAGTATTTGAATTATTTTTTGCTTGAAAAGAAAAAATATAAGAAGAAATCAAACCTCAAAGGGCTTTTTGTAATTTTGAAAAATCATTGTTTTTATATATAAATATAGTTGTCCCGAACATAAGGGAGTTTTGTAATTATCCCTAAAAATAATAGAGGCCCTTTTTTTTAGGAGTACAAATTAATAGAGGTTGTTGAGAAGCAAGTATTACAGATATACCTGTCGAAGAAGTACTCTGCGATGACGTTATCCGTGGTTAATTCTACGCCCAGCGACATGCCATACAAAAGAACAAAAATCCATGTTCTGTAATTTGTAATGGCGTACCAAAGAACCTGGGCAACAATTAATCTTTGTCAAATGTAATCTCCTACTATTTAATAATTCGAGCGAACGTATGTGCTCAAGATCAACTTTACCAGTTGAAAGACTTATTAATGAACTTCGCTAATGATCATGCAGCAAGTTGAATTGCAAAATAAAAGCAAGTATAAATGGATATTTATATTTTTGAAAGGTAGTTGGATTTTTTTTAGTGGTAACAGGCTAAATTGGCCATTACCTTTTTTGAAAATGAAAAATAATCATGTTTTTAAAAATATGTTTTTAGCCATTTCGACTAAATCTGATGATCATATATTTCTTGTATTTTTCGGTGAGGTATTTCGCTATTTTCCAAAATACGATGCGGTAATTTTCTCGGTACCAAAAATGATTCACTTTGTCCCGAGTAATGATTTTTTGTAGCCAGAAATGTATTGGTCCTGAGAAATGTATCAGTCTCTCAAGAAATAAAGGACAAAGTGTACAATTGAATTCAAAAATGACTAAAAATCATATTTGAAAAGGCTAAAAAAATATTCTTGTTTAGGACAAATGGATCATGATTAGTAATAATATTGATTTATATGCATGTATAAAAGGGTTTAAAGGATAAAATGGGACTTTGCAATTTGCAAAACTAATTAACCTTTGAAAATTTATCTTTCGGCACATCCCCTTTCTTCTGCAGTGTAGCAAGATTTCCATCAGGAAGATCCTGCCCAAGGCCCAAAACCAAAAGGCCCATAATCACATGCATCCATCCAGGCACAAAAAACGCAATCCTCCAGGCACTAAACGGCGTCGCTCCACCTCTCCTAATCACCTCATAAAGCAGGGGCATAAGCAGCTGCGTCGCCCCGCCGCCCATATTCCCCCACCCCGCCGCCGTCCCATTCACCAGCCCAATAATCCGTCCGTTAAACATCGTGCTCATCCAGAACTGGCACGAAACGAACGTCGCCAGCGAAAACCCAATCATGAACCTCACCGCCACGTAACCCCCCGCCGACGAAACAAACGTCATACAGAACACCGTCGGGGCCGACAGCATTATCAAAACAGCGCAGCCGTATCTGGGGCCCAGCAGATCGCAGGCGGCCCCCATCGCCAGCCTGGAGAAAATGCTCCCCGAAACAGAGGCTATGCCGGCGTTGCCGATGTCGGGCTTTGTGAGATTTAGGTTGTCGCGGATGATGGGGACGAGTGGGGCGGCGGCGAATGTGGAGACGAAGCAGGTGAAGAAGGAGATCCAGGAGAGGTGGAAGGTTCTCATGTGTGGGCTTGCGAAGGAGTGGATTTTGAAGACTTTGGATTTGTGCTCTGAATCGACTGGTAGTGCGAATTTGGGTGCGGTTGAGTCATGCGCGGAAGGTGTTTGATCTTTTGCCACAGAGAAGGCGAAGGTTTGTTCCTTGCCTGTTACTCCGTGCATGGAGCTTCCGGGTGAGCCTATTTCTTTTTCGGCCATTTGTTAAAGGAAATTTAATTTCCTTTGTTCTCTGTTCTAAGAGGGGGAAAAATATCTGATGGGATTGAAGGTTTTCAGAATTTTATCCCATATATATAATGATGTATGGTGGCTCGCTTAGACCTCATAGTTAAATCAAGTTGTTGAATTCTTGTCTAACGTGGAACGAGTTGAAGATGTATGTTGGGATGTAGTAGATCGAAATAAAAAGAAGTAAAACGGTAAAACTGCAATTGAGATCTTCTATTACATTTAGTGTTTCATCATATACTCCCGTGAACTGTATAAATGTCAAGTGTGCAAAAATGATGTCATTATGTACACGTAACATCTATTGTTACCGAGATTGGGATTTTCGATCCCACATTTATGTTCCACTTCCTATACCACTGTTTTGAATGTAGGACACGTGTACATGATGATGTCATAATTATACACGCGTCATTCATCGTGTATAGTGGAATAGAATATGTAACATGATTGTGGAACATGAGATCTGGTCCCATTGATACCATTAAAGTAGAAGATGAAACATCAAATAGAATATAGGATCCTATCTGGTAATACTGAAGAGAGCATAAATATCTGAAACGATGTCAAATTTTCTATTAAGACCTCATTTTTCGAAGGAACGACGAGACGGTTCAGAATTCATTAGTTTATGCCTGTTTTTGACCCATTTAAGTTTTTTCGTTTTAGTTTCGAATGTGTTTAAGGGTTTTTAACTTCCTTTAAATACTTTTTCGGCCATTATTTCGAGTTGTTGAATCATAATCTCGCAATTAGCAATATAAGTTCTTTTTTCCTTTCGAAGATTATTCGTCTTCCAATAATCTGTCACATGTCACAAATTCTGCTCTTTCGAGTTTTAGTAAGAACAACTTGTTCTATGTAGGCCTTTTATTCCCCGTCGATCAATGCTTATGCCAATTGATATATAAACAACAAAATTTTGGGATGTGCATTTGTTTTTATGTGTTTGTTTTAACTTGTAATGTTGTTGAATTGGATGCAAAAACCATTTCTAACTTGGCGGAATGATAAAGACGGTATATTCTTAATTTCCAATTATGTTCACTTACCCTTTCAAGTGATCTAAGAGTTCCTTTTCTGGCCAACTGCTACATCCAGGCTGAAAATTTCAACTCATTTTTGTCTTGGTTTGTTTTGAGGTTTTCCAAATTGTTGGATCTTTGCCGAATAGAGGATTAATTGCGAAAGAACTTAAGGAGATGGAAAAATATTCACTAATATATTATTAATTTGGAGCACAAGAAAATTTTACATCTATATGTTTCAAATATGAATGCCAACGTCATTTTAGTTTATGAAAGCATTGCGTGCACATCGGATGACTCGCATGGATTCGAAATTAACGATTTCAAATTTATAATAATAAATCCATTGGACTGGTTTGGGAAAGCATTTATGTATTTCAAATCTTTAATTAAGCGCCTATATTTTAAACTATTTTAATTAAAATTCAAATCTTTACAAAAGGATTGTAGGAGAGGGGTGAGGTTTGAACCATTAACCTAACCTCTAATAGATGAGGCCAAGTATCATCTCTCCTAAATCTTGAACCTTGCTACACTAAACTCTGAACCATAAAAAAATCTCATGTTTTAAGCTATTTTTCAAAATGACTGTGGAGAATAACAAATCCATCTTATATGTATTCATTGAAATTCTTTATCCAAATTTACTCCTCAATTCCAAAGCTTTTACTCCAAATGCAACCTTAGATGTTGGAAAATCTGTAGGTGTATGTCTAAATGGATAGGATAACTTGAGCATAGTAACGCTATAAACTGAAGTGTCGAAGCAAGAGTTAGACTCTTTTTCTTTAAGACCAGATTGTCCCGCTGACAGTGCTTACGAATACGAAAATTGTTTGTGAAGATACAATGACTACTTTCTAGTGATAGTTGCACTTCACTAGTTGCACTATAAATCGCAATAACTACAAACACTCGTATGGTCTAGTGCTACCACAAGTCATACAAATTTTGACATATCACATGTCCCATGTTTGGTAGGAATTCACAAAAAGAAAAGGAAAAATTAAAATGAGACATGAGACACATGTCAAAAATTGGATGACTTAGGATAGTACTGTTATGGTAGAATCGACTAAAACCCATTTATAGTTCTTTATGAACTCACTTAGGTTCTATTTGGATTGATGGCTTTGGAGCTGATGATTCCGAATCCATTAATGTTGTTTGGTTGCAGTAATTTTATAATGGATTTCAAATCCTTGAAAGTTATTTTTAGAGTCATTTTGGAGGACTTGGTCTTGATCGATCTAGATCGTCCGATCACGTTCTTTGATCAACCAATGTGATCTGGTGATCCAGATCGGCCCCCTTGTGAAGGTCCACATCCCTTGCCCTGCACCTTTTCTGACTGAATCGTGGTGTGTATTCCCATATAATTTCAATACAGCCATTAATTGCACATTTTAGGGTATGCAATGAAAATTAAATTAGAGCCACTTCAACTTGACGAGTTCCACACCACGAGCTTGTAGCTCAAGTGGTATTACTTACTTTTTATAAGAGTGTTGACCAGAGTTCGAATCCAATATCTTTTACGGCATGATTGGTATGAATGAATGGAATTAGGTTGGAATGGAATGAACTTAGGAATGAGATAACATTAGAAATGGAATGATGTAGTATTACTATTCTTATGATTGGTATGTACAAAGAATGGAGAAATGAATGAATGACGATTATTTACTTGATTTAAATATCTTGATTGGTAATTATAAATTAATGATAGTAATTGAGAAAAAAAATTTTAAAGTATCAAATTCTCTTAAATAAGATTTTTTAAATAAATTTTATTAAATATTTTATTCATAAATTGATATAAGATTATTTTAATGTGTGCTAAATAATATATATATATATATAGATTTGTATCTATGATATCAAAATTATTTTATATAATATTTTTTAGGGATAATTACAAAAACACCCCTGAGATTTGGGCTAATTACAAAAAAATCCAGAGAGGTTTTAAAATTACAAAAAAAACCCCATTAGGTTTGATTGCGTGTTAAATATAAGGGGGTAATTATAGTATTTTTATAAATACACTACAACATAAATGACATTAGGTAACACAAATTTTGTAGCACTTTTTACATAAGGTACATATGTAACACATGTTTGTAACACTTTTTACATTACAATATTTATGTAACACTTTTGTAGCACTTTATCAATATGTAACACTTATATGCAACACTTTTATATAAGTAACACTTTTTAAGTATCACTTTTTTTTGTTATTTCTTTTGTAACGCAAATGGGTAACACTTTTATCAATATGTAACGCTTATATGTAACACTTTTATATAAGTCACTTTGTTTTTGTTATTTCTTTTGTAACGCAAATAGGTATCACTTTATTTAAGAAGCACTATTGGCAACACTATATTTTATTGATTGTAACACTTTTTAAGCTATATTTTAGTAACACAAAATTATATAACTATCATTAAATCATGTCAGAGATTTATTTAATTAATTGATGTCATCAAACCTACAAATTGTAGATATCATGCACTCAGTTTAATTTTTGTTTTCTTTTTACTAAGTATTATAGTTTTGCTTTTATTTTTTTATTTTTTACGAAGGCAATTAATTTTTCTTAATACCGATGGAAAATGCGCATGTATATATTTTATTATTATTATTATTTATTTATTTATTAATTTTTACTAACGGAGACCAATTTCATCGTTAAATCTTTTCTTTTTATTTTTTACTTTTTTAAAAAACAATTACCAATGAAAATTGATGTTGTCGGTAATTACTTAGGAATTTTTTCCGTCGAAAAATTATTTTTTCATTATTTCTTTATTATTTAATTTTTTTACTGTTGGAACTTTTTTATTTGTCGGTAAATTAATTTTATATTTTTATATTTTTTTTATTTTTACCGATTGAATATTTATCAGTCAGTAAATTTATTTTATATATTTTTGATATTTTTAATTTGGTGTGTCCTTTAATATATAATATAATATGAATTTCAAACTATATACTATACAATATAAAATTTGATATATATAGTGTATAATATAATTTAATACATATATTATAAAATATAATCTTTATTATATAAAATATATTATATACATATAATATAATATAATATATATATATATATATATATATATATATATATATGTGTGTGTGTGTATATGTGTATATATATAAAACAAAGCAAAAGTTGTAATAAGAATCAACCTAGCTTAGTGGCAAATTGCCACTTCCATACATAACAGTCGTGGGTTCGAATCTACTTGGTGGCAAAAATAGTATTTCTACGAAGTGCTACAAAAAAAAAGTGTTACATAAGATTCATATGTAACACTTTAGAAGTATTTTTTAAAGTGTTACAAATATAAAAAGTGTTACAAAAAGTCATGTTACATAAGATTCATATGTAATACTTTAGAAATATTGCTTCAAAGTGTTACCAATAAAAACTTAATGTAACACTTAGAAAAATGTTAATAAAAGCTAATAAAAGTGATACCTTAGACTATAGGTAAGACGGCAAGTCAAATGCGGCATAAAAGTGCTACATATTGTCTATAGTAACATTTTATGGCCATTAGGTAACATTTTTTGAGTGTTACCTAATGTCATTTATGTTGTAGTGATATTAGGGGGGTTTTGATATTTTTGTTGCTTATGAAGGGGGAAAATGTAAGACAGAATCAAACCTCAAGGGGTTTTTTTGTAATTTTAAAAAATCTCTGGGTTTTTATGTAATTATCCCAAATCTCAGGGGTATTTTTGTAATTATCTCTAGTTTTTATAAGAAAATTTAGAAAATCAACAAAAGAATTATATATCAAAATTTTGATTTAAGTATTGAATATTTATAGAAATTGACTATGATTTATTAAAATATTAAGTATAACTTATATTTAAATTATAAATAATTTTTTATTTATAACACTACTTTTCGAAAATATAGATTATATCCAACATTTTTAGTCATTTATAGAAAGATAATTTTATTAAAAATAAAATTTGAGTCATTCTCGATGATTGGGAATAGCTAAAACCCATGGGGAGAGGAGGAATGGTCATTCCTTACTTTTGGGATTAGGATTCCCATGAATGAGATTCGCATTACTAAATCATACCAAGCATGTGAATGAGAATGAAACAAGGAATGGTCATTTCATTTCTACCTCATTCCCACATACCAATCATGCCGTTAGTTTCTTTGAAATTTATCCCTTTCTCTTCAACTAGTACTCCTAACTTATTAAAAAAAATATGACGAGTTCAACAAATGGCTCAATCAACTGAAAATATGCCGACTTCAACAACCAAATTTTCATTTCGTAATAGTCGTTTACATTCCTATGTTCATGTCCGGTGGACCTAATCTTAAGAGAAAAAAGAAACAAAGTGCAAAATAAAAGCCCAAATTAATGTTCCAGTCAAGTCATACCAAGCCTTTTATTTGTGGGCCGTATCGAATTCTTCAAGCCTCTTGGCCCAGGAAGAAGCTGACCAAACGCAATTCTCAAAATGATCTATTAATGGGCCACATATTGACCCAAGCACAACACTATATATCAAATGGGCCATATTCCCTCACTGTAATTAGTAAATTGTTGATTTCTATAATTAATTAGTACTCCCTCCGTCCTAAAAATATAGACCACCATTCCTTTCTCGTCCGTCCCAAATTATAGACTCATTTCCTAATTGAGAGTATTAATAACGAAAAGAAAGACAACACCAGAGAATCTCACTTACGGCACGAAAAGAAGTCGATAGGCAAGAGCTTAACCCTGGGATAGTGGCAGACAGAAAGAAGTAGTTCGCAGGTGCAAAGAGGCATTTTCATGCATACTCACGAGATCTGCCTTACCCGATGGACGATCCTGTGGGTCTGGCGATTTTGATGGTTCAGTTGGTCTATTGCTCCTATAAGAAGCAACCCAACTTATACAACAATAGACTAAATTACTCATATTTAATTCACTTTATTTTTTGACAAATTTTATTCTTTCAAGATAGTTGGAATACTACATTATTATTATATACCACCATTTAATATAAGAATAAAATAAAAAATTATGAAAAAAATTATAATCACAATTATATTTATTATATTTTCTTAATTTGTGCGAATGGTTCTATTTACCTATTATTATTTGACGGAGGGAATATTATTATTGTTAATTGGCAATCTCTATCCCCCACAATTCCCCACAATTAAGGCACTCACCATGTGCTCAGTACTTTTTCTTCCTGTAAAGCATTATGATCCCATACAGGATTATAAGAACCTCCATCGACAAAGCAAAGTAAATTGATATCTGATTTAGATTCTTTGGGAGAAGATATTTATTTAATTATTATTTATTGATTTGTAAGTGATATCAAGTCAATGAAATAAAGTTTGTTGTCTTATCTTAAGGTTCACTAAATGTAATCAGTCGACTTACATTTTTGTATTGATTTTAAAAGCACAAAGATAGATCGACCAATTAGCCTTAAATCAAACTCTCAGTAATAAGAATTTGACAACTAAAAGAAAATAATGGATCAATATAAAAGGGATTTTTTTTAAACAATATAAAAGGGATTGATGCTGCTGAAAATTGTATAGCTCACTCTAAATTAAGGTACTACTAGTATATCATCCGTGCGATGCACGGAATGTGATAAATAAAATATTATATAATTTTGATATTAACAAATTGACATATTGTAGGAATTGTAATGAGGCGGGACATGACGAGTATCACAAGACTTAGACCTGTCCCATCATTTGAACGGAGAAAGGGATGTAGGTTGATACGTCTTGACCCGAACAAAATAATTTATGATTTACTAAATAATAGTTGTTACAATAATTTAATACTTTCTTACAAAATATCATGTTAAATATCCAACTATAAATTAAAAATTTAGAAAAATGAGAAAAAAAATAATAAAATGATTACATAATTGATTATATATTTTAGGAAAATTTATACATCTATTAAAAACACTTGTTGAGTACTCTATAACTTTATAAATTATATGTTCACTTAATAATTTTCCACAACTAATTAAATTGGATCAATGGAGATAGTTGAAATTATATCACTAAATAATACTATACATGTACTTTAAAAAATAAAATCAGAGTACCATTTGATTTATAAATAACTACATCATTCCACTTAAATGATGATTGTTTTGAGAAAAATATCTAAAAGAAATGAATAAACAATTTTTGATTGTTTGAGTACAAACCCATATACATCTATATCTATCTTATTTCCATAATTATTGTATAATACAAACTTGAATATATATATATATATATAAATCTCATTTAACAATATTTAAATTTGAATATATCTTTTGTTGATTTTGTACTATATATTATATTTATTTACATTTTTACAAGTTGGTTTTGAAATCTTAATTTTGTTCTCCAGATTTGTATTGTATTATTAGGACCATATAGTATACTGTTTGAATTTTCATATTTGATAATTACCAGGTATTTAGTTTTAGTTATCTTGCAATAGTTATGATTTTTGTAAGAAATTAAACAAAATAAATATTTATTTTTGTGGGGAAAATAATTTTAGTAACTCTTATTTTTTTTGAGGGAATAGTAACTATTAAATTTAGATTCATATTACGACTAAAATCCTACCAATTATAAATTTGTGGGAATATATGAAAACTCAATCTACTCAAAATAATAAATTTTAATTATTTAAATTAAGAAAATATAAGAACTGCATAACTTTGTACATTAATCATTAGAATTTACCCAAATTATGCTACGATAAAAAATAGATTTACTGAAAATAGAAAATTATAATTGTTATAACTTGGAAAGTATGATGTATTAAATAATTTAATATTTTACACTATAGTTTTTATTTATTTAAATAGTCTTAGATTTTATTTGATAATTTTTAAATTCTTAGAACAATTGCAAATGTAATTTGATTAATTGTTAGTTTATCCAATAATTTATTTTTTGTTATAATAAACTTTAGATTTTATTATATGATTTTAAGACTTATCAAATAAATTTTAGATTTAATTGATAATTTTAAGGCTTTATTTCATAATTTTTATTTTATTTATATAATTTTGTGAATTCTTGGATAACTTTAGATTTATTGATTATTTATAGATTTTATATACTTTTTTTTATTTTTAATTTATATGTGCTTTAGGTTCTTAATTTGTATTTGATCAGTTTCATCAAATAATATTTAGATATACTTTTTAGTATTTTCATCATTAAATAATTTTCACATTACAAATTATGTGAAAATAGGAAAGATTGAGTTTTTAAATTAAGAAAGTATAAAAGTAATTATCAAAATAATTTTACTTTAATAATTAGAGCTTACCAAATTAAGCTCACAATAAGAATCGATTTCTTGAAAATAAGAAATTATGTTTTTTTTTTTAATTTGGATGGTTTAATTCAGATTGTTTGTCAAAATAATATTATATTAATCATTAAAACTTACACAAAAATCTTAGCATTTTTATTGCAAATTGTTGACAAAATTAAGTTACTATTTTTTATTACTCAATATTTTATAATAATAATTAATTATATTTTCTAGATTTAGAAAGGTGAAATGGGCGGGAAAATTTTCATACTACTATTTATAAGTGACTCTCTCTTTATATATATATACTAGCATCCACTCTGAGTACGATGCACTGGATTATATATTAAGTAAAGATAATTTTAGTGAGTTGGAATGTTAATTTGTAATTTCAAAACTTAATAAAAAATAAAGATAAAAAATTATAAATTAGATAATAGAATAGTAAATCATAGGTACACACAAAACAACTTATTATATATAAAAAAATCATTTTTAAATAAAAAGGGGAATTAAGTACACAAAACAACTTATTATATAAAATACAAACAAATCATTTAATGTGGTTGTACGAAATTAATGTGATTTTATGATTTCTTTCTGTATTTGTTTTAAGGTATTTTTGTAATTCTGTATTTGATTTAATTATTTTTTTTAATTTATAATTTCATTTGGCAGTAGATTAGGATTTAATTTAAAAAAATATAAATGCATCATAAAAAAATCTAACAAAAGAAATAATCAGATATAATACTTCAATTCACTCACTACCCTATCAAAGTATAACATAAAACTTCCAGCTCACAAAACATTTCATTCATTCTCTTTCTTTACATCATGGGTCCAGTTTTTTTCCTTGGCATCCAGCAGGACAGGAGAATAATCCCACACAGAAACTTTCTTATATTTCTTTAACACGTATAAAACATCTTCCTCAAATGGATCATCTACTCAAAATTAATCGAAATTATAAAATGAATAAAAAATTATAGCTATTGATAAATAGATAAAAGAGAAAATATACCTCAGCGTCGTCCCAATTACGTTTTCCCTTTAATAACCAAAAAACATTGAACTATTAAAGTTTACAAAAAAATAAGTTGTAAACTCCTATACACAATTGTAGCAATTAAAATTCCAACGTGAATCATCCATAAGACAATATAAAATTCTTTGTTTGGTACAATAAGACAATATAAAATTCTATTAGCCATTAAAGTCTAGCATACAAATATTTCATTTGTTCTTGAGAAATTCAGTCAAAAACTTTTTCAACAAAAATAATTTGTTTTACTTACCAACAATTGTTTTATACTTCATCATAATGGCTGGAATTTATCGATTTGTTGGCGCTCGAATGTCGTATGAATTCTTGATCCCTAACTAAGAGAGGGGTTAAAGAAATGAAATAAAAATTCATTACATATTTAAAAGGAAAAACCAGAGTTAAGATCTTCCGTTTGCGCAGTGAAAATTAATGCATTTTAAACTCAAATACCTGAGCTATCTCCATATGAAGGTGTACTATAAACGCATGGTAGCTGAAGTTTCAATACTCATTGCAATCTTGAATTAATGTGCTAACAGAAGTTCCAATACCCATTTCAGTAGCCTCATGTTTATTCATGCAACATTTTCATTATATATATTTCTTACGTAGGATATTAATGGCAAAATTTAACTGCCCAATGCAACTTGTAATTTATCTGCAGTCAACAATTGTTAAGATTCATATTTCAGTTGCCCAATGCTTCATTATTTAATGTGAACTCTTTTTCATGCAACAAACATTTGAATTTCATTGAATTTATGTTGCATGACTGCATGGAAAACATAAAGAGTTAGTTCAAATATATTGAAAAAATAAATGAAACCATAAATTAGCAGACTTGTATTAATTGGCTTGTGTATTTTCAGGGAAGGATATATTTTCTATGACAATAAGTAATGTAGTAATGCTGCAAAAGTAAGTTTAATTTAAAAATAAAATCAATTAATTAATTGCAAAAACAACTTTCTATATTTGACAACTGTATTTTGGCGGGAAGTCTCTAAAAATAGAGACTATCCTGTTTTTATATATTATATAGATGAGCTAAAAAACCGGCCTGCAATATGCAAATAGGATTAGATGGATCATGATGTGTCCTCGAGAAACCCCAAAAATGCTTATGTTAGTAATGTGTGGCCTTTGAGAGAAAAATGCAGAGGGTTAAGAAAATTTAGCAGTTAAAATATACTTAATGAAAAATAATTGGGGAGGAATTATAATTGGGCCTCTAGAATGCCTTGTGGATCTTTTCTGTTGATTTGGCCAATATATATATAATTTTTAAATGCTAATAATTTATTAAAATAAATTAAATAAATAATTACAAGGGCAGTATGATTTTACCTGTCATCAAGGATTTACTCTGTAATACATGTACAAGATAAATGAAGATTTTTTTTTGAAGTATATATGACATATCCGGGAGAGCAAAGAGTTATGTGAATCGAACTCCAAACCTTTGGTCAAATATAAAAAATTTAACCGCTGACTAGTGACTATTGACTACTATTCGATTCTCATAAATGAAGAAAATATTATATCAATATAAAGGGATATACTCTGGAATACTTCTATGGGCATAATTTGTAATTATGTACTGTAGTATGTACTTAAGATAAATTGAGAATTAGACTACTATATCCATACGAAAAGTACCATTTTTGTGGTGGGTGTCAATTGTCATCTTCTTTGTCTCCTTTATTTTTGGTAATAATTTTTTTCTCTCGAAATGTTAAACTTATGCTTATTTTATTAAGTTGCGTTGTAATCTTGGATAGTTTGAATCGAATTTGTAATTGCAAAAATAGTTTGGTGCTTGCATCTGAGAGGCGCCCGTTGTTTTCTTTTGGTACTAGGTTGTCTGCCACGATCGTGTCATTCAACCTTATCTTGCTCAAACTTTTAGAATTGCAATCTTTTGCAACCTGATACCTAGCACTACATAAATTAATAATGTGTGACATGAAGAGATTTAAAAGTTAAGACAATACTAATTGTGAATAATATAATAAACATCATAAAATTTAGTTCGACTACCAATTTCCGAATTGTTTATCAATGATCCCCAAAAATCCCATTGTGCAAAATTAATGTTTAGAGTTCATAAAATGCATAGTATTGAAGGGAAAATGGCATTAGTGCCCTTCATTACTTTCACAAATAACCATATTTTATATAAGTTTAGGAATAATTCTACAAGAGTGACATTTAATTACACAAAGAATTAGGAAAGAGCAAACATTAATCTCAAGTGACTTTAGGCTTGGTAAGGCGATGATCAGTTAAGACACTTCAATTTTTAAATGAGTTAAATTTGAAGAAAAAATAAACAATATTTTATAGCGAAAAGTATGAGTAGATTTGAGAATCATGTTAATGTGAGGGATATTTATAGGTGTGGACAAATATAAAGCAGGTAAAATAAGGACATGTGGTGTCACTTTGCTAGTTATAACTTGATAGATAATTATAACAGTGGTTTTTTTTAGCCTTTTAGGTCAATTAAAATTATTTTTTAGCCATTTTTCTCAAATACATATTTTCTATCCATTTTGGGGTGTAAAATAACATAATTATTCTTTAGTAGTTTTACAAACACATTTTCGAGTTTACCCAAACCCAAGCCTTACTCGAAACTGTTAGTGACCCACCAAAAATTCCCAAAACTGGTGAGTTGAACGGCGATAGTGACGAAGACGATGGCGACTAAATCGACGTCTATAAACTTTGTTTAATTTCATGTTTTTTGTTGATTTAGTTAGTCTATAGTTGTTTTAGATTAGGATTGTTGTGTTGGAAATAAACTTGATTTGGCCCAAGTAATATTAGACTTGGAAGAATAGTTTTGAGATAAAAGAAAATAAGAGTCCAAACCCAAATGACCCAAGTTCTAGAATGTATCTAGAAAAGTCTTATAAAAATATCTTAGATATTATTGGTAAGAAAGCTTGTAGAATGTTCTAGGAAAGTAGATATTTTAGAGGATGATTCTAGTGGATGAATTATAGCCATTAGATCAAATAAATCCTAGCCATTGGTTAGGAAGTTGTACTAGTATAAATAGGGGTGTCTTGATCATTTTGTAACAAGCCAAATTTGAGAAGAATCAATACAAGCAAATATTTGTCCACAAAAAAAAAAAAAATTCTTACATATCTTAGCATAAATAACCTCCTCCTCCTACAAAGAGAAAATAATCCCTTCTACAAAGAGAAAATAATCCGTAGTTTTTGTAGAAATTCTAACGTTTTAGATGAATTTGGTGTTGATTGGTGAGCTTGAGATGTTGCTAATGGCGGAAAGGGGTTGGGCGAAGAAGACGATGGGTTTTTTCACAATAACGAGTTACATGTAACTCGTCATCGAGTTACTTTTGGATGTCGAGTTACATATGACTCGATACCAAGTCACATTTCCGACATGTAACTCGTCATCGAGTCAAAATGTAACTCGAAAATCATCTGACTCGATGTCAAGTAACATGTGACTAGACATCGAGTCAGATATCGACTTACATTTGCAGATTGTTCGAACTGGGTTTTTTCATGTCTATGGTTTTCAAATCTATTGTATACCCAACCCCAAACTAAATACGATAATGAAATAAATAAAGGATGAGCTAGAGAACAAAATGCTTAAATTGTTTTGAGATTGCGACTGAAAAAAATAGGTCGCTGGAAAATTTTATGTTTTAGAACCAAAAATGTGAGAGAGAGAAAGTGAAAATGAGAAAAAGAGGTATGTGACCTAATGTAATGTAATATGTTTAAAGGGTATGAATGTCATTTTATATTTTAAAATAACTAAAAAAATGTATTTGAAAAAAATGAGTATTTTTAATTTTTACACTTCGAAAATGGCCAATTTGACCCATTTTCACTAATAATTTGGTGAAGATTCAGTCGAATGATGCCCATATAAAACGCACCTAAAATCTTTATCTTATTTGCTATAGCTAAAATAATTTTTAAAGGGTAATACGGTGAACACTCACTTTTACAGATCAAAGTTTTCTTGTTTTCTTATTCTTTTTCACTGTCTCTCAATCTCAACTTGAGGAAAGAAAAAAGAGCCACGTTAACAACTAAAAAAGGCTCTTTTTCTGTGACTCATAAGTCATATCTTTTTTTTAATTTTCCGAACGATAGTATTTTATTATAACAACTTAAAAACTAAAATTATAACTACAATTGTAGCTAACGGGCTAAGAGCCGGCAAGACTAACTAAGAGCCAATCAGGGAATTGGTAAGACCAATTCAGATTCACAACATGGACTAAAAAAGACTATCCACCCCAAACTATAACCACTCCATGCTGGGAGGCTTCAGCACTCCTTAATGGAGACTGTAACACACTAAAAAAACTGGAACCAGGCACGAGCAACCACTACATACTGCAGAACAGAAAAAAATTGATCCACCTACAAGTTTAGCAAATCAACCGGGAAAAGAAAATAAAAACAAAATAAGAAAACAACAATTATAGCTAAAAACGAGAGAAAAAACAAAAAAATAAAAAATATCTCTCCTCACCCAAATCTACTGCCACAACCCATCATCTACTCAGCTCCGAGACACCTCAGTGGAGCTCCGGACTCCCAAAGGACCGCCATTGTTGGCCCTCCAATAGGAAGCATGGAGGGGGAGGGGGAGGAAGAGAGGGGACGGCTGTGAGATTGGGGGAAGGAGAGAAGAAAAACTAGGGTTAAGGGTTTTGTTGGGTAGAGAGAAGGGAGAAAAAAAATTAGAGAGAAAGAAGGATCCTCATATCCATTTGATACCATTATTTGATATTTGTTTCCTTAAAGAAATAAGCAATTGAGCTTAAAAAACATGAATATTGGAAATTTCAGTTTCATAAATAATAATGCAAATAATCCATGAAAAGTGTGATTAGGGCTATAAACGAACAAAGCTTTAGACGAACAGCTCGTAGAGGAGCTGAGTTAGCTTTTGTTTAATAAACTTAATGAATATAATGAACAAGAAAATTTCGTTTATGTTCATGAAACTGTTCACGAACATTTTCTTTTAGTGTTTTTTGATATTTGTTTATTATTTATTGTTTAATTATTAATTATATTTATAGCTTAATATTAATTAATTATGATAACAAATAAGTTTATTTTAGTTTAACATTACCAATTTTTTACATTAGCAATTATCATAATATTCATTTATTTTGAATTGCATGTTCAAATGTATTTAACATTTTTCATAAACATGTTTGATAAGGGTTAAATCGGTACCGGGCCGATCTGTTAAGCTTGCTTGTTGGGCTGGGCTACTAATCCCAGCATATGGGTTAAATAAGTTTGGACCGAGTCGATGGCCCTATTAATTGGGCCGATCCACTAAGCCCTAGGTAGGGGGCTGACCTGCCAAGCCCTACTCATTAGGCCGACCTGATTAAGCCCAACGCAAAGAGCTTAAGCTGCTAAAGTCGTAGCCTGAGCTAATCTGCTAAGCTCTAAGTATAGGGCCGATCTGTTAAGCCCAAGGCATTGGTCTGACCTGCTGAGTCCACATGCATTGGGTCAACCTGATATGCCCTACGCATTGGATTGACCTGCTAGGCTCTATGCATTAGGCCAACCTGATAAGCGTAAGCCTCTGGGCTGACCTAATAAGCCCTGAACATATCATCAATTTGTTAAGCCCTAAGGGATGGTCAACTTGCTAAGTCCTGAGGAATAGGGCCGATCTGAAAGGGTCTAGTTCGGCTCTGGGAGTAAATGGGTCCTGAAGACGTGCCTTGGAGATGCTTCCAACAGTTGGATATTATCATGTCGATCTGAGGTGTCGCATGTCAGTTCGGGACCGAGGTCTTAGGGAAGTAAATTAGAGTTTTGAAAGATCCGATCCTATCTTAATCATGACTCTGGTACCAAATCGGGATAGAATCCCGGATTTTACGGAAACTCTAATCCGGACTAAGGTATAAAAGCCCAAGTCTAGGTTCATTCTTGACCTAATCACACTTTTACTTTCACATTATATTTTTGCCTCTTACTTCTCTTCCAAGTCTCTGACTTAAGCATCAGAGAGGGTACGCTGGAGCCCCCTTCTGGCCCCCTTTGTGCAGGTTTCACGGAGGAACTCGACCCGAAGGCTGATCGGCGGGAGAGGAGTATTTCCGAGAGCAACCAATGTTCATGAATAAGTATATATATATATATATATATATTGTTGTTTATAAACAATTAATGAGCATATTCAGAAACCATTCATAAACACATTTGATTGTTAAACAAACGAGCACAAACAACCTTCTCTCGTTAGTAGAGGTGACAAATTCTTGCCCAACCCGCAGCCCTAGTTTTGGACTGGGCTGCAGATTTTTAGGCCCAATAAAGTCGAACATATTTGACCTAGCCCGACCTTTTCTGACTGGCCCGATTTTTTCCTACATATAATGTATACATGGGTTGGGTTGGGACATATAACTCCGTGGTCCGACTAAAATTTGGGCCGGCCAAATCTAACCCAAAATTTTGCAAAAGCTCGATGGGCTCAAGCCGAGCTGGCCTAGCCCAGCCCATTGACAGCCCTACTCGTTGGAGCTCGATTCATTTCCAGCCTTTAAGTGTGATTGGTCCGTAAAATGTTAAGGCTTCGTCGTATTTGCCATTTGGGCCCTCCAAAATCAGATCGATGGCTTGGTAGTCGGAGATTGTAGGGTACATTCAATTATTTTCCGTACGGTTTGTCTAAATTATTTATTAAGAAAAAAAAGGCCCCCACGCCCACAATAACACATTTTAATGCTTGTCATCGATCCCATCAATGTATTTTCTTTTTCCTGTAAGCCATCATGGCTTCTTCATGGAGCCAGCTCGTTACAATGGAATCTAAAATTTTTAAAAAATAAAATAATGCAATACATAGTTTTTTCTTCATTTTTTATATTTCACGAGGTAATTAAGGACAAAAAGAAAATGGGACTATGGGACGTGCATAGAGAAATTCAACGAAAGCAACAAAAAAAATTGGATCTTTCATTTCTGTCGTATCTGAGGTCATATCTGAAAATAATCTATTATTTTATCTGATCATAATTATTCCGAAACATGAATATAATCTCAAATATTCGTTCCTAAATTATTTATTAATACATCCAATTATCCAAAGCCTATAACATGGCTTCATCATTAGAAAAATAATTTGTTGCGTATAATTTGGACAGCGGAAGAGACGTGTACAGTGGAGACAATTTATATTTCAAACTTTTGTTGATCTTTTGCTTTGAGTAATTTATAGATTTTGTTTTATTAGCCTTAGCAATTAAAGGATCGAACACTAGTAATCACTGTAAAACAAAATTAATATTAATATTTCTCAAAAAAAAAACATTAATGATAAAGTATTAAGTGGTAATGCCAAAAAAATGTTTTAGAAAAATGCGTTAAGTGATATCCAGGGCTGGCCCTGAGGGTAGTCACCGAGGGCGACCGCTTAGGCCCCCCGATTTTGAAGGGCCCCAATTTTAAATAAGTCTTTATATAATTATACACGTTTTATTGAAAACAAATTATAGGGGGCCACAAATATTTTAAAAATACCAAATAGAAAAATAAGTTGACAATTGTCTCAAAAAGATTAAATGAGCTGACAATTTTCTGTATTAAAAATAAGTTGTTAACAAATCTTGATTTTAATGACCTTATTGGTTATTTTTCTTCACAGAATACTAGAATATTTAGATTTTTTTCACTGACTATTTGATACTTTTTCCTTATATGTTTGTAGATGTTGCACTAGTTGAATATTATGGATGATAAAAAAGATGTCTATCGTTGGAGTTTGAAGTTTTATATTGTACTTTTTTTTATAGGGATCCATTTTTTTCTTGTCGCCATGCCCTGAAAAGTCAGGGCCGGCCCTGGTGATATCAAATTTTATTTTATTATTACAATTTTCAAAAACTTAAGATATAGTACTAAATTATATATATATATATGTATCTACGTTACTGTTGACAGTTACGACAACACAAATAAATTAGTAATAACGATATGTGTTCTATTAATTAATATGTTCACTTGATATTATTATTATTATTTTATCGTTATATCATTGCCTTAAAGTCGACCAAAATTAACCGGGTTGATAACTTTTTGATCGAAAACTATTAATTGCAACTTTCCTGAAGGTCGGGGAGAAAGAAAGAATTAAAACATTTCAATATTAAAAACTATTTTTGATGTATGTACTTTAGGTGAGCCAATGCCACGCAACGCAAGTGCTGGAAAATAATATATAATATAAGGCTGGAATTTGGTGTAAATCTTTAGCTCGATAGAGAGGTGTCCACCATGGAGCAATCACTTATAGGATGATTATTTGTGTCCGGTAGTTGATGATGTTAATTAAAAATCTGAGAGTCATTGTGCATATATTTCTCGTAGTTTGTATGGGAACAGTTCCTAAGAGGGCAAAATTGTTTCCCCAAAAATTAATCACCTCGATATAAAAAAATAGTAATAGATTCCAACTACGATGGACCACTGGCCGCTCAGAAATATATCAAATTATATCCAATCATTAATCATATTCGTGAGCTTATTGAATTCTTTAATTTCCAGCCTATAAGCTGCAACTATGTTGTACGAATGACCTAATTAAAAGTAATATAATAGAAAATTCAGAATACAAAGATGGACCAAGTCCAACAATGGCTTCAAGTAGTTGCATGAAAGGTAGTTTGAGATTAATTTGTTCTATAAATTTTGGTAATAACATTACACGGCATATAGAGCTCACTCAAATGTGCCTTATCGGGTGTTGGCCCGTCGGGCCAATAAGAAAAATTGGGCATGTCCAGATCAGCCCAAAATTCCTTAAATTCATTATTTTTTTTTTAGCTCAGTCCAACATATACTTTGAAAATACAAGTAAATTGCATCGGATTGCAAGTAAAACTTCACATACAATTACACAGTATGATGTGTATTATGTACATATCTATAATAGATACTAAATTTAGTCTATTCTTTCAGAAATAGTATCTACAAAACCGTCGGTATTAAATACGATTTGTAATACTATAACCATATGCATTTACATTGGCCCGATTTTCACAAAGCAATAAACTTGACGGGAGATATCACCTGGTAAAATATACTATCAGTAATATCACTCATGTTCTTAATTTTGATAATTACTACGTCGTGAGTCGTGACAATTCCAAAACGTAAAATAAACTAAAAATAGCAGTGCAATTAATCATAAAGTTGGGTGTACTATTGAAAGTCAGTATCACAAATTTAATACCTATAACCGTCTAACAAAAAATTTGTCACATATAATTCTTATTTAATTCAATTACAATATTAATAACTCTTATTCTTCTCTCAAAATTCTAGCCATTTTTAATCATCCGTAGACCGTTATCTTCCATTTTTTCTTCCCTCGTCGTCTTATAGGGATAGCAATAGAGCATGAATCCTTGTTCCAGGCGAACAGGGGCGTATCCTAGTGTAAGAATGAAGGGCTTTACCCCCCATCCACCCCATCCCAATTTTTTTTCAAAACCTTCATTATTTTTAAATATTAATTTTTGGTACTTGAATATTTAGTTTATATTGATTTAGTCCCCCAAAAATTAATTAAACCCTCCTCCTAGGAAATGTCTAGATTCGCTCCGAATGGGGCAGAGATTCCCCGAACTTTTCCTCCGTGGGACGGGAATGGGGAATTTATTCTCCCTGTTGGCAGGGATCATATTCCCCACGGGCTGCGGGAACTCGAAATTTTGTATATACAATACAATATATAGTATATTATAAATAGTCCATATTATATATAATAAAATGATAAATAGTGTTTTATTAGTTTTTATATAATTTTATATATTTTAAATATTTGTAAAAATATTTTTTCTAAAAATATTAGCTTTTTTTGCAAAAAAAAAAAAAACCCAAACCGGGGGGGTGGGGGTGGGGGAAACTCGGGGACGGGAATTGGGGGAATTTTTATCCCATTTGTCTCACGGGAATGGGGATTCCCCGCGACCACGAGGAATGGGGATGGGGATTGCTCCCCAGCCTCGTTGACATCCTTAGGGCTTGTATGAATATATTTTCAAGTCCAATTTCCAGTTTCTAGTGTTGAAAATTGAATTTTCAAACTTTATTGATTTTCGTGTGAGAATTGGGAATATGTTTGGTTTGTTGTCTGAATTTCTGTTTGAAAATGAGAATATGTTTGGTTATAATTTTTCAAATGTATTTTTGACAGATTTGCGTGATTGTAGTGTATTTTTACCTAGGTTTGCATAATTGGAATGAAAAATTGTTTGGTTGTATTTTCAAAAGAATATTTTTCATAAAAAAGTGAAAACTGGAAATAATTTCATTTCTACTGAAAACTTTTAAACAAACATAAACTCATTTTGCGGAATAGTTGGAAAGTGGAAAAATAGGGTTGGAAACACAACCATACAAGGCATTAACCTTTTAATGGGAAAACAATTTCAATTTTAATCTTAATAAATTTGTACCAAATATGTAGCTTCTATTTGTCCCCAATAGGTGACTTTTTTTTCGTATTGTAATTGACCCGAACCTGCCCGGAGCGCGCCTCCCATAGAGGCCAGTTAATAAGTTTGTCTTAATGTGGTATTTTGTTCATAAGCATGAATCATTACCCGATGATACGCAATAGAAGCGAGATCAATTTCTTTAGTACATATTTTGTTCAACGTATCAATTGCGAAGTTCTAATTCTACGTATCAGTTAGATGTATTTAGGTTTATTTTTTTTTTAAGATCTGTATAGGTTTATGATCTTATAGAACTTGAAGCTTTTTTTCACTCAATATTGTAATTATATGTAAATTTCTTATGAAATTCAATTTGATTCTTTAAAAAAAATTACAATGTTAATATAGAAATAAGAAATAAATTGGGCCCTAGACTTTTATATATTGAGGATGATGCCAAATGAGGCAGATGTAAGCCAAACCTAGTATAAAAACCTACTACATGGGAGAAGTAAGCGTGGACATATCTCAACTCCAAATAATTTTTTGCTCCCACCTTCGATCTCCACTCTCTCTATCATTTCAACCACACACACTCCCACACCAAAGTACACACACAGTTCATTTTCTGCCAATAAAACCTGTAAGAATTTGTGGTTCATACATCTGTTCTTATCTCTGATTCAGAAAAAACTTTGACACAATTATTGTTTTGTTGTCAGATCTTGGTCTCTCTTTCCGTACAGAAAAAAATTCCCAAATCCGAGCCCATAAATCTTAATTTCCTCTGTTGATAGGAGATCCATTTTTTGGGGGGTTATTTTTTTTTTTTAATTTTCGTTGTTATAAAAGGATTTTTATTTTAGGGTTTTTTTTTCAATCTTGTGATTACTCCTTTATTTAATTATGTTACGAGTAGGATTCGTGTCATGGATGTAATCCATGAGACCGTCTCATATAAGTTTTTGTCATCCGATAGATAGTCGTTGTTTGCAAATGCAGCGTTATCAAGATTCACATTCAATTAGCTATATATAAATATAGTGATGCGCAATGAGAATCTTGATGATGCTTCATTAACAACAAATACCGGCTGACATATACGTACAGCGGTTTTGATGATTTACAGCCACGGTAATTTCTGTACGATCTCTTTATTCATTTTTTTGGAATATATATACTTTTTAATTACCCTTAATTATTCTCTTGATATTTCTGGGGATTTTCAGATGGAACATGAAGAACTTGTTCGCATTTACAGGTTGGTAAAAAAGATCATATGCAAGATCATCTTATTGTTTGTGTTTCTAGCTCACAATTTAACATTTTAATTTCAGGATATATAAATTGTAGACAAATATATCAACAAATGAAAAAAGGTGAAGTGATAGGGGCATGCCTTTTGCCGACAAATTTAGAAGAAAGTTTTCTGTTAGTAAGGTTAAATTTGTTGTTTTGGAGAAATTAAAGGATCCATGGGAATTAAAGAGTTTTAATTCACTTTGGTCCACCCATCCCACCAATTTAAATGATTAGTCTAGAATTCAGATGCCATTTGATTGGAATCTTTAACCATGGGATGAGGTAATCAGAGGTTAATTATGACTAGTTAGCATGATTTTCTAGCCACTAATTTTGTTTTACATAGTATATATATGTGACTTCACAAAGAAAATTCTTCTAATTTTATTTACAAGCTAGGTGAAGTTTTTAGAAGAAGTACTAATCTATTTTAGTATAAATGTAAAATTAGTTGAGAATAAGAAGTTATATGTAGTATTTGCAAATAGAATCAGACGTTGAGAGTGTTTGTTGAAAAAGTCGAAAAAGTACTTGTTTGTTTGTAATAGTCATATAGAAGTAGAATTAGAAATATAAAACACCTATCTTCGTGCTTTTCGATTCTGATTAAATGAAATTGAAGCAGAAGTAAAAGTTGACAAACACTAAAAACTTGATATTTTTTTCAGCCAAAAGCTGATAAACACATTTTTTCAGTGATTGCAAACACTTCCTTAATGTAATACAAATTTGTGTTTCTAGATTAATCTGGTTTAAATTTTCTGAGAACATTAATTTGTTTGGATTTTGTTTTGCGTTAAATCCTGGTGAGAAGTCCTTAAGAGACTGTAGATCTCTTAAAAAAAATTCGAATTAATTTGTCAATTTCCACCAAAATTACTACCCAAAATAATAAATTTATGGCTTGCATTTTCTTGGTATGGCACGGTGATGGAAAACACTAATTGTGTTTCTTCTACTAATTAAATGTCAGCAAAACATAGGTAAATTTATCTGTCTTGGCACTCATTTGATGAATTATTTAGGAATTTAATTGTCTTTGTTAAATCAAATTAAGGTACTAAAGTATATATATAGTAATTAGAACTTGTACGGGATGTGGTCATATCCATGTGCATGGTTTTATTTATATTGATTTGTGAAAAAGAATATAAATATGACTTGACTTTCACATGTTCTTGTTTCATTATTCGGAGTTTAATGCATTCTTAGCATGAAAGGCATTTCCACATGCTTCAATACATAATTTACTCATCCTTCTGTCAGCTGGCGGTGTGAATAGTATTCTCTTTTGTGTTTGTAAATATCTGCAAAATCTTTGCTTTAATTCACACCTATATTGACATTAAAGTCTCTTGTGGGTTCGACTCGGGTCGTATGTGAGTTGGTGAAGACTAGCTTGGTGGGAACTCATATTGAATAGTATTTGTGTGGGTTCGATTTAGAGAGAGATAAACTATTATTAGATTTGGGAGTCGAACATAATTGCTTTTTTTACCTAGGAAGATCTGGTTGTACGTCAGCTGACTCTACCATAACATTAACAGAACGTACACATCCCGTGGTTTACCTTGGTGGCAGCAATAAGGGGCCGAAATTGTTGTTCTCATGCTTTAGTATGAAAGTTGAGTTTTAAAAAAGAAAAAAAAAAAAACATAGTAGGTTTCGTTGTTTAGCGGCCACAAAGTTATAATATCTATAGACTATATGGTATTTGAAGTTTGTTTGCGTGCTTTAATTTTGTCTGGATTGGATATATATCAGATTTAACTTTATATTAATTTGGAAGCACATGCCACATGCAATAGCTTAATGTTCAAATAATCATGTTTTGCACCAAAGAGCGGAGCTTATTTAAATAGCTCCCTTATTTCCGGAGAATTTGAACCATTTGTTTATGGTTAAGGATTTTATAATTGACATATACATGAAAAACTAATGAATGCTTTGTTTGCATATATGTGGATAATTCCTTTCTTTTTTCACTAGATCTTAATAGTAACTTGCAGTTTTTTGTAATTTATTAAATAGATCAAAAGATAATTAATTACACCAAGGCACACGAAAAAATAAGGTCTCAAGGAGGGCGTTTTTAATAGAATATTACAAAAAAAAATTAATGTTACCCAACTAAACCACTAAAAGAATAGGTTAATTTTTTAGTCAAAAACGGCTCTTCAATAGCCGACTTTTGGAAAAATCGGCATCTACCGAGCCGTTTCCAACCAATTTTTTTTTTTTGCTTTTGGTCAATTAAAAACGGCTAGCACATGACCGTTTTTAATTTTGAAAAACATAATTAAAAAATTTAAAAATTAACTAGTCGATTAAGAGTTGATTAAGACATCTAATCAAAGTTAATTTTTTTTTGCATTTTATAAACTAAAAACGGCTAGCATATCACCGTTTTTATTTTCGTAATAGTCTAATTTTGTTTTTCAAAATTAAAAATGGTGGTTGCTAGCCATTTTTAATTTATAAAAAGCAAAAACAAATTTTAAAAAGACATGTTTACAGCGAACATGCGCATCTGCTCAGCCTTTCGCATCGACGCACGACCCATGCATGTGCCCATGCTTGGATGCGAGCGGAATGACAAAGGTTTTATTTAAGTGTCCGTGCCCGTGCTCGGATGCGAATATTTTTCAGTTAGAAACTCTTTAATTAATTATAATTAATTAATTTATTTTAAAGATTTTTGGTCCAAAAAGAATAAAGGCTTTGGGGCCAAGTCCACGAGGAATTTTACAAAAAATTTAATTTCATTTTTTACTAATGGAAACCACTTAAATATTTGGTCAAAATCGGGTCAACACCCATTTTACCAAACAAATTCCAACAACATTAGACTTAAAATTAAATTAAATATTATACATGCTAAAAGTTAGACTATAATGAAAATAAAACGGTGATATGCTAGCCGTTTTTAATTTATAAAAAAAACTTTAATTAGATGTCTTAATCAACTCTTAACCAATTAGTTAATTTTTTAAATTTTTTATTTTGTTTTTCAAAATTAAAAACGGTCATGTGCTAGCCGTTTTTAATTGATAAAAAGCAAAAACAAAATTTTGGTAGGGAACGGCTCCGTGGATGCCGATTTTTCCAAAAATCGGCTATTGAATAGCCGTTTTTGACTAAAAAATTAAACCATTTTTTTTTGGTTTAGTTGTGTAACATTAAATTTTTTTTGTAATATTCTGTTAAAAACGCCTCTCAAGGAGCCCTTTATGGGGTGGCCTAGTGGAGTATGATAGGTTCTTGAAGTTAGAGGTTTCAAGTTTAAATTCCTACGGTTTACCTAGCTGACGCAATTTGCATGCTATTGTGTCAAGCTCGAGAATTTACCCAGTACGCACTCAAAGGATAGTAACAATTGGTTCTCCCCGCTTCTAAATTATTTTACCCTTTTCAAAATCATTTTCATCCTATATCATAATTGCGAATCAGGGTACGGAAGTGAATAGTTCAAACTATTAGTATGGGTTGTACCTTGTAAGTAAAGAAAATTAACATAAATGATAATAGTGGTAAGATTCGAATACAAGACATTTTGTTTGTTATGGCCTTAATTTGGATATAAATACTTTCGTTTTTCTAAAATGCCATGTTGAGTGACCACTCTATTTAAAAATTCAAGATTTTAGAAGTAAGAATTATTTAATATTTAATAACATAATGAATTATGAATGAAGTTTATTTATTCAATTCTCTGTTGGGCTCATCTCATAAATTTTGAAAAAGTAGGATTTAGAGAAGAGCAGGCCCTCTATATGTTTCTACGTGGCCCTTTTCTCATTTTTGTATTGTGGCCTGTGGGCATGGTCTCTCCACACTCTCTACTTCTTAAGTTTGGCCTCCCCCACCCCCCCAATTTGTATTACCCTCCAAGCAAGGGGCGGAGCCAGAGCGATTTAGTAGGGTGGGCCGATATACAAAAATGGGATAGGCCGGATAGAAAATCCAAGAGAAAACAATACAAATTTGATAGGTGTGAGTTTTGCATGTATTTTGAGGCATATTTCTGGCTATAATGATGGGTAAACATGCATATACTCGCGTAAAATGTTACATATTCACTCATTGTGGAAAAGATATTACACTTTGCTTATTTTATAGGAATTTCATGATATTTGAAGCAAATTGAATACAAATACGAGCATAGCAAAGTGAAAACGCGGAGAATTGAGTGAGTATACGAAAAGTGAGGCCAAAATGAGCGAAAGATGAGCGTATAAGGAAAATACGAGGAGCGCACGGGTTGGCGTGCCTTAGGCACCACCCGTGCACCCCGAATAAAGAAATTTAGAGCTTGAAAGATAGCGCACGGGTAGCCGTCTTGTTGGCCGACGCACGACCCGTGTGCCCTACGAAACCGGATGTTTTATACGGGATGGCGCACGGGTAGCCGTGCGCCAACGCACGACCGTTTTTGTCTTGTCTGTACTGAATCCCATGTCTGCGACATTATACCCTAAACGAAAGGGGGTATAAAAAGGCTTTTTTGGGGCACACAAGCATATTCGACATTTTTGGGATCTACAACACAAGACAAAGGCTAATTCTTGGAAGAAGACATCAAGGAGACAATCGGGTTGCATCCGAGCTTGAGAACGGAGATATATCGAGAGATTGTCGACTTTCCTAAGTTTTTTTGTACTCTTTTTAGTTTCAATCTTTCATTTTCGATTGTAATGGCTTTGAACAATTTGTCATGAGTTGTTTAGAAATCATGTGTAGCTAAACTCTTGAGATTTCCGGGTTTTGGAGCAGATTAATGAACTCTTGTTGGATGTTTTAATCTTAGTTGAAGTTATTATCTTGAAGCCTTTATTTGAGTATTTCGAGCTTATTCTTGTTTTATCACTTGATCAATGATTTAACTTGTTTGATATATTGATTCATAATTCGAGAGATGAGTTTCAATATTAGATTTTGAATACTCGACACAAATATTTTGCATGAATCGAGAGGTTTGTAAATATTTGTGAAGACATTTGATCTTTTGAACTTTTGGGAGTTGAATACTTCATGTTGAGTAGAGATGCTAACATAAGTATTTTGATCTATGTTTTATATGCATCTCGATAGGGAGGATAAAATAGCTTTGTGATCGTCTTATAGGAATATTGATAATAACTTGGCTTTGATTGAATCGGATAACAAGAGGGTTATTAATTGAAACCTTAACTCGGGAATCCATTTCATCATCTTGATTCTTCTATCATTTGTATTATCTTAATCTTGTGTTTTAGTGATTTAAATTGTCTTAATCCCAATATAACAATCATCCAATTTCGATCGTCTAAATAAAAATAAGACTAATTTGGTTCAATACTTAGTGCATAAATTTATTAGTCTCTGTGGATACGACCTTGCTTACCCTATTCTATAAATTACAATGTACACTTGCGGTGAAGCTAAAAATAAGGCGAACAAGTTTTTGGTGTCGTTGTCGGGGACTAATACAATTTTTGGTGCTAATATTGCGATAGATAGAATTATTCTTAATTTAGATATTTTTATTTTATATTTTGGTTTAACTTTAATTCTACATTATTTGACTCGTTCCTTTTAGTTTGGTCCAGGGTAGTGCATGAACACACGCTCTAGGCGAGAGGACTTAATACCGCTTCATCTACCTGAAGTTGAGGCTTTCGCGAGAAGAATCGGTCTACCACTAGACGGGGCCGAAAGACAACAAAATCCGATAATGGAGGATTTGGATGAAGAACACAGGGGTAACAATGGGATCGACAGGATCAATGAGTTACCAATACCGGGGAATAATGGAGTAAACGAGTTTATTTCGAGCTTATTCTTGTTTTATCACTTGATCAATGATTTAACTTGTTTGATATATTGATTCATAATTCGAGAGATGAGTTTCAATATTAGATTTTGAATACTCGACACAAATATTTTGCATGAATCGAGAGGTTTGTAAATATTTGTGAAGACATTTGATCTTTTGAACTTTTGGGAGTTGAATACTTCATGTTGAGTAGAGATGCTAACATAAGTATTTTGATCTATGTTTTATATGCATCTCGATAGGGAGGATAAAATAGCTTTGTGATCGTCTTATAGGAATATTGATAATAACTTGGCTTTGATTGAATCGGATAACAAGAGGTTATTAATTGAAACCTTAACTCGAATCCATTTCATCATCTTGATTCTTCTATCATTTGTATTATCTTAATCTTGTGTTTTAGTGATTTAAATTGTCTTAATCCCAATATAACAATCATCCAATTTCGATCGTCTAAATAAAAATAAGACTAATTTGGTTCAATACTTAGTGCATAAATTTATTAGTCTCTGTGGATACGACCTTGCTTACCCTATTCTATAAATTACAATGTACACTTGCGGTGAAGCTAAAAATAAGGCGAACAAGTTTTTGGTGTCGTTGTCGGGGACTAATACAATTTTTGGTGCTAATATTGCGATAGATAGAATTATTCTTAATTTAGATATTTTTATTTTATATTTTGGTTTAACTTTAATTCTACATTATTTGACTCGTTCCTTTTAGTTTGGTCCAGGTAGTGCATGAACACACGCTCTAGGCGAGAGGACTTAATACCGTTCATACCGGAAGTTGAGGCTTTCGCGAGAAGAATCAGTGCTACCACTAGACGGGCTGAAAGACAACAAAATCCGATAATGGGGGATTTGGATGAAGAACACAGGGGTAACAATGGGATCGACAGGATCAATGAGTTACCAATACCGGGGAATAATGGAGTAAACGAGTTACCGATACTAGTTCAACAGCAAGCCATTCGTGATTACTTTTGACCACAAACGAATCGTAATTACGGTGGTATTGCTCATATTCCGATAAATGCCAACAACTTTGAGCTCAAACCGGCACTGATCAATATGGTACAACGAGAACCGGTTTGGGGGTTCGCAATCAAGATCCTAATTCTCACCTTGCTCATTTTATCCAAATATGCAATACGATCAAAATGAATGGAGTCTCGGATGACGCCATAAGATTGCGCCTATTCCCGTTCTATTTGAGGGATAAGACGAGAAATTGGTTGGGAACTTTGACGCAAGGAAGCGTGAGCACATGGGACGAATTGAGCCAAAAGTTCTTGTTTAAATTCTTTCCACCGAGCAAAACTTTGCAGCTCAAAAGCGAGATTACTCAATTCCGACAGTTCGACTCGGAGCCTTTATATGAGGCTTGGGAAAGATTTCGGGATTTGTTACGAATATGTCCACAACATGGGTTCCCAGAGGATCAACAATTATGTTTCTTCTACAATGGTTTAATGGGGCAAACGAGGGCCTTTGTTGATGCCGCAGCGGAGGAGCATTATTGGCAAGGTTTCCACAAGATGCCTTGAACCTTCTTGAAGAAATGGCTATGAATAGTTACCAGTGGCCGTCTGAAAGATCCAATGTACAACGAGTAGCCGAAATTTCAGATGTAGACCCGATTAAAGCGCTAACAGCACAAGTGGCGGCTTTGACAACTCAATTGGGTGTTTTAACGAAAGGGCCAGAAACAAGCATGAACACGGGTAGTGAAGCTCTTCTATATCCGATGGAGGAGGTAAATTATGTGAATAACCAGAATTTCAACAATTTCGAGCAATTCAAACCCAACACACTACCATCCGGGATTGATAAACCATGAAAATTTTTCCTATGCCAATACAAAGAATGTGTTGCAACCACCACCGGGATTTAATACATCAAATGGGGGTGCTAATGTGGAAGGCAAATCATCTTTGGAAGATGCACTCACCTCGTTCATAAATCAATCAAACGCATTCATGAGTGACACGGGGAGTCGCTTCGCTAGGCAAGATTCAAGGTTGGATAAGGTGGAGCTACAAATGACCCAAATGACAAGTTCGATGAAGAGTCTTGAAACTCAAGTGGGCCAATTGGCTACAATTGTGGGTGGACAACATCAAAGGGGTCAATTTCTGAGTAACACGGAAGTTAATCCTAAAGAGCAATGCAAGGCTATTTGATTACGGAGTGGTACGGAATATGATGGGCCTAAAGAAAAATCTGGAAATCTGAAAATTTCAGAGGAAGCATCTAAGTCGGGAGACGTCGAATTGGTGATGAAAGATGGTGTTGAAGTAAATGGGGAAAAGAGAGACAAGAGGAGGAACAAACAAAATGAGAAGCTTAAATCATCATCTAACTCTAATATATCTAAATTACCTATCTCTCTTCCCTTTCCTCAAAGATTTCAAAAGAAAAAGCTTGATGATCAATTTGCAAAATTCCTTGATATATTTAAGAAATTGCACATTAACATTCCTTTTGCAGACGCATTAGAGCAAATGCCAAATTACGCGAAATTTCTTAAGGATGTTATGACAAAGAAGAGGAAGATGACAAGCTTTGAAACAAAGTGAATTTGACGGAAGAGTGCAGCAATCATTCAAAATAAGTTTCGCCACAAAATCCGAAAGATCCGGGAGTTTCACTATCCCTTGTGCCATTGGTGGTAATTTCTTTAATAAAGCGTTGTGTGCTTTGGGGGCAAGTATTAATTTGATGCCTTTGTCCATTTTCAGGAAGCTTGGACTAGGCGAAGCAAAGCCAACCACGGTTACATTGCAACTTGCGGACGGTCACTTACATATCCAAAGGGAATCATAGAAGACATCTTTGGTAAAAGTAGATAAATTTATATTCCCTGTGGACTTCTTGGTTCTTGATATGGAAGAAGATCGTGACGTTCCACTGATACTTGGACGTCCATTTCTTGCTACTGGTAAAGCCTTAATAGACGTACAAAAAGGAGAGCTCACTTTACGTGTTAATGATGAGCACGTTTTATTTTCTATATATAAGGCAATGAAATTTCATGATACGGTGGAGAATTGTAATTTTTTGGATATAGTTAGTTCATGCATTGAGGATTATGTTGATCATACATTGTCTATAGACGATTTGGAATTTGGTCTAACCCACTCGTGCTCAATGTCGAGTGTTGTACTTGATTTTGATGACCAAGATTTGTACGACTATGTTTGTGCCTTAGATCATATGCAGGAACTACCTAGGAGTTCAAGAGGCGAGAACGCAAAGTCAGAAATAAGGGAGCCAAATTTGCGGAATCGCACGACCCGTGTGTCCACGCACGGGCAACCCGTGCGTGATGCCGATGGAATAGTTGAGGTCTCTAAAGAGCACACGGGCCATGTGCTGGAGCACGAGTTACCCGTGTGCGATGATCAAGGGAAGACTGGAAACAGGGGATCACGCACGACCCGTGCGTCAGAGCACGGGCAACCCATGCGTGACCCTGAAATAGCAACGTCGACTCCGGAACTCAAGCAATTACCTGAACATCTCAAATATGCATTTCTTGGGGCAAATAATGTAAATCCGGTAATCGTTTCATCTCTTCTCACTCCTACTCAACTTGATAAACTATTAAGGGTTTTACGAAAACATAAGTCGGCACTAGGATGGTCTATAACTGATCTAAAAGGCATAAGTCCATCCGTTGTGATGCATAAAATTCGGATGGAAGATGTTTATAAACCATCGATTGCAAAACCAAAGACGACTAAACCCTATCATGCAAAATGTGGTTAGGAAGGAAGTGTTGAAATGGTTAGATGTTGGGATCATTTATGCTATATCTGATAGTTCTGGGTAAGTCCGGTACAAGTGGTGCCAAAAAAAGGGGGGTAATAGTCGTGAAAAATGAGAATGAAGAATTGATTGATACTAGAATCGTTACAGGGTGGCGAATTTGCATTGATTATCGAAAACTAAATGATGCCACTCGAAAAGATCATTTTCCCCTCTCCTTTATAGTTATGATGTTGGATCGTCTTGCAGGTTATGATTATTATTGCTTTTTAGATGGTTATTCCGGGTACAATCAAATCATGATTGTACCGGAAGACCAGGAGAAAACAACATTTACATGTCCTTATGGCACATATGCATTTAAATCGCATGCCATTTGGTTTATGTAATGCGCCCGCCACTTTCCAACGTTGTATGATGGCTATATTTCACGATCTTATTCAAAAAGTTATGGAGGTGTTTATGGACGATTTCTCTGTGTTTGGTGATTCTTTTGATAATTGTCTTCACAATCTTTCCCTAGTCTTGCAGCGATGTGAAGAGACCAATCTAGTACTAAATTGGGAAAAGTGCCATTTTATGGTACGCGATGGCATTGTACTTGGTCATCGAGTCTCTTCTGCAGGTTTAGAAGTAGATCGGGCAAAGATTGTAGCGATCGAGAAATTACCACCTCCTACAAACGAAAAAGGTATTCGGAGCTTCGTGGGCCACGCCGGATTCTATAGAAGGTTTATCCGTGACTTTTCTAAAATTTCTAAGCCTTTGAGCCAATTGCTAGAAAAAAATGTTGCTTTCAATTTTCCAATGATTGTTTGCAGGCGTTTGAAACATTGAAGAAGACATTGGTGACCGCACCTATTCTTGTCGCCCGATTGAGTCAACCGTTTGAATTGATGTGTGATGCGGCGATTTTGCGGTAGGGGCTGTTCTCGGTCAAAAGAGGGAAAAGTTGTTTAGATCCATATATTATGCCAAGAGAACGCTGACGATGCTCAATGTAATTACACCACTACCGGTAAGGAGATGTTGGCGATTGTTTTCGCATTTGATAAATTCGATCATACTTGATTGAACGAAAACGATTGTTCATACCGACCATGCGGCTATCAAATATCTTTTTGATAAGAAGGATGCGAAACCGAGGTTGATTATGTGGATCCTATTATTGCAAGAGTTCGATGTGGAAATCGGGACCTAGGAAGGGATGTGAGAATGTGGTAGCAGACCACTTGTCTCGAATTGAAAATCAAGAGGGTCGCAAAGAAGCACGGAATTGATAAAGAGGAATTTCTGATGAACGATTACTCATGCTCGAGGCAAAATTTTCGTGGTATGCGGATTTTGTCAACTATTTGGTCATGGAGTTTTGCCTCCAAATCTATCGTCATATCAAAAGAAAAAATTTCTACATGACGTCAAGTTTTACATGTGGGATGACCCCCTACTCTTTAAGAGGTGCGCTAACAAAATTATAAGAAGATGCGTACCTCAAGAAGAATGGGAGGGAGTCCTACAACAATGTCATTCCGCACCCTCTGGCGGACATTTTGGCCCAACTCGCACCGCGACTAAGGTATTGCAGAGTGGGCTATACTGGCCCACTCTATTTAATGATTGTTATTTGTTTGTGCAACAATGTGACAGGTGTCAACGAATGGGCAACATTTCCAGAAGACACGAGATGCCGATGACAAATGTAATCGAAGTTGAATTGTTCGATGTTTGGGGGATTGATTTTATGGGCCCATTTCCATCATCTTCGGGCTATCAATATATTCTACTTGCAGTGGAGTATGTATCCTGTTGGGTAGAGGCGATTCCTTCCAAAACAAATGACGCTCAAATTGTGATGCGGTTCCTTAAAAAAAATATTTACTCGATTCGGCACTCCAAGAGCTTTAATTAGCGGTGGAGGATCGCATTTTGTAAATAAATTGATGAGCAACTTGTTGGCAAAATATGGGGTGAAACATAAAGTTGCATTGGCATACCATCCACAAGCCAATGGGCAAGCCGAAGTAGCCAACCGGGAGATCAAACAGATTCTTGAGAAAACGGTTAACATCAACCGAAAGGATTGGGCATTAAAATTGTATGATGCTCTATGGGCGTACCAGACTTCATATAAGACACCGTTGGGCACATCTCCATATCAACTTGTCTTTGGGAAGTCGTGCCATTTGCCGGTAGAATTGGAGCACAAAGCATTTTGGGCGGTCAAGAAACTAAATCTGGATTTTCAAAAGGCCGGTGAAGAGAGGTTGCTCCATTTAAATGAGATGGAAGAATTTCGGGATGAAGCTTACGAAAATTCTCGAATTTACAAAGAAAGAACCAAACAATGGCACGACAAAATGATTAAGAAACGAGAGTTTTACCAGGGGAACCCATCCTCTTGTACAATTCACGCCTTAAATTTTTTCCGGGGAAAACTCAAATCTAGGTGGTCGGGGCCTTTCATGATAAAGAAAGTATTGAATCCTCCCGGAGTCGTGGAATTGTTAACAAAAGATGGTGAGACTTTCATGATAAATGGCCAGAGGATTAAACATTACTTCCATCGAGGTAATCAAGAGGAGGTGACATCCATCACCTTGCGAGACCCATGACGGAACAAAAACAGACGTCAAGCTAAAGACGTAAACTATAGCGCTTGTTGGGAGGCAACCCAACGGTTTTTGGTGTAGATTTCATTTTTTATTTTTTTGTGTGTGTGTTTATTCTAATTTTGTGAGTTTGAAAAAAAAATTGCAGTATAGGTGCGCACGGGTAACCCGTGCCCCGACGCACTACCCGTGCGCCCTACAGAGAGTGTACGTTTCTACGGGATGGCACACGGGTAACCCGTGCGCCTTACAGAGAGGGCGTAAATAAGAGCAGTTTTAACACTGCTCTTCCTTTCAAAAATCCCCCAAGCGCACGCCCTCTCCCTCATCCTTCATTGTCTTCAAAATTTCCTGTAGTTTCCACCTAAATTCTCCCATTTAATCACTCTCCCATCACATTAGAACTACAATTTGCATTGTATTCAAGTTTGATTGAAGAAAGTTGAAGAAAAAGCACCTAGGGTTCAAGTTATTCACTTTGAGTTGAAATTCGAAAATTCCGGTAAGAACATCGTTTCTCCTTGTGAATTTCTTGTAAATTATGTAATGGGAATCATGATTGGTGCTAGCTTTGATATTTTTGCTATATTTTGAATGCAATCTTCTCTAAGGCAATTTATCAAACACTTTGTGGGCTTGTGTAATTGAGGAGAACTTGGATGAATAATTGATGAATGGGGCATGTGCAATGATTGTTTGAAGTTTGAGATTAATGATTTCCTAGTATGGCCATAATTCTTGATTGTTTGGGGATTGCTTGATCGATCAAAGTGATGTAGGGCAGTCAATATGCACCACCTAATGTATTCACTTTAAACCCCTACTTTGTTGCTTGCCATTGATCTTGTTGGGATGCTAATAGAGTTTATTTCAGGAACCAATTCTATCATGGCTGACAGACGGAATCCCCAAGGTGGAAGGAGACGTGCACGCAAGGCGGCACAACGAGACGAGGCACCGCAAGAGGTAGACCTGAACAGTCCCACGGCATATGGGGTTGTATTGACAAACACAAATGATCTTGAGCGATGGAATCGCTTGGTTGGTCGCCAAATAGCTCCATCCCGCTATGCCGACGATGACTGTACCCAAACTTTGGGGATACATGGGGACGTTTGGCGTCTCTTCGCAAAGGTCGGATGGACCAATTTCATGAGCCGAAGGTGGCCGACCTTTAAACGATTCACATTGGAGTTTTTGAGTACCGTAGAAGTACTCAAACAAGGCGGGACTTTTGAACCATATCTGATACGCTTTCAGTTGGGGAATGTACGTAGACAACTATCTATTACCCAATTGAACACCATCTTTGAGGTTCCAACAAATGCTCGTTTCCGACCGATGGCCAATTGTGATCAATATGACTTTTGGAGAATGCTGGTAGAAACACCACAAACGGGGCCTATGTTGTATGCCGCACGGACCGCCAAAGCCTCTTGATCCGGAATCCGCTTTTCCGGTACATACAACGCGTGATCGCATCCTCCGTGTTCGCCCGAGAAAATATTGGAAGGATGACTACTAGGGAGTTGTATCTACTATGGTGTATGCTCACAAATACACCCTACAACACAAACAAATCAATTCGCGAGAGCAAGTGGAACAGGTTGGCTAGGCGAGAAGAAGGGTACTATTTCTATAGGGGTCCGATTACCCTATTGCCCGACATTTCAACATTGATTTTAGAAGCTTGGAGCCTATATCGGGCGGCACTCGGGTTAATTTGGCATCTTTGCACCACATGAAATTTACTCGCAAATGAATAAGGTGTGTTGGTTCTTCTACGGAAGAAAGGTGCCGCATTTCCATTACCTACCCCGAGATACACCACAATAGATACCTTGGCTGACAAAACCAACTTTAGCTTAACTCGGGCACATAACGAGTTACAAATGTTATCGATGCAAGGAAGAGGCGCGAGTTGAAGGCTTCCCGGATGAAGAGGATATGGTGGCGGAGGAAGAGAGCTACACAGGCGAGAAATGGGGTGGAACCTCATCACCTCCAACTTGGCTATGACATTCCCGTCATCACATGGAGGCGATTACCCCCCGACCTCACATAGTGGGGATCGTCCCAGAACCTCTTATGGTGGCACGTCCCAACGAGGCAACGAATTTCAAGATATGCTACATGCATTTGGGGAGGACTTGCGCCATCAAGGAGAAGAGTTGAGGCAACAGAGGGAGGATTTGCGGCAGCATCGGGCTGATTTCCTCACATTCTGGGAGGACTATGACAGGAGGTCCGAGGAGACGTGGCAAGTGCTACAACAATTAAAAATGTGGCACATCTCACAAGGCCACTTCCCACCGCCGCCACCACAGTGATTCAGGTATATCTCCACTTTTCACTATTGAAATCCTATTTTTCCCTTTTCGATAAAAATACAATTTCATTCAAGTTTGGGGGAGAAGTAGTCTTTTGATATGAAAAGACTAGATGAAAAAAAAAATTTGCATTGTTGTGTGTTTTCATATAGTTGCATAAAGAGCATTTTAGGTTGCATTGCATTAGAAGCACGTTTATAGCTTTAACACATTTATTGCTTTCATAGATGTTAGAGAGTGAGTTGACCGGGCATGATGCTACTTGTTGTTTGTGTGTTGATTGAAAATTTGTATTGTTGGGATTGGATGTTGGGCATGAGTTGATTGAGCCTTGAATAGATAACATTGATCATGTTGATATGAAAACTTGGTTTGATGCTTTGAATTACATATTTACAAACCTGTGAGCTTTTGAGCCTTTACTGCTTGCATCTTATGCAGTCTTGTTGTGATTTGAGTGTATCATTCATGTTGTTAGAATTCTAGAACTTGCTCGGGCATCTCTGTCAAGGCCACATATTGTATGCAGATTGTGAAAATGATTAAAGGCAATCTTTGCTAGCCTTTCAAGCCTTTTGCTTACCTAAAGATGTTGAAATTCCTAGTTAGCCAAGTTGAGCCTATTGCCTTTTTTTTTATAACCACAAATCTAAGCCTTGAACTTGATATATCCGTCACCCTAAACTCGAGTGTATAACGTTGAGTAAAGAGAATGAATGAGGATTGAATGAGTGGGAATTAAAGAGTTGGATAATGGGACATATTTGGTTAATTGGAACAAAAGGAAAAAAAGGGGGTTGAAAAGAAGTGCTAAAAATTCAAAAAAAAAAAAAAACGACGTTATAATGTGAATTTTCATTTAAGCAAACTTGGGAGGCGAAGGAGTGTAATTTGAGGCTATCCTCAAGAGAAAGAAAGAAGATGGAAATAGGAAAAATTGGTAAAAATAAGGGATGATGGGAATAGCATATGGAATTATAATGTAGATGATTGATATGCTCATCGGTCTATATGCTCGAGTTTGAGTCACTTTATCCAAAATTTCCTACCCTAAACAAAGTGCCTTCATTACAACCAAGTGAAAAAGTCCTTTTCGATTCACAAAATTGCATACATTCTAGTGGCGGAGGCATGAGATGAAGTGCAAGCTTATGGTAATTTTGCAACATTGAATTGTTTTGAGCGTAAACACGTCCTATATTCTCGTGAGATGAGAGTATACACTTAACTTTGAGAGTTGTAATTCAGAGCATTTCACTTTGTTCTACTTGATGCGTGCTCTTTGATCAGATATTTGAGGTTTGATTGGTTTGTTGTTCAACATTCATGATGAACAATATAGATCTTCTTTTGGATCCTTTGTGTGCGCTTTTATTCTTATCTCCCTGTTGTGCTTTATCGTGTTTTCAAAATTGTTGATCGGGATGGTCAACGGTGTAAGTTTGGGGGATTTTGATAGCTGTGAGTTTTGCATGTATTTTGAGGCATATTTCTGGCTATAATGATGGGTAAACATGCATATACTCGCGTAAAATGTTACATATTCACTTCTTGTGGAAAAGATATTACACTTTGCGTATTTTATAGGAATTTCATGATATTTGAAGCAAATTGAATACAAATACGAGCATAGCAAAGTGGAAACACGGAGAATTGAGTGAGTATACGAAAAGTGAGGCCAAAATGAGCGAAATATGAGCGTATAAGGAAAATACAGGGAGCGCACGGGTTGGGCGTGCCTTTAGGCACCACCCGTGCACCCCCGAATGAAGAAATTTAGAGCTTGAAAGATAGCGCACGGGTAGCCGTGCGCCGCCAACGCACGACCCGTCTTGTCTGCTTGCTGAATCCCATAATCTGCAGCATTATACCCTAAACTGAAAGGGGGTATAAAAAGGCTTTTTTGGGGGGCGCACACAAGCATATTCTGACATTTTTGGGATCTACAACACAAGACAAAGGCTAATTCTTGGAAGAAGACATCAAGGAGACAATCGGGTTGCATCCGAGCTTGAGGAACGGAGATATATCGAGAGATTGTCGACTTTCCTAAGTTTTTCTTGCTTCTCTTTTAGTTTCAATCTTTCATTTTCAGTTGTAATGGCTTTGAACAATTTGTCTATGAGTTGTTTAGAAATCATGTGTAGCTAAACTCTTGAGATTTCCGGGTTTTGGAAGTAGATTAATGAACTCTTGTTGGATGTTTTAATCTTAGTTGAAGTTATTATCTTGAAGCCTATTTGAGTATTTCGAGCTTATTCTTGTTTTATCACTTGATCAATGATTTAACTTGTTTGATATATTGATTCATAATTCGAGAGATGAGTTTCAATATTAGATTTTGAATACTCGACACAAATATTTTGTATGAATCGAGAGGTTTGTAAATATTTGTGAAGACATTTGATCTTTTGAACTTTTGGGAGTTGAATACTTCATGTTGAGTAGAGATGCTAACATAAGTATTTTGATCTACGTTTTATATGCATCTCGAGAGGAAGGATAAAATAGCTTTGTGACCGTCTTATAGGAATATTGATAATAACTTGGCTTTGATTGAATCGGATAACAAGAGGGTTATTAATCGAAACCTTAACTCGGGAATCCATTTCATCATCTTGATTCTTCTATCATTTGTATTATCTTAATCTTGTGTTTTAGTGATTTAAATTGTCTTAATCCCAATATAACAATCATCCAATTTCGATCGTCTAAATAAAAATAAGACTATTTTGGTTCAATACTTAGTGCATAAATTTATTAGTCTCCGTGGATACGACCTTGCTTACCCTATTCTATAAATTACACCGTACACTTGCGGTGAAGCTAAAAATAAGGCGAACAAAATTATAACTAATTTTTTTTTTAAAAAAAAATTCTCACTGGAAATGTTTTTTATAAAAAATGGGTTGGGCCAAGGCCTAGGTTGGCCCAGCCCTGTCTCCGCCTCTGCCTCCAGGGCATTATCGTGTAATATTTATTTGGGGGCAAAAACTTATATGAGACGGTCTTAGGGGTGGCTATGGTTCCGAAACCGCGGTTCCGGTTCCAAAACCGCTGGTTCCGGTTCCTCATTTTGGAGGAACTGGAACCGAACCATTGTCTTATGGTTCCGGTTCCAAAATAGGAACCGACGGTTAAGGTCCGATTTGGAACCCGATTCCTCCACGATTCCGGTCCTGATTTTAACCGGAACCGTTGTATATCTTTTGTTAATTTTTTGATTTCTTAAAATAGTTTATCAATTTCAGTTAATAATAAAGAAAAAGACTTGGACTTAATATTTAATAAAATTTTATACTTAGTATTATTAATAATAAACTATCTATATATACTATTAGAGTATAGAAAAATCAAAGTTCACGTAGTTCGCTTACAATATTTGGTCTAAAATATGTCTCATGTGGTTACGAAAATAAAACATCATAATAAACATTGAATATTTCTTCTAGCATATATTTACCAAAACAAGATTGTTGGTTTTAACCTTAAAAAAATGGTTTCATCACGGTTTCACTGATGGTTAAAACTGACGGTTTCACGGTTTTTGAGACCTAGGAACCGGAATCGGAACTGGCCTACACGGTTTCGGTTCCTATTTGGAACTGTTGACCACGGTTACGGTTTAGAAACCGTTGACCACGGTTTCGGTTCTGGTTTGGAACCCATTTTCGGTTCCATTTGGCCACCCCTAGACGGTCTCACGGTCATTATCTATGAGACGGGTCCTATATGTAAATAGAATTTCAACTCAAACCCAAACCCATGAAAAAATACTCATATTTTTTTGTTTTGTAAGATCGTTTCATAAACTTAAGTTTATGAGACGGTCTTATATAAGACCACCTCTTATTTGGGATAATGGCAAATCAAAATCTTGTTTAAATGATCGAAGTTTCAAAATCTTAAATTTAGAGATATTGGATTGGAACTCACCTATTCGTGGATGATTATCTATTTTCAAACATAGTAAAATAGTTGATTGTAAGTCATTGCTAGTTATTACAAAGTAATTGTTGATTGTTAGATTTTTTTAATGATTGATTCTCCTAATATAATGATGTATGTAACTAATTTTTTTTAAAAAGAACACATAACTTGATCTTGTCCAAATTAATGGCGGGCTTGATTTATATTATGTAAATAGGTCTACTTAGCCATTTGGCCCAAGTCAACAGCTTTTCAAGTTTCAATCATGTTTTTCAAAAATATCGTTTTTAGTTATTTTGACCAAAAAATAACAGTCATACCTTCCGTATATTTTTTGTGGGTTACTTGGTTATTTTTCGAAAAATTGACGGGACAGAAAATAATTCTCGGTCCAGAAATGAGTCTCGACTCATGAAAAATGTACCGGTCACAAGAAATAGAAATAAGGCAAAATGGACAATTGAACTAAAACTGGCTAAAATATATATGTTTGAAAAAATAGCTAATAAAGATGTTGGCATGGGTCAAATGACTAAAATATTTCCAGACTATTTTTGAAATTTTTGAATGACTAAACAAAAGTATGAACAAATTTTATGATTAACTTTACATGTGTGTTTATTGGTAAATCCCTTCTCAACAGGATTATATAGTGGTTGAGTGGTTAAGACTCTTAAATGTTTGTCGTTCGATTTCCATCACCACTCATCGAAATATGTAATAAAAAAATCCATCCTTAATTAACTATCCATTTGGATGGAAGGATATGAGCTATGAATTTCAAATCTTTAATAGCAAATCCATTGAGGTTGTTTGGATGTAGTTATTCTGTAATGGATTTCAAATCTTTGAAAGCTATTTTTGGAGCCATTTTAGAGAATTTGAAATCATTCATATTTGGAGTCATTTGAACTTATTTCCTAATTCATCTCCCCAAATCCAAATCCTTTCATACAATTGCAACCTTACTGATAGCCTACCAAACCACAATTTATCAATATAATTTGATGCCTCTAGGGACACAGGCGAGTTGGTAAGTGGCAAGGTGACAAGAGTGTGATGCTCTGACGTAGCGGGTTCGATTCTGTGTAGTGACAGTTTTTCTTTGAAAATATTGCAAGGCCTGTTTCTGGGTTTGTATCTCGTTGGTCCTCTCCCTTGCAGGGCTGCTACTCGTGCATATCCCTCGATTTATATTTTGTCTGGCTTTGTATACCGTTGGTCCTCTCCCTTGCAGGACTGCTATTCGTGCATATCCTTCGATTTATATTCTGTCTGGTTCAGGTGAGGAGTTCACCTGCGGGAAAAAAATCAATATAATTTGATTAATTTGGCAAATTGAACCAATTAAAACTATCTTATAATCAAAGTTAAATACACACAAAAAAAAACTTCAATTTCATTGGATTCAGTTCAAATTTGACTGAAACAATTGCACCCTCAGTCCCATAGGATTAGGTCTATTGCACCATTAGTCCCGTACTTTGCTTTTATCATCCCACTGTTTTCAGATGTTGCATTAGTAGTCCTACAGTTTTAGAGATATAAATAAATAGTCTCACAATTTATAAAGTTTGTCATGCAAGTCCCAAATTACCTTATTATTCAATGTATAACATATTGTAAAAGCTTTCTTTTTCTGACACCTGTTTTGTTCGTGCCATTGTTACACCTACTTAGATCCAGTCTCTATTCAGAGGTTTTAAATGGATCATGTCAGGTTTCCAGCCTATAAACTTAACAGGGGATACTTCTGTAAAAATTTTACTAACATGTATACATACTTCAATTTGCCTAAGTTTATTAACATAAATGGATATAGTTCATTACAATCATATCAGGCCCAACATGCTTCCGTAAAATTAAAATATCCCATAAAATTCATACCTTTTTTGACCGAAACAGTACCGGGTGAGATGACTCGCAGCACCACCAGTCGGAAAATTACTGCCCCCAGATCGTTTGACAAACATCTCCTCACTGTTCAACCTCACCTTCAGGAAAGATGATCTGCAAGTTATCCGACTCTTCAAAGAATCGCTCAAAGACAACCTTGGTTCGTTTCCTACCCAGCGCATAAGTAATCTTTAAACGGGATAAATTAATAGAATATTATGAAGACATGTTGAAAGCGAGAAAGCCCTTTTTATTAAAAACTTATTGAAATATTTATTAGATTAGTAATCCCCTTTTGGGAGGAGAATACTGGTTTAGCCTCTCATATACGAGGCTTGCACTCGAAAACACATAAAAACTTGAAAACTAAAACACTCAAAAATTACAAATTTTTCTCTCAGACTTTATTATAAGAAAACTAAGGAAAATGTTCAATGTCCTCAGTTTCCTTCAAATCTCACATTTTAAATATGTAAGTCCGAACTTGAAAGGCGGACTCCAAATCTTGCTGGTACTTATGACGTCACTGCTTACATCATATCCTGCATTATTGCCTCGCCAGCTAGTTTTCTTTTTCTTCCGCGTGACTCAGCCCATATGAAAGTTGTCGGGGAATCTTCTAAAAAGTTGGTTTGCGTGGTCCCCGAGGAAAACGCGTTTTGTGAGGTGGGCCCTTGTCCTTTCCAGCTGCCTGGTCTTGTCAGTCGGGTTTGGGTCGAAAACCTTTCCCAAACTCGGGTTCCTTCTGTTCGAGGCATGCTTGACAGATCTGGTCAATCCAACGGTCAACATGTGCCATATTACAGAATTTCCGGTAAGTTTTTTTGCTTGCCGAAATCTTGTTTTCCCAGAGAATTCTTCTTTTGGTCTCGAAGAGTTCCTCTACAAATCCTGTGGTTGATCCAGTCATCGAATTCAAAAGGAAAGATCCATTTGCCGGATTTTGGAAGAACTTGAATGGATATTTGACCTTGTCCATTTCAGTTAGACAAACCCAAAGACCCCATGCTAGTTTGGTAGAAGCTTCGTCTTCAGAAAATGCTCCTACTAACACCGTCCTTCTTCCTGAAGCGCTTTAATGTATTTCAAAGCATTTTCATCCTATTCTTCTTAGCTTGATGAAATGAAAAGCTTCATTAAAGCCTTTTCTTTTGGTGCGTGCGGAGCTGCACCGATAAAATACGATTCCAAAATATCTCCTCTGGCCAAGTGTGGATTATTGGCCCAGTCTCGTAAACTACTTCCCCAATCTATTTCGATAATTTTGAAATTTAAGGAATCCTGGTGACACGGTATAGATTGAAGCTAAAGCTCCAAAAGTATACCATTCATGTACATCATTTGGATGACTTCCTGGTTTCATCCAAACTGTGGGATACTTGCGTGAGATATCAACCATGGTTTTCTCTGGGTTAATATATACCCTGTCTTGTAACTAGCTTCTCCCATTGCCGCTAATATACCCGCATAGGAGAAATCTTATTCTCGTCGTTTGAACCTTAGATTTGTCTGTCGTGGCCTAAGATTCAACTCTCTCTTTTTTACCCCAGCAGGTGTTAGGTTGACTTGAAGACTCGGGTTGTGACACCGGAGCTTCAACATTCGTTCTGATTTGTACACCTCGGGGATGCATCACCCGCAACACTTGTGATTATAGTACTTGAATCCATAACCTCCGGGTTAGAGCCCGTACTCTCTCGGACCTTTTTGCACCATAGGAGATGCGGCCCGGAAGAGAGGCCTTGCGGCCGCTAAGAACAATTGTCCTTGAGCGAACCGGCATGCTCGTATTTGACTAGAAATGGATTTTTGGTCACTGTTGAAGTCGTCCGGCAAAGAATCGCATTGAGACATAATGTCCCAAAATCTCGTTCTAGACTCTCCAGGTTTTCCCGAGATGTCTTCTTGGTTTAAGGACCTCACAAGAACGCGTCCTTCCATCTCGTGTCAAGAAACCTGCAAGAATATTTTCATGAGATTTTATAATGACAATATCATAATCATAATATTGACATTCAACTTGCCATCTAAGTAATCGAGTCTTTTCTCGGTTTTGATTCAATTTTGTTTTTCGGAAAAGACTTAACACTTGAATTATCAATTTTTAAAGTAAACTTTTTAGCCAAAAAAATAGAGGCCATTTTTTAAAAGCCTTCGATCGCAAAGAAATCTTTCGTTGATATGCCATATGTTTGCTTCATCTGGTGTGAATAAACCGCAATATCTGCATGGCACTTTCTCGTTTGGTGTGACCTTAGTAAGAATCCGTTGCCCACCAATCATCACCGCATCCGTGTATAGAACCGATTCGTCCTCGTCTTGGGAATCGCAAGCTTTGGAAGCTTTTTACAAACTTCTTTAAGTTGCTTAATTCCTTCTTGATGTTCATCTTCCCATTTGAATATCGCATCCTTTTTAAGCAATGGGCTAAACACCTTCATGTAATATGCCGATTGTTAATGAACATCCCAAAGAAAATTAACAACTCCAAAACCACGAAAACCCTGTCGCTTCTTGTCTTTTAGTGTATCCGGAAATCCTGTATCTTTTCCACAATATGATTCTCAGAATAATTCCCAGATTCATCGATTTCAATTCCGAGGAATTCAATGCCTTGTTGCAATTACCGCCTTCTTTTCCGAAAGCACTAATCCTTTTTGTGACAAACATCCAAAATATTTCCAAATGTTTGAGATGCTCATTCATGTTCTTTAATGCGATCGTAATATCGTCGATATACACGAACATGAAATCGAAATAATCTTTGAAAAGATTATCCATCTTTCTTTGATATATTTGGGGTGCGTTAAGCCAATCCCATAGGCATAACGTTCCAAATATAATGTCCCTCCGGTGTAGAGAAAGTTGTAAACTTCTTACTTTCTTCCTCCATCTTAATCTGGTAGAATCCAGATTTGCAATCAAACTTTGAGAATATCTTGGCACCTTTGATGCAGTTAACCAGATGTTCTCGACTTGGGATATAGTATTTGTCGAACTCCAAAATATTATTAATCCCCTTGTAATTAATAACAAGTCTTGGCTTTCCTCTTTTGATTTCTCCACGGTTTCTGACTAAGAATCATAGAAGCTAGATGGAGAAACTCCTGGTGAAATTAACTTAAGGTCAAGATGTTCCTTAAGTATCTTCCTCGCATATCCTCACGATCCTCCCCGGTTCATAAGGATTGGTTTGAATCTTACGAACTCGTCTTCTTTCCAGTTTAACCTTTAAGGATGCTTTGAGCTCATTCTTGTCCCACCATGCCAAAGGATCTTCATTGTAATTAATTTGGATCTTCTTCTTGATATCCTCGAGTGATATTTTTTTCCTCCAGGGTCACGTCACTCGGACTCTCCATTAGGCTCAACATTAATTCCCGAATAACCTCTGAGTAACTCGTTTTTCTCCTTGCACTCAATGAATACAAGTTATAATCCCAAAGCTTCTTGTCCTTTCGAGAACCGAATTGTCTATAGGATAATAAGGCTTCACCAAATTTTCTTCGATCCACCATTTTTAGATTTCGAGTTTGGCTTCATCACCACGCTTTGCGCGAAAATTAATAGGCATTTTTCTCAAAATGCTTCCCGCGATCATTGGACAATGATCTTATGATCACATAATGTTGTGAAAATAAGCCTTCTTGTCTCATTCTCCTGTGTGAATCGCTTGAATGTTTGTAGGAAATTGTTTACTAGCAAAACATCTGCACATGTATCATGGAAATAGATTGGTGGCGTTTTTACTTTGTACCATGGGGTACCCCCCACGCCTCCGATCATGATTTCTTCTTGTTTAATTCCCCTGTTAAGGATAAGAATCCTTTTAGAGAAATCTCTTCCTGCAATATCCGGTAAATCTTCTCCAATTTATTTAGGAAAAACATCCGCTTTCCAAAGACATATTCCTAAGACTGAATCAATATAGGCGGCAAAATATTCGCTCTTGTATTCAAAGATATAACATTCCGATAGAAATGTATATGGAGAATGGACTAGTGGTCATTTGATTATGTATCTTTTATTAGCCACTGTTAACTCCATTCCGTCTTATAATCTTTCCCAAGGTTTATGATCCTCAAGAAATTCAATTCCCAGTATTAATTGTTCTGGGATTTTTCCTGCAACTCCTGTGATAGTCAGCTCAATTTCACCTATCTTCAGGTTGTTTGATACCGTCCAACTATTGGTTGTTGGAGATAATATAGAACATCACAAGGAAAAATATTATCTTTTTGAGTGATGTCGAATATTACTTCAACTTCTCGCCATCCTTCTGGACATTTCAGCTCTCCTGCTATTTTTAAAACATCTGGGATACGCTGAATTGTACTTGGTCTCCTTTCTTCCCAACGGTTGCTACTCGTCATTCTATCCTATTGGAAAGACATCCTCCTTGGCTCAACTCTAAGACTTCGGCTTTTGTTGAAGACTGGTTGATCTTGTATTTTCATATCGATCTCCTTGATAGTTGGAGACTCAATAATCTCTGGTAAAACCACCCTGGCAAAGTCCTCGAAAATCCTTGGGACTTCAATAAATTCCTTTCTCAAGAATACTTCTGAATGATGTGTATTCAAGAGAGCATATGATATCTTGTATGTGATCGAGTAGGGTCTATTCCCTTCTTTCATCAAATCATCTCTTTTGAAATCTTGATGAAGGGTTAGGACTCTACTGAAATCTCGATCTCCCAGATTGCTTTAATAATGACTCTCTTGGCTCCAATATGAATCCATGAGAGTGTATTTACAACTTTTCTTTTAACTCTGCTTTTGATCTCCTGGATTTCTTTAATAGGGACCAACCGCATCTCGATCGGAGTTACCGGTAAATTCCATAGGAATAGCAAATTCTCCTATTGTTACCCCGTGGATAATTTGGTGTTTTTCATTCTGAAACCCATTTTATCCAATGCTCTTTCCATAGCTCCGATTGTAAATCCATCATAGACTTGAAGCTTTGGATCTTCCTTCATAATTCTCATAAGAGTTTTATGAGAAATCGTCGTGTGAGAGAGAATCTGACATATCCTCTCTCGATTTTGTCTTTGAAGAATTTCTTCTTCGCTCGATTAAAGAGATGGAATCACTTCCATCTTCGAGAATAGATCTCTTCTTCATAGATGCTTTCATCCGAGGGAATATCCTCAAATTGATACACCCGTATTAAATCCCATTAATAATGCGGCTTCTTTGATTTACGTGTGGCCTCGAACCTCGCCTCGACTCGCTTTTGATTGTCTGGACAATCCGCTTGAGATATGCCCTCTTGCTCCGCATGTCCAAAAATACTGATCTTTGAAACTTTCATTTGCTCACGGTGTGAGCACGCCCGATGCCTTCTTTGATTTCTCGGTGTGGCCTCGAATCGTTCATGCGGACAATCCATTGAGATATGCCCTCTTGCTCCGCATGTCCAGCAATACACCCTGATGAAGAGGCTCTACTCCTGTTTGGTGCTGGTCTTTGCCCCATTTTGTAACTTCGGGCTTTTTGTTTTGACCAAAACCTTCTAGGTCTCCATGGAGACCTGCTTCTTTTGTTGTTGCTTCCTCGGCGATATGGATGGCTTCTCTCCTTATTCTTTCTGTGCCGCCTTGGTTGACCTCCCACAATTGTTGGGATGTCATTATCCACGCAACATAGAGAAACTGCTTTGTTAATTCCTCTTAATATCTTGTAATTCCTGTACAGAGCTGTTTGGTAACACCATTCAGATAACTTGGCCTTTAGGAAAGACATTTTTCTGGCCACAATTTCTACTTCCGCTCTATCCTTGTATTCCCTGATGAGCATTTCTCTCCAGGGACTCGGAATCTTGGCAAAGAATAGTTGTGCAGCTTCCTTTTCTTCAATCTTGGATTCCACCGGTATTCGGTGAACAACTTGATATATTCATCAATATGACAAATATCATGTAACTCAAGGCTATAGAGGGCTTGTTTATATCTCTTTCTTTTTTCATCCTCTAATCCCTCGAAATAACCTGTGTCGATGAACTGGATTTTGAATAGTTTTGCCATACCATCGACAATTCCTATAAGTGATTCTCCTGATGTGTTTGTACTAGCATCGGTCATATCCCAGGCAATCTTCACCGATCCTTCAAGACTCATTTCAAGGAGTAAAATGAATGAATCCTTTGTAAGATCGAGGGTTCTCGCTGAAATTCTCATATCCAAGCCCATTCATCAATGAGAACTTCTCTATTTTTAAAATCGAGATGTCTAGATTTAACATCAACCCATATGGATGTATTGGGTCGAGTGCGATCTTCCATAAGGCATCCGATAAACATTTGCCTTCCTAGTAGGTTGTCGAGTTCCCGCAAGAGGGTTTCGACCTCCCCCCCGAAAGTGGGTCACTCTCGGCCGTGAAATCCCGGCGTGTGGCATCCTTCCGTCCCGAGATCCATGATTCGAACCCGTACTTTCTTCGACGTTAGGATTAACCTGGTGGTGGTGGAATTGGTCTTCCTATTTGGATCATATGTGACCAATGTTCCATCTCCTGTGTTATCTTTAAATCTACAATTCCTAATCCTGCCGCAAAGGATTCTCGCAAAGTCATGTAGATCTTTAAGATTCATCTTTTCCATATCCATCTTTTTTAATTTTTGATGGATTTTCCTTTGATTAGAGCAATGAGTTTCTCCTCATCTGTCATTTTTCGTATAACTTTGGTTTCACTTTTTGTGTAAATAAGTCGTCTCCCGAAATCTATACGCTTCTTTCCTCCGAAAGAACTCTGACCGGCCACCAGGTTCTTGACTCGTTTGAATATCATGAAGGAGTTCAAGAGTTTCCTTCGATATTTCACCATCGTCTCCATCCTGTTCGGATCGATGAACTTGTGTTGGTAGATGAATATGGCGGTTGCCATAATTACTCGCACCGTCTTCCTGACTTCTCTAAGATCTTCTAGAACTTAGATTTGTCTGGAAGTATCTCGTTCCACTCATGTACTCCATCGAAATCATTGTTCGATGGGAATTTTCATGAACCGTTTCTTGAAGGTTCATCAAGTGAACATATAAGTGCAGTTAAGATCCGGAATCGCTTATAATATTCTCGCTCACTTTTTGCATTGCGCTTAAGGTTTTCCCCCGGCTCTCGCCGTTTTTTTTCTTCATGTTGGTATTCCCAATATGAAACCCTGGTCAAGTGTTCTTGTCGATACATCGTCAATATTTAACGATATGTCTGTAAAGTACATCTCGGACATCGGTCCGGATCCATAATCTCGAAGTAATTTCTCCTCACCAATTGTTAATTACATAAATATAATAAAAATTGGGCTTTGATACCATTTTGAGTCAACATTACTAAGGCAAATTGGGTAAAATGTAAAATGAATTATTTTGGGACCGAAGGTGCAACCCTTGAAAATTATGGGACCAAATATGCTGAATTTAAGATCTCGGGACTTCTTTTGCAACAATCTTAATCATATGGGATTATTGCGCAAACGTGAGACTAGAATTGCAATGAAGAAAATCCTATGGGACTCTAGATGCAATTAACTCAAATTTGACTAGATTCACAAGTTACACAAAACAAATTCAAGTTGGTTCATATCCTTTTATTGAATTAATAGTTTTAACACCCTTAACAGGAAGTCTTGCTGCATGTACTTTAATTTGGTCTGAGCACCACTTTTGTGAGCCATACTTCGCACACTCGCAAGCTTCCATGTCAAACCAGAAGCTTTACGCTATTGCGAAACAAGTTTTCAGCTCCAATTTTGCTTCAAGATCCAATGATCAACAGATTGCCAACTTGATTGCTAAAGCCCTAATTAATTCCACCTCAAAATCTCTCCACATTTCACCGTCTCTCATTTCGAATCTAAATTCCCACATAACCCACCTTGTTCTCTCGAACCCACAAATTCCCGCCTCTTCTTGCTTGCGCTTCTTCAAATTTCTACAGACGAACCAGTCTATTAACCCTCAAAGACCCAATCTCGAAGCTCACTTAACTGTTATTCTGCGGCTATTTGAAGTCAGAAGATTTGCAGAGTGTAAGAGTATTTTGAATGCTGCTGTTGTAGATGATAATCTTCGATGCCCATTTCCAGAAATAGTTTCATTATTGGGTCAATATTGTGTTGAACCCGATATAAAATCTAAATTTTTTGATATGTTATTTAGGGTTTATGCTGATAATAGAAAGTTTGATGAGGGATTGGGGGTTTTTGAGTATATGGTGAATAATGGGTTTGTGATTGATGAGCGTTCTTGCATGGTTTACTTGATTGTATTCAAAAAGTGCAACCAGTTTGAGTCATTGTATAGGTTTTTTCGAAGGATGATTGAATGTAATGTGACGATCACGGTTTATTCAATGACGTTGGTGATTGATGGATTGTGCAAAAGAAAGGAAGTTAAGAAAGCTAGGAAATTGATGGATGATTTGGTTAGAAAAGGGATTAAACCAAATGCGTATACTTTTAACACATTGATAGATGCTTATGTGAAGAAATCGGATAGTAAACGAGTGGAAGAAATATTGGCTGCCATGGAGAAAGCAGGGGTGGACTACAATGTGGCAACGTATACCCTTTTAATCGACTGGTATGCGAGGTGTTCCAAGGTTGAAGATGCAGAGAAGGTGTTTGAGAAAATGCGTGAGAAGGGTGTAGCAGCAGATATTTATGTATACACCTCAATGATTAGTTTATATTGTAAGTTAAGTGATATGAAAAGGGCATGTGCTTTATTTGATGAGTTGGTAGAGAAGGGCCTTGAACCGAATGCACACACTTACGGTGCATTGATACACGGTGTGTGCAAAACGGGGAACATGGACGCAGCTAAACCGTTGCTCGAGGAGATGCAAAGCAAAGGGATAGACATAAATCGAGTTATTTTCAACACGTTGTTGGATGGTTATTGCAAGCAAGGAATGATCGATGAAGCTTGGAGACTGCAAGGTATTATGGAGAAAATAGGACTCGAACCTGATGTTTACGTGTACAACATTATCGCTAACGGTTTGTGCAAAGTAAACCGGCATGAGGAAGCAAAAAGGTTGCTTTTCTCAATGATGGACAAAGGTGTGGCCCCAAATAAGGTGGCTTACACAACACTGATTGATATATACAGCAAGGAAGGTAATTTTGTCGAAGCGGAGAAAATGCTACATGAGATGGAGAAAATGGGAGAAAAACCGAATAATGTGACGTACAATGCTTTGATTGATGGGTATTGCAAAAGGGGAAAGATGAAAGAAGCGCGTATGCTAAGAAAGAATATGGAGGCTAAGGGGCTTTTGCCAGATGTTTATACATACACCTCCCTTGTGCATGGGGAATGTATAGTCGGTAAGATAGATGATGCTCTGAAGGTGTTTGAAGAAATGCCAGCAAAGAATATAAACCCGAATGTGGTAACTTATACGGCGTTGATATCCGGCTTGTCGAAAGAGGGGAGATCAGATGAAGCTTTCAAATTGTATGATGAGATGAAAGAAGCTGGTCTCACACCTGATGATAGAGTGTACTCTTCTCTTGTGGGGAGTTTTCATGGTAATAAAACTTAAGTCTGGAATCACTGATGAACTATGAGAACCAGGTTGACACTATCATTCCTTGTATACCTTCCATTTTTAAGCATATGAATGCTAAGGGAGTTCTTGAATCCTCAAGGGACCGGATGGGATCTTCTATTCTCGGATGATGTTTCATCTCCTATTCCACCGCACGAATGATTGCAAGATCATACTTTCTATTATCAGCATAAACCCTAAGAATAGAAGATCCCATCCTCTAGGGACCATGGGAGGGCAAGAAATAAGGTAATGTTGCTATGTGTGGATTGTAAGAAACAAAATTTTGGAGGAGAAAAAGAAAAACTCTGGGTGCGATTGGATATACTTTCATTTTGAAAATTTTCATTTTGCTAGAGAATAGTAATGAAAAAAATTTGGGGAGAAAAAAGATGAATTTTGAGAGTGTGATTGGATGTGAGATGAAAAAGTAATGATGAAAGTTGATTTGATGTGAAAATAGTAAAATAATGAATGGATGTGATTGGTAGTTAGAAATGTGTGAGTAAATGAATAATGAAATTTGTAGGATAATGTGTAATAATGATTAGTTTTTTGTAAGAAATATGTAGATGTGATTGGTGAAAGAAAAAGTGAGAAAAATGAAAGTGAGAGAATAGTATGGCCTTGTATGGTTATGTTTCCATGAACTATTTTCAGTTTCTAGTGTTGGAAATATAATTTTGAGAATTTTTTGGTTTTCGTGTGAAAACTGGAATTATGTTTGGATGAGAGAATGAAAATGAGTTTTATATAGGTTTGAAAATGAGATTATGTTTGGTTGAGTAGTTTTGAAATATTATTTTATGTATATAATAATTTGAAAAGTTGATAGTGGTTGAATTTTTTAATTGTATATATAATATTATATTTGGAAGATTGTAGGTTGGTGGGTCTCATTAAATATATATAATTAAAAAATAGTAATATTATGGTTAATTTAACAAAATAATGTTAATTAAAAACTAATTTAACAAATTACCGCAATTTTTTTTAAAAAAAAAAATTAGGTGAAAACAGCGTTGTGAACGCTGTTTTCTGAATTTCTGCAAAAATTCTGCAGAAAATAGAGTTCACAACGTTGTTTTCTGATTTTTCTTTTTTTTTTTAAAAAAAAAGTTAGAAAACAGAGTTGTAACTCTGTTTTCAATCATCATTTTTTTTTTAATTTATATGTTTTTTCAAACCGAAATCTAACCGCAATCCTAAAAAATCGAACCAAACCAAACCGAACTATTTCGGCTTGATTCGATTCGGTTTTTCGGTTTGGGCTTTATTCTGGGTCTTTACGTTTTTTGCTAAAAAATATATATTTTTTTATTTATTTAACAATTTAACAACAAAATATTATAGAAAATTAAAATAATAATATAAAAATATATTAAAAAAATATAAATTAAAATAATAATATAAAAAAATTTATGGACCAAAAACCAACCGAACCGAAAATTCATTCGGTCTAAACACTTCTTAACCGAATGAATTTTCGGTTCGGTTCGGTTTTTGGTCCATAAACTTTTTTATATATTTTTATATTATTATTTAATTTATATTTTTAATATATTTTTTATATTATTATTTTAATTTTCTATAATATTTTATTGTTAAATTGTTAAATAAATATAAAAATATATATTTTTTAGCAAAAAACGAAAGACCCAAAATAAAGCCCAAACCGAAAAACCGAACCGAACCAAGCTGAAATAGTTCGGTTTGGTTCGGTTTGATTATTCTAAGACTGCGGTTCGATTTCGATTTAAAAAAACATATAAATTTAAAAAACAAAAGAAAAATCAGAAAACAGCGTTGTGAATGCGTTTTTAGAAATTCGAAAAACAACGTTCACAACGCTTTTTCACCTAATTTTTTTTAAAAAAAATTTTTGCAGTAATTTGTTAAATTAGATTTTAATTAACATTATTTTGTTAAATTAGCCTAATATTATAAGTAGATAGAGTTGGTAATGGAGGGTCTCACATGTATAATTGGATGAAAAGGTGAGAAAGTGATTGATGAGTGATATAGGGTATAGTATAGGGTTGGAAATTGAAATAATATGTTTGAGATGTTTTATGTGAAAATTGGAAAATGAAAATGATTTCCATTGGAAAATTTAGAAACAAACATAATTTCATTTCTATGAATAGTTGGAAATTGGAAATTGGCCCTTGGAAACATAAACAAACAAGTCCTATATTTTCTGAAAATTTTCATAAACAATCGCATGTTTGGTCAAAAAAAATTCTCCAGCGGAATGAAAATGGATTTTCGCTCACATCCAATCGCAGCCTCAGGTTTTTGTTCCACAATTTTTGAATGTGAAGTCCCCTTTAGATGGTTATTTAAAGAAAAAAGGTAAACTATAAAATCAATCCATAAATTTAGCTTTGGTAACAAATGAAATAGTTATTTTCCAAAATTACAAGCACCCCCAAAAAAAACCCTCTTGAAGTATTACAATTACAAATACCATTGAGGTTCGTGTTTGTTTTACAAGTACAACCTCCGCAGGAGGAATTTGTAAAATAAAGATAAGGGATAATTAATAAAAAAAACCTAAGATTTGAGCTAGTTACAAAAAAAATCCAGAAATAGTTCAAAATTACAAAATACCCCTCAAATTTGATTTTGTCTTAAATTTAAAGGGGTAACTATAATATTTTTACAAATGTTAGAGAGATTTTTAAAATATGTTTTGCTTATGAAATGGAAAAAGATAAGACGAGATCAAACCTCAATAAATTAGACCTAACCTTAGGTGATTTCTTGTACCAAAAATAAATGTGTAGAGATGTTTTATTCTGTAATATTGAAAGATAATTGAGTTTTTTGTAATTAGAATAAAGTTCAAGATAAGTATTTATAGTTCTCCTTTTAGAGGAAAAAAATGCAAATTGCGGACAAGAAAGGGAGTAAAGAGGGGAAACTTAAAAAAACACCCTGCAAGTATACTAAAGATCATTCCAGAATGCTTATTCCAAATTCTGAAAGACAATATTCAACTATGGAACACAATTCAATTTTGGGGACAAAAAAAAAAGGAACTACAAAAGCAAATGGTGTCAGTTTTATGTACAATCCAACTAGGACCATCATATGAACAAAAACACTGCACAACACAATTACAGCATTCCAGACTAAATGAGCATATCTGCATATGCTTCTAGCCCTTGACTGCTAAGACACTGTTTCAGCTTGTACAACGCTCGACTTTCCAGTTGTCTGACTCTCTCCTTCGACAATCCAAAACCAGCACCGATTTCAGACAATGATTTCTGTTCGCCACCTTCAATGCCAAATCTCAACCGGATAATTTTCCTCTCCCGAGGATTCAGAACGCTCAAGAGATTCCGAGTGTGTTGTCTCATTATCTGCTTTGATGCACCCACTTCTGGGACTTCAATTGTGGTGTCTGCAGTTATTTCCTGTACCAATCAACGGTACATGTCCTCTATTAGTGTCGATCAAAGCTAGATATCTTTTCAAAGAATTTTCTCATAAGGCGCACCAATTTAATGGGCTTAAACAGTTATAAATCTCTATTTCAAAGTAAATGTTAAAATGCCACCACATTAACGGTATATTTATCCTCTCAAAAAAAAAAAAAGGTATATTTAGCTTGAAAACTCTTGACTTTTTGATGAACAATACGAGACTTGGCTAGCAACTCAACATATATTCAAACGTTCTCCACTAAGCTTTTCCATATAACTAGGGAATAATTACAAAAACACCCCTAAGGTTTGGGCTGATTACAAAAAAAAAAAAAAAAAAACCCATATATGTTTCAAAATTACAAAAGAACCCCTCAAGTTTGATTATGTCTTAAATTTAAGGGAGTAACTGGAATACTTTTATAAATGTCGGGGGGGTTGAAATATTATTTTGCTTATGAAGGGGGAAAATGTAAGATGGAATCAAAGCTCGAGGGGTCTCTGCAATCTTCAAAAACCTCTTGTTTTTTTGTAATTGGCCCAAACCTCAGGGAATATTTTGATCCATAAAACTAATCTGCAGATTGAGTTGCAGACCACATACATTATGTTATATGTTGAATGGAGGAATATTCACTTTTGCATCAGTTTAATAGACCAAATGCTAATCCGAGAGAAAAACTTAAAAATAATTTTAATTAGTGTCGAATCCACGACTTTAAATTAGAAGCTTAACCAGGTGCCTAAAAATAGTAATATAAACTACCTGATATGTGGTATTTTGGTCCATCCAAACAGGCTGTTGCATCGAAAGCGGCACTCTAGCAGTGTATAGCAATTTCTCCAGTCGCTCTACAGAAAGTCCAGCACATGCTGCTATATCCTCTTTCGTTGGGTAGTGATTACCTTGTTGAACACATGATTTCTTTGCTTCATACACTTTAGAGAGGAGGCTATAAACATTCTCCTGAAACATCAAGTTTATTTGAATGAGCTTTTTTCTCAAAACTTAAATGCAAAAAGGAGGAAAAGCTTATGTAGCTGAAATTTTACCAATACGCATAAGGGATAATTACAAAAACAACCCTCATGTTTGAGTTAATTACAAAAAAAACCAGAGATGTTTCAAAATTGCAAAAAAAACCCTTCAGGTTTCGTTTTGTCTTAAATTTAAGGGGGTATAATTGTAATATTTTTGTAAATGTCAAGGGGGTTTTTGAAATGTTTTTGAAAATCACCGGGAAAAATGTAAGACGGAATCAAATCTCAAGGGTTTTTTGTAATTTTCAAAGAACTCTAGGTTTTTTTGTAATTAGCCCAAACCTCAGGGGGGTGTTTTTGAAATTATCCCTAAGCATAACTTGAAGATTATAAAAATGATGTAAAGGCCATAAAATATAATTTGGCTAAAACTCTTTGGATCAAAATGGAATATTGCAAAATTTGTCAGAAAGCATTACCGGCAAGCGGATCGTCCTAGAATGCTGAAATAAGGCTTTCCTGATTGATTGCCTTATCCACCAATATGCATAAGTAGCGAATCTGCAACCCGCTTGGGGCTTGAATTTCTCGACACTCTTCATAAGACCCATGCTTCCCTCCTACAAGCAAAAAGCTTCATACATCATTACGAACTTGTAAAATCACCAAAAAAAACTCTGTTTTGCATAATTATTTCAGGAATAAATATGAAATTAGACACAAGAATCCGATACCAATAAATTCCTATTGAAAAATCAAACAAGTAGTATCAACGCAACCTCTAATTCACCTGCAAGAGATCCTGAAGGCTTAGACCACGCCCTTGGTACTGCTTAGCAATGTGAACCACCATACGGAAATTGGCATAAATTAACTTATCTCTACTGCTATTCCCACAGTGAACCTGTGACTGCAAGACATGACAACTAGTCCCAGCGGCCTCGGCCCACTCAACTAGTGTAGGTTCACGGGAAAACTGAGTTTCGAGCCGACTTCTCACTTCTTGTAGTTTCATTAACTCCTACCAAAAACAAGTTGCTTAAAAAAGTTAGAATCAGATTCACACACACAAAGGACACGAATATTTTTACGTGGAAAACCCCAAATAAATTTGAGGTAAAAACCACGGGCAAGTGTAGGAGCAATTCACTATAAAAATAGGGATTACAACACCTTCTCTCTAAATACAAGGAGAAACTATATCACTCTTTCTCTCTTGAAATAGGAAAAACTAATACACTCTAAAATGACGAAATAATATGAGAGAGAATTGCTCTTGGGATGTCATTTCCCTTCTCCCAAATTAGCCTATTTATAGGCATATTTCTTTCACTATTTCACCTAATTTGTTAGGTGAACAACATGAAAGCTTCAACAATTCACCTACCATATTTTGGTACCAATCCACAAAGTAGTTAGCCACCAACCATTCAAACTTCACCAAACAATTTCTTCAAAAAAGTTTGGTAAAATGATTGTTCTAAACAAGGAAAGATTGTTCTATTTTGTGACAAACAGAGTGCTTTGCATATTGCAGAGTGCTTTGCATATTGCAAAGAATCCAGCCTTACATTCAAGGACAAAGCACATAGGAGTTCAGTATCACTTCGTTCGAGAAGTAGTGGAAAATGGAAGTGTGGATATACAAAAGATCCATACTGATGAAAACTTAGTAGATGGCATGACCAAACCAATCAACACTGGCAAATTCGAATGGTGCAGATCCTCGTGTGGCCTAGCAGAAACGTAAGCAGCATGAATGGCAAGTGTAGAGAAGGATGAAAGGATTACAAATTGACTTTAAGTGAGAGAATGTAAATGGTAAAGTCAATTTTGGTGTGGTAGCAAAACTTGAATTTTACCAAACTTTTTTGAAGAAATTGTTTGGCGAAGTTTGAATGGTTGGTGGCTAACTACTTTGTGCATTGGTACCAAAATATGGTAGGTGAATTGTTGAAGCTTTCATGTTGTTCACCTAACAAATTAGGTGAAATAGTGAAAGAAATATGCCTATAAATAGGCTAATTTGGGAGAAAGGAAATGACATCCCAAGAGCAATTCTCTCTCATATTATTTCGTCATTTTAGAGTGTATTAGTTTCTCCTATTTCAAGAGAAAAAGAGTGATATGGTTTCTCCTTGTATTTAGAGAGAAGGTGTTGTAATCCCTATTTTTATAGTGAATTGCTTTTACACTTGCCCGTGGTTTTTACCTCAAATTTATTTGGGGTTTTCCACGTAAAAATATTCGTGTCATTTTACCTTTATTTTTCTCACATCACTATTGTCATGGCTTTGTTTCGGTCCGTAATTTCCTAACAAAGGCGATCTCCAATAGAAAACACAAAAGGACTGGAATAAACCTGTATCTTCACTATTAACTCTGACTCTTCTTTTGCAGTTAAAAGTTGTGTTGTTTCTGGTCCCCATAAGAACATTCGAAGAGGATCGTTAGGATCAAATCCTTCATTAAATTTTCTATGTGATTCTGGCTTCCTACGATGGTTGGTCTCCTGAATCTCAATTTTTGGCTTGGGCACCCTCCTCTTAGTTTGCCTCTCCAGAAGACGTGTTGATCTCACAATTCTTCGCACAGGGACACTGGCTAAGCCTCTAGGAAGGCCATAGGAAGAAAGGCTTTAGATAATAGCTTTGTATTGATTTTTTAAGGACACGTGTAGAAGGTGAAAAAAGTGAAGTTAGAACGTTGCAGACCTTATGCTAGAAGGGTCATCAAGATGAGCTCCAAAAAGTCTGGCATCTTTAGCAATTGAGGCTGCCTCTTTACATGCTGAAAAAGCTTCTCTTGCAAGTGCTACAACATGGTCTGCTTCTACACCCGTTAAATTTTCGCTTGTACTAGAAAAGGACTGTTCTTCTTTCTGTAAGGATGCCCATCTGAAATAACACATAAAAAGTAATCAAGTTGAACTGACAGTTACTAAAGAATTCTAAAGATTTTTCCCATAGCAAAGTGTCATGCAAAATAACAACATTGCAGGTAGGTCTGATAGTTTGATTACTCTTACAAATACCACAGTTCTGGCCTGCGTAACAACTGGAGCTGAAAATCGTTTACATACTCATCAGGATCAACATTTTTATTCCCTTCACGAGATGACAGTCCAGGTGCCATCAACAATTGCCTTTTGTCCAATGTTTGCTTCGACCGGAAAGGAACAAATAACATATCAAGAAAATGTAGCGATGATTTATGCAATATTAAGTTGGTTAGGACTACAAAAATGTAAAGAAATACCTTACTGATAACAAAATGATGTGACACAGAAGATGGGCAGGACAGATTCTCATGCCCCGTTCCAACTTCTTTTTTCTTAAATAATCTTTTAATAATTTGGCCAATCAACATTCATAGAATAGCATATCTTACCTAAGATTCTCACCTGATATGTGCTGTCTTCCTTTAAACACAACAATGGCCTACTTTCATTACGCTGATCCTGAATGAGAACTGAAGTGGGAGGAGGTCGACCTAAAGAAGTAGTTGACAGAGAGGTAACAGCAGGAGTTACTTGCTCATGAAGCAGCAATACTGCAAAATTTGTACGGAGAGTGATTTTGAATATCTCATAAACTTGGACAATATAAAAAAAAAATACTATTCAAACCACCTAAGCATAACATAAGAAGAGATGTATCCAAGAAGATAATGAATCCATATGACTCCATTTTGTTGTCAGTCATATCCATATTCAGGGGTGTAATCCTAATTTATGATCCTCCGACTGGAAGTAATAAACATGCATATAATACTCAACAGACTTTACTCTTAGTAACTGGTAAGTTAAGCTAAGACAAAAATTACCTTTAAGAATTTTTTATCTGATAAAAAGAAAAATGCAAATCCTTACGACACTATTAAAAATTATAAAAATAATAATATATTTTTACAAAGAAAAAAAAAGAAAAGCAAAAAAACAAAGCCAAGAAAAAGAGCTTATTATTAAGTAACATGTGGTGGAAACATTTTTCCATTCAGCAACAAATTAAGATTTATGTGCCCATGGACACATAATAGAATGCAAGAAATGATCCAGATTGAATGCATCTGCACTTACTTCCAAAAAGTATTAATGAGAAATCGAAAAGTAAATAACATAATATCCTTAAAAAAGGCCCCAACTCCATGTCATGTTGACAGGTGCAGAACCAATTGACTTAACAAAATAATGATAACATATTGCACATATTCAACTTATTCAATAATTACGCAAACTAATGCTGTCAAAACAGATAAAAGTAAATCAGTAATGCAATTCCAAAATATGCAACTCTTTGAATTTATTTTATGGATGGTGGCATACACTCAAGTCCATTAACAATCCTCAAGTAGCACTTGTTTCAAAGGTATAAGTTTCTTAATTAGTAAAGAGGAAGAATCATATTACAATCACTGAAAGTACAACGGAATATTATGATAGTGAACAATTAGAATGCATCATCCAACAGTTTTTCTTCATGGCCTCAACCTAACCAAAAATCAAAATATGTTCTTTCTTGCGGTCAAATTCTCCATCTAGCATCCTATAATTCGATGTCATAACTAAAAAAAGACAAAATTTTATAAAATAGTAACTCTTCATGTAGCATGTGTCTTCAATATTTGCATCATATTATGTAGTCCCTGTTAAAAAATACATCAACAAAAGACAATACTTTATAAAAACAGTAACTCTTCAGATAGCATGGGCCTTCAATATTTGCATCATGTTATGTAGTCCATGTTAGAAAATATTAAATTATACATGTAGAGTTCATAAACATATATTTAACATCTCCTACATCAATTGGTGCATTTACATTATAAAATACATGTGGGAAATGTTCATGGTAATTGATTATATTCATGTAATACATTCACACCATAATTTTATTCAGTTCATACACGAATAATTAATTAATTTGGTTCAAAATCCTTAATGTGACCAAAATCATCTTTCTAAAACAATTCGCCCATAAGGATGTCTCAGAATCCCATTATTTTTACTTCATTCAACATTTCAGAACTACGCACACATATTTGATAATCCACTAAAACACAAAGCTCTAACTAACCTGAATAAGATGAGCTAGAAGATGAGCCATTTCTGATATGGGTTCTGAGAGGAAATTGTGGTGGAGAAGTAACCAAGTTCGCTTCCATACTTCTGAGCTTTTTGTGTCGCAAAAGGAAATTGGGACTGAGTTTTTCTGTGTTAGAAAAAAAAATAAAAGGAAATGAAAAAAGCTATCTGCTTTCAGTGCAAGTTTGAGGAGATAAACCCTCCTTCAAATGGATGAGGTTTTTGCAGGCTTCTTTTTTAGGAAAATAAAAAATAGAAAACAAAATTATATAGATTTTTCTGTTTTATGTGGATTGACTAGAATGCCCTTTAGACACTATTGTTACAATCATGTTCTAATGTTCGTTGTGTAAAACAGTTTTATTAGGTCCAATATAAATGAAAAAAGCTTAATAGGCCCAATATGAACAAAAGCCTTGCATTATGTCCACCGTGGAACTATATAGAACTAAATCTTGGTCCAAGCTAAATGGTAGATTTTGATATGGGATTTGTTTCAATTAAATTAAATGGGCTTTGTATTTGTACTCATAAATACTAGAGCTGTCAAATGGGCCGGACAGTAGATTCTAGCCGTCACTAAAGAAAAAAAATCGGGCCAGTCGGGCAAAATTTCATTGGATCGCCATTTTGGAGGCCCAAAGCAATAAAAATACACATGAAAAATTGTGTCAACTGGCCTGCACAGGATTTTGGGCCTAATGGACCGGCACAAATATGCTCAGTTCTTTTTGGACTTACAATATCATAGGTCGTCGGCCTTTAATTTGTACTCATGAATGAGTGAATTTGATTGCACCATTCATTATCAAAGATGGTGTATTTAAGCTTAAAATAATCAATTTTATTAATATGAAATATATTTATGGTTAATCGTATGAGAGTTTTTTTAATTGAGTATGTATGACATATGAGTGTTGAGTTGTTTAGTAAATTTTATGTGGTTATGGAATTGTTTTGTCGCACAATAAAAAGTTCTTGACAAAAGAGAGCTTCAAAATTTGTGTTCGGTCTCATGTAATTATGAACATAAAACATCATAATCAGGGCCGGTCCTTGGCCACAAGGGGCCCGGAGCAAAAAATAAAACGAGGCCCTTGTATTTACATATTTTTTAAAAAAATAACAAAATTAATATTACATATATAATTTCATTGATTTAACATATAAAATAACATACGTAATAATAAAAATATCATACTTTAACTTTAACATTTCGGTCTTATTAAACTAAATTATGGAAATGATCATTCAATATAATTTACCATAGAAAAAAGAGAGAAAACAAATAAATACTAATAAAATTGATCTTCTTGTATTTTTAAATTCTTCAATTATGTTTTTTCGATTTTTGCAAAAAGCAAAAAATAAATAAATAAATAGTTGTGAAAAGGTCTCCGGTAGCGAGATCTTCTCAAGAATCCAACTCGATCCTCAGCTAGCCTGCAAAAGACTAACCGGAGAGAATTCTGGCGTAAGCACTCCGACGATCAAGTTAGTAAAAGGGGAGAAGAGTAAAGAAAAGTGTATAAGATATAAAAGCTGAATAAAAATGCCAAGATCCCTTGATTTCTCACCTTCTTCTTCCTTTTATACCCAAGCCCTTTGGTCCTTTGGTTTCCACGTGTCCAATCGGGATTGGGAGTCAGAACAAGGTGGAAAACCATCTAGGTTGACAAAAAGAACTAGTCACATCAGTCAGGTCGACCCCGGGATAGTTCTTCCCTCACAAATCCGCCTTTTAGGATATTAATTACTTGTCAAGTCTTCCTCTCAGAGCATTTATTGCGCGCAGGTATGACCTGACATTTAATAACTTCATGTCAGGTCGTCCACCTCTTTTAGTAACTTCTTGCCAGGTCGATCAAGGCTTTAGCCTTTTGTAGTCAAGTCAATCGTATCTACTAGTAACTATTTGTCAGGTCGGTCGTACCTCTTAGTTACTCTCTATCAGCTCGACCGTACCTCCTAGTTACTCTCTGTCAGCTCGGTCGTACCTTTTAGTTACTCTCCGTCAGCTCGGTCGTTTCTTCTAGTTATTCTTTGTCACTTCGGTTGTACCTCTTAGTTATTCTCTGTCGGCTCGTCCAAGTCTCTTATAACTCTATCAGTCCTCCAAAGCTCTTAGAACTCTATCGATCGGATCGTCAAAGCTCTTAGTATTCTATCGTGTCGTCCAAAGCTCTTGAGTGCTCTATCCGTTCGTCCAAGCTCTTAGAACTCTATCGGATCGTCCAAAGCTCTTAGGTGTTCTATCGGTTCGTCCAAAACTCTTAGATTTATCGGTTCGGCGTACCATCTAGTTACTTCGCTCATCGATCATATTCTATTTGTTAGGATCGCTCCTTTTACACGTACTCGTGTACGCCGAATCAAGTTGGCATATATGAATGACAAAATGAGAAGCTTAAAGGTGAAAAAAATTAGTTAGATGGAAAGGCAAAAACAAACTAATTTTTGCTTTTGCAAGTTTTGATCTCAAGATCATGTGGATCATGAAGACGGAACGTTGTCGCTTCCGCCAACAAATTTTTTTAACAATTTTATCAACTTTTAAACTATACATATACATATAAAATACTTTAAAAAAAAAATTAGGGGCCCTTATCGGTGGGGGCCTGTGCGCGCACCACCTTGGCGGCCCCAGGACCGCCCCAGGACCGCCCCTGATTATAATAAATATTTCATAAACATTTTTTCTATAAAAAAAAAAACATTGGTTTTAACAGTCAGTTCCACCGATGGTTTTACGGTTTTTTAGATCAAAAAATCGGAATTGAAACCAATCTACACGATTCCGATTCCAATTTTGAAACCACTAACCACGATTTTGGTTCCAATTTTGAACCCGATGTCAATTCGTTTTGGCCACCGCAAGCATTTTTTAACTCGGTAGCGTGAAATGGGTAAGTCTACTAGCTGGTAGTGAAAAAAAAAATTAAGAAGATAACATATGAATAAAATAAAGAATTAGATTAAATATTATTAATTAATATATGATCTGAGACAGTTCTGGTGGAGAGATGTACGTGCAGACCTGGAACTAGCTGATCTTGACCACAATTCCCAAGGATTTGTTCGATATTAGATGTCGGTTTGTTTTTGTTTTGTAAAAAAAATACTTCATATATGTTTCTTCCAAAGTTCAACCAAACGTTTTCTTTTTAAAAATATAGAAATGAAACCTAAATTTGTTTGAGGAAAAAAAAATACAAAGGGTTCAGAAGAATAATAGTGATTCGGTGTATCTAAGTACATATAAAAGGAGTGATCCTAAACAAAGAGTATATGATGAGAGTGAATAACTAAAATGGTGCGGCCGATCTAATAGAATTATAAGAGCTTGGCGCCGACGATTGGGTATTAAGAGCTTTGGCCGAGCTGATAAGACTATTGAGAGCTTTGGCCGACCTGGTAGTATTAAGAGCTCCGGTCGACCTGATAAGACTGTTAATAACTTTGGACGAGCTGACAGAGCACTAAGAGCTTTGGCCGACCTGGTAGTATTAAGAGCTCCGGCCGACCTGATAAGACTATTAAGAACTTTGGACGACCGATAGAGTTGTAAGAGCTTTGGACGAGCCGACAGAGTAACTAGAAGGTAGGACCGAACCGACAGAGTAACTGAAGGTGCACCCGAACCCGATAGAGAGTAACTAGAAATGCGACCGAATCGACAGAGAGTAACTAGAAAGTACGACCGACTTGATTAATAGTTACTAGTAGATACGATTGACTTGACTACAAAAGGCTAAAGCCTTGGTCGACCTGGCAGGAAGTTACTAAAAAGGTGGGTGACCTGACATGAAGTTATTAAATGTCAGGTCATACCTGCGCGCAATAACTGCTCCAAGAGAAAGATCTGACAAGTAATTAATATCCTAAAAAGCGGATTTGACAGGCAGTAACTATCCCCGGGGACGACCTGACTGATGTGACTAGTTCTTTTTGTCAACCTGGACGATTTCCCACCTTAATCTATCTCCCAATCCCGATTAGACACGTGGACCTCAAAGGACCAAAGGGCTTGGGTATAAAAGAAGGAAGAATGTGAGAAATGAAGGGAGCTTGGCATTTTATTATTCAGCTTTTATATTTTATACACTTGTCTTTATTCTTCTTCCCTTTACAAATTTGACCGTCGGAGTGCTCACGCCGGAGTTCTCTCCGGTTAGTCTTTTGTAGGCTAGCTGAGGATCGGGTTGGATTCTTGAGAAGATCTCGCCATCAGAGGCCTTTTCAAGTGGCGCCGTCTGTGGGAAATTGAGTATAAGACGTGAGAATGTTGGGTTTAGTTTCGAAAGGCAAGAAGGTGGTTGGTGCGGGAGGATCTTCCGATGGGGTGGGGGTAACCCCGCCCGGCAGAGAGGGAGTCAATGTACCGGGGGTAGAGGCGACCCCATCTGGCGGTGGGGATGGAGTCACAATATCAGGGGTGCCTCCCACTCCTATTACGATGAGGATGCCGGTGGCAAACTTGGAGGCCCTGTTCACGGCAGAGTCAGTCCAGGTAACCGGGGACCAGTTGTCATCCATAGTTCAAAGCGCGGTCAATACCTTATGGGCCAGAAAGGAGGCTGTTGCTGTAAGGGAAGCGGGTCGAGCGGAGGATAGGGTTGCACCGAGGGAGGAACCATTGTCGGAGCTGGAGAAATTACAGGCAGAGGTGAGGGAGATGAAGAGGCGAATGTCAGGGCAAGAGGTGGTAAAGAGAGGAATCCCGTTCAAGGAAGTGGTCATGGCGGACGATCTCCCCGTTAATTTCAGGGCACTGAGTTATGACTACGACGGAACCACGGATCCATGGGAGCATTTGTGTCGATTCGAGAATTGACACTTCTTGCCGACCGATACACGGATGGAGTGAAATGTCGGGTTTTTCTGACCACCCTGGCTAAATCAGCTCAACAATGGTTTATTCAACTCCCTAACGATACCATTGGTTCTTTTGATGAGTTCAACTCAGCCTTTTTGCACCAATTCGCAAGCTCGCGGAAACATCAAAAGACCGCTCTGACCCTCTTCGGTATAAAACATGGAGAGCATGAACCCCTTAGGGGGTATGTGAAGAGATTCAATTCGGCAGCTCTGGATGTACCCTCAGCTACACAAGAAGTGCTATCCAGTGCCTTATCTCAAGGATTGCAGGAAAGTGATTTCTTCAAGTCAATAGCTAAGCGACCCGCTAAAAATTTCGACGATCTATTGGCGGGGCTGAAAAATACGTGAACTTGGAGGAAGCACGAAAAGGAAAGAAGGGCGAAAGTAGGGAAAAGAGGAAGGACAGGCGGAGGTGCCATCGGTAGGACATAAGCGATTTCGTGAGCGGAAGGAAGACTGGATCATTAAATCGGGCGCCCGACCTAACAAAGTACACGCTTTGATCGCCCCGTGCACAGTGTTAATGGCAACAAGGGCATAGGGAGTTGAAATGGCCGGGAACTACTCTCTTTCCCGTTAGACCTCGGTCCAATTTCTTTTATGACTTTCATAATGAGTATGGACACATCACCGGAATGCAGAGCACTTAAGGAATGAGATCGAGCGCATGGTGAGAAAAGGATGGTTGCGAATCAGGTTAAACAGAGCACGAGCTACGACCAGGGGCGACGATAGAAGTCCGATAGACGAGACAGGAGCTGCGAGGGGCAAACATGGCCACTCTTCGGCCAAGCTCACTCCATCCGGAGGAACTATTCATATGATCGTAAGAGGACCGACCGATGGAGATTCAAATCGAGCGCTTGAAGGCATACGCCCGAGAAGTTCGGGAGAGGTGCTTAGTATTGGGGAAAGAGGGAAGGCCCGGAGATATCCTTCGGGCGAAAGATGAACAGTGTCTGTCGCGCATAACGACGCTATGGTAATTACAACAACCATAGCAAATTATTGTTAGTCCAAGTGGCTACGATAATCTAGAGGGGGGTGAATAGATTATCTCGGTTTTTCATTTTGCCCTCTTTTTCGAATAATCAAACAAAGACGAAATGTAAATACGGAAATAAAACAACACTGGTCGATTTAAAGAGGTTCAACCCACCTAGGGCCTAATCCTCTACCACCCCAAAGATATCCGGGATGGATTTCAAAAAAAAAGATTTTATTAATTTACCAAAAATTAATACAACACCTTGAGGATTACCACAACCCTCTTACACCACCTTGAGGATTACCACAATCCTCTTACAACACCTTTGAAGATTACCACAACCTTCAAACACCTATCACCTAGATCACCCAAGTGTATTCTTACCACAAGAATACTCACAAGGATGCCTTGTGTTGAATGATGACCAAAACCAAGATTACAACTCAATAATGATTGATACAATATGAGTACAAGTGTAATCAAGAATTGAAAGCCTAGACCTCAAATTTGTGCAAGTGAAAGTGCTAAGGCTAATACAACAAGATATATGAAAGTGTTTGCTTTGTTTGCTCTTTTGCTTGTATGGAGTGTTGTATCTTGTTGCTTGAATGAAGCCTCTATTTATAGGAGAGGTCTTGGCTTAATTTCCAGACATTGGCTCCTCCTTGGGGAGTGATTTGCTACAAAAGAAACCATTTAAAATCATCAATATAGTTAGAAATCAATCCCACAAAATAGGGAAAAGTCATGCAGAAAATGCAACGGATAGTTTGTTTGTCAAAACAGGGGTTCGGCCGGTCGCACAGAGATAAGATTGAAAAGAATTCTCGAATTTTTACACAGGGGGGACCGGTCGAAGGGGTTCGACCGTCGCCCTTGGTCTTGACCGGTTGGGGTTGATAAAAAATCAAAACAGAGAAGGTCTCCGCACTCGAGAGGGCACTCCCGTGCACGGTGCCCGATGGTCGACCGGTCCCTCACTGGCCGCCCACCTCGGTCGACCGGCCGCCTCCCCATTTTCTCTTACGTCCCCATTTTCTGTTTCAAAACTCAACTCAGTGCGGGTTGCCCTATAGGGCGACCGGTCGAGTTCTGAAACAAAAGTGTTGTCCAATTTTAAATCGAATATTAACTTCAAGAAATACTCCGAAAAATAGTAAAAACATTTTAGATCGATCGGAAGTGTTGGGACAACATTTAGGGACATTGTTTTGGTATAAAACTCATTTGAACAAAATCATCAAAATCATGATAAAAACATTTATCTAACAAACTCCCCTTTTGATGATTACAAACCAAAACAATTTTTAAGAGGGCGATTTGAAAAACAAAATAATTTTCCGGTTTATGAGTAAACTATCCGCTTAAAAACATTTTACAAAAGCTCCCCCTATCAACAAGCACATTAAGAAGAAATATTGCATAAGCTAGAAGCACAAGCTTTTACAAAATAAACAACAACTTCATGAGCTTAGAAGCTCCCCCTGTCACAAATACTTATTATCCATTACAAAATAAAACAATCATTGGACAAACAATCATTGGACAGAGTTTTCTTTTCTTCACAACTTATGGCCTTAATAAGCCATAGCTTGTAGCTTCTATCATGAGCTTTTATTAGCTTCTTTGAGCTAACCAGCCAATTTCCTGTTTCTTTTCTTCACAACTTATGGCCTTAATAAGCCATAGCTTGTAGCTTCTATCATGAGCTTTTATTAGCTTCTTTGAGCTAACGAGCCAATTTCATGTTTCTCCCCCTTTGGAATCATCAAAAAGAATGTTAGGATGATAAAAACATCATAGAAGTATATCAAAGTGCGCCAAAGAAATGGTTTATCAACCATTGAGCAATTTAGGCTTAAAAACCAAGAAAAATGGGAGAAATGTATCATGAAGAGTTCATACGCTCGTTTTATTTGTCAAAACATGATCTCAATGAGTATTGAAGACTTTTGGAAGCGAGAGAATCATGTAGAAGTTGAAGTTTTCATTGTGACATTTCATCGAACACATTGTGGGCGTGAAAAATAAAAAGAGTTGTATATAGCCCTTGTAAATGATCCAAGCCAAAAAATTTCATCACCAATTCACATCAAACATCATACAATATAACATAATAACTAATCTCATCAAGATCATAAGCAAAAAATATCAAGAAATATACAAGAAAGCCATAAACTCAAGGGTTCAACCCAATTGAGCAAAGTAAGGAAAATTCTTACCATTTGATCGGAAAAGATGAGCAATGATGATGATAAACATGCTATATAAGGTCCAAGATATGAATTGAATGCATGAAAATCAATTTTGAGTGACAATTGTGCATTTGGCAAAGGGCACGAAAAATGGCAAAAAGAAGTGAAAATGACAAATGTCAAGACGAACGAACTTAAACCAAAATATAGCCTATGGCGACCGGCGTGGTTGAGGGCGACCGGCCGACGTTGAGGGCGACCTGCCCTCAACCTCTTCAAATTGCTTTGTCAAATTTTTCAAAATCCGAATTTTCAACCAAAAATCCGATTTTTCGCCCTAAGTTTTAAAAATATGCAAAATGCAAACGTAGACCTCATTCAATATGCATTATGCCTAACCGAGCTCGTATTGACGCAAAAGTCTCGGAAGTTAGCGGTTTTGTAAAAATGTCCGCTAATTGATCTTGAGATGGCACAAACGATATCTCAATTTTTCGTTTTGAAACACAATCCCTTAGAAAATGATGTCGAATCTCAATATATTTAGTACGGTTATGATGAACCGGGTTTTGAGCAATATTTATAGCGGATATATTATCACAAAAGATAGGTATGTTTTCAAAAGAGCATTTGTAATCCGCTAAGGTTTGTTTCATCCAAAGAAGTTGAGTACAACAAAATACGGCGGAAATATATTCGAAGCCGCCGTTGAAAGAAAAAAACACGCTTTTGCTTCTTTGAAAAACCAAGAAACTAGGCAATCGCTTAAAAATTGACATGATCCTAAGTACTTTTCCGATCATCAATATTACCCGCATAGTCCGAATCACTATAACCTTTAAGAGAAAAATTTTCATTCTTTGGATAAAATAAACCATATTGAATAGTGCCTTTCAAATATCGAAAAATCCGTTTAACGGCACTCATATGAGATTCTTTTGGATTGCTTTGAAAACGAGCACATAGGCATACGGCATGAAGAATGTCCGGTCTACTAGCGGTTAAATAAAGTAAACTACCAATCATACCTCAATACTTGATTCATCAACCGTCTTGCCTTTTTCATCTTTGTCAATTTTGACATTGGTTGCCATAGAGTCGAGACGGTTCTTCCTTCTTCAATGCCGAACTTCTTCAAAAGTTCTTTTGTATACTTTGATTGCGAAATATAAATACCTTCTTGGCATTGCTTAATTTGAAGTCCAAGGAAGAAGTTTAGCTCCCCCATCATACTCATCTCGAATTCACCTTGCATTAACTTGGAGAATTTCTTGCACAAAGATTCATTAGTAGCACCAAATATAATATCATCAACATAAATTTGCACAAGTAAACAATCTTGCCCCTTTTCAAAAACAAAGAGTGTAGTATCAACTTTACCTCTTGTAAAACCATTTTGCAAAAGAAAAGAGCTAAGTCTATCATACCATGCACGGGGTGCTTGTTTTAAACCATACAAAGCCTTTTTTTTTTGGAAAATATTTGCAAGATCAATTAGGGGTACTAAAGGGGTCAAAATGAAATATCTTGAAAGATATGTGCATAAGCATAATATCGAGTAGACATACCTCGATGGTTTAAGAAACTTGATGACGTAATAGCCAATGAGTATGAAAAATGTATCCTACACAATTCTTAGACAACATTTTCATAGAAAATTCAAGTATAGGCAAATAATATGAGATAAAAAAAAAGGCTTATGCTATAAGATTTCATAAAAGATAATAAGCCACATAAGTCTAATAAAATGTTCAAGAGTTTTAGAAAATCATGCAAGGTCTCTTTTTTTTAAAAAAAAAAAATTTGAAACTCATAAATATATAAGAGACCTATTTTAAAAATAAATACTTGAAAATTCATTTTGCAATTAAGACACAATAAAAAGTATGCATGAAAAAAAAATGCATATACAAATGGGGAGATACGGTTTACCAATTACGCCGTTTCCATGGGTTGTGTCTTTCCCATTGTTGATGATATCTTCCCATTGAGAAGTCACTTTGTTGATGATGACTTCTCCATTTCCAAGTTTGGTTACCTTCCCATGGTTGATGGTTCCTTCTTCTTTGAAAATCATCTTGTTGATGATGTCTTTGCCATTTCAAGGATTGTGTTCTTCCCATTTTTGATTATACGCTCTTCTTGGAAATTGGCTTTGTTGAGAGTAGTTCCTCCTTCTTTGATCAAATGAAACGTTCATTTGATGTTTTCTTGGTGGCATGAATTTTCTCCGATTTTTGCTTTGCCGGGTACCTAATAGCACATTGTTTTGTGGTACCCTCATGTGTTTGGGTCCTTTAAGATTAGCTTTGAGACTTTTAGGTCTCCAACAATATTTAGAGCTATTTCTAGCCCGACAAGAATTAGCCGTATGACCCTTTTTGCCACAATAAAAACAAGTAATAATTCTAGGAGCATAATGACCAATATGCATAGTGACTTGATCCTTTTTCATATGATTAACAACATTAGGCTTATGATCAAGTCCTTTATCAAAATTATGAATATCAACAATATTGGACATTTTATTGGTACTCAAGTTGGATTCTTTTTTCATGCAATCAATATTCTCAACAAGAGTACTATTTTCTTTTTCAAGGTTTATAACCTTGTCAAGTGTGGTGGTGTGAGCACATGATAGTGATTCATAAGAAGTAAATAAACTATCCTTATCATTTTTCAAAATATTGAATTCCTTTTTCAAATTTTTGTATCAAACAAGTAAGCTTTGGAATTCATTTTGAAGTTCATCATAATCATTTTGTAAATCACTATAATCATTTTGAATGACAATATCATAGGAAGTAGAGGGTTTAAGACATACCTCATTTTCTTCATTGATGCCCATAAAACAATATTCAACTTCTTCATATTTGGAAGTTGTGGAAGGCTTATTCCTTAGATTTGAGCTTGTATGATCTTGAGAAGTAGATGCTTTTGTTTGATTCCTTTCATTTTCAAATACTCCATAGATGGCTTTTAATTTTTTCCATACTTCATGTGCCGACTTTATTCCTACAATATGTTCATATTCTAAATTAGTAAATGAACAATACAAAATATTTAAAGCCTTACCGTTTAAGGAGATGATTTTCTTTTCTTCATCATTGAGCTTTTTGAAGCCTTTTGAGGTGTATGGTGTATCTTTCGTCGGAATGGATTCTCCATTAATGACGGTGTTCCAAATGTCGAACCCGCAACCTTGTAGATAGCATTCCATTCTTTCTTTCCAAAAATTAAAATTCTTGGAATCAAATAGTGGTGGCTTGGTGGTGGAGGTGCTTGGATAGATGAGCTTCGTTAGTAGCGGTCGATCGTTTCTCTTCACTCGCGATGTGAAACGAGCTTGCCAAAGAGTTTGGCTCGATACCACTTGTAAGTCCAAGCGGCTACGATAATCTGAGGGGTGAATAGATTATCTCGGTTTTTCAGATTTTGCCCTCTTTTTTTGAATAATCAAACAAAGACGAGAATGTAAATACGGAAATAAAACAACACTGTCGATTTAAAGAGGTTCAACCCACCTAGGGCCTAATCCTACCACCCCAAAGATATCCGGGATGGATTTCAAAAAAAAAAAAAAAAAGATTTTATTAATTTACCAAAAATTAATACAACACCTTGAGGATTACCACAACCCTCTTACACCACCTTGAGGATTACCACAATCCTCTTACAACACCTTTGAAGATTACCACAACCTTCAAACACCTATCACCTAGATCACCCAAGTGTATTCTTACCACAAGAATACTCACAAGGATGTCTTGTGTTGAATGATGACCAAAATCAAGATTACAACTCAATAATGATTGATACAATATGAGTACAAGTGTAATCAAGAATTGAAAGCCTATACCTCAAATTTGTGCAAGTGAAAGTGCTAAGGCTAATACAACAAGATATATGAAAGTGTTTGCTTTGTTTGCTCTTTTTCGCTTGTATGGAGTGTTGTATCTTGTTGCTTGAATGAAGCCTCTATTTATAGGAGAGGTCTTGGCTTGATTTCCAGACATTGGCTCCTCCTTGGGGAGTGATTTGCTACAAAAGAAACCATTTAAAATCATCAATATAGCTGTTAGAAATCAATCCCACAAAATAGGGAAAAGTTGTCCAAAATGCAACGGATAGTTTCTTTGTCAAAAACAGGGGTCGACGGTCGCACAGAGATAAGATTGAAAAGAATTCTGCGAATTTTTACACAGGGGACCGGTCGAAGGGGGTTCGACCGGCCGCCTTTGGTCTTGACCGGTTGGGGTTGATAAAAATCAAAACAGAGAAGTCCGCACTCGAGAGGGCACTCCTGTGCACGGCCGCCCGTGTCGACGGCCGCTTCTCACCTCCGCCCACCGGCGATCGGGTTGCCCTCCCTATTTTCTCTTTACGTCCCATTTTCTGTTTCAAAACTCAACTCAGTACGGGTTGCCCTATAGGGCGGCCGAGAGCTGAAACAAAGTGTTGTCCAATTTTAAATCGAATATTAACTTCAAGAAATACTCCGAAAAATAGTAAAAATATTTTAGATCGATCGGAAGTGTTGGGACAACATTTAGGGACATTGTTTTGGTATAAAAACTCATTTGAACAAAATCATCAAAATCATGATAAAAACATTTATCTAACAATTATGAGGTAGCTAGGGCTATGGTGGATACCGGAGCTCAGTCAATGTATTATTTCATGAAGCCTACCTAAGGATGGAGCTGGAAATGGAGATCAAGCCGGTAGAGACCGCCCTATTTGGTTTTGGAGGAGGAATGGTGGAGTCGCTCGGACATGTTACCTTTCCTATGTCTCTAGGAGATCTCCCCATGCAAAAAACACAGATGGTAACTTTTCTTGTTGTGGACTCTTACTCCACCTACAATGTTATAATTGGTAGACCTGCCCTTAATTCTTTTCAAGCTATTGTATCAACATTCCACATGAAACTTAAGTTCGTGGTAGGGGATGGGATAGGTGAAGTATGGGGAAATGCACATGTGGCAAGAAAATGTTACGTTAAGGCAATAAGGAAGGGAGAGCAGGGGAAATCCAAAAGAAAGGCGGTGGAAATGGACAAGGAAACCAAGCCCATTAAAATAGGAAAAATGAAAAGAAAAAGATCCGGACCGCTCGATGTCGCCCACCCGAGGAAGAGTGATGACGGTAGAGCTAACCCGGAGATCCGTCAAAAGTGGTTAAGATAGGAACTAAACTAGATCCGAGCTAATCAAGGAATCGTGGACTTCCCGAGAGAAACAGAGATGTCTTTGCCTGGTCATCAAGAGACCTACAAGGGGTCGACCCTAGCACAGTGGAGCACCATTTAAACGTGGACTCTTTAGTGAGACTGTCAAACGAAAAGAAGAGGCCGTTTGGGTATGAGAAAGATCATATCATTCAAGAAGAAGTGGAGAAATTGTTACAAGTTTGGACATATAAGGAGATCCAATTCCCTAATGGGTCTCTAACGCGTCTTTGTTCCAAAAGGTGAAAAGTTTAGGATGTGTATCGACTTCGAGACCTCAATAAGGCTTGTCCCAAAGATCATTACCCATTACCTCGGATTGATCAATTGGTGGATTCCACGCGGGGTATGAACTCGTTGAGCATGATGGATGCATACCAAGCTATCATCGATCGGGTTGGCGGAGGAAGACCGAAAAGGGTGAGCTTCATCACTTCCTGGGGACTTATTGTTACGTAGTTATGCCATTCGGGCTAAAGAATGCCGGGCTACTTATCGAGGTTGATGGATAGAGTATTCAAAAGCCGGTTGGGCCGTAACATGGAGGTCTACGTTCACGATATGTTGGTAAAAAATAGGAAGGAGAATGACCATATAGCGGATCCGGGAGAAACGTCAGTAGCATTAAGGAGGTTTGGAATGAAATTAAACCCGCTTAAGTGCTCGTTTGGTGTCGTCCGAAAGTTCCTTGGTTTCATGGTTACGGAGAAGGGCATCAAGTAAATCCTGAAAAGTAAGGGTTGTAGTAGAAATGGAATCACCCACGAACGTCGGCAAGGTACAACAACTCACGGGCGTATAAAAAGACGAGCCGTTTCATCTCTAGGTCGGCGAGCGAGTCTCCCTTTCTTCAAGGTGTTAAGAAAGGCCAAAACTTCGAATGGACGCGGAGTGCGAACAATGCTTTTAGGGAATTGAAAGCATGTTTAGTGGCACTTCCGCCACCAAACCGAGCAGAGGCGAGAAATTGTATCTATATCTTTCCATAGGAATGGGGCAACACTGTTTTATTAAGGTCGAGGAAATAAGCAAATGTCGATTTATTATGTTAGTAAGGTCTTGCAAAGGGCGGAAACAAGATATTCGTAAATAGAAAAAGGAGGGTTGGCCTTGGTAACGGCTACTTTCGAAAATTAAGGCCACATTTCCTCTCTCACAAAGTGGTGGTGCTTACTAATATGCCGTTAGGGCACATCATGGGAAACCTTGGAAGTGTCGGTCGGATGATAAAGTGGGCCATAGAAGTGGGGGAATTCGACTTGGAATATAGGCCTGAGTGGCCATCAAAGCACAAGCTCGCGATTTTTTTGCAAGAAATGGCCTCGAACCTAGCTCCTCATGCAGTCCGGTTAATGCACGTGGGCGGTTCGCTTCAATCGGGGAAGCGGTGCGGGGATTGTCCGACCAATCCATCCGGGAAGATCTGGAGTTCGCGATTAAGTTCGGATTCAAAGCATCGAATAATGAGGCCGAATATGAAGCTTTGGTAAGAGGACTCAAAATGGCATTAGATCTGGGTGTTAGGGCTGTAATAGCATACTCCGATTCGATGCTGGTAACTAATCAGGTCGGGGGAAACTTCGATATCAAAGAAGATAGAATGAGGAGGTATGTAGGAGTGGTGACAGAGTTGGTAAAAAGTTCGACAAATTTGAATTGTCAAAGTACCAAGAGGAGAGAATACCAAGGCGGATCATCTTTCGAAAGTGGCTAGCTCGGCTCGGGAAAGTGAGCCACGAAACATAACTGCTCGACAGATAGCCCTTGCCAAAGATCGGAGCTGAGATTACATAAATAGGAGAGGGGGATGATTGGAGAGCTGATCTCCATAAATACTTAACGAACGACCTACCAGAGGATAAGAGGAAGGCGGACGGTTAAAAGCAAGACCTGTGTGCGTATTCGGCTAATCGGAGGGTCATTTGTATAAAAGGCTTTCTTTTACCCTATCCGAGATGCTTATCTCAAGAGGAAGGTAATTATGTGTTGAGGAGATACATGAGGGTGCCCGTGGAGCTCACATCGGGAAGAGCTTTAGCCAAAAAGGTGGTCCGAGTGGGTATTTTTGGCCCAAATGGAAGAAAGGCCGCGAGGAAATGGTAAGGAAGTGTGATAGTTGCGAGACACGGCTCACCGATACATCACCAGTGAACTATTAGGGGTTATGAGCTCACCATGTCCTTTCGCAAAGTGGGGGATAGACATCGTGGGACCTTTCCCTAGAGCAACAGACGAGAAAAATTCTTAATAGTAGCGGTGGATTACTTTAGCAAATGGGTGGAAGCAGAACCCGGCCGTATATCCGAGTCGCAAATTAAAAGTTTCATTTGGAAAAATTTGGTTAGCAGGTATGGGTGGCCGAGAGATCGATATCGGACAACGGAACTTAGTTTCGTATGGAAGATCGAAAATGGTTAGTAGAGATGAAAGTCAGGCAGCACTTCACCTCCGTAGCCCACCCTCAAGCAAATGGTCAAGTAGAGGTCACGAACCGATCTATCGTCAAAGGAATCAAGGCAAGGCCGAACGAGCCGGAGGAGGATGGGTGGACGAGCCGCACTCGGTGTTATGGTCTCATCGCACTACTCCCAAGAGGCAACGGGAGAAACCCCATTCAAGATGGTATATGGGACTGAAGCTGTCATACCGGTAGAGATCGGTATGGAAAGCCACCACGTCCAGAACTTTGAGGAAGAACTCAATACGGAGCTATTGAGGGATCCATTAGACCAAGTGGAAGAGAGGAGAGATAAAGCTTATTTGAAGATGGAAGCTAGCAAAAGTTTGTTAAAAGCCACGTATGACATGAGAGTAAGAAAGATGAGTTTCAATGTAGGAGACCTGGTTTTAAGACAAGCAGACGCTTTGAAACCGGTGGGAAAGCTAGAGGCGAATCGGAAGGGCCTTACAAGGTCACTAAAGTAATTGCTAAGGGAGCTTATGAATTGGAAGATATGAAAGGTACTAAAGTTCCTAGGCCGTGGAATGTATGTCATCTAAGGAAATTTTATGTGTGATTTACTAGTCTGAATGAAATCAATATTTTGGCAGCTGTATAAAGTGTTTTCCAGGTCTCGCTCAAACCCCGGTGGCCGAGCTCGAGCTCACTGCCATCTCAGTCCCTTGGGGAAATTCTATCTCCGAGGGTTAAACAGGCTCAAACCCCTGAGTGGCTCAGGTCCCTTGGGGAAAATCTATCTCCGAGGGTTAAACAAGCTCAAACCCCTGAGTGGCCGAGCTCAGCTCGTACCATCTCAGGTCCCTTGGGGAAATTCTATCTCCGAGGGTTAAACATGCTCAAACCCCTGAGTGGCTCAGGTCCCTTGGGGAAATTCTATCTCCGAGGGTTAAACAAGCTCAAAGCCCTGAGTGGCCGAGCTCAGCTCGTACCATCTCAGGTCCCTTGGGGAAATTCTATCTCCGAGGGTTGAATAGGCTCAAACCCCTAAGTGGCCGAGCTCAGCTCGTACCATCTCAGGTCCCTTGGGGAAATTCCCTCCGAGGGTTAAACAGGCTCAAACCCCTGAGTGGCCGAGCTCAGCTCGTACCATCTCAGGTCCCTTGGGGAAATTCTATCTCCGAGGGTTGAACAAGCTCAAAGCCCTGAGTGGCCGAGCTTAGCTCGTACCATCTCAGGTCCCTTGCGGAAATTCTATCTACGAGGGTTAAACAAGCTCAAACCTTTGAGTGGCCGAGCTCAGCTCGTACCATCTCAGGTCCCTTGGGGAAATTCTATCTCCGAGGATTAAACAAGCTCAAAGCCCTGAGTGGCCGAGCTCAGCTCGTACCATCTCAGGTCCCTTGGGGAAATGCTAACCATACGGGGGCCTCTCAAATCCCTTAGAGGTCGAGCTCGGCTCGAGTCATCTCAAATAGGGTAGGCCAACTACTGAAATATAAACAAAAAATGACAGGTCGAACTGAACGGAGAAAATATGCATCAAATATTACAAAGCAAGATAGTTAACAAAGTACATAGGTTCATTAACAAAACATAATTACAAAGGCCCTGAAACATTTAGGGCGCCACATTGCCTTGAACATTGGCGGACTAGGATCGGAGTCCCCTCACTATCGCTACTTATTGTTTCGAGAGATGGATGAGTAGTTAAGGGCTGAAACTTGCGAAGCGTAAGGGCTGCAAGCAAGAGCCGAAGCCGAGCTAGACGAGCACCCCCGAAGGATTAGCCGTTGGTTCGGGCATTGGGCAACTCCTGATCGCCTCCTTCAGTCGTGACCTCGAGTGTGAGTCCTTGGCTTGAGCCCTTTTGGCCATGATGATCATGCCTTGCTCAAGGTAGGGAAGAGCGTCGTCGGCCACCTGTCCAGTATTATTCGCCGAAGCCGGTATTTCTCCTTCTCCTCGCCGCCACTCGGCTTGGCCACCATACCCAATGGATCTTCCTCTTCCCTAGCTCGGATAACATCCCCTCGAGCCGTGGTCAACTCCATTTCTAAGGCCTTAACCTTGTCCTCCGAGTTAGTGAGATGGGCCTTTAATGCTTGAATTTCCGAAGAGGCCTTCCGCAGCCTCTGCATCTAGGGTAGTAGATCCGGATTGCACTGATCGAATCGATCTTTGCCGCAGATCTCGTTGGCCCGCCCGGTAGCAGATCACTGACTCTACGCGGTCATCCCAACTATTGATCCCATAGTAAGAATCATCCGGAAAACGCTAAATGATTAAGCAAGTCGTTTAATAAGAATAAAACTTAAGACTTTGTAAATTATTACCCGAGATGCGTGATGGGCCATGTCTCGAATACGGACTTGGATGTTCGCATTCCCTAAAGCTTGCTGATGGACCGGAGTGACCAGGTTTTCCACCCAGGTAGCATTGAGCTCGAACCATAATATTGAGGGGAATCCCCTCTCCAGGGAGATCGGCCAAATTGAGTCGGGGCCTTATGGGTGAAATGTCCCCGAGCTAGATGCCGTATGGGACCTTTTTCTCTCGACGGATCGGTCGGCAAGCAGAGGAGAAGAAGGGTCATGCGAGAGGCTTGCCTACGGGGACTCAGAGTCGAGGCAGCTAGAGTATGGGGATCATGAGGGACCTGCTCCCGGGGAGTGCTCGTCAAAGGGATGTGCCCTTCCCCTTCAGGGTGTATGGGCTGGCCTGAAGATTTCCTCGCATCGGCCGCCCGAGCTAGCCTGTCTTGCATCGATTGTTCTGTAAAAGCAAAGAAGAGGTATTAGAATACGAAAAAAAAAATTGCTCAATTATACCTAGGTCCCTAGGTAGATCTACCGTTTTGGGACTCAAACGGAAATAATACAGTAAAGGCCAGGACTCAACCAAGAGTTGGGCATGATAAGGGTCACTGTTTAAAGTCGGACTAGATCCAAGGTGGCTGGAGTAGGTTTAACACCCCTGCCTTGATGAGGAAGGTCATCGATCCAGCGAGTGGCAAAGGACCACGGCTCGGGAGAAGAAATGTAAAAGAACCTCTTCTTCCAATACTTGTTAGAAAAGGGAGTGCCATCAGATGAACTTGGCTAAACCCATGCTAGTAAAGTAAAAAAGCCTGGAGGCCGAAAGTTTTAGCCTGGTAGAAAGTGCGCCGAGTCAAAAGTGTGGGCACTTTTGTGAGTTTTGAAGTATCATGGAGAAGCTAACTAATAACCTAATGGAGTTGGGGACCAATTGGGTTAGGGGATACCAAAGCTTCGAGAGATTCGACGGATCGTCGGAACAAGAAAGCGGAGCCCCGCCGAGTTGCTCCACAAAAAAACAAGCAAACCCCGAGGGAGGGCTGTATGGTACATCGGTGGGCCCGAGAAGGTGTAGCTTATAAGAATCAGGTATGCCCGCATTGATGCGGAGATTATTTAGCGACTCTTGCGATAAGGTACTATAAATGTTTGGCCGAGCTGGATTGTTACTTGAAGAAGCCATTTTTATAGAAGGAGGGAAATGGGTAGGGTTGTAAAAGAATCGAATCGAATCAAATATTCACAGTATTCGATTCGAATTCGACTAATATTCGAATATTCGTATTCGTATTCGTTTATTATTCGAACTAAAAAATATATTCGTATTCGATTCGACCATTATATTCGAATATATTCGATTCGATTCGAATATTCGTATTCGAATTTTTTTAATTATTTTGTATAATTTTTTTCTTTTTTTTGAAGGAATATAATTTTTTTTCTTTAAGTTGTGACTAATTTATAATATAAATTAAAATCAATAATAAAAAATTTATCAAATAAGTACTAGTTGGTAAAATTAACATAGGAATTATAAAATATATATACATATATATAAAATCAATACTAATATATATATATGTATTTATTAGTAATATATAATATAAATATATATTATTCGAATATTCGATTCGAATATTCGAATCGAATATTGTGTTATTATTCGAATTCGAATTCAAAATAATACGAATCGAAAAATATATTCTTATTCGAATTCTTATTCGAATTTTTCAATCGAATCTTGATATTCGAATTCGAATTCGAATCGCGAATCGAATAAAGAATATTTGATTCTTTTACATCCCTAGAAATGGGTAGAAAACTCGATTAAAATATCATGATCCGAACAAGAAGGGCGAAAAGTGCACGGGAGGGAAGAGGGAAACATGCAAATGGATTTAGGCGTATACGTATATATATATATATATATATATATATATATACAAGCAAAGCAAACTTTTATATATATATATATATATAAAAGGGATAGATAAGAGAAAAGAAGAAAAATATATGAAGTAAGAATTAAAACTTACTTGATCTGCGGCCATAGGAACTTCAAGGACGATGAAAGGGTGAGACAAATTTTTCTCGATTTTTTTTTTTTGGGGGAAGAACCAAAGTTGCATGGAACTTAGAGGAGTGAAAATGGTGAAAATGGAGTGAGAAAGGGGAATAGGGGTATTTATAGAGGAGGAGTATCAAGGAAGATGAATGGAGGATGGATAGGAACCGCTGGATGATATGTAGATCAACGGTCGGGGTGAAGAGAAAGGGAAGGGACGTTTGAAGTGACATAATTAAATGCGTGTCAGACGCGGGAATCGAAGAAGACTTTTGGAAATTCAAAATCATTACTCGACAACCTGGCTGCAGAGGCTGGGTACACTTCCACAAACCAGAGCTGGTCGTCCCGATTCATCAAGAAACAGAACTGGAAAACTAATATATTTTACTCACCTAGCTTGGATCTACGACCAAACTAGGAGAGTAGGGGGACTAGTTGATGCGGCATGCTCATGGGAGACCTGGTACTTTATACTCACCTAGTTTAGATCTACGCTCAAACTAGGAGAGTAGGGGGACTAGTTGATTCAGTACATTTAGGGAGACCTGGAATTTCTTACTCTCCAAGTTTAGACCTACGCTCAAACTAGGAGAGTAGGGGGACTAGTTGATTCGGTGTATATAAGTACATATAAAAGGAGCGATCCTAAACAAAGAGTATATGACAGAGTGAGCAAGAACTAAATGGTACACGGCCGATCTAATAGAATTATAAGAGCTTGGCCGACGATTGGGTATTAAGAGCTTCGCCGAGTCATAAGACTATTGAGAGCTTTGGCCGACCTGGTAGTATTAAGAGCTCCGGCCGACCTGATAAGACTATTAATAACTTTGGACGAGCTGACAGAGCACTAAGAGCTTTGGCCGACCTGATAGAGTATTAAGAGCTTTGGCCGACCTGGTAGTATTAAGAGCTCCGGCCGACCTGATAAGACTATTAAGAGCTTTGACGACCTCGATAGAGTTGTAAGAGCTTTGGACGAGCCGACAGAGTAACTAGAAGGTACGACCGAACCGACAGTAACTAACTAGAAGGTACACCGAACCGACAGAGAAGAACTGAAGGCGTACGACAACTCGAACCGACAGAGAGTAACTAGAAAGACGACCAACCTTTGATTAATAGTTACTAGTAGATACGATTAACTTGACTACAAAAGGCTAAAGCCTTGGTCGACCGGCAGGAAGTTGTTGCTAAAAAGGTGGGCGACCTAACATGAAGCTATTAAATGTCAGGTCATACTTGCGCGCAATAACTGCTCCAAGAGAAAGACCGACAAGTAATTAATATCCTAAAAGCGGTTTGACAGCAACTATCCCCGGGGACGACTGATGATGTGGCTAGTTCTTTTTGTCAACCTGGACGATTTCCCACCTTAATCTATCTCCCAATCCCGATTAGACACGTGGACCTCAAAGGACCAAAGAGCTTGGGTATAAAAGAAGGAAGAATGTGAGAAATGAAGGGAGCTTGACATTTTATTATTCAGCTTTTATATTTTATACACTTGTCTTTATTCTTCTTCCCTTTACAAATTTGACCGTCGGAGTGCTCACGCCGGAGTTCTCTCCGGTTAGTCTTTTGTAGGCTAGCTGAGGATCGGGTTGGATTCTTGAGAATATCTCGCCATCAGAGGCCTTTTCAAATAGCATTCTCTGCATATTAACCAATTTATCATCAAGGACAAAATTGTTATTCATCCGACAATATAATTTAAAATAAACAATAAGTACAGGATGGTAAAATTAAAATATTAATACAGCACTCCACTAGAACATGGAATTCACTTACAAACAAGCGTGGTACAATCCATTAAAATAATTTCATCAGTCTAAAGGAGCTCTGATTCGATTAGATATATTCTTCGATTCATCTCGTTCATAAAACGTTAAGGACGGGCGGTGAGGGCCTATGCCATCTTTTAAAAAAAAATATATTTTCACATCCTTCAAAGCAATAAAATTTATGATTGTATGGCATTTCGCTATATTGAGACCTCCTAAAAATTGCTTTCGAATTTTGAAAAGATTGCATTCACTGTTGCGATACTCATTCATTACAGTACTCATTCAATCTTCTTTTTAATAAGAGTTAATTTTAATGCCTCAAACTATGCGTGTTTATCTACTTTGCATACTTAACTTTGAATTTTTCTATTTTACTACTTGAATTTTGCAAATTGTTGCACTTGACATATTATAATTTCCAAATTTACTTATCGCTGTTAGTGAGATTGTCTGTAGTTATTACATTTCGAACAATTATTTGGATCAAATTCTCTTATAATCTCCTCATCTTTAGTCAATATACAACTAGTATTAAATAATAGTAAATTTTATTAAACACATAGGTTATGATACCTTTTTAGATATCACAAAATAAAATAACAACAACAGATAAAGGGCAATTTGGAAATTATAATCTAATTAGTTAGTACAACAATTTACAAGATTTAGAGGATAAAACAGAATAATTAAAAGTTAAGTGAATGTAGTAAGAAAACTGACACAGTTTGGGACCAAATTAAAAATATCTCTTTTAATAACAGAGCACTCTAGATGTGGACAACTTCACTACAAGAATAAATTTACAAAAAAAGGAGTTGGCCTTCCTACCAAACTATAGATGTGGACAACATCGTCAACCAAACTATTATGTTTTTCTCCCCGTTTCATGAGAAATTGTCACTTAATATAACTGAATATAAGATGACGAGAAAGGAGAAATAGAGATATATAGTGGTTCTACATTAAACTTAAAGTTTAGTAAATGGTACTGCTCTAAAAAATTTCTGTCTAGCCCGAGTCCTCCCAAAAGATGCTAAGTTTTCATTGTCCGTCTAACCACGTCCAAACTCTACCTAGGTGCTAGGCTCCAGTTTATCGCATACCTAGTGCCCAATGCAGGTAAACGATAACGCTTTATAGTACACTGACTTTTTTTAGAATCAATATTGGTGTTCGGACTTTGACGTTAGATATTATATGTCCATACTTTGGTGTTAAAAGTTAAAAGGATGTGTTATTAAACACATTCTCATCAAAGATTAATAGGTAACGATATATCACTTCTCATGAGGTAATATTAAAATGTATTTTTCTTGATTTTTGCAAGGAAATATACGGAGAATTTGCATGTGGTAACTAATGAATAACATTTCGAGAAAAAGAATAATATGAAAATGACATTGAAGAGCAAATAATTATATTAATTGAGGGGGTAAAATGCTTCAAATTTATTTTGGATGTAAGTCATCTAATTAAATTTAAGAAGAAAAAATATTAAAATAAATCTAGAGATATGAATATCATCACGAAATTTATCAAATTTAGAGATAAAATATCATTTCGAAATAATCACATAACTTTTCGACTAGGAAACACAGATACTTCTGTGAGGCTAACATACCCGTACCGAATAAGTTTCGAATACGATATTTTATTCGATACTTACGATACTCCATGGATACATATCTATACGTACGCATAAAGTACCTAGCAACAAAAATAAATAAAATATGGCCTAGACATCACAATTTAAAATAAACAAAGTCATATTCATATCAATTCTTATAAATTCACTTATAGAAAGAGATTGAGTTTTACCATTGTTAATATTTTTAACATGTTTTTCGTGTATATATATGAGTTGCCACACTCAAATTTGAGTATTTAAAATTTTTAGTTTTTTATACTTGGAATATTATTTTTTTTAGTTATACTGTACTCATATAATTGAAATTTCAAAAATATAATGTATGACGTACCTCGTGTCTCTTACTCATATCAAGATAGCTTTTTTTCCTCAAAAAAAAAAAAAAAAAAAAAAAAAAAAAGATAGCTTTTCGAGTTTGGAAATAGTAACAAAACTACTCAATGGTGGGACCTATGACGAGGGGGTGGCCCACTTAACCCCCAAATAGGCCCATAATCAGTGGGTGTGGGCCTTTGAATCAAAAGGGCTACCCCACTTTCTTCTAGATTCTCTATAAAGCTATTTGTGGGGTCATTTGTTCAGTCTCCTTCCCAGAGACACTCTTCAATACCAAAAAAAAACCCTAACCAACATCAGTCAAAAAAAAAAAAAAAATAGACCATGTCTTCTTCAGACATGCTTCTTCACAAAATCTCTTCTCCGCACGACCTTCTCTCCCTCCCACCCAACATCCACCACCACCTCACTCCTCCGCCGATCTCCGCCGTCCCTCATCCCGTCACCGCCACATCCACCGCCGTCGTTCCCCGAAACCCAAAACCCAAGTCCGGCGTTTCTAGAAAGACCGCCGCTGGGCCCACCTCCAGCAGAGATCGCCACACGAAGGTCAACGGCCGCGGCCGCCGCGTCCGGATGCCGGCCCTCTGCGCCGCCCGGGTTTTCCAGCTGACGCGGGAATTAGGCCACCGCTCCGACGGCGAGACCATAGAGTGGCTCCTCCGCCACGCCGAGCCTTCGATTATCGCCGCCACCGGAACGGGCACCGTCCCGGCGGAGGCTGTCTCCACCTCCTCCGGCTCCCTCATGCCGTCACGTGCCGACGCCACCGTCCAGGCGGCGCCGCAGGCGACTGGGATTGGCATGTTCGCGGTGGGCCCACCTCCGCCGAGCTGCAGGCTGGATTTGTCCCATCCGCCGCCGCCGATGGAACTGGAGTTCCTTCCGAATGGGTACCGTCACATGCCGTTTACGGCGCTGCTGCTGCAGCCGGCTACGGTGGAAGAAGAGGTGGAGGAAGGTGGGGACCATCAATAGATAGATTCTAAAGCTTTTCTAGTAGAACTGTAGAATTAATTAGCAATTAATTGTCTATTAGTATAGTAATAATCCCCTTTGTGTTTTATGGCATTTAGGGGGAAAAAAGGAAAAAGAGAAAGAAGTGGGGCCTTTTGGGAATTTAATTTTATGTGGATAGTCCTCTCATCTCTTTTTGATAAATTTTGTACTTGGTTAAATGATGAATGAGGATGAGAAAGGTGTACATTACCCGCAAGAAGCCAAGTTAGTGAAAGTGGGTGGCGGCGGACCGAAAGGTCACGAGTTCGATTCCCCTACCAACACTTTCTTTGGCAGCATCGCGCACAGGGCTTACCTAGTGTGGTTTACCTTGGCGTAGTTTGCGGGCTAGACGTCCCCCGAGGGTTTTATCCAAATCGCACTCGAAGAGTAAGCGGCGGCGGTTCCCCGTCATCAAAAAAAAAAAAAAAAAAAAAAAAGAAAGGTGTACATTATTGGCAATTGAAAGTAAAGCATAAAATCTTTCTTCTTTATATGTTAAATATATATGTTTACTTATTGCAGGATAGAATTTAAAATGTGCTGGTATGAACAAAAATTGGTCTGACTAATTGACATAAATGCAAATGATAATAAAGAGTTATGAATTATAATAATATAATGATGTTTGTATGAATTGACAATGTGTAATACTTGTATAGAGGACATGTAACTAATAAAGATAAAACCTCGTCACTATAAGGACTGTACAAATGAGGCCTGAGTATAGCAGTATATGAATCAAAACGTTGACGTTTCTACTGCTTGTTTCAAAGTTCCACCACTTTTTCTTTATCTTAAAATCACTTGGAGGTAGATCTGATCAACAAAGATTAGTTTCATCGTATTAGTACATACAGAAAGGTAAAAGGTTGTCTAAAGCTATACCACAAAATTCTACAGTTTATACTCTTTCTATGAAACCCAGTGATAAATCTGGAGAAAAGAACATAACAGTTTACCTCCATGAGGATAGATGGAGTTGTAATGCACCTCAGCCCAGAAACTCAGATATATGACTGCACAAGAATACACAATAATAAGATGATTATATGTAGAGGTGGTCTTACATGAAACTGTCTCATGGGTTTAACGTTCATGAAACAAATCGTACACAACACAAAAAGGTTTGATTTTTTAAAGGGTTCGGGTTTGGATTGAGATTTTAACTACAAATAGGATCCGTTTCATGGATTATATCCATAAGACCGCTCATACAAGTTATTGCCTTATACGTAAATATATATTCCTTCCAGAAAACGAACTTTCTGATTCTTGCTTCTCAAATGTAGAACAACAGTATTATGATCATGTAACAGAATTATAACCCTGCAATGATAAGGAAATCAGAAAGTAACCTCTTTTTGATTGTTGGTCCTTGGGAAGAATCTCGATGTAGCAGGTATCTTTAAATGAAGTTACTACAAGGATCCTCACACCATACTGGCAAAAAGAAGAAAAAAAGAAGCCATTTCTAAGTTATACTTGCAAATATATTTTCTGAACATAACAAAAAGGCATATAAAGAAGCTAAATGTGGTTAAGGTGAGGCGATTAATACCGAATCCGCAGCCGCTTGCAGTGTGACATGATCACCCCACTCCCGCTCCTGATTACTAAACATGTAAGCATCATAGGAGTTCAAGGTGCTAAAAAGAAAAGGACATCAATAATGTAGAAGATAAGAATCAAGATAAAGAACTTTACTTGGACATCCTTCTAAGATAGTCGCCATATTCCATTGGAACATACCCCTCATATATTTCAGGATGGGCTTTGAGCTGACAAAACCAAACCGATGCACAGGAAAACGCCAGATTTACACCAACTTCAAAAAGAAACCACTAGATGCAACCAGATTTACAACTACAACCACCTGACGGACAACTTGCTGTCTCACAAATTTGTGGTGTTCGGGTCCGATAAAACTGATCAGATAGAGCACGGAACTGCAGGAAAGTGGCAATGAATAAGAGGAATTACTTTAAATTGTAAGGCTTCAATAAAACACTTTCATAAATAAAAAAATACTTAACGGCCTAATTATGACTTGAAACTTCATTTTGAAAACCTCCTGGACCTGACGAAGGATTTAACATGGTTTCATTTTGATATAACAAGAGATAAATTTCTATCTCAATGTGATCTGATAGTCGAATGTTTAATGCTATTGAAATCTTTAGGCAAGCTGTTACCTTAGCAACAATTGATTGCAAAAGAAGAAGACTGCAATGTATAATAAACTCAAAACAAGGCAAAAGACAGTGCAAATTAACCTGACAATTTCCATCTCCTTGAACTTTGTGCTCAATCAAGTCATATAACTGTAACCTGAAATGAAAGCCCCATTCAAGATTCCCACCAATTCACTGATCATGAAGGTAATATACTATCTCTTTCTGGAAACAAATAATCAATCAGAAAACCGTAGCAAGAGACCAAGTATCCGACTAGTGATACCTGCAAAGTTAAGCATCCCGAAGGGGCTTATTGGCATCCCAACTCTAGCCTTTTTCACTCCACAATCATGGGCATTAAGCTAAATTAAAGTGCCAATAATGGACCTTACAGACATTATCAACTGTTGCAATCTCTTACAATTTGTTGGTCCACTATGATGCAAAGGTGACACTAAAGCTTACTGAGAAGTGCTGTGCTCAAAAAGCCTTGAAGAGCCAGTCCGCAAATATTCAATGAAAATGACCTTTATCAAGCTGGCCAAGCTCAGTTTGTACTCGTTCAGAGAAGGATTCATATTCCAAGTGAAAAATCACATTAGACTCGAGAAGGATATTTTACAGTGTCTAAGGTGATGAAGGATGCTGGTCTAAACACACGGACACAAGCACAAATGCACACACTCTGAGAAAATCAATTTAAAACGGACACCAAAAAGAGAGGAGCAGGAAAAACCAGTTTCACATCTGTAGCACTTGTTTTAATTTGATATTCTATGCAAACAACAAGAGAAGTTAGAAGTACCTATCTAGCAGCCTCTGATGGTCAGAAGTTGCTTCATCAACTGAAGGTATGTCTCCATTAATTCTTGGAATATGCTGCATAGTAACAATCAAACAATTGAATCTCTTTTAAAAAACTTTTTCTAAAGAAAATGAAATCATGCTTGAGCACACAATTCAGAATTCGAGTTGCACGCAGTTCTTGACATACACCGCGTATCATATGTTATTCAACAGTGGCTTGAAACAGATTTGGGATGTCTTTTGATTTGCCATATGATGAAATGCCTAAGAATCTATAAATAAATGATATGCTTAAAAGAGCTCTCGAGTCTTAGATGTGTGATACAAACTTGGGAAAATTTACAACTTACAATTACCAATGAGCAGCAACATTACTTCTGTATATAAACAGATTGAGAAACCAAGAAAAAGCTTGATAATAAATAAAAAGATGCTCCCGAGCATTATAATTTCCATTAGAAGATAGTGTGCAATGTAATGACTTCAACATGACAAAAAAAATTAGAAGACTTCATGGAACTGATGCTTACAGGAACAGGAATAATTTGGTACAACCTCTTTTCAACTTCTCCATCAAGTTCAGACTCATCTGTTATGTCCAAAGTGTAAGAGTAATCATCTCCATCGCACGATCTATCCCCAGGACTGGAGCATATGCTTGCCACATCATCACTCTCGTACTGACCACCTTCTTGGCCTGCAAATGTTGTAGGTTTCTCAGGAATTTATCATAATATGAACTAGCCTGAGATAAACATGAAAGAACCTAAAGAATGAAAAACATACCAACATAATAGTTATTTGAAGAATTATGCCAATTTGGGTCAACATTGAACTTTGCAAGTATTCCTCCCAGAATGTGATAATTCAGGAGATTCTGCAATTGATAACTGTGACAATTCTTCTTGAAGAAGTGCACGTGCAATAATCTCATCGTTCTCGACGTTGACAAAATGGTTCTCTCTTATGTACTGTTCATGGCAGATTTTCACATCATGTTGAGTGCTGTCTCCATAATAATTATTACTGAAAATATTGTCGATGTTGAGGAAACTCCAAGGAGCAGCATCTGCTTCTGGCTCATGCATTATTATATCTTCTCGTGAGTGTTCAAAAACCAAAACATGCATTCACTTGAAGAACACCGGTCATTCCTAGCTTGTCAGCTTGTGTTATATCTCCAAGCTAAACAGGAAAGAGGTACATTATTCTCTTTGAGTACTAGTAGCATATATTATAACGTCTAAGTTGAACTCTCTGAATAGCATCAGCTGAAGAAAAAAAGCAACAGGCATACGGTTGACTTCCTTTCAGGAATGTGAACCCCATGACGGTATTTTGCATATCAGCTTCTTTCATATCCCTCAACTAGAAATTCAGTGATCCTATTTCCCTTTTAGCATCCCAAGATAAGGACCTATTTCCTAAGTAGCAATTTCTTTTTCCCAAAAGAACCCTTAGCTAGAGTAACAATATGACATCCACTAACACAGTAACACTCCACAACTACTTTAGATTGCAAAACTAGAAAGATTCCCAAAAACAATTGCTTTTTAAATTTCTATCTAAAATTGTGTGTCAAGTCAAACAAGAACCATAATATTGGATGCAGGGAGTGTATCAATTAGTAGAAGAGATGAGAATACAGAGTCTAGTCTGTTATAAAATACAACTCATGAGGCATTAGAGAACCATATTATTGTAAACATCCTCCCTTCAAAGGAACTTTTAGAGAGGTAAATCACACATATTCACACAAATATTCAATAATATATAGTATTTAAATTTGAGAAGCCCGTAGAATAACTAATTGATGTTGCCTTTATAGTCTGGAAATTTTAAACTACTTCTCAGGAAAAGACAAGTGCAAAAGTCATGGCAACTTTTCTCTTTCCAACTCTCTCTTTAGCTTATTAATGATTTCCACTTCTTTTCTCTCCAGTTCCCTGTTTTTGCCTTTCATACCTTTCGTATAACTTCCTAAGTGTGTGTTTCTTCAACTATCATGATTTTCAAATACACACATCAAATATCATATATTCTGTAATCTGTTTTATGATTTTGAATAATTAATCACAAGCAACTAATTATCAGCAACAATAACAACATCAATCTTCAGTTATTTTTTTTAAGGAAGTACAATAAAGTATCCCTGAATCTGTTGGGTGCATGAATGCCCCACCATGCTAAATTAGAATCCAAAAGATATCCACATGTAGCTACAGTCAAAATGCATCAATAACATTTCCAACATGAAATGAATTTAAATAGATAAATGCACACTATAATGCCTTGGTTTATTTCTACAACAAATGACATCTTAGGGTTAAGGACAGATAATGGATACTCCAAAATTGTTGCCTGCCCTATTACGGCCGTTCATCAAGTTTCAATGGTTAAAGTTTGCTGATGAATTTTAGTATATCATCTAAAATATCTCAAAAACAATTCCAAAGCTATGAGGACGTGTCCATGGAGAAGATACATAGACTTACCAGATCCATACACATCACAGCTCTGGTTAAGCTAAAATTCTGTATTCTTAAATCAAAGATTATTTTGATATCATTTAAGTTGGCAGGAAATCTAAAGCATGAATCATGGAAAAACTGATTTATATGCCTCAAAAAAAAAAAAATTTGATCACAAAAACCTTAAGATTATAAACAATTGAAAGGAGGTGTGTTCTATAATATAATATCCCTACCCATTTACAGCAGAAGTACAACTGAAACTTTGCATCATGAGTGAAGCATGAACACAAAAAAATAATGTTTACTAGTGGTTGTGAAAACTTTCAATTTTGGGCTTCCGTTTTGATATAGCATCAGCAAAAAACTCCTTGTTAAGTCTTTCAACTTAAAATCTCATATTACAATGATCAAGAAATCTGAAAAAACTAACAGTAGATTACCCGATTAGTTTCTCGAAACGAAAAAGTACAGCAATCAACACAACTATTCCCATAAGAAACTATCAAAATTAAACGGCACCACTACAGATACCTGTATCTCTTCCAGGATTGATCAAATGTTCCAACACACGAACGCAGTTATGCTCATAATTCGCAAATTCTGAACCGAATTTCGTACAAATAATTAAGCAAAAACATTTTCATAGAAATAAAAGAGATCACCATCGGTAAGAACACGAAACTTCGAATCAAAGCAATTCCAAATCGCAGTTACAGTCCAATACAAACTAAACAGAAAGTTCACTCAACGTCATAATGAATTCAACAAAAAACCGCAACTCACTCACCTTCTATTCAATTCCAGTAATACGCCAAAAAATCAAGCTCAAATGCAGGTACTTGGCCAAATACGCGTGAGGATATAGAGATATACACAGCTGTTTAGTGTGTGTATTTTTGGAGAGAGAATATAATAGCAATACGAAAAGGGAATGATAATAAGAGGAAGAAAGATGGGATTTGAAGCCGTTTATATTCATTTTGGGTAAGGACAAAGGGATTGTTAAAGATCGAACAAATTTGAGGAGAATGGGAACACGGAAACTTTTGGAAAGGCTTTATAGGTGTCCTTTTGATTGGGCCGAAAGATGCCGTTGGTTTAAGCGGCCTTTTCTTCGACTGTTAATGGCTCCTTTTATTTAGGTAAGAATGAGATTGGCATGACTCATGACTCTGTTTATAATGCAACTAGAACAACACCCTGTGTTACACGGGATTTGTCCAAAATTAAAACTTTAAAGTCACAAATTTATTTGTAATAATTATAGGAGATCCAAAATAATAATTAGAAATATTAAAAAAGAAACTCAAAAATTAGAAGAGTGTCGTACAAATAGTTCACTTCAGATTCTGAAAAACTTCTTTGTTAACTACACTATTTGTTGTATTTCCAGTGTTCTGCTTTGTTGTGTTTTCAAACCCCCAGATGTTTAACTCTCGATATGGCCACATAAAGTTGACCGTGAGATTGTGATAAAATTCTTTATATTTGAGATTATAATTTAAATTTTAGAGTTGATATTGTGAGAAATTTCTTTATTTTGGTATTTATATTTTATCTTTTAGCGTTGAGATTTGAATATCGTAGTAGCAAAAAACAGAAACTAAAAGGTGCATATAAACCAATATATTTTTGAAAGATAATATTTTTAAATATCAAAAAACAATTTCTATTAGTTGTTAGATTCCTTGATGTATTTATCGAATTTGTTGATAAAATTAAAGATAATTTGATAGGATCCTGTAATATAACTGACCTTAGATGGATAATTGAATAAATTGGTTTATTTTACATTTAATTGTTGGGATGGGCTTAATTATTTATATGATTAGCTTATTTAATTTAATTATAATTTGGATTGAATTATTTATTTAATTGTGAATATAATTGGTTAATAGGTCAAATCTGGAATTAATAAGAATTATTTGAAATATACATTGGACTCAGCATAAATCGGAAATTAAAAGGTGCATATAAACCAAATATATTTTTGAAAGATAATAATTTTAAAATATATTATCAATTCACCTTTCATTTGTAGATTGACACATGTCAAAATTAATGAAGTAATGACAAGTGTCAACTTTGTTTTCTCTTTTAGTGTATAGGGTTGATATCAGAATTTTGATTTGGCAAAATGTTGACTGCATTATTAGTATGAAAATTTCAGAAATATTATATATTATATGTCATTCGATCAAATAAGTTTTAATAATTATAATAAGGGAAAATAATTTGTTTGGTCCGTAACTTGAAGTACTTGGAAATTTCACCTCTAAATTTTGGCCCAAAATCTCTTAAATTTTTTGATATTTAGTCCGATTTTGGTCAAGCCTATCTAATTTTATCGGAAATTACTGACCATGACCACATATTACAAATATGTCAAAAAAAAATTAGGAAAACTGCCACCTATGCAATAAAATTCCCAAATTTTATGTGCCAATTTAGTGATTTGACATATCAATTTTTGCACCGATCCCAAATTCTTAAAATCCTTCGATATATC